>CM055116.1:390348968-390948968 GCA_029206835.1 Rana muscosa
TTGCATACACCCCATACACAATTTTTATTAATTGGGGTGTAATATCAATAATACATAAACACCTGTTAATTAGGAAATATGTGATGTGTGGAATACTGACATGAGCAGCTGCTCTTATTTTATTTATTTATTTATTTAATTTTATTTATGTATTTTTTTTCTTTTCTTTTCTTTCTTTTTGTGTGTTTTGTTAAAGAAACTTATAAATAAAGAGTTAAAAAATAATAATACATAAACACCAAATTCTAATATATATATATATATATATATATATATATATATATATATATATATATATAATATATATATGTGTGTGTGTGTTATTGTCCACACCAAATATAAAAATGTCCACACTTTTGTTTTAATGATGAAACTTTTCAATAAAAATATTGAACAAGAAAAAATGTCCACACTAAATATGAGTAAAATATAAATACAAATAGGTATTGCCTTCACCCTCATATCCATTTTAATTAAAATATGAACTATACTTTGTTATTTTTTCAGAACTTACTGCGGTGGCGTAATAAATTCTTGGCAGAGACCTAAACAAACAAAACAAAACAAACAAAAAACTACTAACCGAGCCCATTCACACAGGGGACTTTGGGGGCGACTCGGCAAGGCGATCTGAAGACGACTTCAGAGACTTGCAAAATAACTTCTGTATAGAAGTCAATGCAAGTCGCCCCCAGTCGCCCCCAAAGTAGACCTTTTTCTAAGTCGGAGCGACTTGAGTTGCTCCTATTAGAATGGTTCTAGTGAACAGAGCAGGACGCGACTGCTGAGGCTGAGTCGCCTGACAAGTCGCCCCAAATATGCCAGTTCCCTACAGAAAAAAAAAACGCTCATATATTAGAGAGTTTTTGTACACAAGTTTAGCATTTTTTCTGCCAGAAAGCTCTAAACGCTGAGCTCATATTATGCCTCGTCCTAATGTGCATGGTCACATAGGACAACATGAAGCAGACAAAAACACAAGCGATTTTCTGCAAGCATGCACAAACACACCACACACCTAATTGTGTACCTGATTATTAATCACAAACCAATTAACAAGTCTATTACTCTGTGGGCTTTGCAATTAACAATGAGTACATTTTCCTATAACGTCACAGGTGTGTTTAGCCAATATCACGCCCAAAGGTGGAACAAGTTTCTCCAAAGAACTACCACAATGCAGATAGGAGCCAGCAGCAGCCTTTTATAGCTGGGAGGGACACTAACCCTAATAAAATTAACTATTTTAAAGCCAAATCGTTCCTTGGCCAGTGGGGCCCTTTCCCATCACGTACTCGCTGCAATATTTTAATAAATAATTTACAAACAATAAATAAATAAATAATAATAATAAAAAAAAAAAAAATCCAGACATGCTGCTATAGCCGAGCATTGGCAAGTAGTAATAAAATAAATAAAAAATGATGCAAACAAACATTGTTTAAGTTAAATCAAAGCAATGAAAGAGGTCCTTTTAGTGACACAGGTGCAATAATGGCTATGAGCCATTTTTAAACATATTTCCATCTCTCTCTCTCTCTCTCTATCTATCTATCTATCTATCTATCTATCTATCTATCTATCTATCTATCTATCTATCTATCTATCTATCTATCTATCTATCCCTCTATCTATCTCTCTATCTATCTATCTATCTATCTATCTATCTATCTATCTATCTATCTATCTATCTAGCTATATATCCCTCTATCTATCTCTCTATCTATCTATCTATCTATCTATCTATCTATCTATCTATCTATCTATCTATCTATCTATCTATCTATCTATCTAGCTATATATCCCTCTATCTATCTCTCTATCTATCTATCTATCTATCTATCTATCTATCTATCTATCTATCTATCTATCTATCTATCTATCTCTCTCTCTCTCTCTCTCTCTCTCTCTCTCTCTCTCTCTATCTATCTAGCTATATATCCCTCTATCTATCTCTCTATCTATCTCTCTATCTATCGATCGATCTATCTATTTATCTATCTATCTATCTATCTATCTATCTATCTATCTATCTATCTATCTATCTATCTATCTATCCCTCTATCGATCGATCGATCGATCGATCTCTCTATCTATCTATCTATCTATCTATCTATCTATCTATCTATCTATCTATCTATCTATCTATCTATCTATCTATCTATCTATCTATATATCCCTCTCTCTATCTCTCTCTCTATCTATCTATCTATCTATCTATCTATCTATCTATCTATCTATCTATCGGATTTCAAAGAAGCAGCTTTGGGGCTATCACATAACAACATAATTTATTACACAGGTAGCTGTTAGCATATGCTTCAGATTAATGTACTGCCTGTTGCCCCTTGTAGCCCTTCCCTTGTAATTTCTACCGATTATTGGAGTAATATTCTCTGAATAGATAAATCGGTGCTGCTGGGGCCTCTGCTGCCTGATAACATTGTCTCCCCCTCTCTCACACAAGCCCGGATTACTGCCTATTCTCCTGGATGGAGAGCCATTAATTACCATTCAGTCAATATTAGGCAAAAGACAATGCTTTTTACATAGGATTAAGCAGACATCAGATTGTTCCATTAGTATATTCCTGCTCACGCCAACATCTTTCCTTATACATTCTCATTCCCTCGAGTCAGCCCAGCTACACTTGCATATATTATTGGTAAGCAGGGGGGAATAAAAAAGAAGAAAACAGCTAGGAGAAAATGGTTTTCCAGGAGACACTAGTGCTGTCACATATCTGACCATGCTCCTAATTAAATCGACCTTAATTAATGTTGTTTATTTTTATTTTTTTTCCAAGCCAGAAGGAAGCTTCTTCAGAAAAAAATTAAAATAAATCAGACGACAGAAATATTATATAAGAGTAGCAAAGAAAAAAAGAAGGGGTCTTTCTTGTAGAAACCAATCAGATTTATGTTCTGTTTTCCACAACTGCACAAGAAAGACGGCAGCTGCAATTTGATTGGCTGCGTTGGTTCACACTCTTCCTTTTCTCCTGTTTTTTTTTTTAAATATAAATTCTGATGAATTTTAGCTACATATTAATTAAATTAAATGTGCAATTAGCTTGTTTTTTTTTCTGTTTTTATTCCGAAAACATGCACAGTTTTGCATGAGTTTAATAGTTTGTGTGTACTTTTATTTCGATTTAAAATGTACAAGTAAGCAAAAAAATATGTATAATATTAAAGAAAAAATAAATACATAATCTGTGGGTAGGATTTCTATGCTCTGGAACATATTATGTACCCTGTTGTTTGTCCTAATTCTTTGGTTTGATGTTATGCTGAAAGATTTTTCAATAAAAAAATTTGAAAGTAAAATCTACTATTTTGAGAAAAAGAACTGCAACACATCAGAGTGTATTTATCACCAGACATACAATGTATAAATGTATCTCTGAAATACATTATATAGGGTTATTCTCATTGCAAGAGGATGTTAGAGGAGGGAAATATTCTTAGATCGGTGAATTAAATTTTGATAGGTCTTACGCCACAATTTGGAAATTTGCGATACAGCAATTGCAGAATTGAAGAATTTGTCTTATGTGCTCACTTATTTTTCTCAATGATCTATTAATTATCATTATCAATACATTTATTTTCACAGCAAGTAGTAGCGCTAACTATAGAGGCAACCTTTTAATCTGTGATCTTGTAATGCTGAATAAAGCACGTCCTGCAGAGCAATAATGACAGTTCACAAAGAAGTAAAACCCTATAGCAGACTGCAGTCAGAGCCAGTGTAATCAAGGAGGTTGGCACAGAGAGGGTTAAAAGGATTTGACATGGACAAGTGTACATTGAAGCTGCGATTAATTGTATGCAACATTATTTACTGTAATTATCCTTCATCGTATTTCCTAAATTATAGGGATGGACCTGTACTTTTAATTGCTGAGATGTAACCAAATATCCCTCAGGTTAAAAATACAGATACTGATCGCAGCTTATCTGGGTGGATAAGAAGATTCCATCTCATTTACTATACTGTACATTTTCACAGCTATGTGTCGGGTGTACTTATGCAGTAAGCTCCTGCTTGTTCACTTTAAATAAGCAATTAGAATTAGGGGAAATGGAAAAAGAAAATGGTAAATTAACTCATAATTTTGACCTAAGAACCTGATATATATATATATATATATATATATATATATATATATATATATATATGAGAGAGAGAGATCACTAATCGATACGATTAAGATAGATAAATAGATAGATAGATGAATAGATGGAAAGATAGTAGATATGATAGATGGAAAATGGATAGATAAATGGATATATAGTTTGATGGACAAATAATAGATAGATAAATAGATAGAGATAGATAGATAGATAGATAGATAGATAGATAGATAGATAGATAGATACAATGATATATAGTTTGATAGACTGATAATAGATAGATAGATAGATAGATAGATAGATAGATAGATGAATAGGTGTAAAGATAGATAGATAGATAAATGGGTAGATAAATTGATATATAGTTTGATAGACAAGAAATAGATAGATAAATAGATAGATAGATAGATAGATAGATAGATAGATCGATAGATAATGGGGAAGATTTACTAAAACTGGTGCACACAGAATCTGGTGCAGCTGTGTATAGTAACCAATAAGCTTGTAGGTTTTATTGTCAAAGCTTATTTGAACAAGCTGAAGTTACTATGCACAGCTGCACCAGGTTCTGTGTGCTCCAGTTTTAGTAAATACCCCCAATGGATAGATAGATCAAATTCGGTTACATCATTGCCTGAAACATATAGGCAAATGTCTTCTTTTACCTATAGCTATTACCTATGTCTGCCAGCAGAGTGCGCCATAGGATCATTTCTAGAGAAAGCCTGCTGACCCAAGTACAATAGTGGCTTCTATTCAGTGCCACTAAGTAAACTCTAGGTCAGTGATACTGAAAGGGTCCCTTTTTTAACTTTTTTTTTACTAAATCAGATCAACCCACTCTTTTACACAATCCTAGAGTGACTCCTTTTATTCCCCTGTACTTCATAGGTCTATCTCAACAAATATGACTATTTTTGCAAATCATCTGTTAGCCTAACAGTGCCATCTGCATCCTCAGCCTCCAAAAATTGAAATTGAATTTTCCAGAAGCCGCAGTTCTGCAAAAACTGTAATATTTTTACATTCAAAAAACAAGTATTAGATAATAGTAATAAAAGAATAATAACCATTACCATAATCATCAAAGCTAACAAGTTGCTGGGTTATATAACCCCATTTACAGGCTAGGTTACCTGCGTTATTAGGTATTCTATTTTACCCAACATCATATCAGTACTATATATATATATATATATATATATATATATATATATTATGAAGCCAATAATAGGACACCTTGATGGCAAGGTTTTCCAGTTTTTGTAAAAGAAAAAAAAATACAAAATCTAATAATAATGAGAGTTCTTTTCCTTTCCAGCCGTTGTAGGTCCTTGTAAGGCTAATTAAAATATCCTAGAAGCGATGCTTTGATGTCACCCGGCTCGCCAGTCCTATTGAGTCCCCATACAGCAGAGAAGTCCCCTCTGTTCATATCAGGTTCCCTTAGAGAAGAGGCTCTCCACTGCAAAGGGCTGAGCTGCACATTTCAGACAGAAAGGAGATTTAGACATGGGGCTTACAGCAGGAGGAGGGGAGACTGACCTCTGTCCCAGTCTGGGGGTCACCAGTTCCCAGTCTAACCCAATTCTATGCAATTTCTCGCACTAATGGAACAAACGCTTCCAATTTCCTATTCAGATTTTACACACAACTATACATAGAAATCTCGATTCTCCACAGTCACCTCTTCACATCCATACAATGAAAAAATGCTTCTTACCTAATTGGACACAGGTTGTCACCAGCTTGCGACAGTTAGACTCCATTTTCTTTGTTGCCTCTTAATCTGGAAAATATTGGGAAAGTAAGGGAAACTGTGATTTTCATGGATATCTGTAATTCACTGTAAAGCAATCATTTCTTTCTTTCCTTTCTTTCTTTCTTTCTTCCTTACCTTCCTTCCTGCCTTCTTTTCTCCATTCCTCCCTTCCTTTCTCCCTTCCTCCTTTCCTTTCTCTCTTCCTTTCTCTCTTCTTCCCTTCCTTTCTCCCTTCCTTCCTTCCTTTCTCTCTCCCTCCCTTCCTTTCTCCCTTCCTTTCTCTCTTCCTCCCTTCCTTTCTCCCTTCCTCCCTTCCTTTCTCCCTTCCTTTCTCTCTTCCTCCCTTCCTTTCTCTTTTCTTCCCTGCCTTTCTCCCTCCCTCCCTCCCTTCCTTTCTCCCTTCCTTTCTCTCTTCTTCCCTTCCTTCCTTCCTTTCTCTCTTCCTCCCTTCCTACTCAGCTTAGTGAATTTGCATCAAATTATTTTCCTTTTCTTTCTTTCTTTCTTTCTTTCTTTCTTTCTTTCTTTCTTTCTTTCTTTCTTTCTTTCTCTACATGTGGAAGCTCAATAATTATGCATCTATTTCTTTCTTTCTTTCTTTTTTTCTTTCCTTTCTGTCTTTCTGTAATTCACTGTAAATCAATAATCTTTTATTATTATTATTATTATTATTATTATAATTTTATAAGTATTATTATAAGTTGTATATATATGTATGACAGCTCAGTGGTCATACATCTACCACTTATCACACAAAGCATAAAGTAGATATATATTATGATATATTATGACCAGATATCAGTCTGCAGACCACCTCGGTAAATTCACAAGCTGCAGGCTGCATAGCTCATCATTAATTAACGCCATTACCTTCCAGGAATACATTAGCTAATTATAGAAAGCGGTGGCTTGTCCATTACTGATTTGTTCAATTACATTTCAATAAGGGTTCACCTAGGTTAGATATCAGCCTGTAAGTGTCCAGTGAAAGAGATGTTTTCTGTTCTTTAAATACTGGGGCAATAGAGATAACAAAAGCCATTGTGATACATACACTAATTTAGTAGCAGGGCCCTAGTTTGGGTTCACTTCTAACAACCAATCAGGATCCGATATTTTTTTATTAGTCCCCCAGACCCTGGTTGGGTATCAGAAGTGACCACAGGCCATGAAAAAAAAATTAGCCCTGAAATATTATTTATGTGTTTAGTAACAGAAAGGCTACTTCTATCTTGTGCCCATTGCCCAAGTAGATAAAGGGCAAATAAAAAAGGAATATCTCACCTTATCATATTTGATGGGAATATGGGTTGATTTAGTAAAACTGGAGAGTGCAAAATCTGGTGCAGCTCCGCATAGAAACCAATCAGCTTTCAGGTTTTATTGCCAAAGCTTAATTGAACAAGCTGAAGTTAGAAGCTGATTGGCTACCATGCACAACTGCACCCTATTTTACACTCTCCAGTTTTAGTAAATCAACCCTGAATTATCTCTTTAGTCCATCAGCCCAGTGATGTTTGGTAGCACACCACGACAAGTTCCTCCCCATGATGTAGACAGAAGTTGTTTGTGCTTTGTACATCAGTGTTAATTAGGATGAAGTCAGTGATTGCTCACTTGTGGTGTGAGAACAATTAATCAGAGTGTAATAGAGACAGTGAGCAGTAATCACTGTGCATACTCCTGACCCTCCCACCACCCCAGGAAGCAGCCCTTCTATGTTTACTATTTTCTCAGAATTTTTTATTTTTTTTCCCTTTCTCTTTTCCAGTCTCTCCTGTGTTTTTTTTCCCAGGCTTGTGCCAAAGAGAAGCAGAAGTTTGGCTGCCCCATCTTTGAATGATTCTGCAGTAAAATCTCAGGATTAGTGCCTGATTGAGATGTCTGTTCCTGAGATATTACAAAATTCATTATCACAGCTCTCTACTAACTCGATATGAAGTAACACAGATGGGATTTTATTAGCCCAGGATTGGAATGTTTACTTATGATAATTTCGGGGGAAATTTGCATGTCATCATCTCGGTAATCTTTTTTTTTTCTCCTCTCCTTTTATGTCTGCATTGGCTGAATGATTACTTGATGTCTGGATTGATGCCTACTGCTGACTGGGAGCTGGGGCCTAATTATTACAAGAATCATTTATAGATAACCTATGGTGGGGTCAGCACTTTTCACTTTCACACGTTCTCTCTGATCTCTTTCTTACCTTGTCTCAAATATTACATATATTATTATTATTATTATTTTTTTTATAGTGTCACCATCACATAATAGACGTCTCTGCTCTTGAGACATGTAACAGGCATTATACTATTTATACTGGGACTCTGACCACCACAAAATAACCTCCCCTGCTTTATTATCCTGTAAGAAATGTTGTACAATATTCTGAGTACCTATCATAAAATAACATTTTCTCTATGTATAATGTATAAAAAAAATATTGTACAATGTTCACTTTTAGTTACAGTGTGACCATTGCAATTTTCTACTCTTGTGCCCTTACATGGTAGAATATTTTCTGCCAGGAAACAATGTACAGCATTCACGTATTTCTTACAGAGTGTTCGTTTCTCGTTATATATTTTGCAAGAAGCATTAAAATGTTCACTATTAATTACACGGTGACTATTGCAAATAGTCTTTTCTGCTGCTGAGTCCTGTAAGAAACATTGTACCGTGTTCACTATTATAGTGTATCTACCACAAAATATCATTTTCTGCTGCTGTGTCCTGTAAGAAATATTGTACAATATTCACTGTCAGTCTATAGTGTAAGTGTATGTATCACAAATTATATTTTGTGCTACATACACTATAGACTGGCAGTGAATATTGTATGATATTTATTACAGGACACAGCAGCAGAAAATTATAGTTTGTGATACATACACTATAGACTGACAGTGAATATTGTACAATATTTCTTACAGGGCACAGCAGCAGAAAATTATAGTTTGTGATACATACACTATAGACTGACAGTGAATATTGTACAATATTTCTTACAGGGCACAGCAGCAGAAAATTATAGTTTGTGATACATACACTATAGACTGGCAGTGAAAATTGTATGATATTTATTACAGGACACAGCAGCAGAAAATTATAGTTTGTGATACATACACTATAGACTGACAGTGAATATTGTACAATATTTCTTACAGGACACAGCAGCAGAAAATTATAGTTTGTGATACATACACTATAGACTGACAGTGAATATTGTACAATATTTCTTACAGGGCACAGCAGCAGAAAATTATATTTTTCTGCTGCTGTGTCCTGTAATAAATATTATACAATATTCACTATCAGTCTATAGTGTATGTATCACAAAATAACCATTTTGTTGCTGTGCCCTGTAAAAAAAATACTATCCAATATTATTTAGTCTTATAATGTATTTATCATTAAATACATTTTTCTGCTGTTTTCCTGTAAGAAACATTGTACAATAGTCACTAGTTTTTCTTACAGTGTACCTATCACAAAGAGCCCTTTCTGTTGTTGTGTGATGTAAGAAGCAAAGTACATAATTAGTCTCACATTGTGCATTTTAAAAACACAAAAAAATATTTTTTTTGTTTTGTTTTTATGTTCTGCAACATTGCACAATTTTCTCTGTTGCAAATAGTCTTTTCTCTTGTGTCCTATAAGAAACATTGTATAATATTCATTGTATCACAAAATAACTTTCTCTCCTCCTATGCCTTTCAAGAAAATGTGTACAGTATTTACTGTTGTGTGTATCTATCACAAAATAACGTTTCTCCTCCAAGGCCTTTCAAGAAAATGTGTACAGTGTTTATTGTTAGTGTGTGTATCTATCACAAAATAACGTTTCTCCTCCTATGCACTTCAATAAAAAGTGTACAGTGTTTATTGTTAGTGTGTGTATCTATCACAAAATAACCTTTCTCCTCCTATGCACTTCAATAAAAAGTGTACAGTGTTTATTGTTAGTGTGTGTATCTATCACAAAATAACCTTTCTCCTCCTATGCAATTCAAGAAAATGTGTACAGTGTTTATTGTTAGTGTGTGTATCTATCACAAAATAACCTTTCTCCTCCTATGCAATTCAAGAAAATGTGTACAGTGTTTATTGTTAGTGTGTGTATCTATCACAAAATAACCTTTCTCCTCCTATGCAATTCAAGAAAATGTGTACAGTGTTTATTGTTAGTGTGTGTATCTATCACAAAATAACCTTTCTCCTCCTATGCACTTCAAGAAAATGTGTACGGTGTTTATTATTAGTGTGTGTATCTATTACAAAATAACGTTTCTCCTCCTATGCCATGTAAACATTGTACAAAACACTGTACAAAAACCCAGTTCGTTTTTTTTTAAATCCCCATTCGTTTTTAAAGTTTCAACATCACAAAATATCCTTCCTTGCTCTTGTGTTCTGTAAGAAATATTGTACAATAGTCTCTAGTGTACCTTTAACAAAATAACCTTTTTTCCTCTGCTCTCATGCCCTATAGAATCTTTGTACAATAGTCTTGGCCATAGCAGGTCATACAATACATACATACTGTACATGAGCCATGTATGGCCATACATACAATAGTGTAACAATCACATAACCTTAAAGTGCTCTTGTGTTTTGTTAGAAGAATTGTACACTATTCTCTAGTGTATCTTACTTTAACAAAATAACCTTTTCCACTCTCGTGTCCTGACCCTGTAAGATTGTACAATAGTGTAATAATCACAAAGTAACCTTTTCTGCTTTGTGTCCTATTGTGCAGTATTCATCTTGCCTACTGAATTATTGTACCCTGATGTAGAATCCTATACAGATTTAAAAATAATAATACACTTTTTGTGCGTGTTTTGTGTGCTTATAAATATGTTCTAGAGAATAGGAATAAGCAAAAAAAAAAAAAAAAAAAATGCATGAAAACACAAAAAAGTAATTAAATTAACACACACACTTTAAAAAAAAAAAAAAAACTAAAGCTAGTACTGAGTAATTATTCTTTGTGATTGTTCAACTATGATACATAACTGCAGTAGTCACGGTGTATATTATAATGAGCACAAGTTGTATCTAGTTTATTGCAGCGATATGAGATAAGATGAATAGACACTTATTAAATGATTAACAGGGACTATATTGTCTATAAAGAAATCAGCAGTAGATGACTGATACAGGGACTTGCAAAAAAATAAAAAATAAAAATAAATAAATAAAAAAGTATACTAACAATTTTACAATATTATATTAACTCTAATATGCTCTATCGTCCAAATTGAAATAATAATAATAATAATAATAATCATTATAACGACAACAGCAACAATAATTGAAATAAAATAAAAAATAGTAATAATAATACTGTTATTATATTATTATTATTATTGTTATTATTATTATTAATAACAACAGCAATAATAATACTTATAATACACTTATTATGAGTATTAATTCTATAACATTACATCCATGAGATGACCTCCCCAGGAGGATGTTATTCTAGTGAAGAGGAGTATATATTCCCACACAGATGTGTTTATGTTTCTCTATAGGTACCCTCACCTGTACAGCTGACAGCAGACAAGGATCATACAGGTAGCTGCTTGTAATGTGTGAACATTGTGAGTTCACAGGATGCTAATAAGAAGACTTACAGGCCTGTTTCCAGCACTGTGCCATTATGTTGTAAACACTTGTAGAAAAGATGGGACCACCAAGCTGCTACTCAATTTTAACTCGATTTTGTGTTTTAATATCCTTCCATGCTAGATACATAAATTCAGCCATTGACATTCCTCCAGCCAGCTGCTGTTCAGCTTCCAGGCCATATAGAAAAACAGTCCTAATGCCCCTTTTTTTTTTATTTTTTTTTTACACACTATAGACAAGCCTGCTGTATAAATGATGGTAAGACTTCAAGCAAGTTTTGAAACATTCCACTTCTGATGTGTGAAGAGGCAGAAGTGAATAATAAAAAAAAAAAAAAGAAAGTGCGATATGTAATTTTATGTCTGGGCCACATTTAGCCATATTTCACACATATCAGTATCGTGTTAACTGTCCTTCAGATCTCAAACCATCTGGGTTTGCTTTGTCTTCTGTTACAAACTTGTCTGACATTGAGAGAAAGTACTTGAGTTGACTTTGTTAATATATACATAGCTTTGTAGCCACCATGAGAACAGGACATAGCTGTCACGAGCAACAGTCTGGACACACATGGTGGAAAGGGCTGCTTAAAATAATAAAACTCCCCAGGCTTATGCAAAGAATGACCGAAATACTATGACACTGATCCAATGTATGGATGGGGCCATAGGATTTTACTCTGATGCCTTGCCATCATTGAGCTGCACTAAGATGAATCAGTTCTGTAGCACAAGCACAGTGTTTAGTAACTACAATACCTAATGTATCATTGTATTTAGCTACACTTAGGTGAATCAGTTCTTTAGCACAAGCACAATGTTTAGTAACTACAATACCTAATGTATCCTTGTATTTAGCTACACTTAGGTGAATCAGTTCTTTAGCACAAGTACAATGTTTAGTAACTACATTACCTAATGTATCCTTGTATTTAGCTACACTTAGGTGAATCAGTTCTTTAGCACAAGTACAATGTTTAGTAACTACATTACCTAATGTATCCTTGTATTTAGCTACACTAAAGTGAATCAGTTCTTTAGCACAAGTACAATGTTAGTAACTGCATTACCTAATGTATCCTTGTATTTAGCTACACTAAAGTGAATCAGTTCTTTAGCACAAGCACAATGTTTAGTAACCACAACACCTAATGTATCCTTGTATTTAGCTACACTTAGGTGAATCAGTTCTTTAGCACAAGCACAATGTTTAGTAACTACAACACCTAATGTATCCTTGTATTTAGCTACACTTAGGTGAATCAGTTCTTTAGCACAAGCACAATGCTTAGTAACTACAACACCTAATGTATCCTTGTATTTAGCTACACTTAAGTGAATCAGTTCTTTAGCACAAGCACAATGTTTAGTAACTACAATACCTAATGTATCCTTGTATTTAGCTACAATTAGGTGAATCAGTTCTTTAGCACAAGCACAATGTTTAGTAACTACATTACCTAATGTATCCTTGTATGTTTGATTTTTTTTATATAGAATATCTTCTAAAATCAGCAAATTTATACCCAAGGGGCGGGTTTATTTGCATTCAGAAGAAGTCACTTTAAGCGCCTATGATTAGGTGCTTAAAGTGACTTCTTCTGAATGCAAGTAAACCAGTAAGTCAGAGGACTGGAGACATTTTTCTGGAGCATTTAAAGTCATCTTAGGCCAGTGGTAAATACTTCTTCTGTGAATCAACATTTTAATTGAATTAAGGATAAGTACATTTTAGAGTTGCCATGCATTATTGTTTAACAGAGAGCTGTCAGAACCCACTCCCAGGTCACTAGTAGGGACAGTGTGGAAACACACATGCAGTGCACATAACCGTAGAGTAGTCATCCATATGGAGTGACTATACAGAAAAGGGCAGTAAAAGGGATTATATATCAGAAGGTGATCTGTTACATGGCTGAGGCCCAGGTGGAACAAATGTATGAACTTTCATGATCTCACATCTGCAGGCTACAGCTAGGCTGCCAGTGGACTTACCTGCTTGTCTGATGGGCTGCCCTTACTTCTACACACAAATCCTCAGTGCAGGCTTGGCTGGGTCATCACACAAACCAGTGAAGTGACTGAAGGATCCCAAATGCAACAACAAAAAATAAAATAAAAAATATATATAAGAAAATGAAAAGCAATGTTCCTAAGTTCCTGTGGGGTTCCTGATCAGGCTGGGAGAAGAGAGGTGTCTGCTCCCGGCTCTCTCCTTCTCACTGTTTGTCTGTCTCTCTCTCTCTCCCTTTCTGCTGGGGGAATGGCGTGACGTCAGCAGAGATTCCACCAAACTCAGTGAGCAGAGCTGGAGGGAGGAGAGGGGTCAGGGGGATAGACACACACACACAGGGAGGGATAGACAGAGAGCACAGGCAAAATCTCATCATCAGGTCAGGGAAATCAGAAATATCAAGAAGACTGGGAGGGCAAAGGACACACACAAAAAAAAAAAAAGCACAGTGATGAGGGATTAGCAAAATAATGAAAATAAGACATGCATCTTCTCATAAAAAAAAAAAAATAGAGAAAAGCTACAATTTTTTTTCAAGCTGCTGGAAAACTGGTGACTTTGATGTGCGAGTGAATCTCCGCCCAGAAATTAAAGTGTTAGCTTATTTCTTCTGTAGGACCTAGAAAAGATCTCATTCTTGGTAGAAAAAAAGTGTTATTCATTTTCATAATATTTTGCATCAGTGACCACTGGAGTTGTGTGAATTTAGAAATGGGCATGCCTAGGAAATGATACCAGCTTTATGCCAGTGATGTTATGTACCTCTATGGGGAAACAATGTTGTGTAGAAGATATACTTTATTTTTTATTTTTTTATTATGTATATATTTTTTTTTTCCTTGCCATTTCTTTCTTTTTGTGTGTTGCGTTAAAGAAAATTATAAATAAAGAGTTTAAAAGAAGATGAGGCAGCTAGTAGTGTAGTGCAAATCATGTACAATACACCCTACAAACTATGCATAAAGACGTGTACTTTAGATACAACACACCCACACAGCACATACAAATAATTATCAAGTGTATGAGATATACTTGTGTGAGTGTAAAAGATAGCTGCAAATAATAGTACAATCATCATATAATATGCAGTGGGGGTGATTTACTGAAACTGGAGAGTGCAAAATCTGGTGCAGTTGAGCATGGTAGCCAATCAGCTTCTAACTTTAACTTGTTCAATTAAGCTTTTCTCCCCCAAAAAAAGGAAGCTGATTGGTTTCTATGCAGAGCTGCACCAGATTTTACACTCTTCATTTTAAGTAAATCAACCTCGATATAATCTATCAGTTTATATTGATTATATGATATATGTTATATTGTTGTATTGAATAATTTGATGGTGTTTTTTCGGGATCCACATGGTTACTTGCATAGACAACCATGTTTACACACTGGTGCTGTCCACCCTTTTAACCTTTATATATATATATATATATATATATATATATACATATATACACACAAACACACTCTCACACTCACACATTTTGGCTCTATCTAGCTCTTTGTCTGTCTATCTCTACCTCTGTTTATATACAGTTCTGCTAGTGTCCACTATATGAAATATCAGTAAACCATGTACTGCTAGTTGGAGAAAAAAGCATGCAGAACTGAGTATATCGTATCATATCGTATAAACAGCCATTATTGTCATCTACATCTGTATTAGAGACTGACACAGCTCTGGGGTTGTTCTTCATAATCCCAGGCTGCTCCTTGAGAGGGCCACTACTGCTAGTGTGTGAGCAAAGTGTGACACTAGAGAGCTCTGCAGATGTACTAACATGAAATACCCCATACCATCCAAGAACCCGAACAACAAGCTCGTAGCAAGTTCACATGGGGTCTTTGATTAATCTTTTTATTTATTTTTTATTTTTTTTATAAACGCATAACATGAAATGTATGCATAGCAGTGTTATACGAGGAGCTCAAGCACGGTACAATCTGTCTTCTCCTAGGGACATATGAGATTGACATCATGCTCATCTGTTCACCTCCATCTAGCTAGTCACAGTAATATGGTTATTAATAATAATAATTAGTAATAATAATAATATTTCATGGTATCAAGTCACAACATAACATTTAAGTAACATTTTATAAATGTTATAAAAAAATATATAGTAATAAAATTGCATTACTTAATTAAAAATAATATATATATATATATATATATATATATATATATATATTGGATTGCTCTGGTGTGTGTGTGTGTTATATATATATATATATATATATATATAACACACACACACACCAGAGCAATCCAATATATATATATATATATATATATATATATATATACATATCTATCTATCTATCTATCTATCTATCTATCTATCTATCTATCTATCTATCTATCTATCTATCTATCTATCTATATCTATAGATAGATATATCTATCTATATATAGATACATATATAGCTATATATAGATAGATGGATTGCTCTGGTGTGTGTGTGTGTGTTATATATATATATATATATATATATATATATATATATATATACATATATCTATCTATCTATCTATCTATCTATATCTATATATAGATATATCTATCTATATATAGATACATATATAGCTATATATAGATAGATAGATATATACAGATAGATATATATATACAGATAGATCTATCTATATCTATATAGATCTATCTATCTATATATATCTATTCTTTTTTTGCATTACACATATGACAATTGCATTATCGATTGCAGTATATGGTAGTTAATGAGCAATCTAAAGGCATAGAAATAAATGTAATAATGCACTTAATATTAATTAATAATATTGGTCTACCCATGTAGTGAAATTCCTGTTTTCCTAAAATCAATCTAAACGTAACCTTTATATATATATATATATATATATATATATATATATATATTTAGTAATGCAAATCAGTTTTTAAAATGTAAGCTGCTACTGAAGTTTTTTTTTTTTAAATGCAGGCACCCCATTTACCTTCTCATTAGCAGTGTAATACTATGAAACAATAAGGTCAGCTTGATGTGGGAGGGGGGGGGGGGTATGTTTACTTTCTACAAAGCTCGGTTTTAATTTGCAGACAGAAAACTTTTTGGGATGCTAACGAAATCCCGGTCTCCTTTAAGCCAAGATGACATCTATATTAGCAGTCGTGTTCGGGGATGTGACATAGTGGAACGAATGATGATAAAAAATGCATGACTTACTGACTTTCCTTTTTAGCATAAAGCAAATATTGAAGAGTACACACAAGAAGGATGACACCATGAAAACGAATACATGCCAGGCAGGGTGGGAGCAGGGAGTGGGTGCAGCGCTTTGTAGTACAGATAGTATATACAATCCATTGGGGTTATTGGTTCTGGTAGCAGACAGTGGCTATCTGATTGATCCGCAGTTAAACTAATCTGAGGAATGTTACAGTAACAAAAGACAAAGCTATCTTCATATGCTTCAAAACAGACTGTGATGGGTTATAATGAACCTGCTCCCATCAGTATGTACACACATACAAACACACACACACACACACACACATTTTTAGTATTGTTTTTTTTTTTCTCAGTTAGAGATTTAATACAAATGATATTTTGTATATCAGTCTAGATGTGTTGCATAGCTTTATAGATGAAAGATTCATGCAAATATTGTGGTGGCACCTATACCCACTGACTAGGATGGGCACTGTGTTAAAAATTCGGGGCACCCCTGATAACAACCATCTGAAGCAGATCTTTCTAATCATTTATCAGTGGTACTGACTTTTCAGTTATGATGTTACAAAGGAATGAGAAGCTTACCTCATTAATATTAGACTGGATCTCTAAATACTCTGATGGTGGTCTGCTCCCATAGGCAGCATTGCTCTTCTGGTATGAGACAGGACTGGCTGCACGTCTTCATTGTATAAATATTGGTCTGATCATTCATGAGCCATGTGCAGATCACTAGGTACCTGTATATGTATATTTGGTAAAACATAGAGGACCAGTTCACACCAAATGCACTCCAGTACCCTTTTTTCTGCATCAAAAATGCATAGAAAGTAGGATATGTGGTTTTCAATGGCATAGTTCACACCAGTGTGCTCAGTTCCAGGGCTTTCCAGTTGCAGAAAAAAAAGTAAAACATGCTGCATTTTTCCTGCACTGGACTGTATTGGAAGGAACGCGGTAAAACATATCAAAAACTCACCAGAATGCACTGGAACACATCAAAAACACACTAGACCCCAGTGCAATGAAAAAAAAAAAAAAAACAGGAAAGAAAAAAAGCATCTGGAATGCATCCAGAAATGCATTAAAACGCGCATGCTGAAATGTATCCGGAACAAATAGTGCATTTTTGTGGTGTGAACTACACCAGGGAATGGGGTCTGTGCTCATTTTGCCCATACTGCTCATGCCACTCTGGGGTTGATTTACTAAAACCTGGAGAGAGCAAAATCTGGTGCAGCTGTGCGCGGTAGCCAATCAGCTGCTAGCTTCAGCTTGTTCAAATAAGCTTTGACAATAAAACACGGAAGCTGATTGGTTTCTATGCAGAGCTGCACCAGTTTTTTTACACTCTCCAGTTTTAGTAAACCAACCTCTCTATGTCTTTACTGGACAGTAACTCAGACAAGTATACACATGGGGGTTGATTTACTAAGGGCAAATAGACTGTGCACTCTGCAAGTACAGTTGCTCCAGAGCTTAGTAAATGAGGGAAATGAGGTAAAGCTTCACTTTGCAAAGAATACCCAATCACATGTAAAGAAAGAAAGAAAAAAAAACAGTATTTTTGCTTGCACATGATTGGATGATGGAAGTCAGCAGAGCTTCTGCCCATTTAGTAAGCTCTGGAGCAACTGCACTTTCAGAGTGCAACTGGACTTTTCAAAGTGCCCAGTCTATTTTGCTTTAGTAAATCAACCCCTCGGTGTATATGGAGTGCCAGACTCTTATTACTGAGAGATGATGGATTGGACATTTTGTACAGTGTGTGGCATTAAGCTTATCTAAAGCAAAGAACACAAATTGTATTGTCATTTACCGGTCCTTAGATGTGGTGGCTGCATTACTTTTCCTCACTTTTCTCCTTTGTTTTAACCTGGTAATCCTGCAATTAACACACCTCTTGTACTTGGGCGGCAACTGTACTTAGTATTAGGACAGAGAGCGTGTTAGAACTACAGAAACCCTCCCCTTTCAGCTTCCTAATAGGGGAAGGTGTTTTGTAGTCCACATAGATGGCAGGGAACAATGTTAACTGATAACAGTCAATAGGCAGCAAATATAGAAAGTTACCAGCTCACAAAATTTCTGTCTGGATGAATAGATTTTTTTTTGCACTTGTAGAACTTGTGCTTTCAATTGAGTATTTATCACACCATAAGGGAAGAAATTAGAGACATTTATAGAGTTTACATACACTTTAGGTATTCTATAGCTCTACACAGTCTGTGAGGTCAGTCTTTCCAGGTATATACAGTAATGTTTGGTGTTCCCATAGAAAGTGGAGTATAGGATAGTTATTTGTGCTTTTATAACCCATGAGGTCTAAATCATTTATTAACCATCTCATATAGTAAATTGCCAGCTGTACAATGTTTGTAGGATAAGATAAATAAGATAAAAGGAAAATTCACAGAACACATGACTATACTGTATGGATATACCTTATTTAATGGGAGATAGCAAGTTGCAACAACTGTCTGATACTATTTCTTTTTCTCAGCTGTTATACAGTTTATTAACTTGTGCAACCTTTACTTATTGTTCTGATTATTATGCTTCAAAGTGTTTGTTTTAGGAGTTGTGTTAATTTTGCTAGGAAAAAGATGAACAGTGTAATGAATACTTTGCATAGGCATGCACACAGGGTGTGCCAGGTGTGCCCAGGCACACCCTAATCACTCTTTACAGCACAGATTCCCCCTAAGGCCTCGTTCACACAGGGGCGGCACGACTTCGGGGGCGACCTCTGTGGCGCGATCTCAAGGCGACTTGAGACGCCCGCCGAGACAATTTGCATAATGACTTCTGTGTAGAAGTCAATGCAAGTCGCCCTGCGTCGCCCCCAAAAGTAGTACAGGAACCTTTTTCTAAGTCGGAGCGACTCAGGTCGCTCCTATTAGAACGGTTCCTCAGCACAGACCGGGACGCGACTCCTCAGGTGACCGAGTCGCCTGAGGAGTCGCCCCTGTGTGAACCAGGCCTACTTCCCTGGCTCCCCCTTCCCCCTGCAGTGCTAACAGCTTCCCTCATCTCCTGCAAGCTGTTGCTGCAAGGATGTTTTAGGATGAGTGGAGGAAGGGGCCGATAAATATGTAATTGACCATCCCCTTCCCTTTCTGAATGAACATCGTGAGTGATCAGTAGTCTGTGTTTGAGCTTTGGGGTGCACACCCTAATGCAATAGACTGCGCACACCTATGATACTTTGTTATCTTAGCATTATGCCTTCCAATACATATAATAATCGACTTTTCTTGGTATTTTACTAACCTCCTTTTTATGTTGGGGTGGGTGCCAGGTGATTTAATGCACAGTTCTGGTATTGGTAATCTGCCCATAGTGTACAGTTCTGGTATGGTTAGTCTGTCCATAGTGTGTGATGCACAGCTCTGGTATGTTTAATCTGTCCATAGTGTATGGTGTACAGTTTTGGTATGGTTAATCTGTCCATAGTGTATGGTGTACAGTTTTGGTATGGTTAATCTGTCCATAGTGTATGGTGTACAGTTTTGGTATGGTTAATCTGTCCATAGTGTATGGTGTACAGTTTTGGTATGGTTAATCTGTCCATAGTGTATGGTGTACAGTTTTGGTATGGTTAATCTGTCCATAGTGTATGGTGTACAGTTTTGATATGGTTAATCTGTCCATAGTGTATGGTGTACATTTTTCGTGTTCAATCTGTCCATAGTGTATGGTGTACAGTTCTGGTTAGGCTAATCTGTCCATGGTGTGTGGTGTACAGTTCTGGTATGGTTTGTCTGTACATAGTGTTTGGTGTACAGTTCTGGTATGGTTTGTCTGTACATAGTGTTTGGTGTACAGTTCTGGTATGGTTTGTCTGTACATAGTGTTTGGTGTACAGTTCTGGTATGGTTTGTCTGTACATAGTGTTTGGTGTACAGTTCTGGTATGGTTTGTCTGTACATAGTGTTTGGTGTACAGTTCTGGTATGGTCATTCCTTATTATGTGAAGAACCTTATTGATTTGGACAATCTGCCTATCCTGTATGGTGTGCAGTTCTGGCTAGTCTGTCCATATATTTTTATTTTGAATTCTCTTTATTAGAAAATCATATGGTTTAGGGTACAAAACATAGCCATTGGGGCATACCCCGGCTAACTGGTGCACATAACCTTGTGTGTAACAGAGTACAACTCACAACTTTTCATATAACTCTAGACCAGGCATGTCCAAAGTCTGGCCCGCGGGCCATGTGCGGCCCCTAATCCGGTTTGATGTGGCCCCCACTTGGAATTTACATAAATATACATCTGTGGCCCCCCAAGTATATACATCTGTGGCCCCCAAGCTCGAGCGTGTTACGTTTTTTTTGCTGTGAATATATCTATCTTCTTTAGCTGAACAAATCCCTGAGCGCTGCGTTCATTGTTAGGATGAGCCGGGGCGTGTGGCTGGGCATGTTGCTAGGGCGTGTTCAGAAGTCGATGTGCCAGAGCCGCTATGAAGCTGACAGCGTGCAGAGCCAATCACAGACACTGTGACTATTCCCGATCCCTGCATCTGCGGACTGCAGATGCAGAGATGGGGGGAAATGTAACAGTGCCTGTGATTGGCGGTGGCGCTGCGCGTTGTCAGTTTGGACACAGTTAACACAGGATGGACTGGATGACCAAGGCAAAAAAGTAAGATTGAAAAAGTAGACAGTTAAAGACAGAGAAGGATCAGACAGGCAGAGGGGTATGTATAATGCCACGTACACATTCTTTCTCTTTGACGAGAAAATTGCCCGTGTGTAGGCTTTTCAGCATTTTTCCCGACGAGAAAAACGGCAAGAATCACGACGAGAAAAATTAGAACATGCTCTAATTTTTCTCGTCGTGATTATCAGCTTTTGTTTCAGCTTTTGTTTCCGCTGCAGTTTTCCCATAGGGAAACACTGCCAGGGAGCCTACACATGGTCGTTTTTCACGACCAAAAGAAAAAATTTAATGAAAACCGGCCGTGTGTAGGGGACCAAGCCGGTCCTCGTTTTTCATGTCGATTTTCACCGTCGAGAAAATCGATCGTGCGTACACGGCATTAAACAGGTAAGGAGATATACAGGGTAGGATGTGTGAGACGTGCAAGGTAAGTTCTATAAGACAGACAGGGTGTGATGTGTGAGACATACAGGGTTGGTTCTGTGAGATAGGAAGGGTATGATGTGGTAGACATACAGGGGAGGCTGTGTGAGACATGCAGGATAGGCTGTGTGAGACATGCAGGATAGGCTGTGTGAGACATGCAGGGAAGGTTCTGTGAGCCATGCAGGGGTGGCTGTGTGAGACATGCAGGGAAGGTTCTATAATGCAGATAGGATAGGTTCTATGAGACAGTCAGGGTATTTTCTGAGACATGCAGAGTAGGTTCTGTAGGACATGCAGGGTAGGTTCTATAAGACAGACAAGATAGGTTCTATGAGACAAACAGGGTAGTTTCTGAGACATGCAGAGTAGGTTCTGTGAGACATTTGACGTACAAGGGACTTCAACCACATTGTCTTATATATTGTATGGTTTTTAATTCTTGTCAACATTGTATTTTTTGATATGCAAGCATTTTTTCATTCCATTTGTGTGTTGCCTGTAAAGTCAGACCTCTGCTTTGCTCCTCCTGAGCAATTCAATTTTTCTGTTCCTTACACTATTACGGATGTGGCAATGTGAGTGCTCCCTTCCCCCTTTCTTTATTTAGGTTCTGTGAGACATGCAGGGTAGGTTCTATAAGACAGACATGATAGGCTCTATGAGACAGACAGGGTAGTTTCTGAGACATGCAGTGTAGGTTCTGTGAGACATGTAGGGTAGGTTCTATGGAAGACATGGGAGGTAGGTTCTATAAGACAGACATGGTAGGTTCTATGTGAGACATGCAGGGTAGTGTCACGTACCTGGTGGAGATCGAGCTGTAGAGGGGGCTTCTTTTGCACCTCCTGTCTAACACCCCTGGTAGTAGTGACAGGGAGTGGAGGACACAGAGTGGCACGAGGGCCGATGTAGCAGATGGCTCTGGCTGGGTCTTGGCAGGAACCAGGTGGCTGGAGAGCGCTGGGCCGGAACTGAGAACAGGAGCTCCGTGACGCTGAATCTGCAGCTGGAAGCGTAGCCAATACGTAAGCCAGGCGGTCATCAACAACCGGACAGAGCAGGTACCGAGACGTGATGCAGAGGCAAAGACAGGACACAGGCCAGGTTCGGTACACAGTCGGGCAATGAGGCACAGGAACATCAGGCAGAAGCAGAGTCAAGCACAAGCCGGGGTCACAAGTAGGCAGGCGGAGGTCAAGAGGAAGGTTCAGGCAAGCCGGGTCAGGATACAGGAAACTGGAACAGATCAGGTTAATCAGGCACTAGCTGAAAGACCACTCAGCAAAGTGTGCATGTCACTGGCAGGTTTAAATAGGCAGACTGACGCCAATGCGCACACGTGTGTGTGCGCATGCACGCCCCGCGCGTGCTCACGCATTCGCCAGTACATGTCCTTTCTTGTGCATCTCTTGGAATGTTCACACCTGCGCACCACTGCGTGCTTCTTACCCGGGTTTCTCTTAAAGGTAGGTTCTTTGAGACAGAGTAGGGTAGGATGTGTGAGACATGCAGGGTAGGGTCTAAGACATGCAGGGTTGGTTGTATAAGACAGACAGGGTAGGTTCTGAGACTTGCAGGGTAGGTTGTATAAGACAGACAAGGTAAGCTCTGAGACATGCAGCGTAGGTTGTATAAGACAGGGTAGGTTGTAAAAGACAAACAGGGTAGGTTCTGAGACATGCAGGGTAGGTTGTATAAGAAAGACAAGGTAGGTTCTGAGACATGCAGGGTAGGTTCTATAAGACAGACAAGGTAGGCTCTGAGACATGCAGGGTACATTCTACAAGACAGAGAGGGTAGGGTCTATAAGACAGACATGGTAGGTTCTGAGACATGCAGGGCAAGTTCTGAGACATGCAGGGTGGGTTCTATAAGACAGAGAAGGTAGGTTCTAAGACATGCAGGGTAGGTTCTATAAGACAGACAATGAAGGTTCTGTGACATGCAGGGTTGGTTGTATAAGACAGACAGAGTAGGCTCTGAGACATGCAGAGTAGGTTGTATAAGACAGACAGAGTAGGTTGTATAAGACAGGGTAGGTTCTGAGACATGCAGGGTTGGTTGTATAAGACAGATAGAGTAGGTTCTGAGACATGCATGGTAGGTTGTATGAGACAGACAAGGTAGGTTCTGAAACATGCAGGGTAGGTTGTAGAAGACAGACATGGTAGGTTCTGAGACATGCAGGGTGGGTTGTAGAAGACAGACAAGGTAGGTTCGTAGACATGCAGGGTAGGTTGTAGAAGACAGACAAGGTAGGTTCTGTGACATGCAGGGTAGGCTGTAGAAGACAGACAAGGTAGGTTCTGAGACATGCAGGGTAGGTTGTAGAAGTCAGACAAGGTAGATTCTGAGAGATGCAGGGTAGGTTGTAGAAGACAGACAAGGTAGGTTCTGAGACATGCAGGGTAGGTTGTAGAAGACAGACAAGGTAGGTTCTGTGACATGCAGGGTAGGTTGTAGAAGAAAGATAGGGTAGGTTCTGAGAAATGCAGGGTAGGTTGTATAAGACAGACAGTGTAGGTTCTGAGACATGCAGGGTAGGTTGTAGAAGACAGACAAGGTAGGTTGTATAAGAACAGACATGGTAGGTTCTGAGACATGCAGGGTAGACTGTAGAAGACAGACAAGGTAGGTTCTGAGACATGCAGGGTAGGTTGTAGAAGACAGACAAGGTAGGTTCTGAGACATGCAGGGTAGGTTGTAGAAGACAGACAGTGTAGGTTCTGAGACATGCAGGGTAGGTTGCAGAAGACAGACAAGGTGTGTTCTGGGCCATGCAGGGTAGGTTGTAGAAGACAGACAAGGTAGGTTCTGAGACATGCAGGGTAGGTTGTAGAAGACAGACAAGGTAGGTTCTGAGAGATGCAGGGCAGGTTGTAGAAGACAGACATGGTAGGTTCTGTGCAATGCAGGGTAGGCTGTAGAAGACAGACAAGGTAGGTTCTGAGCCATGCAGGGTAGGTTGTAGAAGACAGACAAGGTAGGTTCTGAGAGATGCAGGGTAGGTTGTAGAAGACAGACAAGGTAGGTTCTGAGACATGCAGGGTAGGTTGTAGAAGACAGACAAGGTAGGTTCTGAGACATGCAGGGTAGGTTGTAGAAGACAGACAAGGTAGGTTCTGAGACATGCAGGGTAGGTTGTAGAAGACAGACAGTGTAGGTTCTGAGACATGCAGGGTAGGTTGCAGAAGACAGACAAGGTATGTTCTGGGCCATGCAGGGTAGGTTGTAGAAGACAGACAAGGTAGGTTCTGAGACATGCAGGGTAGGTTGTAGAAGACAGACAAGGTAGGTTCTGAGAGATGCAGGGCAGGTTGTAGAAGACAGACATGGTAGGTTCTGTGCAATGCAGGGTAGGCTGTAGAAGACAGACAAGGTAGGTTCTGAGCCATGCAGGGTAGGTTGTAGAAGACAGACAAGGTAGGTTCTGAGAGATGCAGGGTAGGTTGTAGAAGACAGACAAGGTAGGTTCTGAGACATGCAGGGTAGGTTGTAGAAGACAGACAAGGTAGGTTCTGAGACATGCAGGGTAGGTTGTAGAAGACAGACAAGGTAGGTTCTGAGACATGCAGGGTAGGTTGTAGAAGACGGACAAGGTGGGTTCTGAGACATGCAGGGTAGGTTGTAGAAGACAGACAAGGTAGGTTCTGAGACATGCAGGGTAGGTTGTAGAAAACAGACAAGGTAGGTTCTGAGACATGCATGGTAGGTTGTAGAAGACAGACAAGGTAGGTTCTGAGACATGCAGGGTAGGTTGTAGAAGACAGACAATGTAGGTTCTGAGACATGCAGGGTAGGTTGTAGAAGACAGACAAGGTAGGTTCTGAGACATGCAGGGTAGGTTGTAGAAGACAGACAAGGTAGGTTCTGAGACATGCAGGGTAGGTTGTAGAAGACGGACAAGGTAGGTTCTGAGACATGCAGGGTAGGTTGTAGAAGACAGACAAGGTAGGTTCTGAGACATGCAGGGTAGGTTGTAGAAAACAGACAAGGTAGGTTCTGAGACATGCAGGGTAGGTTGTAGAAGACAGACAAGGTAGGTTCTGAGACATGCAGGGTAGGTTGTAGAAGACAGACATGGTAGGTTCTGAGACATGCAGGGTAGGTTGTAGAAGACAGACAAGGTAGGTTCTGAGACATGCAGGGTAGATTGTAGAAGACAGACACGGTAGGTTCTGAGACATGCAGGGTAGGTTGTAGAAGACGGACAAGGTAGGTTCTGAGCCATGCAGGGTAGGTTGTAGAAGACGGACAAGGTATGTTCTGGGTCATGCAGGGTAGGTTGTAGAAGACAGACAAGGTAGGTTCTGAGACATGCAGGGTAGGTTGTAGAAGACAGACAAGGTAGGTTCTGAGACATGCAGGGTAGGTTGTAGAAGACAGACAAGGTAGGTTCTTAGACATGCAGGGTAGGTTGTAGAAGACAGACAAGGTAGGTTCTGAGCCATGCAGGGTAGGTTGTAGAAGACGGACAAGGTATGTTCTGGGTCATGCAGGGTAGGTTGTAGAAGACGGACAAGGTAGGTTCTGAAACATGCAGGGTAGGTTGTAGAAGACAGACAAGGTAGGTTCTGAGACATGCAGGGTAGGTTGTAGAAGACAGACAAGGTAGGTTCTGAGACATGCAGGGTAGGTTGTAGAAGACAGACAAGGTAGGTTCTGAGACATGCAGGGTAGGTTCTAGAAGACGGACAAGGTAGGTTCTGAGCCATGCAGGGTAGGTTGTAGAAGACAGACAAGGTATGTTCTGGGTCATGCAGGGTAGGTTGTAGAAGACGGACAAGGTAAGTTCTGAGACATGCAGGGTAGGTTGTAGAAGACAGACAAGGTAGGTTCTGAGACATGCAGGGTAGGTTGTAGAAGACAGACAAGGTAGGTTCTGAGACATGCAGGGTAGGTTGTAGAAGACAGACAAGGTAGGTTCTGAGACATGCAGGGTAGGTTGTAGAAGACGGACAAGGTAGGTTCTAAACCATGCAGGGTAGGTTGTAGAAGACGGACAAGGTATGTTCTGGGTCATGCAGGGTAGGTTGTAGAAGACAGACAAGGTAGGTTCTGAGACATGCAGGGTAGGTTGTAGAAGACAGACAAGGTATGTTCTGAGACATGCAGGGTAGGTTGTAGAAGACAGACAAGGTAGGTTCTGAGACATGCAGGGTAGGTTGTAGAAGACAGACAAGGTAGGTTCTGAGACATGCAGGGTAGGTTGTAGAAGACGGACAAGGTAGGTTCTGAGCCATGCAGGGTAGGTTGTAGAAGACGGACAAGGTATGTTCTGGGTCATGCAGGGTAGGTTGTAGAAGACGGATAAGGTAGGTTTTGAGACATGCAGGGTAGGTTGTAGAAGACAGACAAGGTAGGTTCTGAGACATGCAGGGTAGGTTGTAGAAAACAGACAAGGTAGGTTCTGAGACATGCAGGGTAGGTTGTAGAAGACAGACAAGGTAGGTTCTGAGACATGCAGGGTAGGTTGTAGAAGACAGACAGGGTAGGTTCTGAGACATGCAGGGTAGGTTGTAGAAGACAGACAAGGTAGGTTCTGAGACATGCAGGGTAGGTTGTAGAAGACAGACAAGGTAGGTTCTGAGACATGCAGGGTAGGTTGTAGAAGACAGACAAGGTAGGTTCTGAGACATGCAGGGTAGGTTGTAGAAGACAGACAAGGTAGGTTCTGAGACATGCAGGGTAGGTTGTAGAAGATGGACAAGGTAGGTTCTGAGCCATGCAGGGTAGGTTGTAGAAGACGGACAAGGTATGTTCTGGGTCATGCAGGGTAGGTTGTAGAAGACAGACAAGGTAGGTTTTGAGACATGCAGGGTAGGTTGTAGAAGACAGACAAGGTAGGTTCTGAGACATGCAGGGTAGGTTGTAGAAGACAGACAAGGTGGGTTCTGAGACATGCAGGGTAGGTTGTAGATTACAGACAAGGTAGATTCTGAGACATGCAGGGTAGGTTGTAGAAGACGGACAAGGTAGGTTCTGAGACATGCAGGGTAGGTTGTAGAAGACGGACAAGGTAGGTTCTGAGACATGCACGGTTGGTTGTCAAAGACAGACAAGGTAGGTTCTGAGACATGCAAGGTAGGTTGTAGAAGACGGACAAGGTAGGTTCTGAGACATGCAGGTTAGGTTGTAGAAGACAGACAAGGTAGGTTCTGAGACATGCAGGGTAGGTTGTAGAAGACAGAAAAGGTAGGTTGTATAAGAACAGACATGGTAGGTTCTGAGACATGCAGGGTAGACTGTAGAAGACAGACAAGGTAGGTTCTGAGACATGCAGGGTAGGTTGTAGAAGACAGACAAGGTAGGTTCTGAGACATGCAGGGTAGGTTGTAGAAGACAGACAGTGTAGGTTCTGAGACATGCAGGGTAGGTTGCAGAAGACAGACAAGGTATGTTCTGGGCCATGCAGGGTAGGTTGTAGAAGACAGACAAGGTAGGTTCTGAGACATGCAGGGTAGGTTGTAGAAGACAGACAAGGTAGGTTCTGAGAGATGCAGGGCAGGTTGTAGAAGACAGACATGGTAGGTTCTGTGCAATGCAGGGTAGGCTGTAGAAGACAGACAAGGTAGGTTCTGAGCCATGCAGGGTAGGTTGTAGAAGACAGACAAGGTAGGTTCTGAGAGATCCAGGGTAGGTTGTAGAAGACAGACAAGGTAGGTTCTGAGACATGCAGGGTAGGTTGTAGAAGACAGACAAGGTAGGTTCTGAGACATGCAGGGTAGGTTGTAGAAGACAGACAAGGTAGGTTCTGAGACATGCAGGGTAGGTTGTAGAAGACGGACAAGGTGGGTTCTGAGACATGCAGGGTAGGTTGTAGAAGACAGACAAGGTAGGTTCTGAGACATGCAGGGTAGGTTGTAGAAAACAGACAAGGTAGGTTCTGAGACATGCAGGGTAGGTTGTAGAAGACAGACAAGGTAGGTTCTCAGACATGCAGGGTAGGTTGTAGAAGACAGACAATGTAGGTTCTGAGACATGCAGGGTAGGTTGTAGAAGACAGACAAGGTAGGTTCTGAGACATGCAGGGTAGGTTGTAGAAGACAGACAAGGTAGGTTCTGAGACATGCAGGGTAGGTTGTAGAAGACGGACAAGGTAGGTTCTGAGACATGCAGGGTAGGTTGTAGAAGACAGACAAGGTAGGTTCTGAGACATGCAGGGTAGGTTGTAGAAAACAGACAAGGTAGGTTCTGAGACATGCAGGGTAGGTTGTAGAAGACAGACAAGGTAGGTTCTGAGACATGCAGGGTAGATTGTAGAAGACAGACACGGTAGGTTCTGAGACATGCAGGGTAGGTTGTAGAAGACGGACAAGGTAGGTTCTGAGCCATGCAGGGTAGGTTGTAGAAGACGGACAAGGTATGTTCTGGGTCATGCAGGGTAGGTTGTAGAAGACGGACAAGGTAGGTTCTGAGACATGCAGGGTAGGTTGTAGAAGACAGACAAGGTAGGTTCTGAGACATGCAGGGTAGGTTGTAGAAGACAGACAAGGTAGGTTCTGAGAGATGCAGGGTAGGTTGTAGAAGACAGACAAGGTAGGTTCTGAGACATGCAGGGTAGGTTGTAGAAGACAGACAAGGTAGGTTCTGAGACATGCAGGGTAGGTTGTAGAAGACAGACAAGGTAGGTTCTGAGACATGCAGGGTAGGTTGTAGAAGACGGACAAGGTGGGTTCTGAGACATGCAGGGTAGGTTGTAGAAGACAGACAAGGTAGGTTCTGAGACATGCAGGGTAGGTTGTAGAAAACAGACAAGGTAGGTTCTGAGACATGCAGGGTAGGTTGTAGAAGACAGACAAGGTAGGTTCTGAGACATGCAGGGTAGGTTGTAGAAGACAGACAATGTAGGTTCTGAGACATGCAGGGTAGGTTGTAGAAGACAGACAAGGTAGGTTCTGAGACATGCAGGGTAGGTTGTAGAAGACAGACAAGGTAGGTTCTGAGACATGCAGGGTAGGTTGTAGAAGACGGACAAGGTAGGTTCTGAGACATGCAGGGTAGGTTGTAGAAGACAGACAAGGTAGGTTCTGAGACATGCAGGGTAGGTTGTAGAAAACAGACAAGGTAGGTTCTGAGACATGCAGGGTAGGTTGTAGAAGACAGACAAGGTAGGTTCTGAGACATGCAGGGTAGGTTGTAGAAGACAGACAAGGTAGGTTCTGAGACATGCAGGGTAGGTTGTAGAAGACAGACAAGGTAGGTTCTGAGACATGCAGGGTAGATTGTAGAAGACAGACACGGTAGGTTCTGAGACATGCAGGGTAGGTTGTAGAAGACGGACAAGGTAGGTTCTGAGCCATGCAGGGTAGGTTGTAGAAGACGGACAAGGTATGTTCTGGGTCATGCAGGGTAGGTTGTAGAAGACAGACAAGGTAGGTTCTGAGCCATGCAGGGTAGGTTGTAGAAGACAGACAAGGTAGGTTCTGAGACATGCAGGGTAGGTTGTAGAAGACAGACAAGGTAGGTTCTTAGACATGCAGGGTAGGTTGTAGAAGACAGACAAGGTAGGTTCTGAGCCATGCAGGGTAGGTTGTAGAAGACGGACAAGGTATGTTCTGGGTCATGCAGGGTAGGTTGTAGAAGACGGACAAGGTAGGTTCTGAAACATGCAGGGTAGGTTGTAGAAGACAGACAAGGTAGGTTCTGAGACATGCAGGGTAGGTTGTAGAAGACAGACAAGGTAGGTTCTGAGACATGCAGGGTAGGTTGTAGAAGACAGACAAGGTAGGTTCTGAGACATGCAGGGTAGGTTCTAGAAGACGGACAAGGTAGGTTCTGAGCCATGCAGGGTAGGTTGTAGAAGACAGACAAGGTATGTTCTGGGTCATGCAGGGTAGGTTGTAGAAGACGGACAAGGTAAGTTCTGAGACATGCAGGGTAGGTTGTAGAAGACAGACAAGGTAGGTTCTGAGACATGCAGGGTAGGTTGTAGAAGACAGACAAGGTAGGTTCTGAGACATGCAGGGTAGGTTGTAGAAGACAGACAAGGTAGGTTCTGAGACATGCAGGGTAGGTTGTAGAAGACGGACAAGGTAGGTTCTAAACCATGCAGGGTAGGTTGTAGAAGACGGACAAGGTATGTTCTGGGTCATGCAGGGTAGGTTGTAGAAGACAGACAAGGTAGGTTCTGAGACATGCAGGGTAGGTTGTAGAAGACAGACAAGGTATGTTCTGAGACATGCAGGGTAGGTTGTAGAAGACAGACAAGGTAGGTTCTGAGACATGCAGGGTAGGTTGTAGAAGACAGACAAGGTAGGTTCTGAGACATGCAGGGTAGGTTGTAGAAGACGGACAAGGTAGGTTCTGAGCCATGCAGGGTAGGTTGTAGAAGACGGACAAGGTATGTTCTGGGTCATGCAGGGTAGGTTGTAGAAGACGGATAAGGTAGGTTTTGAGACATGCAGGGTAGGTTGTAGAAGACAGACAAGGTAGGTTCTGAGACATGCAGGGTAGGTTGTAGAAAACAGACAAGGTAGGTTCTGAGACATGCAGGGTAGGTTGTAGAAGACAGACAAGGTAGGTTCTGAGACATGCAGGGTAGGTTGTAGAAGACAGACAAGGTAGGTTCTGAGACATGCAGGGTAGGTTGTAGAAGACAGACAAGGTAGGTTCTGAGACATGCAGGGTAGGTTGTAGAAGACAGACAAGGTAGGTTCTGAGACATGCAGGGTAGGTTGTAGAAGACAGACAAGGTAGGTTCTGAGACATGCAGGGTAGGTTGTAGAAGACAGACAAGGTAGGTTCTGAGACATGCAGGGTAGGTTGTAGAAGATGGACAAGGTAGGTTCTGAGCCATGCAGGGTAGGTTGTAGAAGACGGACAAGGTATGTTCTGGGTCATGCAGGGTAGGTTGTAGAAGACAGACAAGGTAGGTTTTGAGACATGCAGGGTAGGTTGTAGAAGACAGACAAGGTAGGTTCTGAGACATGCAGGGTAGGTTGTAGAAGACAGACAAGGTGGGTTCTGAGACATGCAGGGTAGGTTGTAGATTACAGACAAGGTAGATTCTGAGACATGCAGGGTAGGTTGTAGAAGACGGACAAGGTAGGTTCTGAGACATGCAGGGTAGGTTGTAGAAGACGGACAAGGTAGGTTCTGAGACATGCACGGTTGGTTGTCAAAGACAGACAAGGTAGGTTCTGAGACATGCAAGGTAGGTTGTAGATGACGGACAAGGTAGGTTCTGAGACATGCAGGGTAGGTTGTAGAAGACAGACAAGGTAGGTTCTGAGACATGCAGGGTAGGTTGTAGAAGACAGACAAGGTAGGTTCTGAGACATGCAGGTTAGGTTGTAGAAGACAGACAAGGTAGGTTCTGAGACATGCAGGGTAGGTTGTAGAAGACAGAAAAGGTAGGTTGTATAAGAACAGACATGGTAGGTTCTGAGACATGCAGGGTAGACTGTAGAAGACAGACAAGGTAGGTTCTGAGACATGCAGGGTAGGTTGTAGAAGACAGACAAGGTAGGTTCTGAGACATGCAGGGTAGGTTGTAGAAGAGAGACAGTGTAGGTTCTGAGACATGCAGGGTAGGTTGCAGAAGACAGACAAGGTATGTTCTGGGCCATGCAGGGTAGGTTGTAGAAGACAGACAAGGTAGGTTCTGAGACATGCAGGGTAGGTTGTAGAAGACAGACAAGGTAGGTTCTGAGAGATGCAGGGCAGGTTGTAGAAGACAGACATGGTAGGTTCTGTGCAATGCAGGGTAGGCTGTAGAAGACAGACAAGGTAGGTTCTGAGCCATGCAGGGTAGGTTGTAGAAGACAGACAAGGTAGGTTCTGAGAGATCCAGGGTAGGTTGTAGAAGACAGACAAGGTAGGTTCTGAGACATGCAGGGTAGGTTGTAGAAGACAGACAAGGTAGGTTCTGAGACATGCAGGGTAGGTTGTAGAAGACAGACAAGGTAGGTTCTGAGACATGCAGGGTAGGTTGTAGAAGACGGACAAGGTGGGTTCTGAGACATGCAGGGTAGGTTGTAGAAGACAGACAAGGTAGGTTCTGAGACATGCAGGGTAGGTTGTAGAAAACAGACAAGGTAGGTTCTGAGACATGCAGGGTAGGTTGTAGAAGACAGACAAGGTAGGTTCTCAGACATGCAGGGTAGGTTGTAGAAGACAGACAATGTAGGTTCTGAGACATGCAGGGTAGGTTGTAGAAGACAGACAAGGTAGGTTCTGAGACATGCAGGGTAGGTTGTAGAAGACAGACAAGGTAGGTTCTGAGACATGCAGGGTAGGTTGTAGAAGACGGACAAGGTAGGTTCTGAGACATGCAGGGTAGGTTGTAGAAGACAGACAAGGTAGGTTCTGAGACATGCAGGGTAGGTTGTAGAAAACAGACAAGGTAGGTTCTGAGACATGCAGGGTAGGTTGTAGAAGACAGACAAGGTAGGTTCTGAGACATGCAGGGTAGATTGTAGAAGACAGACACGGTAGGTTCTGAGACATGCAGGGTAGGTTGTAGAAGACGGACAAGGTAGGTTCTGAGCCATGCAGGGTAGGTTGTAGAAGACGGACAAGGTATGTTCTGGGTCATGCAGGGTAGGTTGTAGAAGACGGACAAGGTAGGTTCTGAGACATGCAGGGTAGGTTGTAGAAGACAGACAAGGTAGGTTCTGAGACATGCAGGGTAGGTTGTAGAAGACAGACAAGGTAGGTTCTGAGACATGCAGGGTAGGTTGTAGAAGACAGACATGGTGGGTTCTGAGACATGCAGGGTAGGTTGTAGATTACAGACAAGGTAGATTCTGAGACATGCAGGGTAGGTTGTAGAAGACGGACAAGGTAGGTTCTGAGACATGCAGGGTAGGTTGTAGAAGACGGACAAGGTAGGTTCTGAGACATGCGCGGTTGGTTGTCAAAGACAGACAAGGTAGGTTCTGAGACATGCAAGGTAGGTTGTAGAAGACGGACAAGGTAGGTTCTGAGACATGCAGGGTAGGTTGTAGAAGACAGACAAGGTAGGTTCTGAGACATGCAGGGTAGGTTGTAGAAGACAGACAAGGTAGGTTCTGAGACATGCAGGTTAGGTTGTAGAAGACAGACAAGGTAGGTTCTGAGACATGCAGGGTAGGTTGTAGAAGACAGACAAGGTAGGTTGTATAAGAACAGACATGGTAGGTTCTGAGACATGCAGGGTAGACTGTAGAAGACAGACAAGGTAGGTTCTGAGACATGCAGGGTAGGTTGTAGAAGACAGACAAGGTAGGTTCTGAGACATGCAGGGTAGGTTGTAGAAGACAGACAGTGTAGGTTCTGAGACATGCAGGGTAGGTTGCAGAAGACAGACAAGGTATGTTCTGGGCCATGCAGGGTAGGTTGTAGAAGACAGACAAGGTAGGTTCTGAGACATGCAGGGTAGGTTGTAGAAGACAGACAAGGTAGGTTCTGAGAGATGCAGGGCAGGTTGTAGAAGACAGACATGGTAGGTACTGTGCAATGCAGGGTAGGCTGTAGAAGACAGACAAGGTAGGTTCTGAGCCATGCAGGGTAGGTTGTAGAAGACAGACAAGGTAGGTTCTGAGAGATGCAGGGTAGGTTGTAGAAGACAGACAAGGTAGGTTCTGAGACATGCAGGGTAGGTTGTAGAAGACGGACAAGGTGGGTTCTGAGACATGCAGGGTAGGTTGTAGAAGACAGACAAGGTAGGTTCTGAGACATGCAGGGTAGGTTGTAGAAAACAGACAAGGTAGGTTCTGAGACATGCAGGGTAGGTTGTAGAAGACAGACAAGGTAGGTTCTGAGACATGCAGGGTAGGTTGTAGAAGACAGACAATGTAGGTTCTGAGACATGCAGGGTAGGTTGTAGAAGACAGACAAGGTAGGTTCTGAGACATGCAGGGTAGGTTGTAGAAGACAGACAAGGTAGGTTCTGAGACATGCAGGGTAGGTTGTAGAAGACGGACAAGGTAGGTTCTGAGACATGCAGGGTAGGTTGTAGAAGACAGAAGAGGTAGGTTCTGAGCCATGCAGGGTAGGTTGTAGAAAACAGACAAGGTAGGTTCTGAGACATGCAGGGTAGGTTGCAGAAGACAGACAAGGTAGGTTCTGAGACATGCAGGGTAGGTTGTAGAAGACAGACAAGGTAGGTTCTGAGACATGCAGGGTAGATTGTAGAAGACAGACACGGTAGGTTCTGAGACATGCAGGGTAGGTTGTAGAAGACGGACAAGGTAGGTTCTGAGCCATGCAGGGTAGGTTGTAGAAGACGGACAAGGTATGTTCTGGGTCATGCAGGGTAGGTTGTAGAAGACGGACAAGGTAGGTTCTGAGACATGCAGGGTAGGTTGTAGAAGACAGACAAGGTAGGTTCTGAGACATGCAGGGTAGGTTGTAGAAGACGGACAAGGTAGGTTCTGAGACATGCAGGGTAGGTTGTAGAAGACAGACAAGGTAGGTTCTGAGACATGCAGGGTCGGTTGTAGAAGACAGACAAGGTAGGTTCTGAGACATGCAGGGTAGGTTGTAGAAGACAGACAAGGTAGGTTCTGAGACATGCAGGGTAGGTTGTAGAAGACGGACAAGGTAGGTTCTGAGCCATGCAGGGTAGGTTGTAGAAGACGGACAAGGTATGTTCTGGGTCATGCAGGGTAGGTTGTAGAAGACGGACAAGGTAGGTTCTGAAACATGCAGGGTAGGTTGTAGAAGACAGACAAGGTAGGTTCTGAGACATGCAGGGTAGGTTGTAGAAGACAGACAAGGTAGGTTCTGAGACATGCAGGGTAGGTTGTAGAAGACAGACAAGGTAGGTTCTGAGACATGCAGGGTAGGTTCTAGAAGACGGACAAGGTAGGTTCTGAGCCATGCAGGGTAGGTTGTAGAAGACAGACAAGGTATGTTCTGGGTCATGCAGGGTAGGTTGTAGAAGACGGACAAGGTAAGTTCTGAGACATGCAGGGTAGGTTGTAGAAGACAGACAAGGTAGGTTCTGAGACATGCAGGGTAGGTTGTAGAAGACAGACAAGGTAGGTTCTGAGACATGCAGGGTAGGTTGTAGAAGACAGACAAGGTAGGTTCTGAGACATGCAGGGTAGGTTGTAGAAGACGGACAAGGTAGGTTCTAAACCATGCAGGGTAGGTTGTAGAAGACGGACAAGGTATGTTCTGGGTCATGCAGGGTAGGTTGTAGAAGACAGACAAGGTAGGTTCTGAGACATGCAGGGTAGGTTGTAGAAGACAGACAAGGTATGTTTTGAGACATGCAGGGTAGGTTGTAGAAGACAGACAAGGTAGGTTCTGAGACATGCAGGGTAGGTTGTAGAAAACAGACAAGGTAGGTTCTGAGACATGCAGGGTAGGTTGTAGAAGACAGACAAGGTAGGTTCTGAGACATGCAGGGTAGGTTGTAGAAGACAGACAAGGTAGGTTCTGAGACATGCAGGGTAGGTTGTAGAAGACAGACAAGGTAGGTTCTGAGACATGCAGGGTAGGTTGTAGAAGACAGACAACGTAGGTTCTGAGACATGCAGGGTAGATTGTAGAAGACAGACAAGGTAGGTTCTGAGACATGCAGGGTAGGTTGTAGAAGACGGACAAGGTAGGTTCTGAGCTATACAGGGTAGGTTGTAGAAGACGGACAAGGTATGTTCTGGGTCATGCAGGGTAGGTTGTAGAAGACGGACAAGGTAGGTTCTGAGACATGCAGGGTAGGTTGTAGAAGACAGACAAGGTAGGTTCTGAGACATGCAGGGTAGGTTGTAGAAGACGGACAAGGTAGGTTCTGAGACATGCAGGGTAGGTTGTAGAAGACAGACAAGGTAGGTTCTGAGACATGCAGGGTAGGTTGTAGAAGACAGACAAGGTAGGTTCTGAGACATGCAGGGTAGGTTGTAGAAGACGGACAAGGTAGGTTCTGAGCCATGCAGGGTAGGTTGTAGAAGACGGACAAGGTAGGTTCTGAGCCATGCAGGGTAGGTTGTAGAAGACGGACAAGGTATGTTCTGGGTCATGCAGGGTAGGTTGTAGAAGACGGACAAGGTAGGTTTTGAGACATGCAGGGTAGGTTGTAGAAGACAGACAAGGTAGGTTCTGAGACATGCAGGGTAGGTTGTAGAAGACAAACAAGGTAGGTTCTGAGACATGCAGGGTAGGTTGTAGAAGACAGACAAGGTAGGTTCTGAGACATGCAGGGTAGGTTGTAGAAGATGGACAAGGTAAGTTCTGAGACATGCAGGGTAGGTTGTAGAAGATGGACAAGGTAGGTTCTGAGACATGCAGGGTTGGTTGTCAAAGACAGACAAGGTAGGTTCTAAGACATGCAGGGTAGGTTGTAGAAGACGGACAAGGTAGGTTCTGAGACATGCAGGGTAGGTTGTAGAAGACGGACAAGGTAGGTTCTGAGACATGCAGGGTAGGTTGTAGAAGACAGACAAGGTAGGTTCTGAGACATGCAGGGTAGGTTGTAGAAGACGGACAAGGTAGGTTCTAAAACATGCAGGGTAGGTTGTAGAAGACGGACAAGGTATGTTCTGGGTCATGCAGGGTAGGTTGTAGAAGACAGACAAGGTAGGTTCTGAGACATGCAGGGTAGGTTGTAGAAGATGGACAAGGTAGGTTCTGAGACATGCAGGGTAGGTTGTAGAAGACGGACAAGGTAGGTTCTAAGACATGCAGGGTAGGTTGTAGAAGATGGACAAGGTAGGTTCTGAGACATGCAGGGTAGGTTGTAGAAGACGGACAAGGTAGGTTCTGAGACATGCAGGGTAGGTTGTAGAAGACAGACAAGGTAGGTTCTGAGACATGCAGGGTAGGTTGTAGAAGACGGACAAGGTAGGTTCTAAGACATGCAGGGTAGGTTGTAGAAGACGGACAAGGTAGGTTCTGAGACATGCAGGGTAGGTTGTAGAAGACGGACAAGGTGGGTTCTGAGACATGCAGGGTAGGTTGTAGAAGACAGACAAGGTAGGTTCTGAGACATGCAGGGTAGGTTGTAGAAGACAGACAAGGTAGGTTTTGAGCCATGCAGGGTAGGTTGTAGAAGACAGACAAGGTAGGTTCTGAGACATGCAGGGTAGGTTGTAGAAGACAGACAAGGTAGGTTCTGAGCCATGCAGGGTAGGTTGTAGAAGACAGACAAGGTAGGTTCTGAGACATGCAGGGTAGGTTGTAGAAGACAGACAAGGTAGGTTCTGAGACATGCAGGGTAGGTTGTAGAAGATGGACAAGGTAGGTTCTGAGACATGCAGGGTAGGTTGTAGAAGACGGACAAGGTAGGTTCTAAACCATGCAGGGTAGGTTGTAGAAGACGGACAAGGTATGTTCTGGGTCATGCAGGGTAGGTTGTAGAAGACAGACAAGGTAGGTTCTGAGACATGCAGGGTAGTTTGTAGAAGACAGACAAGGTATGTTCTGAGACATGCAGGGTAGGTTGTAGAAGACAGACAAGGTAGGTTCTGAGACATGCAGGGTAGGTTGTAGAAGACAGACAAGGTAGGTTCTGAGACATGCAGGGTAGGTTGTAGAAGATGGACAAGGTAGGTTCTGAGACATGCAGGGTAGGTTGTAGAAGACGGACAAGGTAGGTTCTGGGTCATGCAGGGTAGGTTGTAGAAGACGGACAAGGTGGGTTCTGAGACATGCAGGGTAGGTTGTAGAAGACAGACAAGGTAGGTTCTGAGACATGCAGGGCAGGTTGTAGAAGACAGACATGGTAGGTTCTGTGCAATGCAGGGTAGGCTGTAGAAGACAGACAAGGTAGGTTCTGAGCCATGCAGGGTAGGTTGTAGAAGACAGACAAGGTAGGTTCTGAGAGATGCAGGGTAGGTTGTAGAAGACAGACAAGGTAGGTTCTGAGACATGCAGGGTAGGTTGTAGAAGACAGACAAGGTAGGTTCTGAGACATGCAGGGTAGGTTGTAGAAGACGGACAAGGTAGGTTCTGAGAGATGCAGGGTAGGTTGTAGAAGACAGACAAGGTAGGTTCTGAGACATGCAGGGTAGGTTGTAGAAGACAGACAAGGTAGGTTCTGAGACATGCAGGGTAGGTTGTAGAAGACGGACAAGGTAGGTTCTGAGAGATGCAGGGTAGGTTGTAGAAGACAGACAAGGTAGGTTCTGAGACATGCAGGGTAGGTTGTAGAAGACAGACAAGGTAGGTTCTGAGACATACAGGGTAGGTTGTAGAAGACGGACAAGGTGGGTTCTGAGCCATGCAGGGTAGGTTGTAGAAGACAGACAAGGTAGGTTCTGAGACCTACAGGGTAGGTTGTAGAAGACAGACAAGGTAGGTTCTGAGCCATGCAGGGTAGGTTGTAGAAGACGGACAAGGTATGTTCTGGGTCATGAATGGTAGGTTGTAGAAGACGGACAAGGTAGGTTTTGAGACATGCAGGGTAGGTTGTAGAAGACAGACAAGGTAGGTTCTGAGACATGCAGGGTAGGTTGTAGAAGACAAACAAGGTAGGTTCTGAGACATGCAGGGTAGGTTGTTGAAGACAGACAAGGTAGGTTCTGAGACATGCAGGGTAGGTTGTAGAAGACGGACAAGGTAGGTTCTGAGACATGCAGGGTAGGTTGTAGAAGATGGACAAGGTAGGTTCTGAGACATGCAGGGTTGGTTGTCAAAGACAGACAAAGTAGGTTCTGAGACATGCAGGGTAGGTTGTAGAAGACGGACAAGGTAGGTTCTGAGACATGCAGGGTAGGTTGTAGAAGACAGACAAAGTAGGTTCTGAGACATGCAGGGTAGGTTGTAGAAGACGGACAAGGTAGGTTCTGAGACATGCAGGGTAGGTTGTAGAAGATGGACAAGGTAGGTTCTGAGACATGCAGGGTAGGTTGTAGAAGACGGACAAGGTAGGTTCTAAGACATGCAGGGTAGGTTGTAGAAGATGGACAAGGTAGGTTCTGAGACATGCAGGGTAGGTTGTAGAAGACGGACAAGGTAGGTTCTGAGACATGCAGGGTAGGTTGTAGAAGACAGACAAGGTAGGTTCTGAGACATGCAGGGTAGGTTGTAGAAGACGGACAAGGTAGGTTCTAAGACATGCAGGGTAGGTTGTAGAAGACGGACAAGGTAGGTTCTGAGACATGCAGGGTAGGTTGTAGAAGACGGACAAGGTGGGTTCTGAGACATGCAGGGTAGGTTGTAGAAGACAGACAAGGTAGGTTCTGAGACATGCAGGGTAGGTTGTAGAAGACAGACAAGGTAGGTTTTGAGCCATGCAGGGTAGGTTGTAGAAGACAGACAAGGTAGGTTCTGAGACATGCAGGGTAGGTTGTAGAAGACAGACAAGGTAGGTTCTGAGCCATGCAGGGTAGGTTGTAGAAGACAGACAAGGTAGGTTCTGAGACATGCAGGGTAGGTTGTAGAAGACAGACAAGGTAGGTTCTGAGACATGCAGGGTAGGTTGTAGAAGATGGACAAGGTAGGTTCTGAGACATGCAGGGTAGGTTGTAGAAGACGGACAAGGTAGGTTCTAAACCATGCAGGGTAGGTTGTAGAAGACGGACAAGGTATGTTCTGGGTCATGCAGGGTAGGTTGTAGAAGACAGACAAGGTAGGTTCTGAGACATGCAGGGTAGGTTGTAGAAGACAGACAAGGTATGTTCTGAGACATGCAGGGTAGGTTGTAGAAGACAGACAAGGTAGGTTCTGAGACATGCAGGGTAGGTTGTAGAAGACAGACAAGGTAGGTTCTGAGACATGCAGGGTAGGTTGTAGAAGATGGACAAGGTAGGTTCTGAGACATGCAGGGTAGGTTGTAGAAGACGGACAAGGTAGGTTCTGGGTCATGCAGGGTAGGTTGTAGAAGACGGACAAGGTGGGTTCTGAGACATGCAGGGTAGGTTGTAGAAGACAGACAAGGTAGGTTCTGAGACATGCAGGGCAGGTTGTAGAAGACAGACATGGTAGGTTCTGTGCAATGCAGGGTAGGCTGTAGAAGACAGACAAGGTAGGTTCTGAGCCATGCAGGGTAGGTTGTAGAAGACAGACAAGGTAGGTTCTGAGAGATGCAGGGTAGGTTGTAGAAGACAGACAAGGTAGGTTCTGAGACATGCAGGGTAGGTTGTAGAAGACAGACAAGGTAGGTTCTGAGACATGCAGGGTAGGTTGTAGAAGACGGACAAGGTAGGTTCTGAGAGATGCAGGGTAGGTTGTAGAAGACAGACAAGGTAGGTTCTGAGACATGCAGGGTAGGTTGTAGAAGACAGACAAGGTAGGTTCTGAGACATGCAGGGTAGGTTGTAGAAGACAGACAAGGTAGGTTCTGAGAGATGCAGGGTAGGTTGTAGAAGACAGACAAGGTAGGTTCTGAGACATGCAGGGTAGGTTGTAGAAGACAGACAAGGTAGGTTCTGAGACATACAGGGTAGGTTGTAGAAGACGGACAAGGTGGGTTCTGAGCCATGCAGGGTAGGTTGTAGAAGACAGACAAGGTAGGTTCTGAGACCTACAGGGTAGGTTGTAGAAGACAGACAAGGTAGGTTCTGAGCCATGCAGGGTAGGTTGTAGAAGACAGACAAGGTAGGTTCTGAGACATGCAGGGTAGGTTGTAGAAGACAGACAAGGTAGGTTCTGAGACATGCAGGGTAGGTTGTAGAAGATGGACAAGGTAGGTTCTGAGACATGCAGGGTAGGTTGTAAAAGACGGACAAGGTAGGTTCTGGGTCATGCAGGGTAGGTTGTAGAAGACGGACAAGGTGGGTTCTGAGACATGCAGGGTAGGTTGTAGAAGACAGACAAGGTAGGTTCTGAGACATGCAGGGTAGGTTGTAGAAGACAGACAAGGTAGGTTTTGAGCCATGCAGGGTAGGTTGTAGAAGACAGAGAAGGTAGGTTCTGAGACATGCAGGTTAGGTTGTAGAAGACAGACAAGGTAGGTTCTGAGACATGCACGGTTGGTTGTCAAAGACAGACAAGGTAGGTTCTGAGACATGCAAGGTAGGTTGTAGAAGACGGACAAGGTGGGTTCTGAGCCATGCAGGGTAGGTTGTAGAAGACAGACAAGGTAGGTTCTGAGACCTACAGGGTAGGTTGTAGAAGACAGACAAGGTAGGTTCTGAGCCATGCAGGGTAGGTTGTAGAAGACAGACAAGGTAGGTTCTGAGACATGCAGGGTAGGTTGTAGAAGACAGACAAGGTAGGTTCTGAGACATGCAGTGTAGGTTGTAGAAGATGGACAAGGTAGGTTCTGAGACATGCAGGGTAGGTTGTAAAAGACGGACAAGGTAGGTTCTGGGTCATGCAGGGTAGGTTGTAGAAGACGGACAAGGTGGGTTCTGAGACATGCAGGGTAGGTTGTAGAAGACAGACAAGGTAGGTTCTGAGACATGCAGGGTAGGTTGTAGAAGACAGACAAGGTAGGTTTTGAGCCATGCAGGGTAGGTTGTAGAAGACAGAGAAGGTAGGTTCTGAGACATGCAGGTTAGGTTGTAGAAGACAGACAAGGTAGGTTCTGAGACATGCACGGTTGGTTGTCAAAGACAGACAAGGTAGGTTCTGAGACATGCAAGGTAGGTTGTAGAAGACGGACAAGGTGGGTTCTGAGCCATGCAGGGTAGGTTGTAGAAGACAGACAAGGTAGGTTCTGAGACCTACAGGGTAGGTTGTAGAAGACAGACAAGGTAGGTTCTGAGCCATGCAGGGTAGGTTGTAGAAGACAGACAAGGTAGGTTCTGAGACATGCAGGGTAGGTTGTAGAAGACAGACAAGGTAGGTTCTGAGACATGCAGGGTAGGTTGTAGAAGATGGACAAGGTAGGTTCTGAGACATGCAGGGTAGGTTGTAGAAGATGGACAAGGTAGGTTCTGAGACATGCAGGTTAGGTTGTAGAAGACAGACAAGGTAGGTTCTGAGACATGCAGGGTAGGTTGTAGAAGACAGACAAGGTAGGTTCTGAGCCATGCAGGGTAGGTTGTACAAGACAGACAGGGTCCCAGAACACAGCATGCAGCTGAAGTGAGCAGCTGGTGAGAAATGGAAATGGCCCGTAAAAAACAGACGATCCTGCACGATTTTCATCCCCTACTCGAGTGTGAGGAACAGGCTGGACATACGTTTCACGCTCCTAATCCTTCTTTTACATTTTTAGTCATACTCCCATTAAACAACTAATTAATGTCCCCGAACCTCCAAGGAATACTGCATTAGACATGCTGCTTGGAAAATAGGGTCATGTGGACTCTGTGCAAATCACATCCATAAGAGATGTCAGGTTCCTGACTCCTGCTCTGTTCTGTGCCAATGGAAAAAAAGAAAACACTAACTATATAATGCTGGTGCAGACAGGCCATGCATTCTCACATTATAGAATATTCTCACATTATAGAATAGTCCCCTCCAACACAGCCAGGGGCCAGGACCAAGGAAATGTGGGGGAGAGGGGAGCCTGGCACAACTGGGCTCAGCAGGAAGATGACATAATCTAATCCCAAATTTCAAGGTCACAGTTGCAGAATCAGCTTTGTCTGGTATAAATAAATTCAGATATAACCCACAATGAGCCACAAAAGCATATACTGTATTAGATATATACATTCTATCTATCTATCTATCTATCTATCTATCTATCTATTATCTATCTATCTATCTATCTATTATCTATCTATCTATCTATCTATCTATCTATCTATCTATCTATCTATCTATCTATCTATCTATCTATCTATCTATCTATCTATCTATCTATCTATCTATCTATCCATCTATATATCTGTTCTCTTCAGTCTGTTATATGCCTGTTGCAGTGTTCATCAGATACACATTTGTCCACTGGTGTGTCCCAGAGTTATTTTTTAGGCTATGATTTGGTATTAGGTGAGAGTTTTACCTGTTTTTCTATCTATCTATGTATGTATCTATGTATGTATCTATGTATGTGTAGCACCCTCCTCACTCCTCTTTTTTTTCTTCAGCTCGTCTGTCTCTTGTCTAGGGGTACCTTCAGAGGGGAAGGGAGCGGGGACACCACGCCTGGCCTTCACCACAGGTGTCAGTGTGGTGTAAGCAAAGTTCTTTTACCTTCGGGTCAGTGCTGTGCACCTGGAGCCTCCACCGAGAGTTACCTTGAACAATGTCTGTCAGGAAATGAGCCCCACACCATTAAAGTTCAACACTCCTTTATTCCTCTCGAATGAACACAATCAGTTGGAACTCCCTTGTAGAAACAGAACAGAAAAGGAGGTGTGGATGCGAGTAGGCCCAGACACAATGTGTTCTCCACTTTCCTCCCTGAAAGTGGGTTGCCGTCTCCGAGCGGGGGATTTCCTTCCAGGCGGTCTCCGATGAGAGGCTCACCCGTCACTGGCAATATGCTGCACCAGGTCTTCGAGTGAGGAGCTCCCCCCGGTCCATTGCGCCTTCCGGATTCGGGTACCCAATCCCTGGGTACCCTAGGATCTCCTTCCCTCGCGGAACTCAGTGTTGGGCACTGAGCTCCAGACCTCCATCCGAGTACCTCACCCCAGGCTAAAGGTGCCCGGGATGGAACACGACCTCCGGCTGTCCTCTAGGCCTAGGCCGCCTAGAGGACCGTCACGAACCACCGCCCGCAGGCTGAAGGTGCCTGGGACTCGACCCCATGACAAAGATGGCCGGCCCCTTTATACCCTCTCCCAGCAAGCACGGCGGGTTCCCCGCCCCACCATACCGCTGCAGAGGAAGGACAAAAAGGAGGCACGGCACACAGCAATGATTCAACCACAGCCCAGGGCGACAGCGCCACCTGCTGGGCTGCAGGGAATTACACATCACTGATGTCTGTGCCAAGTTCAAATTACACCTGGGAAAGTACATACCCGCTACACTCTCCCCCTGGTGGTTTGACACTGGTCCCCAGTGTCTGGAGTAAATCATGCCCTCAACGGCTGACATAATCCAATCAATCCAGAGACCGACTAACAATTGTACAAAAATAAAACTTTTAGGAAAAAACTACCCAACTGAAACATTGTGTCTGAGCCCTGTAATAAAAAGGGAAGAAGGAAGAGAGAAAAACAACAGCATTAAACCATAACTTGGAATCACATATTCACATTTTACTTTTCCCACCCATCCTGACTAAAACCCACCCCATACTCAGTGGTCTTGATGGGATGTTCTCCTGCAGAGGGAAAAGAAAAAGGATTAACACACATAACCCTGACACATGTATTCGTGTGAGAGAAAAGAAACTTATCCTGGAAGAAATCCCTTTTCTCCAAAGAGTGCGTGAAAAGTGTTTAACGTTGCGCAACACTGCCACCTGGTGACAGCACCGCGGTTACTGCACTCGTGGAACTTTTCCTCTTCTCTTTGGCCCTATCTACCCAGAGTCCATGATCTCTTGTAGGAAAGGTGAAGAACAACAGGAACAGTCCTTCATTCCTCTGGGCACAAAAGCAACGGGCCCCAGAAAGTTCAGCAACATAACAAGAACGGAGTCTTTTCTCTCCTACAGGCAAAAGTGGGGATGCGGCAGAACAAGTGGCTTCAAGTGTTGATCCATGGTCTCCAGATGATACTCCACATCTTCTCCTTCCTTGCGCCGGATCAACACCTTGTCTGCATGGATGTGCCGTCCCAACATCCACTCTGCCTTGCAGTCTTTAAAACGTTGAGAGGCCTTTGGAGAGCATGCCAGGTACCTACGGGCATGGGGAACCTGAAGGTGGGTCCACACAAAGTCATTGTACCAGCTCTCCCGACACACTTCCACCTCATAGAGCAGTTTCTTCGACAAGTATGGATACTCCCATCCGTACTCTGCAGCAACCTTCTGACCAAATAGGCGCTGTAGTCTCGCCAAAGGAGGCATGGTAGCTTTGACCCCTTCGCCAGGCAAAACTATTGAGTCCGGGTGGCGAGGGACCTTGATCACATCTGATCTGGGCATTGGTGCCCGCAGTAACAGTCTCTTTTCCCTGCTCTTCGGTACAGATGGCACCGGGGATGTAAAGGCAGGCTGGTGCCTCCACCCGGGGTGTACTTTCCCCTGTAGACATGGGTGGATCCCTGGTTCTCCGGGATGAAGCGAGAGGTACTTTGTCCCAGCCCTTTTCTGCAAACAGTTCATCTATTGCAACGTCGTCTCCCATGTCCGAGAGCGACTCTAGTTCAGAGGTGTCACACTCCTCCACGGGCAGGTAGCCTGTAGTGAAGACTGAGTTTTCACCTCTTCCCACACACCAAATCTCTCCGCCTGGCTTATCTTGGCCTTTACTTGAAGCGGGACGTCCGGAACTCTTGTCGACGGATCCATCCGGGTCGGGCGTAAGCAGGCGAGACGGTCCACCACAACCGCTGGTCGGGGCTACCATACCGGTCTTTCTCTTTGACGGTGGACGCTGCGAGACAGTGGTGACCAAGTCAGCATCTTCGGATTTCTCCCGTTGGGTTTTCACGACCTCCTCCGCGGTCGCTGCAGTGTGCGTAGGGGTGGCTGTCAAAGCAGTGATTCCTCCTCTGTGAGTGGGGTTGCCTGTAGCACGGCCAGGGTAGATGGTTCTCGGCTTCTCAACCGCCGGATCCACTTCAAACAGAAACTCCCCACAGGCCTCACATCGCCCAAACGGCTTCAGTTGGCACACCAGTCCCGAACAGCCGGGACAAATCACACCCAGGGCCTCAACGTCCATGCACGAATACAGGGCGAATCGACCCCTTGGCTTTAGCCGGATCCCCGTATCTGTTACCGGAGCAGCGGCAGTCAAGGGTGAACTGGAATCCACCATGTGTGTCCGAACATGGCAACCTGTTGCTGATCCACCGCACACTGCAAAGTTTTTGCGCCAACGTCCCACATGTAGTCCTTCACACGTATTGGACTCCTCCCCTTTGCTCCAGTTCTCATATGTATGTATGTATGTATGTAAGTATCTATCTATCTATCTATCTATATATCTATCTAACTATCTATCTATTTCTTTATCATCCATTTATCCTCTCCTGTCTTTCTGTTTATAATCTGCCTGTTGCAGTGTTCATCAGATACACAACTGTCTACTGTAGGTTCCCAATTTTACAGGCTGTGATTTGGTATTAAGTGAGAGATCTATCTATCTATCTATCTATGTATCTATCTATCTATCTATCTACCCGAGGGAACACATTTAACCCATTGATCGTCCCCTAGTGTTAACCCCTTCCCTGCCAGTGACATTTACACAGTAATCAGAGCATTTTTATAGCACCGATCACTGTATAAATGTCAATGGTCCCAAAAAAGTCTCAAAAGTGTCCGATCTGTCCGACCCAATGTCGCAGTCCCGCTAAAAATCTAAAAATTATATTGGCATAAATCTATCCCCTATTTTGTAGACGCTATATACTTTTGCGCAAACCAATCAATATACGCCTATTGCGATTCTTTTACCAAAAATATGTAGAAGAATACATATTGGCCTAAACTGATGAAGAAATTTGTTTGGGCATATGTATTATAGCAAAAAGTAAAAAATACTGTTTTATTTTTCAAAACTGTCGCTCTTTTTTTGTTTATAGCGCAAAAAGTAAAAACTGTACAGGTGAGTAAATACTACCAAAAGAAAGCTCTATTTGTGGGAAAAAAGGACGTCAATTTTATCTATCTAACTATCTATCTATCTATCTATCTATCTATCTATCTATCTATCTATCTATCTATCTATCTATCTATCATTTATCCTCTCCTGTCTTTCTGTTTATCATCTGCCTGTTGCAGTGTGCATCAGATACACAACTGTCTACTGTAGGGTCCCAATTTTACAGGCTGTGATTTGGTGAGAGATCTATCTATCTATCTATCTATCTATCTATCTATCTATCTATCTATCTATCTATCTATCTATCTCCTGTCATTTTATTTATCATCTGCCTGTTTCAGTGTGCATCAGAAGCACAGCCCTCCACTTTAAGGTCTCTGAGTTATTTTATTGGCTGTGATTTGGTATTAAGGGAGAGCTTTACTTGCATCCACTTTCCCTCCATCAATGATGGATTATGATCAGTACCAGGCAATCGTTACAACTGGATACTTGACAACAAACAGGTATATGTAAATAGCAAATCGCTGTTTACCAACTCCAAACAGTATCGATTGAGTGCCTGTTCGAAATTGTCATCCCTGTAGTGATAATGTGCTCATTCATGGTTAGCCATCCATGCAGTCCCTATACCACAATCACAGATAGGGGGGGGGGGGGGGGAGAAAAAAAGAAAACATTTTAAGAGCTTAATGGATCTGCATATAAATTAAAATTATATGCCCTTTGTGCTTTTCGCTGCTGACTGCTACCAAAGGCTCTGGTGTTTTAACGATGTTTAATTCGTTTTAATATATTATCAGATCCCAACTGATGGGACAGTTATAAATTAAAGACTCTATTATAATTGCACTTATTTGAAACAAGGAAATTATTGTCTATTCCAAGGCAAGTACAAGTTTCCGACAGGCCATGCTTTGCACCTCAAGAGTTAATGTCAAATTTGTAAGACTTTTTTTGGGGTTAGCAAATTGTATGGTGTCCTGACATGGAAACATTCTAAAAACTGAGGTGAGGTACCTATCCAGTTTTGGGAATAGTCTTGAGAAATACCCCATGATGACTTCTCTACATGGACAGTACATGGTCAGATCTTGGGACGTTGCCCAATACCTATAGATGTGTAATTCACTATATGAAGGCTGTGCTGTACTTTGAGGTTCAGGTTTAAACACACAGGCAGCCGACATACACACACTCTATCCATCCCTCTTATGGTGGCCATACACTTTGCTATAAAACAATACTACTAATCTGAGCGAGTACAAAAACCAAGTTAAAAATTATTTGCACAGCATCAGGTCCCCAAGTTTCAATATATTTTGTAGAAATCGTATTAAATCTTTTGTGCTTTCAAGCACCAAACGTTGCGACTGCAGTAATCACGAAAACCGAACATCGATCGACCATGTACAATTGATTTTTCTTTCGCCACAACTGATCGACTTGGGTCCATCAAAACCATCGCTATCTGTTGCTCGTTGCTCAGTCATGCCATTTTTGTCGAACAGAACATTGATAGTTCAATTTTATCGTACTATCTATTCCCACCATTACACACTTAAGCCCCTTTCACACTTGTACGACACGACAGTCATACGACTGTGGACACGACTTTGCCCTGCGACTTTAAGTCTGACATGAATAGGGTGTGTCTTTCGCACTACCCTGTGACGTGAAGTATGTGAATCAATAAATGAAATAAAGAACAAAAATGAGATAAATAAAATAAAACTAATTGCTGCTGGATCTAAATGTGTACATGTGCACAAAACAGGGGAATTGAAGTGAATAGTGATCAGCGCTGATCACTATTCACTTCAATTTAAGTCTGACATGCGTCCAACTTCAATGAACAGGGATCCGACTTTGATCCCGACAATACCAGGCACTGTCTGGTATAAAACTTTAGAGGGAACTCCACACACAATGTAAAAAACAAACAAACAGCATGGGTTCCCCCTCCAAGAGCATACCAGGCCCTTCGGTCTGGTATGGATTTTAAGGGGAACCCACACGCCAAAAAAGCAGAGTGGGGTCCCCCCCAAAGTCCATACCAGACCCTTATCCAAGCACACAGTCCGGCAGGTCAGGAAAGGGGGTGGGGACGAGTGAGCCGCATGCCCTCAACATGGGGGGTGGGTGCTTTGCCACCCCAAAGCACCTTGCCCCCATGTTGATGAGGACAAGGGCCTCTTCCTGACAACCCTTGCCGGTGGTTGTCGGGGTCTTCGGGCGGGGAGATTATCGGAATCCCAGATCCTGGCGCCTCACCCTATGTGAATGAGTATGGGGTATTGTACCCCTACCCATTCACCTAAAAAAAATGTGTCAAAAATAAAACGCAGTACACAGGTTTTTAAAGTAATTTATTAAGCAGCTCCGGCGTCTCTTCCGATTTCTTCTCACCTCTCTGGCTTTTCTGCCTTCTCCGCTAATGTCTTCTGCCTCTGACGGTTCTTCTCGCTCTCCGCTGATGTCTTCTAGCCCTCCCCGGTTCTTCTCTCTCTGTCCGCTGTCTTCTGCCTCTGCCGGGTCTTGTTCGCTGCCTTCTCGCTCTTTTGCTGGGTCTTCTCTGCTGCTTCTCCCTCTGTTCTTCTTCCAATGTTGACTCTGCACTCTCTCCCGCTCTAATGCTGGGTGCGCGGTGTGCCACTCCTTATATTGGCATGGGGCGGGGTCACTGGGTGATGTCATCCAGAGGCCCACCCCTTATGACGTCCCGCCCAGGGCATGATGGGCGGTGACGTTATAAGGGGCAGGCCTCCAGTGGCCCTGCCCCATGCCAATATAAGTAGTAGCACACCGCACACCCAGCATTAGAGCGGGAGAGAGCGTTGAGTTAACATCGGAAGAAAAACAAAGGGAGAAGACAGTGGACAGAGGGAGAAGAATCAGAGAGGGCTAGAAGACATCAGCGGAGAGCGGAGAAGACCCAGAGAGGGGAGAAGAACTGGCAGAGGCAAAAGACATTAGCGGAGGAGGCAGAAGAGCCAGAGAGGGGAGAAGAAGTCGTAAGAGACGCCGGAGCTGCCCTAATAAATTACTTTAAAAACCTGTGTACTAGTAAAAAAAAAATATGTCCACGGATTTCATTTTAAAAATCTGGTCACCTTATCTTACACCCCCCCATGCACTCTCTCTCCTATCTCTCCCTCTTACCCCCCCCATGTACTCTCTCTTTCCTCTCTCTCTCTCTTTCACCCCCATGCACTCTCTCTCCTCTCTCTTCCTCTTACACTCCCCCATACACTCTCTCTCCTCTCTCTCCCTCTTACACTCCCCCATACACTCCCTCTCCTCTCTCTCCCTCTTACACCGCCCATGCACTCTCTCTCCTCTCTCTCCCTCTTACACCCCCCATGCACTCTCTCTCCTCTATCTCCATCTTACACTCCCTCTTACACTCCCCCATACACTCTCTCTCCTCTCTCTTCCTCTTACACTCCCCCATACACTCTCTCTCCTCTCTCTCCTCTTGCTCCCTCTTACACCCCCCATACACTCTCTCTCCTCTCTCTCCCTCTTACACTCTCCCATACACTCTTTCTCTCCCTCTTACACTCCCCCATGCAATCACTTTTCTCTCTCTCCTTCTTACACTACCCCATGCACTCTCTCCTCTCTCTCCCTCTTACACTCCCCCATGCACTCTCTCCCCTCTCTCTCCCTCTCACTCCCCCCATGCACTCTGTCTCCTCTCTCTCCCTCTTACACTCCCCCATGCACTCTCTCTCCTCTCTCTCCCTCTTACACTCCCCCATGCACTATCTCTCCTCTCTCTCCCTCTTACACTCCCCCATACACTCTCTCTCCTCTCTCTCCCTCTTACACTCCCCCATACGCTCTCTCTCCCTCTTACACTCCCCATGCCCTCTCTCTCCTCTCTCTCCTTTTTATACTCCCCCATGCACTCTCTCCTCTCTCTCCCTCTTACACTCCCCCATGCACTCTCTCCCTCTTACACTCCCCCATGCATTCTCTCTCCTTCTTACACACCCCATGCACTCTCTCCTCTCTCTCCCTCTTACACTCCCAAATGCACTCTCTCTCTCTTCCTCTTACACTCCCCCATACACTCTCTCTCCTCTCTCTCCCTCTTACACTCCCCCATAACCTCTCTCTCCCTCTTACACTCCCCCATGCATTCTCTCACCTCTCTCTCCTTCTTACACTCCCCCGTGCACTCTCACCTCTCTGTCCCTCTTACACTCCCAGATGCACTTTCTCTCCCTCTTACACTCCCCCATGCACTCTCTCTCCCTCTTACACTTCCCCATGCACTCTATCTCCCTCTTACACTCCCCCATGCACTCTCTCTCTCTCCCTCTTACACTCCCCTTGCACTCTCTCTCCTCTCTCTCCCTCTTACACCCCCCATACCCTCTCTCTCCCTCTTACACTCCCCAATGCATTCTATCTCCTCTCTCTCCTTCTTACACTTCCCCATGAACTCTCTCCTCTCTCTCCCTCTTACACTCCCCCATGCACTCTCTCTCCTCTCTCTTCCTCTTACACTTCCCCATGCACTCTCTCTCCCTCTTACACTCCCCCAATGTACTCTCTCTCCTATCTCTCCCTCTTACACTCACCCATGCACTCTCTCTCCCTCTTACACTCCCCATGCACTCTCGCTTCCTTTTACACTCCCCCAATGAACTCTCTCTCCTCTCTCTCCCTCTTACACTCCCCCATGCACTCTCTATCCTCTCTCTCCCTCTTACACTCCCCCATGCACTCTCTCTCCTCTCTCTCCTTCTTACACTCCCCCCATCCACTCTCTCCTCCCTCTCCCTCTTACACTCCCCCATGCACTCTCTCCCTCTTACACCCCCCCATGCACTCTCTATCCCTCTTACACTCCCCCAATTAACTCTCTATCCTCTCTCTTCCTCTTACACTCCCCCATGCACTCTCTCTCCCTCTTACACTCCCCCATGCACTCTCTCTCCCTCTTACACTCCCCCATGCACACTCTCCCCTCTCTCTCCCGCTTACACTCCCCCATGCACTCTCTCTCCCTCTTACACTCCCCCATGCACTCTTTCCCCCTCTTACACTCCCCCGTGCACTCTTTCCCCCTCTTACACTCCCCCGTGCACTCTCTCTCCACTCTCTCCCTCTTACACTTCCCCATGCACTCTCTCTCCTCTCTCTCCCTCTTATACCCCCATATTCTCTCTCAGTCTTCTCTCTACACTCCCCCTATACTCTCTGTTTCTCCCTCTTATCTCTATCTCCCTCTTACAGCCCACATTCTCTCTCTTTGCCGTTCTCTTACACCCCCAATGCACACACACACACACACACACACACTCTCTCTCTGCCTTATACACTCCACTACCTACCTGTACCTGGAGAGTGGAGAACACAGCAATTTCTTCCTTAGAGGAGCTATGTTGAGGAATCTGGAAGTTCAGACAAAAAAAAAAAAAAAACCTAAGCAGCCTGGCGATGTGAAATCTGTAGCCTCAGGGGTTAGCCAGCATCCCCTTTCATTTCAAACACTTATTGATTTGCTGTTGTCATCTTTGGCGACGCAGAAGGACACTTGAAAGAATTTCTGATGGGTCTGTGATCTGAGGAAAGAGGTGACCTGACCGACATCTCCCCCAATATCTTAATTACCATATCAACTGCTCCACTCAAGCAACTCATACTTTTCTCCTGCTTTAACTTTTTAAATTATTCTGCAAACTCTTCTCTTTTTTTTTTCTCCTTCAAGTCTAGGCTGAGCTGAGAGCATCTCTTCTCGGCCACGAGTCTGCCAATCGATTGACTTCATCTACAGTGCATTATATCAAAAAGCGCTTTAACCTTCAACTCTTGACTTTGTGTTTTTACTCAGTAATATAAATCAGTGCTAGATGAAAAGAATGGCTTTCGATCAGAAATCATAACCAGTGTAATACTGACAGTACCATGTGTTCACTGCATGTCCTCCCCTCGGCTCTCCGTTCTACAGAATGAACTACACTTCCCAAACTTTCCAGTGTTCTCACTGCTACATGTTTATACAATCAAATCCTCCATACATACTGATGTATGGGATCAACTACTGTACTGGTAACTGATCCTGGGGACAATGTTTCACAAAAAAAGTCATATTAAACCATTATTATTATTATTTTAACCTCTTCAGTACTGGGCACTTTCACCCCCTTCTTGCTCAGGACAATTTTCAGCTTTCGTGAAAATGCCCTGATACTTAAAACCGATACCTTCTGGCTCAGTGGGTCCTCGTAGTTGTGGGGCCAGCAGTGCTGAGTGTTGGGAGTGCTGTGCTTCTTCATTACTTGGTCTCATCCAGATGGTAATATTACACAGCACACTGATAGATGATGGAGACCCCCCCCCCTGCTCCTCCTAATGTTGATCTCCCTAAATGCCGGAAATTGGTATCGGTAATTGGCATCGGCGAGTACTTAAAAAAAAGTATTGGTACTCGTATTCAAAAAAAGTATAGATACTTGCACTAAAAAAAAATATCGGTACTCGTACTCAAAAAAAAGTATCGTACTCATACTCGCTGCTAAAATAGTGGTATCGGTGCATCCCTATACTGTACCCATGTGACATTTTTATAATTTGTTTGCGACAAATAGAGCTTTCTTTTGGTGAGTTTTTTATTTTTTACTAAACAAATGAAAAAAGAAAAAGACAAAAAATTTGGAAAAAAAAAAACATTTCCTTAGCCTGGTCATATACCAGTGGTTGGCTGGAGCTCAAAAATTTTGGGGGGCGCAAACAAACTGAAAAATTCTGAAAAAAAACCCCATCAATTGCAGCCTCACTGTGCCATCAAACACAGCCACTGTACCATCAAACGCAGCCACTGTACCATCAAACGTAGCCATTGTGCCCATCAATTGCCGCCACTGTGCCATCAAACGCAGCCACTGTGCCCATCAATTGCCGCCACTGTGCCATCAAACGCAGCCACTGTGCCCAACAATTGCCTCCACTGTGCCATCAAACGCAGCCACTGTGCCATCAAACGCAGCCACTGTGCCTATCAAATACAGCCAATGTGCCCATCAATTGTCCCCACTGTGCCCATCAAATGCAGCCACTGTGCCCATCAAATGCTGCCACTGTGCTCATCAAACGCTGCCACTGCGCCATATCAAATGCTTACACTGTGCCCTATCAAATGCTGCCAATGTACTCCCCCGCCCGCCGTCTGCCCGTCTGTTTACAAATGATCACTTGTGATTGGCTACAACTGATCACATGGTAAAGGTCAGCTGTGATTTGCCCTTTACTATGATCTTTGATCAGCAGTGTCGGAAGAAAGAACTGTATGAGAATGTATTGTATTTTTTCTCAATTAATTTAAGGTGTTCTGTGATGCCACTGCCTTGCCTTTTTACCTCCTCCAATCAGAGAACACTTTTAATTCACTGAGAACAATGCAAGGTGTTCCCTAAATGGTGCAGTTGCCAAATAAGCAACAAGCTGAACAGAAAGATAGCCACTCCACATGGGGCTTGGAAGATGGTGAGGGTCACTATAGTAGATGCAGCTACTACAGCAATTCTTCACTTTCACAGGAATCAGGCAGGTATGGAATATGCACATTCAGATTGATCCAAGCTAGATCAATGTAACTAAGTAAAAACAAACAACAACAAAAAAAACAACAAAAAATATAATTCAGTCCACCTGCCTTCCAAATATCCATCAGAATGCATGTGCTTCCACTGTGAAACACTTATAAGTTAGTGTCAGGGACCACAGATACCAGGATGCCGTGGCGAGGCTCTGTGGCTTATGCATGCATTTGCAAATGCGTTCAGACTAAACCCCTGCTTTTAACGCATACTGTTAGATAGATTGATGGCAGCAGGAGCCTATAGATCGGCTGCTCTCAGAACCTGCCTCCAGAACCCAATAGCCGGGAAAGCGGTACAGATTGGTGGAGTGGCAGCAGTGATGGTAGACCACAAGTAAATGTTTGGAGACGAGGGGCGTAGAAAGGTACTGGGGTGTTTTCTTCATTAAGGTAACAAAATACCAAGCATTTAGTACCACTTTAAGGCAAGGTTCAAGCCGTGTACACACGATCGGTTTTTATCGGACGAACCGATCGTGTATGGGCCCCATCGGTGTGAAAAAATAGAACATGTTTTAAATTTATCCGATGGGAAAAAAAAATGATAGCAAAATCCGATCGTCTGTGTGGAAATCCATCGGATAAAAAACCCACGCATGCTCAGAATCAAGTCGACGCATGCTCAGAAGCATTGAACTTAATTTTTCTCGGCTCATCGGAGTGTTTTACGTCACCCGCGTTTGAAACGGTCCATTTTTTGACTGATGGTGTGTGGGCAAGACTGATGGAAGACAGTTTCATCGGATTTCTGATGGAAAAAACCATCGGATTAGAATCCATAGGATATCCGATCGTGTGTACAGGGCTTTAGACTTGAGCATGAGCTTCTTCAAGTGTTTTTGGAGCTTTTTGTACATACATTTTTTGTATATTTTCAAGCCTGAGTATTTTTATTTAAGCCTATTTACTAGGAAAATGAGAGACAAGAAATTGTGTACAAAATACACATTACATATGTTTTTACACATGGATGATTTCATTGAAGTCAACAGGGAACAATAACACACAAGTGTGCCCAAAAGAAGCTTGTGTACTTTTTTGAGCAACAAGCTTCAAGTGGCACAATGCTCTGGTGTGAAGAGCATCATTGGGTATAATGGGAATCATGACAATGAGCAGTATGGAATGGAAACCTTTTTCATTCTCTGTAGTCTTTTATCTGCCCTTTGTCTTGAGTGGACCTCCACAGATCATTGAGGTACTGTTTAGACCACCAAAAGCATCACAGTTTACATTGTACCACTAAAGTATCAGTTTACAGTGTACCCAAGCACCACTTTCCCCCCCATACAGCTCTTCCAATACAGTAGTTGCAAATAAAAAGTAGAGAATATGTCCCACATTATTAGCATCATATCTGGCAGGCCTACAGGAAGGGGCACACATTCCCATGCAGCTATGAGGGGCAAGCAGCCTCTGTCTGTGTCCACAGCCAGATCAATGATCGTGGATGTGGTGTACCATCTACAGATAGAGCATGCCTGTCTATTTGTTTGGGTGATGGCTGTGCTTTAGAGCCAGAGCACACAGAAGAGGTGGTAGAGTGGCTAACCAAGCCTTCATTATCCTTCTCCACTGTCACGTAGGTGCAGTCTAGCTTGCAGTCCACTGCAGCTTTCAGAGTGCCTTATTCTGCGTCCTCATCTACAGCTATTCCAGCTGTTGCCCTGGAATTGGTTGAATTATTTAAAAACAGCTTGAGTCACTTGTTGCAAGAGGATGCACAGCAAATAATTGTCTCAACGATTGTGAAATAGAGTAATAGGAGCCTAAAGGGAGGGGGCACAGGCAGGAAGAACCAATTGGAAGTGGTGTTCCCACAGCTGCAGCAAATTACTTTGCTGTGCAGTACCACAGTGGCTGGTTCACAACTGCCATTTCTTCACCAATAATGGCACCCCTGCCCTCCACCCTCATATGGAAGGCAATGCTTCCACATTGCTGAATTGTGCAGCCTGTAGCATGGTTCACATGACTACAACATATGGTTCAGCAAGTAGGGGCAGGGATGCTACATATCATTCACCCCGCACTGGATGACTATGCTGGCAGCCTGGAGGAATACAGAACAGGGCCTACTGATGGAGCTTGTTCTGCTGCCCTGCATCCTTACAGCTGGTGGTGATGATGAGCCTAGCACTGTCCCATCCACCTCCACCTACTCCTCCTCCTCACTGCCCTCTTTGGGTTAGTTGTTCTCTGAGCCACTAGTCCACCTTAAGTTTTTAAAAAGGCTGTGCAATGGCTCAGACTAAAAGATACCACCCAACACAGTGATGCAGCTGGTATATCTAGGGGGGCAGGAGCCACACTGAGGGAGAGATCTTTTTCTGCTGTACAGAGGCAGACTCAGAGGAGGTTAATCCCATGGCAACTTTTACCAGGAATGGCGGTGTGTGACAAAGATACCAACTTGCTGTTCACCCTCTGACAGGGAAAAATGACACACATGCCTTGCCTGGCACACATCCTCATTCTGGTGGTGCAGCTGTTCCTGAATAGGTACTCTAGGTTACAAGATCTCCTGAGGCAGGCCTGAAGAGCTTGTAGCCATTGCAGGCAGGCACGTCGAGGCGGGACCTGGTCACGCTATCCACACCGTTTCCGGCCCTGTTGGTTACTGGTGAGGACTAGGTGGAATGTACGCAATCCATAGAGGTGGACGCGACTTTCGGCGGTCCCCACAGATCTCGATCAGATTAGCCAGGCACTTTTAAATGTAAGTAGCCATTTGGCTAGATTTTAAATTATTCTTTTATAAACGATAATACGCTGTGGATGTCCTCCATTCTTATTACATATCCATCCGGTACCTATGAGGAGGAAGATGTACATTATCTCCAGTTACTGTCCATGTGAGCAGGCACAATCCTGCACAAGCGTTAACTGACTTTCTTTTTGGGTAAAGGAGTCATTTTTCTCTGGTAAGCAGACTACATATCCAGTCACTTTGGGTGTTATATCACAGTCTGGTGAAGGAGCACGTCTAACAGTGTTTTGAAGATATTATCACAGCAGCATGAATTTTTGTTTGTTTGGATTTTCTATGGACTCTGAATATCACATTTGAAACATTTTATTTTAATATTGGGACTTTATTGTTTAACAGATGCCACTGTCCATCTGCCCACACATCTACTGATCTGTGACATGCCCCTCAGGTGGGACTCAACTTTGGCCATGTTGCAGTACCTCCTCTATCTAGAACCATCTCTGTGAAGCCACAGCAGGCACAGGAGGAGTATGGTTGTTTTGGGGGCATTGAGGTGAAAAATAACAGGGGGCAGTCTCCCAGGGGTGTGTTTCATGCCCTTGATTTTCAAGATATGTTGTCCTCAACGATCCTAATGACTCAGGTTTCTCTGCATTCAGTAATTTGCAGGGCATGGGCTCCTTTAAGCCCGAGAGCCTGCCAATGCACCCTAGGGTTTGGGGAATCAAGGAGAGTAAAGATAACTGGTTGGCAACCCTCCTTGATCCACATTACAGTCATGCCTTTCATGCCCAGGATAATGTCATCCTCAAGGACCTCAGTGAATCGGGTTTCTCCGCATCTAGTAATTTGCAGTCCATGGGCTACTTTATGCCCCAAGCATGCCAATTAATCCCAGGGTTCATGACATCAAAGAGAGGAATGATTATTGGTTGGCAACCCTCCACGATCCACATTACAAAGGGAAGGTTGCAGAGCTCCTCCTGCCCAAGCAGAGGGAGTAAAAGAGGAAACATCTGGAGGATGTAGCAATCTGTGTAACTCATTTCCAGATGCTGGATGTAGAGACTCGCTGACCAGCTTGCCTTAAACATGAACCAGACCTGAATCATAAAAAAAAAATCATAAGCATTTTTTCTTTAGTGCATCCCAACCCATTGCTATGTCCTGCCTCCTTGAGCAAAACCAGCCACTGTTAGCAAATAATTCTACCTGCCACTATTAACATCTCCTGTCACTGTTGTAGGCAGGCATGTACTGGCCATCGGGACTACCGGGAGTTTCCCGGTGGGTCGATGGCTCAGTGGGCCGGTTTCAGTGACAGCCAGTGGCATCGCTAGGGGGTGGCCTTAGGGGCTATAGCCCCAAATCTGGGGCCCATATTCCCGAGTCCCAGGGGTCCCCAACCACAGGGTTGCACCCCACTACTGGGCCATGGCCTTTCTGCAGCCATGTGGTGGGCAGCAGGGGAGAGCAGGAGAGCGGGCAGGCTGCATGGGAAAGCCGGGCGGGGGAGAGAGCAGAGAGATGACACCCTCTCTCACTGCCGCCCTGCATCATTGCTGTTCCACCCTCAATGTGCAGCCAAGGGCAGCAGAGAGATTACATCATATCTCACTGCCCGCCCTCTCTCTGGTGACCATGATATAAGGAGCGGCTCTGTGGGGACTCTGAGGTAAGGAGGGGCTCTCTGGGGATCCTGATGTAAGTGGGTTGCTCTCTGGGGACCCTGATGTAAGTGGGGGGGGGCTCTCTGGGGACCCTGATGTAAGGGGAGGCTCTCTGGGGACCCTGATGTAAGGTGGGGGGCTCTCTGGGGACCCTGATGTAAGGGGAGGCTCTCTGGGTACCCTGAAAAAAAAGCCTTTTATACTTACAGTGGAATGTTTTTACTTATGTTTTTTTGCGCAACTGCGTATAGTTTATATACTGTTTTTGTGCGTGTTTGCAAAATTAAAGTGGGCCAGTCTGGATGAAGTCCAGGGCCAAATTCTTGTCCCAGTCCAGCCCTGGTTCTAGGCATGTTATAGGGTCTATCCTGTGCACTGAAGGCATTTTTCTGATTGGTTACAGTGTGTAGGCACCACCACTACCAAAACCTATTTTTTCCACTGCTTTGCAACACTGGCACAAAATGTAAAATTGAGGATTGCTCCTCTCCTCTGCAAGAATATTTTTGTTGAGTTGCTATGCTTTGCCACTATTATTACCTTTTAGGGCTCATGCACAGTGCAGCTCTAAGGAGCTCAAAGAAGCGGCTACTAGAGGCTTTTGAGCTCTTTTGAGCTTCTATTTTTCCTGCCTAGAAACTCCCTACCATCTTATCCAATGTGTACATACACACTAGGGCTTTTTCATGCGTATGCTCCTACAAGCAGAAAAAAATCCACCAAACTCGCATTTTTGAGAAGAGCTAGTGCCCCAAAGAGCTCAAAAATGCTCAAACCACATGAAAATGGGCAAAAACGCTTTTAGTTTAGTTTTTTTATAGTGGTTAAGAAAATACTATCTAGGAGGGTATGTGAAAAAAAACTCTTATGCTCAAAACAAACTCAAAAGAGCTGAAAAGAGCTGGAAAGAGCTTGAAAGAGCTGAAAAGAGCTTGAAAGAGCTCAATAAAATAAAAAATAACAAGCTTCTTCAAGCTTATAGCCAGCAATAAAAGCTCAAAAGTTGCTTTTTTTGTGCTGCAGTGTGCATAAGCCCTTATGGACATAGAAATTGTTACGTTTTTTTGGGCTGGGTATGTATGTGTACAATGATTACTTACATTAAAAAAAAAAAAAACTGTTCTTCTTCACCTTCTTCTAAAACTCTGGCCTAAAAAATATAGGTATGCAATACAGATCATTCCTGGAGTGAATGTAATGCTTTTTGTAAATCTTCATTGCTTTTTGCACTGCTTTACTACATAAGACTTTGAACTACTAATTTCTAATAAGTACACATTGTTGTAGTGTTTACATCAAAATGGAAAGTGCAATTATCTTTTTTTGCCTTCCTTCTCTGACCTAAACTACCTGCTCTCCCCTCTTTAATTTTTTTTTAGTTTATATCAAAAGTCTATTTTGCACTGTTGTGCAAACAATGGATCCCATGAAGCCACACATCAATGCAGACCCACTGGTATTGGAATGAATGGCAGTCTCAGCCTGGGCTCCCACCAGGCCATGCCCCCAACGCATTTCACTCTGCCTTTCGGAGCATACGTATGAGGATTAAGCCCCATGATTAAGTTCCGAGGGCTGGAGTGAAACACATTGGGAGCATGGCCTAGCAGGAGCCCAGGCTGAGACTGCCATTCATTCCAATACCAGTGGGTCTGCATTGATGTGCAACTCCATGGGATCCATCCTTTGCTCAACAGTTGTTTGGAGCCGAGACAAGCTCCTTCCCTGGCCTGCACTCACAGCAGTAGACACAGGATTGTTTTCCCTTGTAGCCTGAGCGGCACACATTTTCCAATATCTATTTTGCACTGGCCCCACCTGCACAGTGGCTCCCTATAGACATTTATGGGACTGTGTTCTGAGTCTGAAAACACTTGAAACATTAATAGTAACGTGTGCAAAATGCAGTTATAAGGCAGATACACATCTAGGGATATGAATGAAGTCTTATTAGGCATTTCTAACCTTCTATAAACATGTAAAAGTTGGTTAACATATATTTATATATTTTCATTTAAACTACATTTTGAACAGTTAATGATGGCCTTGCATCTAACAGACATGTGCCTTGGGGACTTTTAATTATGACATTACTTCAAAATGAGAAACTCTTCTGTTGATTAGGAAATAGTATGATTAGAAGTCTCAGGCCAGATTTGTGTAAGTAAGACCTGACTATGCATTTAATGTATGTAATTAGCAGCATAAGTAGAAAACATAATATGACAATAGCTTAGAAAGATTATTTATAACCAGGCCACAAAGGTGACCTACTGCAGTACCTATATTATTATAGTTTTTTTTATGTTATTTGAAGGCAAGCCTTTCCTTTTATGTTGAGTGGGTATTTAATGAACACAAGCTTGTGGGGCTACAAAACTATTTTAGTCTACAGCAGTGGTTCTCAACTCCAGTCCTCAGGGCCCACCAACAGGCCAGGTTTGCAAGATAACTGAAATGCATCACAGGTGATATAATTTGCTGCTCAGGGATTGCAGTATTCTAGTCTGCATCTCACCAAGGTAATACTTAAAATCTGGCCTGTTAGTGAGTCCTGAGGACAGGAGTTGAGAACCACTGGTCTACAGTAATTCATTTCTAGTCAATGACTAGCCACTTAATAGTGATCCTTCACAAAGTCTACTTGTATTACAGTTCCTTGATCTTTCAACTTTTGGTTTAGGTCTGGTTCACACCAATGCGTTTGTCAGTGCTTTTTCAGTTTTGCAACAATGCACCACAATCCATTTAACATGGTTTCCTATGGGTTACGTTCACATCTGTGCATTTTGCACTGATGCATTTTTTGTAACGGTCAGGGAGTTTTTTTTTCCTGCAGCAGGCTGCGTTTTGTGTTCTATAGACTTCAATAGAAGCGCAACGGAAACACATTAAAAAATGCATTAAAAAAGCTTGTGTGAAAAAAGGCAAAATGCAGCTGGAAAAGGCATCACCTGCATAGGTGTAAACCAGGCCTTAGTTTTTGCGTCTTGCATTTTTGGGATGTGTCTGTTGTCATGCGGGGGAAAAAACAAAAACACAACCTGCTGCATGCACAAAAGTCCCTGATCCTTTCCAAAAAAGGCACCAGTTGAAAACGCATAGATGTGAACGTGACTCATAGGAGATCATGTTAAAGGACTGTAGTGTATTTCTGCAAAACTGAAAAAAATTAAAGCTGTATGATTTTTATTGCGTACTTACGTTGGTCCAGCTGGGATCAATGTAAGTATGCATATTTCATATCTGAGAGACCGCTGGCGAAGTTGGCAATCAGTGTAGTAGTTGGTGCTACTACAGTTATAGCAGAAATATTATATTGCCTGTGCCAAGCAGCTTCCCCCAATCACACTGACAACAGGGGGTTGCTCACTCGGCACTACTATCATTCACAGAATGCCTTGTATTCTTTTCAATGAATACAAGGTGTTCTTTGATTGAACGAAGTAGAGAAAAAGGATGGTGATGTCCCAATCTCTTCCTCACCGGATCAGAGAATACCTCACATTCACAAAAAATTAAAAAAATACAGGGCATTCTGTGAATGGTGGCAGAGCCAAACGAGTGACCCTATGTGGTCAGTGAGCAGGGGAAGCCACTTGGTACAGGACGAGGAAGATTGCTGCTATCAATGTAGAAGCATCAACTTCTACAGTGATTGTCAGCTTATCCAGCAGTATAGCACCTTTAAAGGCTATATAATCAGTTTTATTTCCCCTAATTTAATTTGTTTTCAAATTAACATTTACAATTTAATAATATTCTCCATTTGAAGGGTATGTCTGTTACATGAATTTTGGCCAAATGAAAAAATGGCGGTCTGGTCTGGTCCAGACAGCCATGCTATGGTTACGCATATAGCATGATGTGCAAAAGAGAGTGTGATGTATCAAGTTCTCAGAGGTTTATAGGTTAACCACTTGCCAACTGCTACAGGGAGACCGCACTGTGCAGGATCGCGTATATACAGTTAGGTCCATATATATTTGGACACAGGCACAATTTTCATACTTTTGGCTCTGTATGCCACCAGAATAAAATAAAAAAGAAAAAATCCAAATGAATTTGAAGTGCACACTTTCAGCTTTAATTTAAGGGGTTGAACATAATATATCAAGTACAAATTTTAGGAACTGCAAACATTTTTATACACAGTCCCCCCATTTTCAGGGGCTCAAGTGTAATTGGACAAATTATTATAATCATATATAAAATGCTAATTTTTTATATTTTGTTGAGAATCCTTTACTGGCAATGACTGCCTGAAGTCTGGAACCCATGGACATTACCAAAGACTGGGTTTCCTCCTTTCTGATGCTTTGCCAGGCTCTAACTGCAGCATTTGTTCTTTGTTTGTGGGACTTTCTGCCTCTAGTTTTGCCTTCAGCAACTGAAATGCATGCTCAATTAGGATGAGATCAGATGATTGACTCGGCCATTGCAGAATATTCCACTTCTTTTCCTTCAAAAGCTCCTAGGTTGCTTTTGCAGTGTGTATTAGATCATTCTCCATCTGTACTGTGAAGCGCCATCCAATCAACTTTGCTGCATTTGGCTGAATCTGGGCTGACAGTATATCTCTAAACACTGCAGAATTCATTGGGCTGCTTCTGTCTTCTGTCACATCATCAATAAGCACCAATGACCCAGTGCCACTGGAAGCCATGCATGCCCAAACCATCACACTGCCTCCACCATGTTTTACAGATGATGTTGTGTGCTTTGGATCATTCCAAGCCTTCTCCACACTTTTTTCTTCCCGTTATTCTGGTACAGATTAATCTTAGTTTCATTCTTCCAAAGAATGCTTTTCCAGAACTGGTCTGTTTTTTTTAGATTTTTTTGGGCAAAGTCTAAAATGGCTTTTCTATTCTTCAGGCTTATGAATAGTTTGCACCTTACGGTTTACCCTCTGTATTTGCTCTCACAAAGTATTTTATTGATTGTAGACTTGGACAATGATACGCCAACCTCCTAGAGAGTGTGCTTCACTTGTCTGCATATTGCGAATGGGTTTTTCTTTACCATAGAGAGGATCCTGCGACCATCCACCACTGTTGTCTTCCATGGACGTCCAGCCCTTTTTATGTTGCTGAGCTCACCAGCGCATTCTTCTTTCCTCAGAATGTACCAAACTGTTGATTTGGCCACTCCTAATGTTGCTGTGCTATCTCGCTAAAGGATTTCTTTAGTTTTTGAGGCCTTAAAATGGCCTATTTTACTTGCATGGACAGCCCCTTTAAATGCATGATGTAGGTTCACAGCAATAGAGGCCAAATACAAATACCACACTTAGGCCCCATACACACTATTAGATTTTCTGCAGATTTTTGTCTTCAGATTTACCAAAACCATATAATATGAGGTCAAACCTTAAGAGTTTCGAAAAGAGAAACACACAATGGGAGAGTCCTCGATGGGGGCTGCGCAACCCAGTAACATACAAAAACAAGGAAGGTTCCCCAGGGGTTTTTCAAAGGCAGCAAGAAGTTATATAAAGAGTAATTGTATAAAAATATTTATTTTTTATTGATCCAAACAGAAAAATGAATGAAGTGGAGATATACAATAAATAAAAATACATACTCTGGTTGAGAGCACACAAGACATCATACAGCATCACTTAGGGCAAAAGACATCCCAGATAAAAACATGATTTGCCAATTAAAATATACAATATTGATATCCACAGAATACCCCAATGCATTTCGACCATAAATTTTTTCAGTCTTCTTCAGGGGGTTTTACGTTCTAGGGAATATATCAGAACATCAAAAATGAGACATTTAACAGTATACAGAACATCGGTAAAACATTCCGAATTGTGCAAAATTATATTCATGTTCACACGGTGTATTTACCATTAAGTGGTTGAAGGAATTAGAGTGTGTTGCAAAAACCAGATAGCTGTGTGTGCCTTCACCCTGGTAGATCCACTGTGGCCGCATGTCCCCCCCGGGGGGGCGGGTGGGCGCATAGTCCATCTAGCTTGCAGGGGGCCGCATATGTGGGCCCAGAGGGGAGGGGAGGACAGGGGGCAGGGCACCTATAAAAGGACATGCAGAATTGTCAGTAAACGATCATCAAGAATTATAGGAGTGTCAAGAAATGCATTGGAACACTGGCTGATAATGAATCAATTAGTAAATACATATGGAATTAAAACTATCTTATTCATTGGGTTCTATAATGGGTTTCTGATGATGATAATGGGTGTTAAAAGTGAACTTGTGAAAATTATAGAAGTGAGTAGGGATATAAATCTACAATTAATCAAATTAGGGTGAATGGTGTAGTGGGGTATTAGTGGGGGAATAGGTGCATGGGAAATGCAACAAAGTGCTAGGAAAATGGTGTGCTCAACCATGGAGATGTGAAGGGTGTGAGGATTAATGAGGTGAATAGCATGGGGTGATAGATTAAACCAAATATAGGGTAGACTAAAGTGAGTAAAGGAATTTTGAAGGAAAAAAATGCAGTAATTATGTGATAGGGTGTGGTGCCAGACAATTAAATGCATGGCACTCTGTTAAAAGTGTAAAGTGTTACAGACCTGAATCTACTGCAAAAAGCAATTGGATGGGTAAAGTGGTATTGAATTAAATTAGGTTGTATTAAATAAAATCCCAAGGAAAGGGCATAAACAATATAAGCCAGTTTGATGTGTTCCAAGCATGGTACTTACTATGCACTCCATCTATCTTGTAGTAGTATATGGCAGCTCTCCAGAGATCATCAGAGGAGTCCTGGAGGCTGTCGGTTTATATAGTGTGTGCAATAATGTTCATGGTTCACAGGTGTGAAGCCCCTCCCCATCCACCCTCACATGGGTCAGCGCCGCCTATTGGGCGGCGTTTATGTGGTCCCATTGGCGTTCCGGAAGGCAGTGCCCCGACATCCGTCGTCACCTCTGACGCAAAAGCGTGATGTCTGGGCATCACGCGCATGCGTGGGAATCCCACGCATATGCCTGATGTCACCGACAGTCCGGCGGCGATCAAGGGACGCCGCCAGCATGGAAAGGGCACCCCACGGTGGCCCGAGGAGCCCAACCATGGGGAGCCAAAAGGGGGAGAAGCGCAAACATAGTCAGCGTCCCCCCCCGCCGTGCTGGAAAGCAAAGTGGAAAAGGGGCATCCACCCGGCAATGCGGGGCTGGACACAACGGCCAGTGAAAAAAACAAGGCAAAAGCACACCCAAGACATGGGAGGTAAAATATAGGATTAATGGAGATAATTGGATTGGATTTAATCATATTTGTAAAAGATTTAATAGTATTAAGGGATCTAAAGGCATGATGGGTCAACCTATTGGATGAAAATGGAGAGGAAAAACAAAGTCTTGTTTGACCCCTGGAGTATTAAACTCCTGTACTCAAATGGTGATTCCACCCATTTGGGTTAAAAGCAGGTGCCTTTAATTAAAGGCTATTTGCACTATATGTGCATATCTTCCTAGTTGCCTCAAGGGCAACTAGAGGGAAGAGATCTGCTAGTGTTTTTCAAAAAATTGGTGACATGCCATAGCTCATATCGGGGCTCTCGTGTGTGGAAAGGGGGGGAGCGGGTGTTTAACCACCCAGTAATGGTTAAGAAAAGAGAAACACACAATGGGAGAGTCCTCGATGGGGGCTGCGCAACCCAGTAACATACAAAAACAAGGAAGGTTCCCCAGGGGTTTTTCAAAGGCAGCAAGAAGTTATATAAAGAATAATTGTATAAAAATATATATTTTTTATTGATCCAAACAGAAAAATGAATGAAGTGGAGATATACAATAAATAAAAATACATACTCTGGTTGAGAGCACACAAGACATCATACAGCATCGCTTAGGGCAAAAGACATCCCAGATAAAAACATGATTTGCCAATTAAAATATACAATATTGATATCCACAGAATACCCCAATGCATTTTGACCTTAAAGCCCCGTACACATGATCGGTTTAACTGATGAAAACCGTCCGATGGATGTTTTTCATCAGACAAACCGATCGTGTATGGTACCCATCGGTCTTTTTTCCATCGGATGGAAAAAATAGAACTTGTTTTAAATTTTTCCGATGGATAAAAAACCGATGGGAATTTCCGATCGTCTATGGGCAAGTCCATCGGTTAAAATACCCACACATGCTCAGACTGAATTAGGAGACTGGAGCGCTCGTTCTGGTAAAACTAGCGTTCCTATAGGAGAGAGCACATTCGTCATTCTGCAAGTTATTGCTTCGTTTAATGCAGCGCATGTTTTGTTGCTTTAGAACGGTCTTTAAAATGTCATTTTGGCAGCAGATCTTTCTCCTGAGTTCTGACAAACGTATGTCTTTCTTCTTTCTTGTGATCTTAGGAATAATTTGTTTAATTCTTCAAGGCCGACCTCACAAATTACACCTTTTTTTTTTGTTTTTGTCTTTAAATTTGTTGTGCATTTTTTGGTGTGTCAATTTCTCAGAACAACATATTATTTTTATTTTTTACTCATGGAGGTTGGTGTCCCTTGTTATTAATTACACATTGTATTTATGAAATCTTATTGCTACTTCCAAAAAAAACACATCAGGCATGTATGTTGGCTGAAATCAAATTTCCCTTTATTTCGGACAAAAACCAAACAAAAACCGAAGGGCAACTATTTAGAAATTAGCAGAGAATATAAAGTCATTAGATCCCAAATGCAGACCTGACTATGATCAATAATAAAATCAACAACAGCATGAAATCAGGAGCAGCAGCCAAAGACATACATCATCCCAAGCTGTGGTACTCCATCAACCTTCAATTTCTGGATGAGCAGCTCGAGGCCAGGGAATCACCTCCTGCTCTTCCCTGTAGCCTTCCTTCCACGCCTCTCTGCAGCGTTCTCTCCACGGCCCTGTCCACGCACCCTTGCAGGCTGGGCCACTGTGGGTGGTGATGTGGCAGGAGGAGGAGGAGAAGGAGGAGAGGGATTGGCCTGCTGCGAGATATGGGTGGCCTCAGTCAGCAGCCCCCTCGCCCCCATGTGTACGGCCATATATATAAGGTGCTCACAAAGGGCCCGTTGTCCCGCCTCCATTCTGAGCAACTTATCTGCCAGATAGGTGCTAAACCCCTCCGTAGGGTTGAGGGGGGCCCTCATGATAGCAGCTGCCTCCTGAATCATCTTTAGTGACTCCTCCTCCACTTGTGTCATCCGCCATTGTTTTGGCGGTCTGACGTGGAGGGGAGCCACTTGGGAGACGGTGCTGCCACTAGGCCTGGGGACCTGCTGAGTCCCACTTGGCCCTGCCTCCTCCTGCCTGCCACACTCCTGACCCTCTTCCTCCTGGCTTGCCTCATCCTGTTTTTAAAAGAAAATGAAAAATTGGATTATTTGGGGAATCTATCACACACAATTTTGATCTCTTTCCTGTTTTTTTTTTTTTGGGGGGGGGGGTATGATATCATTTATGGCTAATCCAAACAGTTCAACACAATATTACTTAGTGGACAATAATTATGATCAAAAATACTATACCGGGCTGAAGATGTGAAGATCTGGCTCTTCTAGCTCGGGAGGCTCCTCCTCCGCCTCTGCAGCAGGGGTGGAGGGAAGGGTGGAAGGAACGCTGGAGGGAAGGGTGGAAGGAAGGGTTGAGGGAAGGCTGGAAATAGATTCCCTGGCCTCGATCTGGTCATCCAGAAATTGAAGATGTCTGTAGTACCACAGCTTGGGCTTTACTACATCGTCGGCTGCTGCTCCTGATCTCTTTGACTGGCGCACTTCCTTGTATTTTTTTTATAGGAATTACGCAGGTTGTTGATTTTATTATTGATCATAGTGTAGTCTGCATCTGGGATCCATGGCTTCATATCCTCTGCTAACTTGGTAATAGTTGCCCGACGTACATCACTCTTGTGGTACGCTGGGTGTTTCAGTTCCCACAGGTTGCGCTGTTCTTTATATTTTTCTATAAAAATCAGCATCACCTCCGGCTCTTGTAGTTTCTGCATCTTTTTTGAACAACAAGTAAAAAACAAAAGTAAAGGATCAGAATTGATTCTCCTCAACTTATCACAATATTGCCCTTTACAATCATGAACCATTATAGGCCACTGCAGGCCCGAGTTACCTTCTTACCTTAGTTCGCTTCGGTCGTCCTTACTCCACGCATCCCTAATAACTTCTTTCCCCTTTTTATACCCTGCGCATGCGTGTAACTCCGCCCTCGTTGCCCGCCCATGACGGACTTTTCCAGGATTTCCCCGCCCCTTAACGATCGGCGCACAGTGTGAGACGGCGACATGTCGCAGACACAGGTGGCTTCTTTACTTGAAATTACCGACGAGGAAAGCCCGGAGGCGGAAACGTCACGATCCAGTCAAAAAAGATACAAGGCGACTAATATGTCTTTTTCTGAGATGGCGGAGATGGTGGACATTCTGCGGAGGAAGGATTACGACGGCAAGCATGGCCCATACGACACCCCTAATCTCCGGAAGTCACAAATTATGGACAAAGTTGCGAAGACTCTCTATAAAAAATATGGGGTCAGGAGATCCAAGGAACAACTCCGTAAAAGGTGGTCAGACCTGAAGCTCAGGGAGCCGGAGCAGTATAGGAAGCTTATAAAAAGCATTGAAAAAAGTAAGTTTATTTTACTGTGTTCTTTCACATTGTAATATGTATTCTTCCATGTTTTGCACCATGTGCTTGGCTTGACTGGTTTCACATTTTAAAATCTCAACTTTTCTGTTAAGTGGAGTGTCCACTTATTTGCTAAATGTGTTGAACAAAAAATTGCTGCTCTTCCCCCAAACATGTTTGGCACATATCCACGTATCCACGTAAACTACATGTGGGCATGCCTCATTTTACTTCAACAATGTTTATCTACACATTGTTGGCTAGATGATGTGTTGTAAGGAAATTTAGAATGTGAATGAAAGAATAAACTGTATTCTGGGTAAAGGAGATGACACTCCAGCAGTTGTGTACTCTTTTTTGTTCTTCATCAAGATACTATACTCTGGGCCACATGACCAAATTTCTTAACGGTGTCACACACAGGTGGTCCAGTGGATACCTTGGTGTTTATCCAAGTGAATTTGTGAGTGTCCTCCAAAATAACATGTTGCTTTGTTGAGTTTGCAAGATCTCATATGTTCATCTTGAAACTCAGGGCCAAATATCAATTGGACCCCACTTTAAAACATTGAGAATCCATTTTCAGGCCTAAAAAGTCTGTGTGCTAAAGGATACATTATTTTTTCAATTCCCATAGGGGAGAGGAGACTGGGAGGACACCATGCTCAGGAGACGAGGAACCCAACACCACAGAAACTCCCTGAAGATCCCAAAGCAGACAAAGTTCAGCAGGTTCAGGAAGCGGAGGGGGAGAAAGTGGAGGTGGAGGAAGGAGAGGTGGAGGAAGGAGAGGTGGAGCTTATCAGCACAACAGGTCAGTGTCTGTCACCACAACTTCAAGGTAAATACAGATGTAGGCCTGCATAGTTTTAAAATATTTTTTTATTTTTAGGGACTGAACGTGGGGGTGTGTCAGGAAGTCCAAATCCTCCATTCTCGAGTGCCAGCGCCAAAATAATCATTCAGGAAATCATGGAATGCAGTAGCGAAATGGACATTATGAGAAAGAGAATGATTGTGATTGAGCAAAAATATAAAAACATGATAGATATTTTGGGGAGAATAATGTGACCCCCCCCTTTTTGTGTGTTTTGTTATGTGTTGGAATTTTTCTATGGGATTTCCACCAGCCCAAATGTGAAGATGCACACACTGAAGACTCAACATGTGCTATCTGCCGTCACAGGATATCTATGTCCCTGTTTTGGGGGTGCAACCTCTTCCTCCCTCCTCAAGTAGGGGAGAGGAAGGGTTTTCACCCCCAAAGCACGTCCATTGATCCCTCATGATGGCAGATAGCACATGTTTACCCTAGCCATGGGATCATGTTGAAGATACCCATTTGAGCCCCAAAAAGAAAGTGTGTTTCTTCACATTTGGGATGGATCAGGGGTAACATCACCCCATCTCCTGTTTGTATTTTTCACTGTGTTATTTTATTACTCTTTAATGAAAAAAAATGTGGCTTTTGACCCATGCATGTTTCTGCCAAAAAAGCCGCACAAAACACCCCAAAAAAATATTTCGGAAAAAAAAAAAAACTGTGTTGCAATCAATAAAAACATTGGGGAAGTCGAAAAAAGGTGTGCCTTGTTGTTTCTATGCTCAATAGCAGTTCTGAAGATGCAAAATGAGTGTTTTTACCTCTGAGATTGGAGGCTATTTACTAAGGAGAAATACACTTGGCACTACTAGAACCTGGGAGACACATAAACCACAAATCAAAGAATGACAACACAAGTTTGTAGTAAATCAAATATTTTTGTTTATTTAAAAAAGGTAACATCAAAGTTCAGATGTGGTCTGGCATTGCGATGGCCCCCCTACCCGTGAAGTACTCTACGTATTTCTGACGTACTTCACGGGCACTTTGGGGGGCCAAGCCAGTACGGGCAGTGCTGAGGCCGGTCAGATTTATCAGTTCAGAGGGACCGGCCTCATACCCAACTGATGACACATAATTTGTGGAGTATTTTCTTAAAAAATTGTGCAACAAGCAGCAGCAGTACACAATGTTGTTGAGTTTATAATCCGCCAAATTGATAGCTGTCTGGAACAGGCGGAACCGGCTGGCCATTATCCCGAAGGCATTCTCCACAACTCTCCGGGCTCTGGCCAGCCGGTAATTAAAAACCCTCCTCTCCGGGGTGAGGGTGCGTTGGGGAAACGGCCGCATGAGGTGTGGTCCTAGTCCAAAAGCTTCATCCGCGATGAAAACGAACGGTAGCCCTTCCACGTTCTCTGCATCTGGAGGCAGTGCAAGACCCCCAGCCTGCAGACGGCGAGCGAACTCCGTCTCAGCGAATACTCCGCCATCGGACATCCGGCCGTTCTTGCCCACGTCCACATACAGGAACTCGTACCGTGCCGACACCACCGCCATTAACACTATGCTATTAAAACCTTTATAGTTAAAATAGTATGACCCCGAACGGGGTGGCGGCACTATGTGGACGTGCTTCCCATCAATTGCCCCTCCGCAGTTGGGGAAATCACACCGCTGGGCAAATTGGGAGGCCACAGTCAGCCATTCCTGTGGTGTGCTAGGGAACTGTGGAGTCAAACAAAAAGAAGACATTAGTACGGTTTATGTTTACAGTGCAAGCAGATTACACACAAAAACATTGTTGACCAACATCATTCTAACATTATTATTTAGGGGAGTATTTCCTACCAATAAACAAAGGCCCATTTAGCAGATGCCTCACCCCCGCTGAGTGGACATTCTAAAATAAACTAAGGGGGGGGCCTAAGGTGATTGTGGGGGATCCAAAAAAAGGCTCGACCACTCTGCTGAGCTGGATTGAGAACTAAAAAATTGGTAACATCTTTAGGGGGGGGAGGGAGGGTTGTCAAACTCGCGGGCAATGACCCCACAAAAAGGAAAAGGAAAATAGAAGGCTAGCTGGGTTTGCGCCCACGATAGCATGCTGGAGAGGTTAGTGAAGGGAAATAGGCATGGAGGGCCCAAAAAGGCCTTTACAGGTCAAAAAATGCATGGGGAAAATGGGGACATTACCAGGATATTACAAACAGGCAAATTTGGGTTAGGAGGGAAAAAATAAGAAGATTCAAAAACAATCAAAACATATAATGTGAGGTTAAAGGAGCAAAATTACCTTCATATAGTCCTTCTGCAGGACCTGAATGATGGCCGAACACGTCTCAGGGATAATGATCCCGAGAGCCTGGGGGGAGATGCCTGTTGAGAACTTGAGGTCCTGCAAGCTTCTCCCAGTCGCCAGGTATCTCAACGTGGCAATAAGCCTCTGCTCGGCAGTGATGGCCTGGCGCATCACAGTGTCCTGCCTCGTTATATAGGGGGACAGCAAATCCAACAGACGGTGAAATACGGGGTCCGTCATCCTGAGATAATTCCTGAAATCATCAGGATTATTCTCATGGATTTCCGCAGCAGAGGCATATGAGAGAATTGGTCCCGCTGGAGCAACCAATTCTTAGTCCATGAACTCCTCCTCACCCTGTTCACAGACTGAACTCGGGTTACAGTGTTAACTGCAACACCAAGCCCAAAGCCAGCACGAGCTCGAGAACGAGAACGCACTTCAAACATGGTTTTAAACCGGTCGGCTGGTCAGAACGCACTCAAACAGAACGCACCGTGGAACAGCAAGGCCTGAGAAGAACGACCTGAAAAACAGGAAACGAACGGCCAAGAAGGCACTGCAAGGCAGTAACGACCTGACTGCACGCACTGAATCACAAATACAAACCCACAAGCACAAACTGAACACCAGGAAACGATCTGCAAAGCACGGAGACTGAAAAGCGCGAATCGGCTCTCACCAAACTTTTACTAACACGCGGTAACACGAAATCAGCAAAAGCAGCCCAAGGGGTGGCGCCATTAGATTTGTTCGGCCCTTTTATAGCGCGTCGTACGTTTTGTACGTGCCGTCGTTTTCTTGCCGTCAGTTTTAAAACTGATGGTGTGTGGCCAAGACTGATGAAAAACAGTTTCATCGGATTTCCGATGGTCAAATCCATCGGACGAAAATCCATAGGTTATCCGATTGTGTGTACAGGGCTTAAGAGTTTCAATTTGTATCAGGCAGGCCCTTTGTACTACATGGTTTTGGTAAATTTGAAGACAAAAATCTGCAGAAAATCTAATAGTGTGTATGGAGCCTTATGCCCCATACACACGATCATTTTTAATGTCATTTTTAAAACTGACGTTTTTCTCGTCATTTTTTTTCTTGTTTCCTCTCAAGCCTGTCTTGCGTACACACCATCATTTTAAAAAATGTTCAAGAAAAGCGCAGTGACGTACACCACGTACGACGGCACTATAAAGGGGAAGTTCCGTTCGAATGGCGCCACCCTTCATGTTAGTAAAGTTTGTTGAGAGACGATTCGCTCTTTTCAGTCTAGTGCTTTTCAGTCCGTTACAGCATGACGAATGTGCTATCTCCATTACGAACGCTAGTTTTACCAGAACGAGCGCTCCCGTCTCATACTTGATTCTGAGCATGCGCATTTTTTTTCACGTCGTTAAAGCATACACACTATCGTTTTTCACGTCGCTAAAAAAAACGACATGAAAAACGACGTGAAAAAAGAGAGCATGTTCGAAATTTTTAATGCCTGTTTTTCACGTCGTTAAAAATGCTCTGGAGCATACACACGATCATTTTTAATGGCCATTTTTTTTAATGGCATTTTTAACGGCATGAAAAATGATCGTGTGTATGGGGCATTAGAATCAACTCCAGATTTTTTACCAGCTTAATTGATGAAGAAATAACAAAGGAGTAGCCCACACCTGGTCATGATACAGCTTTTGATTCAATTGTCCAATTACTTTTGGCCCCTTGAAAAAGGGGTGGCGGCTGTTCTTTAGACCTGTAATTCCCAAACCCTTTCTCCGATTTGGATGTACATACCCTCAACCTAAGAGTGTGTACTTTCAGCCCATATCCATTATATAACTATTGCTTGAATATGTGTAGCGGATGGTTGCTACTAGTTACTAACATCCACCATATCACCTTGCTGCCAGACTTCCATATATCACTTTCAGAGACAATGAACAGTCATTTGCTTTGTTTTGTTTTTGTTTATTTTGGGGAATATAACTTGGTTGGGGAAAGGAGATATGGGATGCCCATAGAACAGATCACTTTGCCATCATAGTTACAGAATTGGTTAAATTAATTGAGCTTTTGAAGAATTGATAGACTCTAATAATCACAGTCACATCCCCTGCATAATCTCCTGCAGACCGTTGCGCCTCTTCTGCATCAACTCCTGCAGACTGTTACTCCCAGGACTCCTCTCCTCCTGCACAAACTTCACTGTGAACTATTAGTCTTTCCACCTCATCATCTTCACTTTACACCAAGGATTACTCTGAATAGTCCTAGATGCTTGCTGACTTGCTGAACTGAACTGCAGTACCCCTTCTTGCGGCCTAGTTGTTAAGCAGCTTGTATTAGTTGGTGGTCTTCTGATCCCAGCTATCCCGACTTGCAAATCCTGTGCCCGCAGGCCACAATGATTTGACACAAAACCCCACGGTCTCTCCTCTGGCCTTGCACCCAGCTCCCCTGGCATGCCTCCTCCAGATATCCACTGTGCCTCACCCACTGACCTTCTCCTGCCCTGAGCGTATGGTGAAGAATTTAACCGAACATGCATTTTCGATCACTTCTCTAGACCCTCAGTTCCAGGACACCTCTTCCATGTAAGGACGAGGCTCCCTCCCAGCTCTCCCGGCCTCTTCCGCTGAGGCGCGCACCCCCCCAGATGGGGATGGGCCTCCTGCTGCGATGTAGCACTCCATCCTCCACGTCTCCCAACCGACAACCCCCTCCAGTGGGCTGGACCGGAGCTTATGAAGGAGGCCTGCCCCCTGCCAATTCCAATTGGGGATTGGTCAGGGATCCTCACATGAGCTCCCTGTCACTCCAATTCCCAGCCCTGCCCCTCTTCCAGAACATTCCAGAACATTCTCCCTGGAAGCAGGGGAGGCGCCGAAGAACGGAAGTACAGGTGGTCACCTGTACCCACTGCTACATTAAACACTCCCTGCCCCCAGATCAAAAACAAGCAGGCCTAGCCTGCAGCATAGGCCTGCCTAAATTTGCCTGCCTGACATCTATCACAAAAATCCTCACTCCTAGTACCTACCTAAGGTAGAGGGTGTTACATATGTTTTGATAAATACATGAAAAAAAAAATTGTCCCTGTGTCCAAATATATATGGACCTAACTGTATATGTGGCTCTGCGCTTCCGGGTCTGGGGCGCGTATGTGATTATACACAGCGGGAGCTGATCTGCGGGAACTGCGGTCTTGATGTCCACCAGCACCCGCCGGTCATCCAGCACAGAGGGAGAATGGCAGTCTGCCTATGTAAACAGAGCAGATCACTGTTCTGTCAATAGAGAAGGCATCGATCCTGTGTTCCTGTAAAGCAGGGACATAGATCCATGCCTTCCCCTAGTAAAAGCACCTCCCACAGTACACTGAAACACAGGCTAGGTACACATTTGGGAGTAGCCCCTCCCTACTGCCAAATTCTTTTAGTCAAGCAGCTTGAAATGGGGGCTCCCGAGCCGTGCCAATGGCTCCCACTGAGGTCTCATCCAATGAGGACGGAGAGTCCCCGGAGAGCTGAGGCACTCGTGCAGATCGCTGGATCCTGATGGGGCTCGGGTAAGTATAGGGGGGTGGGGGGCACTGCACAGAGAAGTTTTTTTTTTTACCTTTTTAGAATGCTTAGAATGTGTGAAGGTAAAAAACCTTCAGCCTTCACAACCACTTTAAATATTTTCTTTCTTTTATAAATTGTTATTTGCAGCCTATCCAAACTGCCTACATACTGTCCAGGCACTATAAAACATTTGTGTCTATCAGGGCCCTGCTTAACCATAAGGTGGCTTAGACAGCTGCCTTAAGGCACCAGGATGGGGATTCAGATCTTTAACCTTTTGGCAGACACGTGTTTTTTAACACATTCCCAGAGGCTATACTGGCTGGGAGTGTGTGTACTTTAGTAAAGACAACTGTCTTCTTTCAATGTGGAAGTGATACAAGTGGCTACGAAGCCACTGATGACATCCACAACCGCCACAATGTGCTGCCCCACAGCATGCTTACTGGGTGTCACTGGGAAGGGCGGCGGGAGGTCAATGGACATCTGTATGCTGAGCTTCTCTCCTGTGCACAGACCAGAAAGTGATATTATGATGTCACTTCCTGGTCCTGAGCTGTCAATCACCGGGACCAGTGCCCAGGGAAGCACTGTCGTCAAGCAACATCAGAGAGGACTTGCACCAATTGATAGTGAGACCTGAGTAGGTCCCAAACTTAGTAATAATATCCATAACTATTTTTAGAGAAAGGTCCATATCATCCAGCAGTGGAAGCATGTTACCCAGTGGGCTGAACGAAAAAAAACCTGACAGCTCAGGTCAGAGCCACTGTACTAACAATCCGATGTTAGTAAAGAGATTTCCGGTGCTGTTCTATTGTGTTCTGACAAGGGGACAGCCCCCCAGCCAGAACATTCCAGTCATTGGCTGGGAGCGCTGATCGGAAGCCGGTCATGCCCCTTTGACAGAGGCCAGCAGCCGTTTGGCCAAACCGGCTCCAGCCAATGCCACCCGAAATTCATCATGTCTGTGCAGGGCTTAGTATGTGAGTGTGCCTAGGTTAAGGCAGTTCTGTAGTCTAATAGCTGTATATCTGCTGTGTGACATGCTCCGTGCCTCTGACTGCTAGTTTTACAAGATCTGTAGTGGGATTTGGTGAGATAATGCTTTAAGATTACTTCAAAAGTATGATAGATCTGTTATTTCTTGGATTGGTAGGAAGATGGACATAATATCAAAACGACTATATGTATTTTAAACAGTTCCATTAATTCCTCCAACCACTCTCTTGGACCAGCTATGTAAAGCTGTGGGAATGTTTATTGGGGCTCAGAAATCCCTTTGAATTAAAAGAGAAACTTTAATTAGGACAAAAAAAAAATGGTGGTCTTGCGTATCCAGATTTTACACTATATCTACAATCAGCATCTATGATTAGGATTATGGAAAAAAGGGTGAGATGGCGCAAGTACCAAAAAAGCAAAGTCTCTTATAAAATGAAGGGGTTAAAAATGTTCAATATTATATATACAGGTCCTTCTCAAAAAATTAGCATATTGTGATAAAGTTCATTATTTTCTGTAATGTACTGATAAACATTAGACTTTCATATATTTTAGATTCATTAAACACAACTGAAGTAGTTCAAGCCTTTTCTTGTTTTAATATTGATGATTTTGGCATACAGCTCATGAAAACCCAAAAATCCTATCTCAAAAAATTAGCATATTTCATCCGACCAATAAAAGAAAAGTGTTTTTAATACAAAAAAAGTCAACCTTCAAATAATTATGTTCAGTTATGCACTCAATACTTGGTCGGGAATCCTTTTGCAGAAATGACTGCTTCAATGCGGCGTGGCATGGAGGCAACCAGCCTGTGGCACTGCTGAGGTGTTATGGAGGCCCAGGATGCTTCGATAGCGGCCTTAAGCTCATCCAGAGTGTTGGGTCTTGCGTCTCTCAACTTTCTCTTCCCAATATCCCACAGATTCTCTATGGGGTTCAGGTCAGGAGAGTTGGCAGGCCAATTGAGCACAGTAATACCATGGTCAGTAAACCATTTACCAGTGGTTTTGGCACTGTGAGCAGGTGCCAGGTCGTGCTGAAAAATGAAATCTTCATCTCCATAAAGCTTTTCAGCAGATGGAAGCATGAAGTGCTCCAAAATCTCCTGATAGCTAGCTGCATTGACCCTGCCCTTGATAAAACACAGTGGACCAACACCAGCAGCTGACATGGCACCCCAGACCATCACTGACTGTGGGTACTTGACACTGGACTTCAGGCATTTTGGCATTTCCCTCTCCCCAGTCTTCCTCCAGACTCTGGCACCTTGATTTCCGAATGTACTTTGGACCACTGAGCAACAGTCCAGTGCTGCTTCTCTGTAGCCCAGGTCAGGCGCTTCTGCCGCTGTTTCTGGTTCAAAAGTGGCTTGACCTGGGGAATGCGGCACCTGTAGCCCATTTCCTGCACACGCCTGTTCACGGTGGCTCTGGATGTTTCTACTCCAGACTCAGTCCACTGCTTCCGCAGGTCCTCCAAGGTCTGGAATCGGTCCTTCTCCACAATCTTCTTCAGGGTCCGGTCACCTCTTCTCGTTGTGCAGCGTTTTCTGCCACACTTTTTCCTTCCCACAGACTTCCCACTGAGGTGCCTTGATACAGCACTCTGGGAACAGCCTATTCGTTCAGAAATTTCTTTCTGTGTCTTACCCTCTTGCTTGAGGGTGTCAATGATGGCCTTCTGGACAGCAGTCAGGTCGGCAGTCTTACCCATGATTGCGGTTTTGAGTAATGAACCAGGCTGGGAGTTTTTAAAAGCCTCAGGAATCTTTTGCAGGTGTTTAGAGTTAATTAGTTGATTCAGATGATTAGGTTAATAGCTCGTTTAGAGAACCTTTTCATGATATGCTAATTTTTTGAGATAGGATTTTTGGGTTTTCATGAGCTGTATGCCAAAATCATCAATATTAAAACAAGAAAAGGCTTGAACTACTTCAGTTGTGTGTAATGAATCTAAAATATATGAAAGTCTAATGTTTATCAGTACATTGCAGAAAATAATGAACTTTATCACAATATGCTAATTTTTTGAGAAGGACCTGTACAGGGCAGGGGGAGATGATAGTAGTCAATATGGGTATGATAATAGTCAATATGGGTATGTTCCGTCGGCAGCAACCATGAGAGAAGAAGCACAACTCTGGAAAACACAATAGGAAAATTTGGTCGCCACGTCACTTCCGGTTCATAGCTTTCAGGACACTGTTGGAATTACACGCTGTTGGAATTACACGGCTTGCTGGGCTGCCAGCCCGAGGACCACCTGTAGAGGCTCCATTGTTGCCCTATCCTCCAGTGGCTTGTCATCTCCTCTGGGACACAGCTCATCTTCCCACGGACCGTCTAGTGACCCCAGACCCCATTACAGTTACATGCCTGATTACTTCACCCCTTTGTGAGTAGCCTTTTGTCTGTTTGTTATATCAATTAAATGCATCTTAAAATACTGCACTGAGTCTGGCGCACCTTGCTTTTTTCCTATTATGATTAAGATTATGGACTGTTTTCATAATGTGAAATCTACCGGGTGACACTAGATGAAGATATTGTTCCTTTTAAACTTCAATCACTACTTCCATGGGTTAATCTTCAGTTTCAATTAAAGATGTGCAATTTCTTATCTCCTCAACATTGAAAATATGGGATTCATTATTAAAGAAAAAGCAGCTTTCTACACATATTGGGCCAATGACGCCTCTATTTTCCAACCAAGAAATTCCACCAGCATTAGAGGTTTCAACTTTTCTTAAGTGGTACAGTAGTGAGAAGATAAAAATTGTTCACATTTTGGCAGATGATACATTTTTCCCGTTAGTTGACCTGGGTCTCGTGTATGGATCCAAGTGGATGCAATATCATCAGCTATATACAGTATATTAGATTCTTGTTACAAACTTCTCCATTAGACAGATCTCTAATGGATTTTGAACGATTATTATTGTAAGAGCAGAGACCAATACATGGCATAACTATACAATGCCTTGAAAAAGTATTTACACCCCTTGAAATTTTCCACATTTTGTCATGTTGCAAACAAAAACAGAAATGTATTTTATTGGGATTTTATGTGTGCACATAATTGTGAAGTGGAAGAAAAATAATAAATGATTTTCAATTCTTTTTACAAATAAATATCTGAAAAGCGTGGCGTGCATTTCAATTTAGCCCCCTTTACTCTGATACCCCTAACAAAAATCTAGGGGAACCAATTGCTTTCAGAAGTCTTCTAATTAGTAAATAGAGTCCACCTGTGTGTAATTTAATCTCAGTATACATACAGCTGTTCTGTGAAGCCCTCAGAGGATTTCTAGAGAACCTTAGTGAAAAAACAGCATCATGGAGGCCAAGGAATACACCAGACAGGTCAGGGATAAAGTTGTAGAGAAGTTTAAACAGGGTTAAGTTTTAGAAAAATATCACACGCTTTAAACATCTCATGAAGCACTGTTCAATCTATCATCCGACAATTTAAATAGTATGGCACAACTGCAAAGAAGAGCATTAATCAGCGAAGCAGCCAAGAAGCCTCATGAGGAGGTGCAGAGATACACAGCTCCGGTGGGAGAATCTGTGCACCAGACAAATATTAGTCATACACTCCACAAATCTGGCCATTATGGAACAGTTGCAAAAAGAAAGCCATTGTTGAAAGAAAACCATATGAAGTCCCGTTTGCAGTTTGCGAGAAGCCATGTGGGGGACACAGCAAACATGTGTAAGAAGGTGCTCTGGTCAGATAATAAACGTTTTGGCCTAAAAGCAAAACGCTATGTGTGGCGGAAAACTAACACTGCACATCACCCTGAACACACCATCCCCACCGTGAAACATGGTGGTGGCAACACCTTGTTGTGGGTATGCTTTTCTTCAGCAGGTACAGGGAAGCTGGTCAAAGTTGATGGGAAGATGGATGAAGCCAAATACAGGGCAATCTTAGAAGAAAACCTGTTAGAGTCTGCAAAAGACTTCAGATTGGGGCGGAGATTCACCTTCCAGCAGGACAACAACCCTAAACATACAACCAGAGCTACAATGGAATGGTTTAGATCAAAGCATATTCATGTGTTAGTCAAAGTCCAGACCTAAATCCAATTGAGAATCTGTGGCAAGACTTGAAAATTGCTGTTCACAAACGTTCTCCATCCAATATGATAGAGCTTGAGCTATTTTGCAAAGAATTAGCAAAATTGTCACTCTCTAGATGTGCAAAGCTGGTAGAGACACCCCCAAAAATACTTGCAGCTGTATTTGCAGCGAAAGGTGGTTCTACAAAGTATTGACTCAGGGGGGCTGAATACAAATGCACACCACACTTTTCACATATTTATTTGTAAAAAAAATTGAAAACCACTTATCATTTTCTTTCCACTTCACAATTATGTACCACTTTGTGTTGATCCATCACATAAAATCCCAATAAAATACATTTACTTTTTTGGCTGTAACTTGACAAAATGTGGAAAATTTCAAGGGGTATGAATACTTTTCCAAGTCACTGTATATAAATTCTTACTTCCTGAAAATTCTCTTACAGAAATATCATGCTTGAAAAAATGGGAATCTGAGATAGAGATGTTGATTTCTCTGTCAGATTGGAAAAAGACGTTTCTTTTGACACCTAAACTATCACTGTTTGCCAAACATCAAGAGAGAAGCTATAAAATGATTATAGGTGCCCAGTAGACATGCATAATATAAATGGAGACAATCAGGAGACTTTTTGGAGATGTCTCAAAGAAAGGGGTACAATGTCACATATATGGTATTACAGCCCGTCAGTTTTAGATTTTTGGTTAAAGATATTTCATATACCGTATATCAGAAGATTACAGAATCTGATATGCAACCAAATATCTTTACTTCTGTATTATCAATTATTCCAGGATCAATGAAATCCATTAAGAGGGATATTTTATGCCTTATGCTTACAGCGGCACAGACAGTAATGGGTTGAAACTGTCAAAAAACAACCTTGGGCTCGCTACATCAAGGTTCCCCTGTATCCGGGCCACTTGCCTTCTCTTAACGCTTGACTCAGGTACTGGGCTCCCGCTTTTCATTGACAATCATACCACAGATGCCCTTTCTCTTTCTCTTCCTGTCTTTTCTATTTATTTTTTTATTTTTTATTATCTATTGTGGTAACAAGATGACTCCACAGGGTCTACCCTGTCAAGCTCAGCATACCTATCCCCAGAACGGCTGAGTTTTTAAAAGTGAAGTTCACTTACAGTTTTCGTTTCCCTGCATTTTAATTTTTTTTTTTGGTTAGCTTTTCTTGCGTGCCATATGATCACAGTCATATTACACTAACCATATCTTTTGGAGCACTGTCACTAGGCAGTCCACACATTTACTTTATAATTTGAACTGGAAGGGAAGGGAGGGGGTGGAGGGCAGGACTGAAATATCCAGGAGGGGCAGGGAGAGCACGTACGGACCACAGCGTGATCCCTGTTGGGGTGGCTAGCGTGTACTCCCTTTAACCGACTAGAACAAAATCAAACATTGATCCACTGCCGACCCGACACTGTTAAATTTTGTTTTTATTAAACCCTACCGAAGTGCCATGTTGGCTCCCGGATGGGGATATTTGTTATTATGATATTTTTTTTTAATGATGAAACTTTTCATTAACAATATTGAACAAGAAACTGGCAAAAAACAACATACCCCTCAATAACAGAATGGGTATGTGAAATTAATTGGATACAATCCTTGGAAAAATGTATCTTAATAGAAGAGAAATTGATAAAACAAACCCCAAAAATATGGCAGCAATGGGAAGAACCTCAAAACTCAGTAACATTTACACAGTGTTTATGAGTAAAGCTAGACCGTGACCCCCCCCTCCCACTCCATTCCCCCTTTTCCGTTATTCTTTAACCACTTAACTACCGCCCCATGTACATATACATCGGCAGAATGGCACGGACAGGCACAATCACGTACCTGTACGTGGCTGCCTTCGGGCAGGTGGGGGGTCCGATCGGCATGCAGTGGTCGTTAAGCTGTTAAGCTGTAGGAGCGATCAGGGATGAGGGGGCGGACATTGGTTTCTGGCCACCCCCTCGCGATCGCTCCCAGCGAATGAAATGCTTCTCCTGCCTGTATAATGTATACACAGGCAGGAGGAAGTGATGTCATCTCTCCTCGAGGCAGTGTTTTTGACCGGACCTCGAGGAGAGAAGACATCAGGTTAGTACACAAACACCACGCTGACACCAGGACACATAAGCACATAAAATCACCCCCCAGTCACCCCCAGATCACCCCCAGGTCACCCCCCAGCCCCCAGTCACAGTGTCACTGATTGATTGCAGTGATCAGTATATAAATGATCACTGCAGTGTCATTTGTGACTGTAAAAGTTGCAGGGCAGTTAGGTCCAGGGTAGCCCCCTAACCCCCCTAATAAAGGTTTAACCCCTTGATCGCCCCAGTTAACCATTTCACCCCCTATCACCAGTGTCACTAAGCGATCATTTTTCTGATCGCTGTATTAGTGTCACTGGTGCCGCTAGGTAGCCAGTTATTTTTTTAGGTTCGCCGCCAGGTTTTTATAGCGTCAGGTACCCCCATATATTATCTCATAAAGGTTTAACCCCTTGATCACCCCCCAGGTAACCCTTTCACCCCCTATCACCAGTGTCACTAAGCGATCGTTTTTCTGATCGCTGTATTAGTGTCGATGGTGCCGCTAGGTAGCCAGTTATTTTTTTAGGGTTCGCCGCCAGGTTTTTATAGCGTCAGGTACCCCCATATATTACCTAATAAAGGTTTAACCCCTTGATCGCCCCCCAGGTAACCCTTTAACCCCCTATCACCAGTGTCACTAAGCGATCGTTTTTCTGATCGCTGTATTAGTGTCGCTGGTGCCGCTAGGTAGCCAGTTATTTTTTTAGGTTCGCCGCCAGGTTTTTATAGCGTCAGGTACCCCCATATATTATCTAATAAAGGTTTTAACACCCTGATTGCCCCTAGAGTTAACCCTTTCACCAGTGATCACAGTATAAGTGTCACTGCTGACACTGGTTAGCCAGTTAGTTATTTCGTTATTTAGGTTACCCGTCAGGTTTTTACCGTATATAGCGCCAGGTACCCCCATATATTACCTAATAAAGATTTAACCCCTTGATCGCCCCCCAGGTAACCCCTTCACCCCCTATCACCAGTGTCACTAAGCGATCGTTTTTCTGATCGCTGTATTAGTGTCGCTGGTGCCGCTAGGTAGCCAGTTATTTTTTTAGGTTCGCCGCCAGGTTTTTATAGCATCAGGTACCCCCATATACAACCTAATAAAGGTTTTAACCCCCTGATTGCCCCTAGTTAACCCTTTCACCAGTGATCACCGTATAAGTGTTACGGGTGATGCTGGTTAGTTTGCTTTTTATAGTGTCAGGGCACCCGCGTATTTATCCCAAATAAAGGTTTAACCCTCTGATCACCCGGCAGGTGAAATCAATTAGGTTTTAGCATCAGAGAGGGTCTGAGTCGCCCCAGGCAGCGTCAGGTTAGTGCCAGTAATGCTAACACCCACACGCAAAGCATACCCCTCCCTTAGTGGTATAGTATCTGACCAGATCAATATCTGATCTGATCAGATCTATACTAGCGTCCCCAGCAGTTTAGGGTTCCCAAAAACGCAGTGTTAGCGGGATCAGCCCAGATACCTGCTAGCGTTTTGGATGAAGGGAGGTATTCTAATGGTGGGCATACCCACGATCAATCTCTTTTTTTTGTTCAGCCAACAGGCTGCATGAAAAAAAAGATTACAATACATGTCCAACAAGGACCAGCAATGTACTGGTATGTTGCTGGACTTTGAATGGTTATACCACATCTTGGTATCATTCTTTTAAGCCAGCAGCCGGCTTTCATGTAAAAGCAATCCTAGCAGCTAATTGGCCTCTGGACTGCTTTTACAAGCAGTGGGAGGGAATGTCCCCCCCCGGATATAAAAAGCGCCATTGGGAAATTGGGAAAGCATTTTATCACACCGATCTTGGTGTGGTCAGATGATTTGAGGGCAGAGGAAAGATCTAGGGTCTAATAGACCCCAGTTTTTTTTTTTAAAAAGAGTACCTGTCACTACCTATTGCTATCATAGGGGATATGTACATTCCCTGAGATAACATTCAAAATGAAAAAAAAAAATGGAAGGAACAGTTTAAAAATAAAATAAAAAAGCAAAATAAATAATAAAAAAAAAAAAAGCACCCCTGTCTCACCCTGCTCTTGCGCAAAGGCGAACGCAAGCGTCAGTCTGGCGTCATATGTAAACAGCAATTTCACCATGCATATGAGGTATCACCGCGAAGGTCAGATCGAGGGTATTAATTTTAGCAGTAGACATCCTCTGTAAATCTAATGTGGTAACCTGTAAAGGCTTTTAAAGGCTTTTTAAAAATGTATGTAGTTTGTCGCCACTGCGCGTTTGTGAGAAATTTTAAAGCATGTCGTGTTTTGTATCCATGTACTCGGTCTAAGATCATCTTTTTTATTTCATCAAACATTTGGGCAATATAGTGTGTTTTAGTGCATTAAAATGAAAAAAAGTGTTTTTTTCCCCCAAAAAATGTGTTTGAAAAATCGCTGCGCAAATACTGTGTGTAAAAAAAAAAAATGCAACACCCACCATTTTATTCTGTAGGGCCTTTGCTTTAAAAAATATATAATTTTTGGGAGTTCAACGTAATTTTCTTGCAAAAAAAAAATGTTTTCATGTAAACAAAAAGTGTCAGAAATGGCTTTGTCTTCAAGTGGCTAGAAGAGTGGATTATGTGTGACATAAGCTTCCTAATGTTGTGCAAATGACCCCATTTTGGAAAGTAGACACCCCAAGCTATTTGCTGAGAGGCATGTTGAGTCCATGGAATACTTTATATGTTGACCCAAGTTGCGGGAAAAAGACGATTTTTTTTTCGCACAAAGTTATCGCTAAATTATGTATTGCTCAAACATGCCATGGGCATATGTGGAATTACACCCCAAAATACATTCTGTTGCTTCTCCTGAGTATGGGGATACCACATGTGTGAGACTTTTTGGGAGCCTAGCCGCGTATGGGACCCCAAAATCTAAGCACCGCCTTCAGGCTTTCTAAGGGTATAAATTTTTGATTTCACTCCTCACTGCCTATAACAGTTTCGGAGGCCATGGAATGCCCAGATGGCAGAAAATCCCTGCAAATTACCCCATTTTGGAAAGTAGACACCCCAAGCTATTTACTGAGAGGTATGGTGAGTATTTTGCAGATCTCGCTTTTTGTCACAAAGTTTTGAAAATTTAAAAAAGAAAAAAAAAAGAAAAATGTATTTTCTTTCTTCATTTTCAAAAATAAATGTGAGCTGTAAAATACTCACCATGCCTCTCAGCAAAAAGCTTGGGGTGTCTACTTTCCAAAATGGGGTCATTTGGGGGGGTTTTGTGCTATTTTGGCATTTTATGGCCTTCGAAACTGTGATAGGTAGTGAGGAGTGAAATCAAAAATTTGCACCCTTAGAAATCTTAAAGGCGGTGCTTGGTTTTTGGGGCCCCGTACGCGGCTAGGCTCCCAAAAAGTCCCACACATGTGGTATCCCCGTACTCAGGAGAAGCAGCAAAATGTATTTTGGGGTGCAATTCCACATATAATCATGGCATGTGTGAGCAATATATCATTTAGTGACAACCTTTTGTAATTTTTTTTTGTCATTATTCAATCACTTGGGACAAAAAAAAAAAAATTCAATTGGCTCAACATGCCTCTCAGCAATTTCCTTGAGGTGTCTACTTTCCAAAATGGGGTCATTTGGGGGGGGGGGGGGTTGTACTGCCCTGCCATTTTAGCACCTCAAGAAATGAGATAGGCAGTCATAAATTAGACGCTATAACTTGTAGACGCTATAACTTTTGCGCAAACCAATAAATATACGCTTATTGAATTTTTTTTTACTAGAGACATGTGGCTGAATACATTTTGGCCTAAATGTATGACTAAAATTGAGTTTATTCGATTTTTCTTATAACAAAAAGTAGAAAACATTTTTTTTTCCAAATTTTCCATATTTTTATGTTTATATTGCAAAAAATTCAAATCGCAGAGGCAATAAAATACCATTAAAAGAAAGCTCTATTTGTGGGAAGAAAAGGACACAAATTTGGTTTGGGTACAACATTGCATGCCCGCGCAATTTTCAGTTAAAGCAGCGCAGTGCCAAATTGTAAAAACACCTCTGGTCTTTAACCCTTTCAATACAGGGATTTTTATACCATTTCCATACCGGGCCTATTCTGGCACTTCTCTCCTACATGTACAAATCATCATTCTTTTGCTAGAAGATTACTCAGAACCCCCAAACATTATATATATTTTTTTTTAGCAGACACCCTAGGGCAGGGATATGCAATTAGCGGACCTCCAGCTGTTGCAAAACTACAAGTCCCATCATGCCTCTGCCTCTGGGTGTCATGCTTGCTGCTGTCAGAGTCTTGCTATGCCTCATGGGACTTGTAGTTTGGCAACAGCTGGAGGTCCGCTAATTGCATATCCCTGCCCTAGGGAATAAAATAACGGTCGTTGCAACTTTTTATCTTGCACGGTATTTGTGCAATAATTTTTCAAATGCATTTTTTGGGGAAAAAAAAATGGTTTCATGAATTAAAAAATAACAAAACAGTAAAGTTAGCCCAATTTTTTTGAAAAATATGAAAGCTTATGTTACGCCGAGTAAATAGATATCTAACATGTCACGCTTTAAAATTGCGCACACTCATGGAATGGTGCCAAGCTTCAGTACTTAACCACTTCCCGCCCAGTCAATAGCAAATTGACGTCCGGGAAGTGGTTCTGTTATCCACACTGGACGTCATATGACGTCCTGCGGGATAACAGCCGCCGCGCGCCTGGGGGGGCGCGCATCGCGACGATCGGTGGAGCGGTGGGTCAGTCTGACCCACCGCTACACTGATCTCGGTAAAAAGCCTCCGTCGGAGGCTTTTTACCATGTGATCAGCCGTGTCGAATCACGGCTGATCAGGAAGTAAACAGGAAGAGCCGTTGATCGGCTCTTCCTCACTCGCGTCTGACAGACGCGAGTAGAGGAGAGCCGATCGGCGGCTCTCCTGACAGGGGGGGTTCGCGCTGATTGTTTATCAGCGCAGCCCCCCCTCGGATACCCACACTGGACCACCAGGGAAGCCCCCAAGGACCACCAGGGAAGCCCTAAGCATGTGGATGGCCCCCATGGCCATCCACATGTAGTAAAAAAAAAAATATATAAAAAAAACATAAAAAAATATGCCAATCAGTGCCCACAAATGGGCACTGACTGGCACTATCATGCCAAGAAAATAATGTGTGGTGGCTGGCATTGCTAGGCAGCAGTGTCACCAGTGCCACCTACTAGTGTCTATCAGTGCCACCTATCAGTGCCCATCCATGCCCATAAGTGCCCACCTATCAGTGCACGTCCATGCCACCTATCAGTGCCACCCATAAGTGCCCATCAGTGCCGCCTAAAAGTGCCCAATAGTGCCGCCTATGAGTGCCCATCAGTGCCGCCTATGAGTGCCAATCAGTGCCGCCTATGAGTGCCAATCAGTGCCACCTATGAGTGCCCATCAGTGCCGCATACCAGTGCCACATATCAGTGCCCATCAGTGCCGCCTATCAGTGCCCATCATCAGTGCCCATCAGTGCCACCTCATAAGTGCCACCTCATTGGTGCCACCTCATCGGTGCCCATCAGTGTCGCCTTATCAGTGCCCTTCAGTGCCGCCTTATCAGTGCCCGTCATTGAAGTAGAAAAGGTACTTATTTACAAAAAAAATTAACAGAAACAAAGAAAAACATAGTTTTTTTTAAAAATTTCGCTCTTTTTTTATTTGTTGCGCAAAAAATAAAAATCGCAGAGGCGATCAAATACCACCGAAAGAGAGCTCTATTTGTGGGAACAAAATGATAAAAAATTAGTTTGGGTACAGTGTAGCATGACCGCGCAATTGTCATTCAAATTGCGACAGCGCTGAAAGCTCAAAATTGGCTTGGGCAGGAAGCTGTATAAGTGCATGGTATTAAAGTGGTTAAAAATCTCCATAGGCGATGCTTTGAAAATTTTTACAGGTTACCAGGTTAGAGTTACAGAGGAGGTCTAGTGCTAGAATTGTTGCACGCGCTCTAACGCACGCGGCAATACCTCACATATGTGGTTTGAATGGCGTTTACATATGTGGGCGGGACTTACGTGTGCGTTCGCTTCTGAGCGCGAGCTATTGGGGACAGGGGCGTTTTCATTTTTTTTTTTTATTATTTTTTTTTTTTTTTTTTTACACTTTTTTTTTACACTTTTTTTTTTTTACACTTTTTTCCTATTACAAGGAATGTAAACATCCCTTGTAATAGGAATGTGTGTGACAGGTCCTCTTTATGGAGAGATGCGGGGTCGATAAGACCTCACATCTCTCCACCAGGCTGGAAAGCATGAGATCGTGATTTTTTTTTCACCAATCTCATGCTTACTAGCCGCAATGGCGGCTTTGTTTACTTTTGAGAACCCGGGTGTGACGTCATGATATCACGCCCGGGCCTCCGACGGTCATAGAGATGACTGGTGACCATCTGGTCACCAGTCATCTCTATGCTCCTCGTCATGTGACCACCGGCGCCGGACAATTCTTTCTCCGGGCCCCCGATGGCACGGGAGAGCCCGGAGAAGCACCGGATGGCGGCTGGAGGGGGGTGTCCCCTCCCGCCGCCTATTACAACGATCAAGCGGCGGAACCACCGCCAAGATTGTTCTTATGGTGCGCAGAATTGCCGGCTGAAGAGAAGGATATTTGAATGATGCCTCTATCCCCCCACAAACCCAGGACGTCATATGTCTGCTTCTTCTTGTTTTTGTGTAGTATGCATATGTGTTATGTTATTTGGTAGCACTTTTGTAGTTGGGATATGTATATTGGTAAAACAGAGTAGAGATTACTCTAATACATTAGACCTATCTGTTATAGTTGGGGTAAAGGATAGAACCCCTCACTGACAGATATGTAAAGATATAAGTAATAGATCTGGAGGCATAAGGCTCCTTAGGGGTGGGATATATGTAAAACACAATATACACAGGGTCAGTCCGATGTTTCAACATGAATCTATAATTTACCTGGGCCCAAGATCTAGTGGTGTTGTAATGGGTGTAACATAGATTGGAAAAAAATATCGTAAGATGAAGAGGTTTTTCTGGTATATTAATTCTTTTTTTCCTTTGTATCATAATATCCAATTTGTAAGTGTTTAATGTATTTTTGTATATTTTGTCAAAAATGTATAAAAAAGGAGATTGTAATCAAAGTATTGTGAGTCAGTAATGGGGCAAAGATGAGCTGCAGGGAGCCCACAGGCAATACTGGTGACTAGTCATTTACTCTCAAATTACTTTTTAGGAAAGCTTCCAGATTTCTGGTCCTCTTTACGAGTGTAACAATAGGGCAAAGAAAGCCATATTGGATCATACCTTTAATCCAGTAGTGTATTTAGGTTTTGTGCTGCCCTAGGCCTGACTTAACTCGTGCACCCCCTAATTTAAATATGACCCACCCCTTCCTGTCAAGGCCACACACCTTTGTGTTTAAGACCCACCCTGAAATTTTTGAGTGGGGACACTAGTTCTTAGAGCCTGGGGGGGGGGGCAATGTATTCCCTTAATTTGCATAGATTTCCTCTCACTTCCTGTTTGGCTATGGGGCAGGAAGTGAAGGGAAATCTCTGCAATGGGTCAGGGATGGTAAAAAATAAACTGACTGGGGCTATACCCTCCCTTACTCTATGCAAAATGAAAAAAAAAATGCCTATAGTTCTACTTTAAGCACAAATTTCTGATAATTTTATGGAGAGGACTAAGAAGATATAACCATGCCAATGGTGCAACAGAAAACATATAGCATAGTGAGGAAGGTTCGTGGTCCAAACTGATAGGACAGTCAAAATTAGATGCAGCTTGCGTTACACTAACAGTGTAGCACAAGCCGGCGGGGACTCTTTCTGTGCTGCCCCCCTGCAAAGTGCTGCCCTAGGCCTGGGCCTTGTTGGCCTAGGCCAGGATACAGCATTGCTTTAATCCCAGCAACACAATCTGGCTAGTACTGTTAATAACAGATTCAGGCAGCAATAACAAATTTCAAATAAATTAGAATATGTAAGGGCCCTTTTACATGGGCTCCTTCTGTTCCCATCAGCAGGGAATTTTTGAGCTGATCAGAGCAGAATGGGGTGGATAATAGCTTTGTGTCCATTCAGTTTATGCAGAGCAGATAAAGACAGACCCTGCTCTGCTATATGGGCGGCTGGGAGTAAATGGACACTGCTGTCCACTTACACCCAACTGCCTCTAACCCCAAACAGAAGAGGATGCAGTCCTCCTCCATTTTTTTAGTGGGCCTGATTGGACCCGGATGTAGGCGGGTGTAATCAGACACAAGTCTGTTTACACCCGCCAGTCTATACGAATGCATGGATCTTTCGAAAAGGTCCACCTGAAAAACTGACAGGTGGACCTGATCAGATCACCCGTGTGAAAGGACCCTTAACAGTTTAGGAATCTGTGTGATTTTTTTTATTAAAGCAACCAAAATATTTTAGTGACAGCTAGCTATTGGCTCATGATAGCACAAACTGCTCTATGGTGGCATATGGTTCAGTAGTGCTTGCCTTTCACACAGACTTTTTGTAACACTGGGCACTGCTACTGAGCTTGTCACTGAACTAGTAGACCAGACTGTGTGACTGCATAGAGGAGACCAAAACGCATGTAAGTGAAAAAAAGGTATTTATGAAAAAGGTGACAAACAAGTGAAAACAACCAGTGCAACAATCAACAACAAATAGTATATACAAATAAAGGGGAGATACCGTAATCGTAAACAAGCCAGGTCATACACAAAGGGATATCAGCAGATGGGTATGGATGGGAGAACAACAGGACAGGGAGAGGATGGATGGACAGTCTGCAGGGCAGGGATCAAAGGCAAACAGGTAACAGGAGGGGCAGGTCCAGGATGGGCTCGGGATAGGGATCAGAACGGATCAGGTCGGGTCGGGTCAGATGCAGGGTCAGGTCAGATGCAGGCTCAGGGTCAGATGCAGGCTCAGGGTCAGGATTGCAGGGTCAGGATGAGAGATACCAAGGCAAACATGTGAGGGCTTGCCGGGTATTTAAGTATCTGCCAGTGATTAGGCTAGGTGACACCTGTCCGCAGAAGGAGCAGTCCGCTCCATACTGCTAGGATCCATCCAGTACTGCGGCCCAAAGATGATATAACACCAGCAGGGAGAAGTTCTGACAGTTCCAAACTACCAGGAGATACCTGCTGGTGGACCACAGTACTGAAAGCCAAATAATAAATATTACCAGCGGATGGAACCTTTCCTGACAGTACCCCACCTCGAAGGAGTGGCCTCCGGACGCTCCAACTAACTGTTGCTGGGGAAAGTCCATGGCGACAAGCTGGGCAACAGGCAAAGTCACTTCAGGTTGGACATGAAGAAAGTCCATGGCTTTAAACCGAACAAAATGCAGCTTGAGCTGAGCAGCGGGTACAGACACATCTGGGCAGGCAGCGGGCACATCTGAGCAGGTAGCGGGCTCATCAGACTGGAAAGCGGGCACATCCGGGCAGACAGCGGGCACATCTGGGCAGACAGCGAGCACATCCGGGTAGGCAGCGGGCACATCCGGGCAGACAGCAGGCACATCCGGGCAGGCAGCGGGCAAATCAGACTGGAAAGCGGGCACATCCGGGCAGACAACAGGCACATCCAGGCAGACAGCAGGCACATCCAGGCAGACAGCAGGCACATCCGGGCAGGCAGTGGGCACATCAGACTTGAAAGCGGGCACATCCGGGTAGGCAGCGGGCAGACAGCGGGCACATCCGGGCAGGCAGCGGGCACATGAGACTGGAAAGCTGGCACATCCGGGCAGGCAGCCGGCACATCAGGCTGGGAAGCGGGCACATCAGATTGGAAAGGGGGCACATCAGACTGGAAAGCGGGCACATCAGGCTGGAAAGCAGGCACATCAGACTGGGAAGCGGGCACATCAGACTGGGAAGCGGGCTTATCAGACTGGGAAGCGGGATCATCAGACTGGAAAGCGGGCACATCAGGCTGGAAAGCGGGCACATCAGACTGGAAGACAGACACATCGGACTGGAAGGCAGGCACATCGGACTGGAAGGCAGGCACCGGGACATCAGGCTGGAAAGTGGGTAAATCAGGCTGGAAAGCGGGCACCGAGACATCAGGCTGAAAGGCAGGTACCAGGACATCAGGCTGGAAGGCAGGTACAAGGACATCAGGCTGGAAGGCAGGCACCAGGACATCAGGCTGGAAGGCAGGCACCAGGACATCAGACTGGAAGGCAGGCACCAGGACACCAGACTGGAAGGCAGGCACAAGGACACCAGACTGGAATGCAGGCACATTGGGCTGGAAGGCAGGCACCAGAACACCAGACTGGAAGGTAAGCACCAGGTCACCAGACTGAAAGGCCGGCACCATGACACCAGACTGTGAAAGGCAGGCACCAGGACATCAGACTGGAAGGCAGGCACATCAGACTGGAAGGCAGGCACATCAGACTGGATAGCAGGTACTGGAACTTCAAACCGGGCAGCAGGTACTGGAACTTCAGAAAGCAAGCACAGGCGCTTGCACATCAAACAGAACAGCAGGTGCTGGCACAACAGGATGAACAGCAGGTGCATCGGACTGGATAGCAGGTACTGGAACTTTAACCCGGGCAGCGGGTACTGGAACTTCAGACTGGGCAGCAGGCACAGGCACTGGCACATCAGGCAGAACAGCAGGGGCTGGCACAACAGGCTGAACAGCAGGTGCATCGGACTGAATAGCAGGTACTGGAACTTCAGACTGGGTAGCAGACATAGGCACTGGCACATCAGACAGAACAGCAGGTGCTGGCACAACAGGATGAACAGCAGGTGCATTGGACTGGATAGCAGGTATTGGAACTTCAAACCGGGCAGCAGGTACTGGAACTTCGAACGGGGTAGCAGGCACTGGGAAGTCAGACTGGGTAGCAGGCACTGGGACATCAGGCTGGGTAGCAGACACTGGGATGTCAGGCTCGGTAGCAGGCACTGGGACGTCAGGCTGGGTAGCAGGCACTGGGACGTCCGGCTGGGTAGCAGGCACTGGGACGTCAGGCTGGGTAGCAGGCACTGGGACGTCAGGCTGGGTAGCAGGCACTGGGACGTCAGACTGGGTAGCAGGCACTGGGATGTCAGACTGGGTAGCAGGCACTGGGACGTCAGACTGGGTAGCAGGCACTGGGGCTTCAGACTGGGTAGCAGGCACTGGGACGTCAGACTGGGTAGCAGGCACTGGGGCGTCAGACTGGGTAGCAGGCACTGGGGCGTCAGACTGGGTAGCAGGCACTGGGACGTCAGGCTGGGTAGCAGGCACCGGGACATCAGACTAGGTAGCAGGCACTGGGACGTCAGACTGGGCAGCAGGCACTGGGACGTCAGACTGGGAAGCAGGCACTGGGACATCAGACTGAGTAGCAGGCACAACAGACTGGACAGCAGGCAAAGAGTTGGCAGATTTAGGTGGGTCATCAGGTTTAACTGGCATGAACGCAGTCTGGAACAGGTTGGTTGGTGTAGAGCAGTGGTTCTCAACTCCAGTCCTCAGGGCCCACCAACAGGCCAGGTTTGCAAGATAACTGAAATGCATCACAGGTGATATAATTTGCTGCTCAGGGATTGCAGTATTCTAGTCTGCATCTCACCAAGGTAATACTTAAAATCTGGCCTGTTAGTGGGTCCTGAGGACAGGAGTTGAGAACCACTGGTGTAGAGGCAGGTTGGGTTACTGGCAGGATTGTGTGGGTCGGAAAGAACCTTTGTTTCTTTTTAGGCTTAGTCACTGCACATTTGTAAGTAATGGGAGGAACGTATGAAAAGGATGGAATTGGGCAAAAAGAAGGACTGGAATGCGGCAGAGACACGGGAGCAGTGGCTGGAGGAGGTTTTTGTGGAATTGTTACAGGTGGAAGGGAAGAAGCAGGTGGATTGAAGGCAGGGTAGGGGCAGTAGGTAGAGACTGGGTAATAATATTTGGTAGGAAGCTGTGTAAACTGGGCTGTAGCTGGAGTTGCCATAGGCGATGGGCGGATAGATTCTTGGGAAGGCAGGTGATTAATGGCAGGACTGGATTGTTGCGGCTCGGCTAAACACAGGAGATCTGACTATGCCTGCAGCACAGGTTGAACAAAAGCTGGCTCACACACACCCTGTCTGATCAGAGACTGCACTGAACGAATACAATCAGATAACACCTGCTGGGAACAAGAGAAATAATGTTCATCGAAAGAAGCCGGATCATCCTCTAAAAGCCATACCAGGGATTCAACTTGGTCACCAATGAAGTGAGGAGAGAAATCATCACTTCCTTCGGGAATGCATGACAGGGCTGGCTTCATACATAACCGAATTAACGGCTAAACATCCTCAAAAGACACATAGCCCACATCCACCAAGGAATGAGCTGATCGGATAGTTTCCATCAGCTGGTCACTGGTCCAATCTTTTAAAGTCTGGCGACAATATTCACCATCCTCTGCTGCCAGCAGAAAATAATAAATGGTTTCATTGACATCCATATTAACAGGACTAACAAACCAGGATGGTTCCTCAATGCAGCCACATCATGCCAGGGATGGCCTTGGTATACTGTCACAGAACTAGTAGACCAGACTGTGTGACTGCATAGAGGAGACCAAAACGCATGTAAGTGAAAAAAGGGTATTTATTAAAAAGGTGACAGACAAGTGAAAACAACCAGTGCAACAACCAACAACAAATAGTATATATGTAGCGGGGTCCTCAATTTAGTGTTTGAGTGGTAGTTATGCTCAAACACCTAAATTGTTAGGACATTATCAACCATTTTTGTCTGCAGGAAGAGTATCGGTGTACTGTTCCCTATGGCCTGCAGGTGGCGCTGCCATAGTGGCCAGGGTTGAACTGCTGATACAGTGCTGTGCCTTGTGTGTCGCCTCTCGGCAACCATACAGTGGGAGTGGTCGGCCTGCTGTGTATGAAGAGGATATAAAAGGGGCACTGCCTGTTCAGGGGTTCGTTGTCGTCAGGAGTCCTACTCCCAGGGAGTGTGTGTTCCTGTCCGCCCTGGGCACCTTCAGCCCATGGGCGGAGGTCGGTAAATCAGTCCCAGACACCTTTAGTCCTGGGGCTGCAACTAAAGGCCTTGGGCCCAGCACCTTCGGCTGGGACCCATCAAGGATCGAGGAATCCCAGGGTGCCGCCTTCCGAGGGGACCCGCATCTTAGACGAGGAGGCCGGGGGAGGACCGTTCCGAGGAACTGGTGAGAAGTCACAGTGAAGGAAGGGGCCCGGTAACTCTCTGGAGGGATGTCTTCTCCTTACAAAGAGGCCAAGCTTTAAAGAAACCAAGTTCACCAGGTCTGTGGCAGAGACCAAGTTCACCAGGTCTGTGGCAGAGACCAGGGTACCAGTTTGTATAGTGATTAAGTGGTCAGTTCAAGTACAATTTTGGCTGCTAGGCCTTATCTAGGGAGACCATCCAAATGGGCTAAGTCTGCTTGGGAAGCCAAGCAGTGAAGTGTATTACATTTGTGCCTGGACCTCTCCCACACCTTATGCTGTCCTGTTCTTTCTCCAACCTTTCCTATCAGAGACTGTCGTTTAAAATAAATAAACTCTACGTTGGAGTTACAGCTGGTGTGGACGTTGAAGCCATTGGGGGAAATAGAGACTTGTCTTTATTAGCTATAGAGATAAGAACCATTCGGAGGGAGCACCTGGCTGCGGAGACCCCTCACAACACCGCTTAATCTCCTCACACAGGAGGGTACGGGCATATAGAGCTGGGTGTGCCCTTTCCTCCTGCAAGGAGCCGAAAGACAAGGAGGAGAGGGTGGTAAGCGCTATATATACAAATAAAGGGGAGATACCGTAATCGTAAACAAGCCAGGCCGAGGTCATACACAAAGGGATATCAGCAGATGGGTATAGATGGGAGAACAACAGGACAGGGAGAGGATGGATGGACAGGCTGCAGGGTAGGGATCAAAGTCAAACAGGTAACAGGAGGGGCAGGTCCAGAATGGGCTCGGGATAGGGATCAGAACGGATCAGGTCAGATGCAGGGTCGGGTCAGATGCAGGCTCAGGGTCAGATGCAGGCTCAGGGTCAGGATTGCAGGGTCAGGATGAGAGATACCAAGGCAAACATGTGAGGGCTTGCCGGGTATTTAAGTATCTGCCAGTGATTAGGCTAGGTGACACCTGTCCTCAGGAGGAGCAGTCCGCTCCATACTGCCAGGATCCATCCACTGGTGGAGACCAGTACTGTGGCCCAAAGATGATATAACACCAGCAGGGAGAAGTTCTCCTGACAGTTCCAAATTGCCAGGAGACACCTGCTGGTGGACCACAGTACTGCAAGCCAAATAATAAATAATACCAGCGGATGGAACCTTTCCTGACAGAGCTGCAAAACCTAATTTGTCTACAAGATGGCAGTGCCAACTATTTTGCCTAACTATAATCAGAACACAATGGTCAGGGGCAGTCTGAGTGATGTTGTCCTGGAGGAGAATCCCACACACAGCTGAACTGGGGCCACAACTACAAGTCCCATAAGCACCAGGAGGGATGGTAAATATGGAAAAGTCTGGGAAGGAGTTGGGCAGTTGGGGAGAAACACGCCAACCAGGAAGGAGTGTGAGTGCTGTGCTAAACCAGGCCAGGCTGGACTGCATCAGATGGGGCATGCCAGAGCCAAAGGGAAGGCTGCTGTGCTGAGCGCTGAACCAGGAAATTAATTAGGAGTGTGAGAACCCATCATCCAGAATTGCTTTTCGAGTTGCCTTTGTCTCAGCCACTGTGACTACTTCTATTTAAGGGGGCCCTCATCAAATAGAAGACTCGCTGTCACGTATGGCTAGCCACAGAAGGATCCGGTGATAAAGTCTCTGACCCGCACAAGATCTCTAACTGATTGTCCAACCCTTTCTTCAACTCAAACCTAAAGTTTAATGGAGGGTAACTCCATTGACCCTTTGCAATTAGAGGTTAATCACACCTGCTATCACTTGCACCTGAGAGCTGCAGCCATCAACGCCAGAGACAAAACTGTTAGTACTTTGATTGCTCTTTATGCACCTCTCCTCACTGCATAATACCTCAGTATATACCCCCCCTTACTGCCCTTTTTGGAAACTTTCCTTATCTAAGTCAAGCTGGCCTAAGGGGTCTACTCACTTACTGAGCCTAATTCTACATTTATTTGCTGTTGAACTTCACCCCTCAAGACGACTTCACTTCTTTTGTGCACTAGCGTTAAAGGGCCCCAGCATTGCCGGCAGAGGCTTCATTTAAGAACTGCTCAGAATTGCAACATACCTGAGGGCATGACTGGGTTGCTGTAAGTGTGTTAAACTCAAAAGCCTACACCTAGCCCCTTGGCTGAGAGCCCTCAAGTGACTTAGCCTGTTCTACCTCTTCGTAGTCCTCTATGGTCACTTGGGACATAACCTCACCGTTGGAGAGCTACTGTTTACTTAGTCTTAGTACTGCAGTACACGCTGAATCTGGCCTTAAGGTTATCTGGGTTTATTGCCTTGTTTTTGTATTGTACTGTTTTTTGTACTGTGTTGACACAGAACCACTGATCTGTGTTGTTGCCTCTTAATTTTGATCTGTTAATACAGCCTTCCTATTTTCCTAAGGGGTCAGTGCATGTCCTCTTTATGTGACTGCTGGGTGTTCCTGGCCTGCAGGGGTAGTCCTATTTGTGGGGGCTTGTCCAGGATTTTTTTGCTTGATGTGCCCATGAATCAGGCGAAATGGAGCCTACTGCTGTTGGTGTGTGGGGCAGGGAACAAAACGGCAACTGGAATTTGGTGCGTAGTGCTTGATATCCTGGAGGGGTCTAGAACGAAGAGCAAGTGAAACAGATGTTTGTCATGCAGGTTCCAGGTCAATAAGTGCTCATTCTTGATTTGAAGGCCAACCCAGGTGCAACTTACACCTATGTCCTGACTGAGTGTAAAAAAGGTGTCCCTGCCATGCTACAAGGGGGGAGCCTCCACTTGACTGAATCAGTTGAAGCCCAGCTAATAAAATCCAGCCAATCAGGACATAATCCAGAAAGTTCTGAGTGAGCCACACCTGATCAAAACATGTCCACCTTGGCCTTTACCTCGGCTCCTTCCACCACCCCGAAGGACTTCTGGCTACAAAATTGGTTGAGCTTGGGAAATTTATAGAGAATCTTCTAAAGAACTCTATGTCTACCGCTAGTTACAGTTATCGCAAGCAGAGATCCTCCTCTGTCTGGACTCTCACCCTCCTCTGGAGAAGACAACTTCAATACCTGGATTGAGCAGGCCATCCAGGCAGTGGAGGAGTGGGAGGTAGCCGATACCATAAAGAGACAGAGAGTGTTCGAGAGCCTGCAGGTCCCAGCCATAAACATGATTCAGAACTTAAAACAGGACAAGACAGTGTGCACTGACCTGCTGAAATAAAATAAAAAATTGCTGTCGTCAAGATCTGTCACACGTGTTTGCTTGTCACCAGGGCCGCTGATAAGGCAGTACAGCCAGTACAGTACACCCAGCCCCGGCCTCATAAACTCCACAGGGGGGCCCGGTTATCTCTAAAGTTAATTTCTAGTAAAAAAAAAAGGACTTTATATAACCCACAGCCCCACACCCACTTGATTGCCAGGGAATATGGTAATTTCATAGGGTTGGGCCAAGGATTCATGAGATGGATCGATAATTTATATAAACATCTCACGGCAAGGGTTAGGGTAAATGGAAGTATGTTGTCTGCTTTCGAGATGTTCAACGGAACAAGACAAGGCTGCCCGCTCTCACCACTCCTGTATGTAATTGCATTGGAGCCTCTGCTGGAAAAAATAAGGAAAAGCTTGGATATAGGAGAGGTTAGAGTGGGAGAAGAAGAGCACAAGGTTTCTGCTTACACGGACGACATACTTCTATACATAACTAAGCCAAGGTTATCATTACCAAACGTAATAAAATAATTGAAAGACTATGGTGAGCTTACAAACTTTATGATAAATCCTATAAAAACAACAATATTAAATCTAGGAATAGAGAAGAAAGAGGCAATAGCTCTACAGCAGGAATTTCCATTTTCCTGGGAGACAGAAGCACTGACATACTTGGGAATAAAACTAACCCCTACTATAGAAAAAATATACCATGCCAATTAAATTCCATTATTGAATGAAGTAAAAGCAGACATAAAAAACCTATCGAGGAGACCTATCTCTTGGATAGGAAGGATAAATCTGTTAAAAATTGTAATTTTACCAAAAATCTTATATCAATTCCAAATGCTCCCGATAGGAATACCTCAATGTTTCTTTAAAATTATAAAAATTATCATCTTGAAATATATTTGGCAGAATAAAAAAGCTAGATTAAGTAGCGGGCTCCTATCCAGGAAAAAAAAGAAAGGAGGGTTGGCGGTCCCTGATATTAAAAGATATTATACGGCGGTAATAATGGCAAGGTTATTAGAATGGGCAAACACAAAAACAAATAAGAGATGTGTAAAAATGGAAAATACACTTTATACGACACAGCTAGGGACAAATATTTGGATACCACCGAAAAATAGAACACTTAGTTTCGACAAACATGAGTTAACTAAAATTGTTTTCAAAGTATGGGATAAATTATATCGACGGGAAAAATGGGAATATAATTCCCCACTAATCCCACTGAAGGGAACAAGTTTTTTCATTCCAGGGAATGGGACACGGATGGGAAGATACATGGGAAATGCAGAATTAAAAGATAAAATAACACAAGGAAAATTAAGGACAAGAGCAGATTTAATAACAATGCACGGGTGGCAACAGGTAAGCGAGTGGGAGTATTTGCAACTTAAGCACTTAGTCAGCTCAATTCCTCAACCAATCAGAGAGGAGAAAACACTGAACCCAATCGAAAAACTTTGCAATATCAAAACGCCTACGAAACATGGAATCTCCCAAATGTATGATATATTAACAGAATTAGAAGGGAGATTCCATGTTTCGTTCCAGGCGTTCCAGGCGTTCCAGGCGTTTTGAGGGATCCTTTCCCCGGTTATCTCCTCGATGTAATCTAGGATATTATGCCAGTAATCTTTTATTTTTGGGCACTCCCACCTACATAGGGAAATGGGAACAAGATCTAGCAATAAAGTTAGAGGAAAGACAAATGATAGAAGCAGTACATATCTACGCAACTGACATCACTACGATAGAAGCCAACTATAAGTGTTTGGTAAGATGGCACCTGACCCCGGAAAGAATAAACAAATTTCAGCCAAGCAGCTCCCCCCAGTGTTGGAGAGAGTGTAAACAAAGGGGAACAACAATACACATTTGGTGGGAGTGCCCAAAAATAAAAGATTACTGGCATAATATCCTAGATTACATCGAGGAGATAACCGGGGAAAGGATCCCTCAAAACGCCTGGAACGTGTTGTTCCATGGGACAAATAAAACCAAAAATCAATATAAAGAAACTTTGGTTCCTCCCCTGCTCAATGCGGCAAAGGCCCTGATCCCAAAAAAATGGCTTCAAGTGGAGAAGCCATCCATAAAAGAATGGATACAGAGAATAGACCATGTTTGTGAGATGGAGTACCTTTGCAGCAGGGAACAGGGAAGGGTGGAAAGACATAGATTAACTTGGAAGAAATGGTGGGAGTTTAAGAGAACAGAGAAGTACGCAGCTGCTATGAAAGAAACGGATGGGCCCAAAATAAGTTAGGATGGCGAAAATATCAGATCTTGGAGGGGGGGGGGGATAAATAAATATAGGATGTTTGTAAGATTTTAAAATGCACATGTATTTTGTACTGTATTCGGAAAAAATCCTAAATAAAGTTTAAAATTTTAAAATAACCCACAGCCCCACACCCACTTGATTGCCAGGGAATATGGTAATTTCCTGTGCCCCCTCAGGTCAACAGAGGGGCCCAGGAGGTAAGAGCAGAGGAGGGACTTTTTCGCCATTTTAGGGCGCAGGCACACAAGACCGCGCCACATGCTGCTCTTCACCTGTGCACCTACACAGATTATAGTTCCGGCCATCCACTGTGTGCCTTCTCTGGCGGATGGATTCTATTGTGGAGCGGCTCTCCTGCATCAGAGTCCCGGCGCTGCAGCCCGAGGGAGAGAGTGATCACTATGACTGAGGAGGCTCCGAGTTCAGCGGGAGCACTTGTGGCGGTGATACACAGGCAAGCAGTCCCCTTCAGATGACACACTGACAAGTCACATAGGCTACTCAGGGAAGTGCAGTCCTCAGACTCCCTGCTGTGTGCTTATGATGATGATAGAGATCACAGCACAGCAGGTTCTCTGTGGCTCTCTCAGTGTCACATGGCTATTGGATGCTGACATTGCTATGGCTGTGCTGTGCTATAGTCTGTAACACACAGTACAGCCATAAGTTAACAATGTCAGCACCCAACAGCCATGTGACACTGAGAGAGCCACAGAGAACCTGCTGTGATCTCTATGATCATCATCATCATCATCATCATCATCATAAGCACACAGATAGATGCTACTTTACACTTTTGTTTTGGGGTGAGGGGGACTAGGACAGTAAAAACACGCAGCTGAGCTGCATTTTGCCACCCCCAAAACCACTCCAAACCTTTCACCCCAGGTTCCAATTAGGTCCGCCTGTTAGTTTTTCCTTTGAACCTGCTTGAAAGCTCCATGTACGTCTAGGGAGTCCAGATGTAAATGGGCTTGTGTCCGTTTACACCCACCTACCTCCATGTCCATTCAGGTCCAAATTTTTCTCAAATGTGGCAGATCAGAGTTAGCCTGATGTAAATGGACCCAAGTCCATTTACATCTGGCCACCCATATAGCCACCACAAGTCCGTGATGTATGTGGACACACCCTGAAAGGGCGTGGACATCAAAACACTGACATCTGTCACATTCAGCTTCAATTATGATTGGTGGGGCATTGTGACAGCACATCCTGTCAGGATAGCTAAGGTGGTTTCAGACTAGAGTCCGAACACACCCAAGCTCATCCCATCAAATTAGTTGTGAAAAGTTCTAAAATAAGACATCTGTGCTGCTTTATAACATGTGTAATACATTTAGAATATTAATGGTTATTAAAGGATAAGTTCACCTTTTGGAACATGTTACATGTTACATGTTTCACCTGTTTTTAGAGTGGAATATGTAACATGCTCCTGCCACAAGTTTCCCAGACCCCCCCCCCCTCGTGACAGCATGGGGTCAGGGGTGGGGTTGAGTGCATGATCGGGAGGGGCCCTGTCAGGTAGGCTGAACGGAGCCCCATGATTTCTAACAGCGGCCCTGATTGTCACGCACCGAATGACAAGTCTGGTGGATATTGATATTGATAAGACCCTGCTCGAAGGGGCCCTTATTCTCAACAACAAGGTGCTTTGCATGTAGTCTAGTATGGTTGGGGGGGGGGGGGTTGTTAATATGAGGCCATAGTTCCACTTTAACATTTGGGTATACATCCCTTGTAAGACATTTAAGCTATAGGTGTGATTGTAAAATATATCTATTCCCCAGGTATTAAAACTGAGGAGTAGCAGAAAATAATCCACAGTTCATTTATAAATGTGTGTCAGAACAGTTGTAATTTCAAAATTTTTACACAATTTTAACATCATTTACTAAGGCTCATTAACTGAAAGGTATACACTTCACAAGAGCTCAGCAAGCTGACTTTTACTTGTAACACCTGATAATATTAGCAGTAATGTTAATTTTTTCTAGTTTGCTTTAGCTTGTCTTGAATAGTTTTTAGAAAGTAAAGCTGGCCATACACATTAAAGTTAATCACTATATATTCTCCCATCCATGCTAAAGACCTAATAGTGACTCCATCTGATTCACTCCAGTCACTGTTTGGCTGAGAATTTTCTTCCTGGCTGATTTTACTTTCAGATTTGCCGACAGGGCCACTCACTGCTCAAATTTCATCTGATTCAGCAGGAATCAGCCAAAATGTGAGCCCTGTATGGCAAGAACAACTCAGATTACTGAGATAATGTAATAGAGCTGAGAGAATTGATCTGTTTGAGCTGAGATGTGACCCAGATCAGACTATTCATTGAGATCTGCATAGCTGCTACATACAGTAGTTGACTTTTGTTACAATACCAGTTCATTTAATATTCTGTGTAATTGCAAAAATGGTGCAGCTCATCCACACTGAGAGTGTGAGGAGCCCAAAGGTAGGTTATTTGGGCACAGTGGTGAACTGGTAATTGTTTCCAAGAACCTCATTGTCTGGTTAATCCTAAATATGTAACCCTTAAAATCAGATTAAAAAGACAGAACTAACAGAACCCTGACAGAGTGCATTTTAAAAGATTAATTTGCATTTAGTTATTATAAGTGGTAAATGTATACCTTCCAATTGTGTCAGGAGAATGGCCGAAGGAGAACTAGCAATATTGCCTTGGCGCAAGCAAGGGGAATTTAAGCACAAAGTGCGCGGTGAATGCTGGGGCTGGTGTCCACTGGCCTATAAAAGACTGCTGCTCTGCTCACTAAATTGCTGGATGATTTCAGCCCCCCTGTGTTTGTGTTCTCTGTATATTCTGATCTTGGATTTCCTGTTACTGACCTGGCTTGCCTCTGACCTGTCTTATCTCCATTCCTGGCTTTGACCCCTGGCTTGTACTACCTACTCTGCTACTGCCTGTTATCTATGTATGACCTCGGCTCGTTCCTGTTTATGCTATCTGCCTCTGCTCCTGACTGATCTACCGTGCACAAGCCCTGGCCTGGCTCCTGATCCTGTTTCCTGTCTCGCCCTGCTGCCAAGTATGCCTGGAACTTCTAATGGACACCTACCCTACAGTGCATTCTGCTTGTTCCTGCCATTATCCGGTGATCAGCTCCACAGCTCTTCAGTCTACCAGAGCTGGCAACCCATGCTTCTCTGGACACTACATCTTCTGTATCACCTTCAGGGGTGCTCTGCACTCACCTGCAGGGGGAGCCCTCTCAGCACTCCGGCCTCCGACCAGGTATGTGACAAATTGTTTCCAACAACCTTTATACATGCACACCTCATTGTCTGGTTATTCTTAAATATGCAACCCTTCAAATTAGATTAAAAAGCCAGAACTAGTAGATCCCTGACAGAGTGGATTTTAAAAGATTAATTTGCCTTTAGTTATTTAACTTATGAGACAGCAGGCCACTAAAAACTACTGGTTGTGTCCAGGAAGGAAAGTATTTTTTTCCCAGATTCAGGCAGTTTACAGAATATTTTTTATTTTCTTTGATTTAGTGAGGGAACTGAGGTTGTTGGGCTAGCTGATAAGATAACAGGCCAAGCTGAAGGAGGCATGATTATTCTGGACTCTATAAACTTCCCAGCCTGTGTCTGTTTAAAATGTAGTGGACACATCCAGGGAGAGTAATGCACATCCTGCTGCCAAGCGAATCCTTCAAAATTGGTGGAGTATGCGGGCAACTGTGTGAGCAGGTTTAGTTAAGGCCAGCATAGAAGAGTTACTGAGACAGCTTATTTAACCAAATGCCAATTAACAGCAATCAAAGGCATAAGTGAAGCAGAACCTTTTAACCAAGCAGCAGGCCCAGCAACTGAACACTGAAGCCCAACAGCAAGCACTGGAACACACCAAGGCCCACCATAGGGAATTGCTGTTACAGCAGGAGCACAGATTCCAGAGACAAACTGAGGCAATTGGGAAGCAGCTTCTTCAAACACATCAAGCTAATGGGGACAGTAGTTCCAGCAATACACCGTCTTTGCAGGTAAGCCACTTATTGCCAAATGTGACTGCAGATGATGACCCTTTGAGGAATTTTGACCATTTGTGAATAGACTGGTGAAAGGGAAAGCTGGACTAAAGAACCATAGGCAGAACTGGTAGCCCCACTATTATCCGAGGAGTCCCAAAAGGCATACTTTGACCCGGAAACCAAGGAAGCAAGGGAAAATGTTTTTGTTAACCTCTTCCCCTCTCACACCTGTTCACACCCCTTTGGACAAGAGTAATTTTTAAAATTCTGCTATGGACCTGTTTATTCGGCAATAACTTTTTCATTACTTAAGATAACATGGTAATGCAGGGCTCAAAATTTCAAGTCCTGGGCTAATAGCCAGGTCTTATAAGTTACTCGCCACAAATTTCCGCACCCAACCCCGCCCCTAAACATGCCCCTTGTAAATGATCATAATTTATTCAGATCATACATGGTATGCAGGGTCGTCTAATGATAATTGGACCCTGGGCAAACATTTCCGTGCCCCCTGTAGAAACACTACAGGAGAGGGTCAGAAAAACTGCAGACATTACACAGTATAGTATATATAGGTAGGGGATGAATTGAGACCGAGAAATTGTCTTATTATGTATATATGTCTTAATGTTTATGTATAATTGTATGTAATATATGTTGTAAAAAAACTTTTTAATAAAGAGGTTTCAAAAAATAAAAAATAAATAGAGAAAAACTGCAGACATACTACAGGAGAGGGTCAGAGAGACTGCAGACATGGTAAGGAGAGGGTCAGAGAGACTGCAGACATGGTAAGGAGAGGGTCAGAGAGACTGCAGACATGGCAAGGAGAGGGTCAGAGAGACTGCAGACATGGCAAGGAGAGGGTCAGAGAGACTGCAGACATGGTAAGGAGAGTGTCAGAGAGACTGCAGACATGGCAAGGAGAGGGTCAGAGAGACTGCAGACATGGTACAGGTACTGTGGATGGTGTGGTGATGAATGGCTCCCCCATCCCTCCACATTTCTGTAGAGGGGGAGATGTTGCAGCTCAGTGTACACAGCTCTAGGACCTGGGAGAGCATGTCCTCCCTCTACATTTGTTCAGTGTGATCCCTGACCCCTCCCCTGTTCTGAGTGCCCTATTTCTCTGCTCACTTTCTCCCCAGGACCCTCACTCAAATCATCAGCAGTGCCCAGATCCAGACAGCACACAGGTCCCCTCATACTCCCAGCTAAGTCAGCTCAGCAGTGTCCCAGTGCAGACAGCAAGTCCTCTCCTGTTCCCTTCCATTGTCAGCAGGTCGGAAGCCAGGAAGGAGGAAGTTACATCTTCACCTCTGAATGCCGGGTCCTCCAAGCACCTGATTGGTTGTTAGGATGCTAGCAACCAATCATTTTGACAGGTGGGACTTGGGAGACAACAGGAGAAAGCAGTAGTTTCACTTGATTGGGCGCCTCTTTTGCTACTCGCAATCAGTTAATATGTACTCGCCAAATGCGAGCAGGCGAGTACAAATTTTGAGGGCTGAGGTAATGCATATACTGAGTTTTTAAGGACCAACATTGATTTTGTTTGCAATTCTTAGACAATAAAACATAACTAACAGACTAAACTAAAATTTACTTTTTCTTTTTTTGAATAGTGTTAATTTAAAAATTAATAGAGTTACTATAGTGCACATTGCATATTATATTCTATAATTTGTCCTTTTTTAAATTACACTAAAAAGATGATTCTGGTACAAATCATTGCAAAGTTTACAAATGCAATAAAGTGTTTTTTTTTCATTTTTTTCAATTTGCACTTTTTAAATTTTGAAATGTGTAACAATATATTAAATGCATAAAATGTTAATGAACAAAACAAAATGAAAGCAAAAAAATAAAAAAAATAAAAAAATATTAATGGTTATTAAAATAGAAAAAATAAATAAAATTGCAGCAAAATAACAGTTGAATGGAAAAGGAGAGTAACGAGTTATTTAGGGTGAATTAGAGTAAACTAAGGGCTAAAAAAGAGGTTAAACAGAGGAATATTTTATAAAAACAAAAACAAAACTGACATCATCTGCAGATAGAAGTTCATTCCTTTCATCTGCAGATGGATGAAATGGAATACTGTAGATACAAAAGTAACAATATTACTTTGTATCTTTCAATTTCCCATCGAAACAGTGTTGTCGATAGTCAGGCAGACTTTAATTTGACAGCTACATTTGTAGCACATCCAATGTCTTGAACTTGTTTTAAAGTGGAAATATTGGCATGGCTAGTAACCCTGGCAGTCTGAGTGAAGTGTGTTTACAGCTTGACTTTTTGTGTCGGAAAACCATGCAGATAACAAATCTATGATCTCATACATTTGACCAGGAATTGTCAGGACCACACAGTATGGAATGTGTGGACATAGACTGATTTCTGAGATCCCTTCCTACCACAATTCAAAAATGGGTGAGCCACAAAAATCCAGAAACAGCAGAAAATCTTGTAGATCTGGTTGAAAGATATCTGGCTATCTAGCATCTAACCTTCTCTCTCAGAGACTCATAAACTTGCCACCACAAGACCAGATCATCCCCAGCAAAAATGTCCAGTTGAAGATACGCTAATGCATTGTGTTTTTTTCCAAGGGACAAATATCAGTTGCTATTCTCAATGGTTGCATGCCTTGCAATAAGGGGAATTGAGAGACATGTATGCAGAATGTGTATTAATGGTAAAAATATTGTTGTATTGCTGGATTCATGTAGCCTGGTATCATTGGTAAAAGGCACATTAGTGGGTGCAGAGGTCTCTTGCCACAGAAAAATGGCAGTAATTTGTGTACATGGGAACAATGGAGAGTATCCTGTAGCAAAGGTGTCCTTTGAGACATACCTAAAAAGTGTCATCAGATGGATTTAGTTTCTCATCTGCCACATAATGCCATTGTGGATGCCATTGAGGGAAGGGATTTGTCAAAATTCTGAAACTCTGGATTCTTCCAGACCACCCATCATTTGCTTCTTGTTAACATAAAGGGGATCCTAAGCAATCCTCTAATGGTTATGAGAACACTTATAGGTTTCCCTTGTCTGTGTTAACAGGAGCTTACATCCTTAGAAGAGGACCAACAAACACACAAATGTTTGTCCATTTCGAGGTTTACAGAGAAAATCTTGCCATTAAACAATTGAAGGTCCAGGAGAATGCAGACACATGCATCAGGTGTTGCAATTCAAAGTTTATTGTCTTGGGTTTGGAATGGGGAAGACCATCCCGTAATTTACCTCAGCAGGAAACAAAAGTCTTACAAATTAACTTATTTACAACTTTTGCCACCATTGAAAAAGAGTTCTTAGCCGTAATGTAAGGTCTAGATTTTTTCAGATACCAGTCTTCAAGCTGCTGTTTCTTTCAATGCAGTGGAGATCAGAGTCTTAGTTAAAAGAGCTTTTTTGGCCATACTACTCTTTTGGATAAGTGCACTTCTGTGACCTAGAATCAACTGAAAGTGGGCTAAAGCTCGGCTGAGAGCTGAAGCCAGCTGCGCCTGCCCTCTCTGCAGTCTGGCATTCAAGTGAGCATTGGAGGGAAAGAGCAGGGAGCAGTGACTGTTAGTCACTACTCTCTGCTCAGAGCTGACCGAAAACTAAGCAACCAATGGTCATGTGATCGATCAGTTCTCTGGCTTAGAGCTGATAAGTAGGGATGAGCTTCGAGTTCGAGTCAAACCCATGTTCGTCTCGAACATCGCCTGTTCAGCTGTTCGCCGAATTTCGGACATTATGGGCTGTTTGCGCCAAATTCAAGTGGTGCGTCACGGCCCATAATTCACTGCGGCATCGCAGTGCATTGCTGGCTGATGATTGGCCAAGCATGCACTATGACCCTGCATGCTTTGGCCAATCACAGCGCGGTAAGAACGGAGAGCCGTAATTGGCCAAAGCCAGGGTGGCTTTCGCCAATCATGGCTCAGATGAGTAGGTACATGCCCCACACTATATAAGGCTGCTGGCTTGGCGGCCTTGTGTAGTGTGTTGGCGTTGGTTAAAGAGAGAGCTTACAGAGAGAGAGAGACAGTGTCAATCATCAGTTAGCTGCATTTACAGTGTGTAGAGGATATATATGCATCCTAGGTGTTGTATATATATTTATATACTGTATTCAGTTTAGCTAGATCCGTTCCTGTTATTCTCTATACTGTGACAGGCAGGCAGGTGATTGTGCTAGCTGCAGTCAGTGTTTCACTTAGTGTACTGTGTGCTTTGCATAGCGTTCCCCTAAAGCTTACCTGAGCAGGGAGCTGCATTAATTTCATGTAGTGTACTTCTGTCCTATGCACAGCGTTCACTTAAAGGAACCTGAATACAGTTTGTGGTGTTCTGATAATAAAACCACAGGCAGAGAGCTGCAAGTATTTTCAGTTAGTGTACTGTGTCCTCTGCACAGTGTTCACCTAAAACTAACTGAAGACAATTGCTGCTTTTCTCATACTAATACCACAGCAGGCAGTTGATTCTGATAGCTGCATTATCAGTACAGATATATATATATTGTAACGAGCCCCTTTGCTCGCTCGGCTCCCCTCTCCCGACACTCCTCTGCTCTATTGGATCATCCGGTGCTCCAGGATTCAAACTACAGCTATGTGCCATTCGAATCCATTTGTGATCGGTCAGAACAAACACCAGGCAGGCTGTATGTAAGTTCAACCAAGAGAGACTTTATTAGAACCAAAAATCAAGTCTTATATACAGTAACAGAGGGTGTAACCAGAACATAAATTAACATGAGCTAATTAACTAAATCCTTTAGTCAGCCAAGGTGACTCATAGATATGACCTTTCAGGGTAGACATCCCGTCTCCGGTCTCAGTGCTATACAATACACATTATCATAAGTGTAAACATCACACATTTAGCAGGGTCAAATTAGCACAGAGGACAGACAGATGGCTGGAGGTGATTGCATTCGCATATCCTTAGAGGGAATGTGTGAACGTCCCAACAGTATGACTCAGTCACTCTAATATGGCATATACAGGGTCCCCAGAGTCTGTGTGTCTCGGGGGGGACATGGACCTGAATCCAAAGTAACACCCCCTCAAGGGTCCCCAGGCATACAGCTCACAAAGAGCACCATTCCCCCAAATGCCAGGGCCCATGGTCGCAAGGCAAGAGGCTTGCATTCAGTCCCCTCCAAAAGCCTCTGTCCCGGCTAGGTCCGTCACACATCTCCCCTTTCGGCAGGAAACTAACATAGGAGGAGACCCCAAACGGGTTGACTCCGAAGTTAGTCCATAGTTCCATTCCCCCAATGCCGGCATCCACACAGTACCCCAAACAAATTGCTCCAAACAGAGCATTACTTACCCAGCCAACCTCTGCCTCTCTCAGAGAACATACCCGCCGCTGGGGAGAGGCCTGAACTGGCCCTTCTCCCTGGAGTCCTTTCTGCCGCTGGAGAGAAGACAGGGTGACTGGGCTCAGTCCGTCATGCTGTTGGGGATCTGGGTCGACTGCCCAGCATCCCTGGGGTATACAAGTGGAGACTGAAGTCCCATCCACTTGTGGTAGGTGAAAATCCCCCAGTGCTTGCAAAGCAAGGCTGACATCCTCCTTTCTCAGTGTCACACCATTTTCTGGGGTTGTGTCAGTGAGGACTGAAGTCCCATCCAATACCACAGGACCTCCCTCTTTGGTTAGATGAGAGCAGAGGCCCGTGGCACTCTGCTCTGTTGCCAGCTCTTCTGCTGGGTTGCTGTGAGTGGAGACCGCAGTCCCATCCACCGATATCCGCTCCTGTGGCAGTTGTGTGCCGATGCCAGTAGCATTCTGCCCTGCTGACAGTGATTCAGCTGGGAGTAAAAGCTTTACTGCCTCAGCTTGTTGCTGGGGAGAGGGGCCAACTGCCCCGGCTCCCTGAAACTCCCCAGTGGTTACCGGTGCTGGGCAGAGGTGGGTATCACTCTGCCCTGTTGCCAGCACTTCTGCTGGGGACTCCACACCATCTGCTCTGGTTAACTGTTGGGGGGGAGATGGCCTGCTTCTCCTCCCTGCATCTCTCGCAACCTCCTTCCGAATTCCTCTTCCATGGCGGCTGGTTCTTTAGGCGTTGTCTCCGATTGCCATATTTGCGCCATTCTCCACTCATGTTGCCGCTCTAGTTCTCTCTTTTGTTGCTCTCGTTCTCTCTCTTGTCGCTCTAGTTCTCTCTTTTGTCGCTCTCGTTCTCTCTCTTGTCGCTCTAGTTCTCTCTTTTGTCGGGCATCCTGCAGCTGGATGTCTTTAATGGCTTCCTGTATGGCGGTCTCTGATGGGTTAGCCCCATATAATGCCAACCGCTGCCGCACTCGTTGCTGAAACAAATCTTCAACTGACCGGGGTCCTGCATCACCCTTCTTCTGGTCCATCTCGGCTCTCAAGTAGGTCTTTCAGCGTGACTTTCCTGCAGGCTGCATAGCTGGTCCTTCACTGTGGTGGTTTGGAGTGTCCCAGGAACTGGAGAGCAAATCCCACCGCTGCCAACCAATGTAACGAGCCCCTTTGCTCGCTCGGCTCCCCTCTCCCGACACTCCTCTGCTCTATTGGATCATCCGGTGCTCCAGGATTCAAACTACAGCTATGTGCCATTCGAATCCATTTGTGATCGGTCAGAACAAACACCAGGCAGGCTGTATGTAAGTTCAACCAAGAGAGACTTTATTAGAACCAAAAATCAAGTCTTATATACAGTAACAGAGGGTGTAACCTGAACATAAATTAACATGAGCTAATTAACTAAATCCTTTAGTCAGCCAAGGTGACTCATAGATATGATCTTTCAGGGTAGACATCCCGTCTCCGGTCTCAGTGCTATACAATACACATTATCATAAGTGTAAACATCACACATTTAGCAGGGTCAAATTAGCACAGAGGACAGACAGATGGCTGGAGGTGATTGCATTCGCATATCCTTAGAGGGAATGTGTGAACGTCCCAACAGTATGACTCAGTCACTCTAATATGGCATATACAGGGTCCCCAGAGTCTGTATGTCTTGGAGGGGACATGGACCTGAATCCAAAGTAACACCCCCTCAAGGGTCCCCAGGCATACAGCTCACAAAGAGCACCGTTCCCCCAAATGCCAGGGCCCATGGTCGCAAGGCAAGAGGCTTGCATTCAGTCCCCTCCAAAAGCCTCTGTCCCGGCTAGGTCCGTCACATATATATATATATATATATATATATATATTTATATACATCCCACCTTTGTGCAGCTACATCTCACTGCAGGCCATTAGTATGTCTGGAAAGCAAACAAGGAGAGTCAGACAGTCACAAGGCAATAAAAGAGGGCAAGCAGGCTCTGTGTCTAGAGGCAACAGTGCTGGTCGTGGACACGGTGCATCCTCATCAGCACGTGGCCGTGGGACACGCTTGTCCTTCTTTTCGGCAGCTTGCCATGTTGAGCCACAACATGCCCAAGACTTGGTAGAGTGGATGACCAAGCTGTCCTCATCCTCCTCATCCACTCTCACCCAGGCTCAGGGTACTTTGTCTGGCAAAGCAGCTGTCAAAGCGGCCTCTTCCCTCGGCTCAATGGCATCAGTCACTCCTTCCCTAGCCCCACCATGTCCTCCTGAGGAGTCCCCCGAACTGTTTGACCGCAGTGTTGGGTACATGCTCCAGGAGGACGCCCAGCGTCTTGAAGGCTCCAATGATGGAATCCAGCTAAAGGAAGGCAGTAACCTGAGACCAGAGAGAGGGGGTAGTAACGTGAGACCAGACAGAGGGGGTGCCCAACAAGGACAGCTATCTGGCAGTCATGTTCCCCCAGCTGCAGCATACTGCCAGATTTGCTCCAGTGATGATGAGGGAGGGGATGATGAGGTCACTGACTCCACGTGGGTGCCTGATAGGAGAGAGGAGGAGGAGTAGGAGGAGAAGGAGGAGGCACATCTCAAACGAGGCAGGATGCCCTCCAGGGGCCAGCTTAAGGGCAGCACACCAACTGCATCACACCGCAGAGCTCCGCATGTGCAGGGCGCTGCTGTCTCTGTACGTAATTCCAAAAGTTCTTTGGTGTGGGCCTTTTTTCAGACGTGTACAGCAGATCGCACCGTTGCCATTTGCAACATATGTCTAAAGCGTATCTCGCGTGGCCAAAACATCAGCCGCTTGGGCACCACGTGCTTGACCAGACATATGTCGACCTGCCATGCAGTTCATTGGCAAGCCTACCTAAAAGACCCACACCAAAGATCAAAGCGGACCTCTCCTTGCTCCTCATCAGCTGGGATCTCCAATCCCACTATACCTTCAGTCCTCTCTGAAACCTGCACTGAGAGGAATGAAGGTATAGAATTAGGTGTGTCACAGCCAAGTACTTGCGGGCAATCTGCTATCGGTACACCGACGTCCGACTGTACCAGGCAAATTTCCCTGCCCCAGCTGCTGCACCGCCGAAAGAAGTTCGCTCCCAGCCATCCCTATGCCCAATGGTTGAATGCTAGCTTGGCTAAATTGCTAGCACTTCAACTGCTGCCTTTTCAGTTGGTAGACTCTGCTCCCTTCCGTGAGTTTGTGGAATGTGCGGTTCCTCAGTGCCAGATTCTAAAATGCCACTGTTTCTCACGGAAGACGATTCCTGATCTCTTCCGGCATGTGGAAGGCAATGTCTTGGCCTCGCTGGACAGGGCGGTCAGCGGTAAGGTGCATATTACCGCTGACTCATGGTCCAGCAGGCATGGACAGGGACGTTACCTATCTTTCACGGCGCATTGGGTGACTCTGCTGACAGCTGGGAAGGATGCAGGACAAGGTGCAGTAGTGTTGGAGGTTGTTCCGCCACCACGCCTCCAAAATGTTACTACTGGTGATTCTGACACACCTCTCTCCTCCCCCCTCCTCTTCTTCTTTCTCCATGGCCTCTACCTGTGCTTTGTCCTTGGAACTAGTGGTGCTCTGTAGGCATTCAAGGGGCTACGCAAGTACGCAGGCAAAAAGATGCTATGCAGTGCTTGAGCTGGTGTGCTTGGGGGACCGGAGCCACACTGGGGCAGAGATTCTGTCAGCTCTGCAGGGTCAGGCCAGCTTAAGCCAGGAAAGGTGGTTTGCGACAATGGCACCAACCTCCTCTCCGCCGTCTGACAGGGACAACTGACCCATGTGCCCTGTTTGACTCCCGTCCTTAACTTGGTGGTGCAGCAGTTTTTGGGCAGGTACCCGGGTTTACAGGAGGTCCTGAAGCAGGCCAGGAAACTATGTGGGCATTTCTGCCGGTCATATAATTCCAGTGCTCGGCTGGCTGACCTGCAAAATGATTACAACCTGCCCAAGAACCACCTAATCTGTGACATGCCCACCAGGTGAAACTCTGTGTTGGCCATGCTGCAGCGGCTGCACATGCAGCAGAGGGCCATCAATAATTATCTGTTGCATAATGGCACCAGGACAGGGTCAGGGGAGCTTGGATTTTTTTCCCCACGGCAGTGGGCCATGATCAGGGATGCATGCACTGTCCTGGCACCATTTGAGGAGGCCACAAGGATGGTGAGCAGTGACAGTGCATGCATCAGTGACACTGTCCCTCTTGTCCACCTGTTGGAGCACACGCTGCGTGGAATAATGGACAGGGCACTTGAGGCAGAACAGAGGCAGGAAGAGGAGGACTTCCTTACCTCTCAAGGCCCCCTTTATCCAGACAGTGTTCCTGCTGGCCCGGCTATCACACAGGAAGAGGAAGAGGAGGAGGAAGAAGAGGAGGATTGTGTCAGCATGGAGGTGGAGATTAGCACTCAGCATCAGCAGCAGTCTTCAAGGGATTAATTACAGTCCCAAGACACCCATGGACTTGTACGTGGCTGGGAGGAGGTGCCTGCGGATCATGTCGTCCTCAGTGACTCAGAGGACTCCACACCGAATGCCTCCCTGATCCTGCAAAGCCTGCGGAAGGATCCTCGTATTCGTGCGATCAAGGAGAGTGATCATTACTGGCTGGCAACCCTCCTTGATCCACGTTACAAGGGTAAGGTTGCGGACCTTATATTGCCGTCGCAGAGGGAGCAGAGGATGAAGCATCTTCGGGAGGCCTTGCAGAAAGGTCTGTACAAGGCGTTCCCAGAGACTGGGAGGTTACAAATTCCTGGTCCTGGACAACGTGTTGCTGAGGCTTCGGTCAGTCAAAGAAGGAGCGGTGGAGAAGGTGGCCGTCTGCCCGATGCATTCAGACAATTTTTTAGTACGCAGCCCCAAGGTATGATCGGTTCCAGCAACCATCACCAGCGTCTGGTTTATATGGTGCAGGAATACCTAGGGGCAAGATCAGACTTGGACATCTTTCCCACCGAAAATCCTCTGGGTTACTGAGTCTTGAGGATGGATCACTGGCCAGAGCTTACACAGTATCCAATTGAGCTACTGGCCTGTCCTGCATCCAGCGTTCGTTCGGAACACACAATCAGTGCTGCTGGAGGCTTTGTAACTGATCACAGGGTGCGCCTGTCCACCGACTCGGGCAATTGACTGACCTTCATAAAAATGAATCAGTCTTGGATCACCACCAGCTACCAAGCACCTGATGTAACCGAATAATTTTTGGGGAAATGTCAGATCCCTTCAAGACTGCCTATGCTGATGCTGAGTGACTATCCCGTTATGCTGAGTGGCTTTCCTCTTCCTCCTCAATGATCATGCTGATAGCTTGTAAGAAAATTTTTGGTTCTGGGCACCGCCACCAGTGGCTGAGGCCGAATTTTTCAGCCCCTGTTTAACAGGGGCGTGTATTTACATTTTTTGATGCAATACTTTGCAGCAGGGCTCATTGCTACGCTCCAACTACAGTATCTGTGAGGGGTTGCAGTGTTGTGGCACCAGTGCCTAAGGCCCAATTTTTCTGCCCCTGTTTAACAGGAGCGTGTAATTACAATTTTTGATGCAATATTTTGCAACAGGGCTCATTGCTGCGCTCCAAGTACAGTATCTGTGAGGGGTTGCAGTGTTGTGGAACCAGTGCCTAAGGCCCAATTTTTATGCCCCTGTTCAACAGAGGCATGTAATTACAATTCTTAATCTAATAATTCACAGCAGGGCCCATTCCTGCGCCCACCAAGAGTAACTGTGAGGGCTTACAGTGTTGTGGCAACACCACCACCACCACCAAAGGCCCAATTTTTCTGCCCCTGTTCAACAGGGGCATGTAATGACAATTCTTGATCTAATATTTCACAGCTGGGCCCACCAAGAGTAACTGTGAGGACTTACAGTGTTGTGGCACCAGCACCACCACCAAAGGCCCAATTTTTCCTACCACTGTTCAACAATGGCATGTAATTACAATTCTTGATATAATAGTTCACAGCAGGGCGTTCCAGCGCCCACCAAGAGTAACTGTGAGGGCTTACAGTGTTGTGGCAACACCAACACCTAAGGGCCAAATTTCTGCAGAGTATATACGGCAGGCCCCTACTTTCAAACATCCAACTTACAAACGACTCCTACTTGCAAACGGAAGGAGACAACAGGAAGTGAGAGGAAATCTACCCCTAGGAAGGGAAATTCTCTCCTGTAAAGCCCTGTACACACGATCGGATTTCCTATGGATTTTAAACCGATGGATTTTTCCAACGGAAATCCGATGAAGCTGACTTCCATCAGTCTTGCCTACACACCAACAGTCAAAAAACCTATCGTCCCAAACGCTGTGACGTAAAACACTCAGACGAGCCAAGAAAAATTAAGTTCTATGCTTCTGAGCATGCGTCGACTTGATTCTGAGCATGCGTGGGTTTTTTATCCGATGGAGTTCCCCACAGACGATAGAAATTTGCTATTGTTTTTTTTTCCATCGGATAAGTTTAAAACATGTTCTATTTTTTAACACCGATGGAAAAAAGACCGATGGGGCCCATACACGATCAGTTTGTCCGATGAAAAAAGTCCATCAGACAGTTTTCATCGGTAAAACCGATCATGTGTACAGGGCTTTAGACTTAATATGGGAAAAAGGTGTCTCCTCTCCACTGATGCTTTATCACCAATCCTTGTTTCACTAAAAACTAGGCTTGTGCAATTTGTTTCGTAACGAATCGAAATTTCCGAACAAAGCAATTATGAATAAAACGGAATCCGAAATAAATTATACCGCAAATAGCGAATGCCCGAATGTCTTCGGCATAATTAGTTATGAAAAAAGTTACGAATGTATGAATCCATACGAAGCACAATAACACTCACTCTGCTCTGCTCTCTGCTTCTCCCTCACCGTGCTGAACTCCCTCTCAAAATGGTGTACAGGGACGGAGGCTATAGCCGCATGTAAAAAACGAAAGTAAAATACGAGATTTCTAATTCATTCGAAGCACAATAACACTCTGCTCTGCTCTCTGCTTCTCCCTCACCGTGCTGAACCCTCTCAAAATGGTGTACAGGGGCGGAGGCTATAGCCGCATGTAAAAAACGAAAGTAAAATACGAGTTTTCGAATCGTTACAAATAACCGCTATGTATTTAGAAAAGTACAAATCCATTCGAAGCACATTAGGCATAATAGGCAGCGTTGTTGTGAGAGAGACATGGAAAATTACGAATCAACGAACCCAAAAAAAGTTACGAAAGTAGGAGTTGTGTCCAGAATCAACGAAAAACAATGTACCCTACCGAAAGTACGAATTATAAATCAACTAAAAATTCAACGAAAAATGACGCTTGCGAAAATACGAATTAGTCCGAACACGAAAAATCCCGTCTAGCAAAATTACGAATGATTACGAATCAACAGGACCGAAAAGAAACAAACCAAAACTAAACCAATTTTTCCGTTATGCACAAGAAACGAACCGAAACTAAACAAATTTTTCCGTTGTGCACAAGTCTACTAAAAAAAAACAAATTTTCAAAAAACATTTGTCATTGGGACGGAAAGTGAGGTGAAATGTTCTGAACAGGTGCACACTGCACAGACAGAAAAACAAATGTTTTCCAAAAAGCTTAAAAATAGATTTTTTGGGCTGGAACTACACTGAAAAAATTTACCTGTTCCAAATTACAAACAGATTCTACTTAAGAACAAACCTACAGTCCCTGTCTTGTTTGCACCGCCTGTATACTGCTGTTAAGAGTATATAGGGCCTTTTTTTAATTTGGGTGCGGGGTTCCCCTTAATATCCATACAAGACCCAAAGGGGCTGGTCCACTATCAGGGGGGTGGGGGGTGAATATTGCCATTTTTCTTAATGATTTTAATCCATATTGCCGGGTCCACACATCACATTAAAGCTGCAAGCAGTTTTAAATTACTTTTTTTCCTTTAGAAATGTAATTTTGTGCAGGGACAGTTCTAAACACGGTAAACACGTGCCACTTCACAGGCATACTTTAGACACCCCCCAGGTACGATATTTAAAGGAATATTTCACCTTTTTTTTTCACTTTAAGCATCATTAAAATCACTGCTCCTAAAAAAACTGCAGTTTTAAAAAAATAATTTGCATTGATGCATGTCCCCTGGGGCAGGACTCGGGTCCCCAAACCCTTTTTAGGACAATAACTTGCATATTAGCCTTTATAATTAGCACTTTTGATTTTGAACGTTCAAGTCCATTGTATTTAATAGGGTTCTAAAGTTTGCGCAAACTTTCGGTCCGTTCGCAGGTTTTGGTGATAAGGGACAGCTGCAGCATCACAGCCACGGCCCCCCAAAAATACATACAAGGCCCTTCATATTTGGTGTGAATTTTAAGGAACACCACACAGGAAACAAAAAAAATTAGCAGGGTCCCTCAAAATCCTTACAAGACATTTAATACTAGAATGCAACCTGGTTGGCTAGGAAAAGGAGTGGTGGGAACTTGTGCCCCCCCCCAAACAATGCCTGGACACATGCCCTTAATATAGGTGGTTCAACTTTACAGGTGGGGCGATGATGTTGATGGGGACAAGGACTTCTTATAATCTATTATAATCTTTATAACAAAAAAGGGTCACTTAGATACTGGCCCCCCTTTTTTGAATGAGTAAGGAGTGCATAGTACCCCTACTTATTCACAAAAAAGTAAACTGTTAAAAATGAAGACACAGGGGGTTATTTTACGAAAGGCAAATCCACTTTGCACTACAAGTGCACTTTCAAGTGCAGGCGCTGTAGATCTGAGGGGGACATGCAAGGAAAAAAACAAATAACATTTTAGTTTGCACATGATTGAATGATAAAATCAGCAGAGCTTCCCCTCATTTCAGATCTTCCCCTCAGATCTACAGCGACTGCACTTCCAAGTGCACTTGTAGTGAAAAGTGGATTTGCCTTTCGTAAATAACCCCCACAGTTTTGAACAAGTTCTTGAAAAGCAAAAAAAAAAAAAAATGTCCCACAATGTAAATCCATAGGAAATCACATATTTTGACCATGTAAATGAAAAAGGCCAGGGGAACTCAGTGGTCGCTAAGGATGCAGCAGGTGCGGGCACCCTCTACTGCTTCAGCAACCATTGACAGCAGGAAGCTGTCATGTTCATCCATGATGAAAGCCTTAAACATTTAGGGGGAATCAAATAAAGCTACTACAACACTTTTCGGGCACTTATCTCTATTTTGAATGTATTGCGCCAGATTCATGAAGCATATGCAAAATATTTTGTTTTGACAATGTTCCATGCGCCAAATTCAGGTAGTTCTAAAGCACACCACTTTTACATTATGGCACAAAGACCCTGGTGCAGACAGTGTCTTGTGTGCATTTTAAAAAAGATGCAGCATGTGCCAAATTCAAGTACAAGTTCCAGACTGAAGCCTCATACACACGACCGGTTTTCTCATCAAGAAACAACAAGAAAACTGTTGGGAGAGCTTTCTTGCAGAGAAAAACGTTTGTGTGTATGGCTTCTCGTCGAGAAAACTGCCAGGAATCTCGACGAGAAAAATAGAGAACATGCTCTCTATTTTCTCGTCAGGATTCTCGTTTTTCTCGTCGGGATTCTCGTTGGCCTGTTTTGCGACGAGAAAACCGTTTGTGTGTATGCTTTTCCGAGTCTTAAAAAATCGCGCATGCTCAGAATCAAGTATGAGACGGGAGCGCTTCTTCTGGTAAAACTAGCGTTCGTAATTGAGATAGCACATTCGTCACGCTGTAAATTATTGCATCGTTTAAATGTTGCGCATTTAAATCTTCTTTAGAATGATACAATAATGAAAAATAATGAGCTTGTTTTGCTGCTGATATTCACACAGAGTTCTGACTAACTTTTTTAAACATATTTCATGCTGATCTCATGAATATTTTGTTATGTTATATAGAGCAAGATCTCCTTAATATTTATATATTTTTAATTTGGAAACATATCTTTATTTTAAATGATTATTTAATTTCCAGTGATCTCCATGATAACAATTTTAATTTCGTTGTGTCAAGTTTACCAAAATAATTTTATTATCTTGTATTTTTGGACCTTCAAGGAGATTGTTTTGTGTTATCTGTCCCTTTTTTTCTTTTTTTTGGAAATGGATCTGCCTACTCCCAAGCTAAATTTTTTTGTTTTTGAAAAACACATAGTCAAGTATTAACTGTAAAATAAAAACCATTTATTCTGGTATATAACAAAAAAAATAGAAGGCAGTGCTTGAGAACCTGCTGCCATTTGTGCATCCATGGGACCCCAGAGCACACATCAACCCTGTGTGGACAATAAAATTGGGAGCTTGAGAAGCACATCAGTTGTGAGCACAATCTGATCCTGGACTCCCAGAGGTCAGGAACAGCAGCAGGTGATATATATGTCCGAAGTCTGTGGTACTACAACAGGCTGCCTTCTGTCAGACCACATTGAAGCAAGGCCATCACTTCCTAGTCTTCTTGGCAGCCTTCCCTGCAGCCTTCCCTGCAGCCTTCCCTGCAGCCTTCCTTTTGCATGTGGCTGGAGGCTGTACCACTGGAGGTGTACTTGTGTCAGGAGGAGGAGAAGAAGGTGGAGGAGAAGAAGAAGGTGGAGGAGGAGGAGGAGGTTGAGGTTGCGAAAGCTGGGCGACCTCACATATGGCCGTATTGGGGGTAAATCTCCTCATCACACCCTTGTTCATTAAGTTGATCAGCAGGGGCTCACATAGGAGGCATTGTTTCATGCTCATACTTTGGAATTTGGCCCCAACTAGGTCGGCAATGGCCTCTTCGGTGGTTGTTGGCTCTTGGAGGGTGGCATGTGCCTCTCTAATTAGGGCCATTGCTGCCTCGCTTGTGCTCCTCTCCCTCCTGGTTCTTCTTGTAAGGCGAATGGGAGGCACCTGAGATCTGGTCCTGCTACTTGGCCCGGCCACCTCCTGTCTGCCACTGGGCCCGCCACCTCCTGTGTGCCACTGGGCCCTGCCACCTCCTGTGTGCCACTGGGTCCTGCCACCGCCTGGCTCGCAGTGGGCACTGTCTCCTCCTGGCTCACAGTGGGCCCTGCCTCCTCCTGCCTGACACTTTCCAGACCCTCATCCTGGCTGATGTCATCCTGTGTATGAAAAAGGAACATAGTTTTAGTTTTTGGTTCATCAATCACACACAATTTTCAGCTCATGACTGTTGCAAATTGAATGTAAATCAATAGAACAGACTATCATTATGACCCTAGTAGTTTTCATTCTTCTCCCCCCAATTTTTGGCCCACTACTGTCTATTGATATTTAGAACACTTTTTGTACAATTTTTTTTTGGGGATTTCCATATTAACATTTTTTTTGCTGCATTAATTTTATCACAATAAATGTTTATAAAATACTATACCTGGCTCCAGATGTCCAAATCGGGTTCTTCCAGGATGGCTGCCTCCTCTTGCTCCAGAGAAGGCTCAGGTTGGCTGCAGGAAATTCTGGGGGGAAAACTGGACAGTGATGACCTTGACTCAAGGTGGTCATCCAGAAAGGACATCCTGCTGTAGTACCACAAAATCGGGACATATACATCTTTTGCTGCTGCTCCTGACCTCTGAGAAGCCAGGACCCTAAAGCGCTCAGTCCTGTATGTGCCTCTCAAGCTCCCAATTTTACTATCCACCTGTTGGATGGTTGCTGTGGGTACCCTGGTATGCACAAATGGGAGCAGGCTCTCCAGCGCTGCTTTCCTTACACCTTTCTTCCTGTGAATGGGGTTTTTGGTCTCCCATAGAGCGGGCAGTTCCTTTACCCGGTCAATAAATTCCTCTAAAAATTATTTTTCTAGGAAAGTATTCATTTTGTCTGCAAGACAAAACACAAGACAAAAATAGTAATGTCAGTCACACAATCTAAACTCAAGAAAATCTTTATCCCCATGTATATCCTCAAACAATCTCGAGGCAGTATAGGCCACCGATTTATCAAAGTATAAAAATCATACCTTCGGTCTGACATCCGTCACTTTTCCTCCTCTATTCGCACACAGAACGTAGTAACGTCACATGTGTGTTTGCTTTATATACACTACGCATGCATAAAACTCCGCACATGTCGCACCGCACACGTCGCCCGCCCATGATGTTCACATTATCAACTTTTCCCTGCCCCTTCTCTTTCGGCGTGCAGATGATATGGCGGAGTCACAGCAGGTGTCTGGTAATTCATCAAATAACGATGACGAGACAAGCCCGGACCATGAAACGTCACGATCAAGGAGGAGATTCAAGGCATCTAATATGTCTTTCGCGGAAATGGAGGAGATGGTGGACATATTGATAAAGTCGGATTATGATGCAAAGCATGGGCCCTATACCCACCCTAATCTAAGGAAGTCCAAAATCATGAAGAAAGTAGTGAAAAGTCTGAAGAAGAATTTCGGGGTGAAAAGATCAAATGAGCAGCTTAGAAAGAGGTGGTCTGACCTCAAACTGAGGGAGCCGGAGCAGTTAATGAGTATTAAGAGAATGCTAGAAAAAAGTAAGTACTTGTCGTGTGTTCCTATTATTGTATTTCATAACTTTTATGTTGCTCCATGTTGTTGCTTTTTACTATTGGACCTTAGAAAATGGGTTAAAAAGATTTATAGACATGCCTGTTTTTATTTCACAAATGTTATTACATTGTTGTCTAGATGATGTGTTTGGAACTAGAATGAAATGCAAACTTGAATCAGTGTAAAGGAGAGGACACTCAGCAGCTGTTTACACATCTGCACTCTGGAGCACCATAGTGTGGCCCAACAGAACAACCTTTTTAGGGTGCCCCACACATGTGTAAAACTTGTCATAAAAAGGTGAATAGTCAAGATTAGTTTTTTTTTTAAATAATGTCTTCAGCTTGTAACTCTGCCCAAACAGACACTTGAACCCCACTTCCAAGCAATGTATCATGTTCCTATTTTAAAAAATATATATCTGTGTGCTAAGTATACCTTTTGTTTCATTCTCATAGGGGAGAGAAGACTGGGAGGACACCACTCCAGGGAGCACAGGAACCCCACACCTCAGAGAGAACACCAACCTCACCAAGAACCCCAACCTGAGGATGTGGAGGAAATAGAAGTGGAGGAAGGAGAAGTGGAGGAAGGAGACGTGGTGGAATTTGTCACCACAACAGGTCAGTGTCTGTCACCACAGCTTCAGGTAAGAGATGTAGGCCTGTAGAGTTATAATACCTTTTATGTTTATTTTTTAGGGGATGAAAATGTTGTTGAGAAAGAAAGTCCTCTTTCTCTAGTGATAGTGCCCAAAGAATCATCCAGCAAGTTATGGAGTGTAGTAGTGAACTAGACAGAATGAAGAAAAGGATGAATGTTATGGAGCAAACATTTAAGGACATCATTGATGTTTTGGGGCAAATTGAATGAAGCACAAAACCCCCCTTTTTCTAGTTTTCTATATTTTACAAAAAATTGTTGCACTTTGAAAACCAAGCCAAAATGTGAAGATGCACACAGTGTGTCAACGTGTGCCATCTGGGGATATCCATGTATGGGTTTTGTGGGTGCAACCCCTTCCTCGCATCTCAAGTAGGTGAAAGGAAGAAGAGGTTGCACCCCCAAAACACGTCCACTGATCACCCATGATGGCAGATAGCACATGTTGACAATAGGGATCAGGAGGGAAATAACCCTTTTTAAAAACCCTCAAATTTGTGTGCATCTTCAAATTTTGGCTTGTTCAGGGGTGCCACCCCATATTATGAAGGGCAGATAGAGACATTTTTACTAAAATAGAATGTCTGATATTGACGAGAGGTTTACAATGTTGTATTTTGTTGTATGGTAATGAGAGTTTTGTATTTTCTTACCAAAAAAAAAAAGGCCTGTTTATGGCAAAACAAAAAAAATATTAATATTTTATAACACCAAAAATCTTATATTTACCATGTGTGAATGTTCACAGAGTAAAATTTTGGAACAACAACAAAGTGTAGCTTCTTTATCAAATCTGCTATAATCTTTTTTGAGTATATGTTTGGTGTTAACAGAGAAATGGTTGGTATTTACTAAAGGAAAATACACTTGGCACTACAAGTGCACTAAGAAAAACTAGGAGACAGCTAATAAAAACACAAGCAATACATCCAAAAATCAGATTAAACCAGATTTTTTTTAATTTAAAAAATAAATAAAATTAAGCATGGCCTGGTATAGGAATTGCCCCCCTACCAGTGAAATAGTCCACATATTTTTGACGAACCTCACGGGCGTTTTGGGGGGGCAAGCCAGGACGGCCAGATTCTAGGCCCGGCAAGGTATTGTCACCTAAAAGTCCAGCCTCAGGCCAAATTGAGGCCATATAATTAGGTGATTTGATGCGAAGATAATTATGCAGCACGCAGCAACGGAAAACAATGTAGTTCAGTTTGTACTCCGCCAAGTTAATAGGTGTCATAAAAAGGCGGAACCAGCTGGCCATTATCCCAAAGGCATTTTCCACGACTCTTCGGGTCTTGGCCAGTCGGTAGTTGAACACCCTCCTCTCCGGGGTCAGGGTCCTTTGGGGAAATGGCCTCATGAGATACCGTCCAAGTCCAAAGGCTTCATCAGACAAAAACACAAAGGGGAGTCCTTCAACATTCCCTGCATCCAGTGGCAATGCAAGGTCGTCACTCTGGAGATGGAGGGCAAACTCGGTCTGGCTGAAGGCTCCCCCATTGGACATCCGGCCATTCTTCCCCACATCCACATAGAGGAATTCATACTGTGCTGACACCACCGCCATCAGCACGATACTATGAAACCCCTTATAATTATAGAAATAGGACCCAGAACGGGGTGGTGGCACGATGCGGACGTGCTTCCAGGTCAATGGATCCACCACAGTTGGGGAAGTCCCACCGCGTGGCAAAATGGGAGGCCACAGTCTGCCATTCCTGTGGCGTGGAAGGAAGCTGTGAAGTCAAACAAGATAAAAAAATATTAGTACTTTTGCACATAACATTACAAGCAGATCATACAAAAATACATTCTTGACCAACATCAGCAGAACTTTCAGTTTAATGTGTTTTTAAATACTAAAATAGAAGGCTCAAGTATCATATTCATCACCCCCTCTGATGGCCCATTGTAAAAATATTTGGGGGGGCTAGATGAGTTTGTGAATCCCCCCAAAAAAAGAGAAATATACATTTGTAATCATTTTAGGGGGTGTTTAGGGGGGGGGGAGGGTAAAGCACTACAATGGAGCTGACAAAATACACTGGGAAGTGACTAGGCTAGGTGTGTTTGGGCCCAGGATAGCATGCTGGAGAGGTTGGTGAAGGAAAATATGCATGGAGGACAAAAAGGGGCATTAAAAACTTACAGCATGCATGGGGACAAAGGGGATATTCCCAGCATATTACAATCATGGTAATTAGGGAAGGATGAAAGAAATACAACACATTAGCATACATGAAATACATAGAATGTGATGTTAAAGGAGAAAACTTACCCTAATATAGTCCTCCTGCAGGACTTGGATGATGGCAGAACAGGTGTCTGGGATTATGAGGCCCAGAGACTGGGGGGAGATGCCTGTCGTGAACTTGGTCCTGCAGACTTCTCCCAGTCGCCAGATATCGTAACGTGGCGATGAGCCTCTGCTCAGCACTGATGGCTTCCCGCATAACGGTGTCCTGCCTGGTGACATAGGGGGACACCAAAGCCAACAGATGCTGAAAAACGGGGTCAGACATCCTAAGGAAATTCCTGTAGTCATCAGGATTATTCTCCTGGATCTCCCGCAGCAGAGACATATGACAGAATTGGTCCCGCTGGAGCAACCAATTCTTGGTCCATGAACTCCTCCTCACCCTGTTCATGGACTGGTCTTGGTCCAAGACAAGCAGACCAACACCAAGTGCCCACACAGCAGGAACTCTACGACGAGAACGTACCCGCGACATGGCTAGAAGACGGTCGTCTGATCAGAACGTACTAAACAGAACGCACTTAAGAACAGCAAGGCCTATGAAGAACGTCCTGAAAATCAGAAACGAGCAGACAAGAACGCACTGTAAAACAGATACGGCCTGACTACACGCCCTGAAAGACAAGATACGAACCCACAAGCACAAACTGAACCGCAGAAAACAAACTGAAAGCACGAAGACTGAAAAGCGCGAATCGTCTTTTCCCAAACTTTTAATAAAAATAAATATAAATAAAGAAGGGTCTGGTGTCACCAGTGACACACCTCCATCCCTGCAATATGCGTCAAAAGAGAAAGGTTCGCCCTTGGGACTTTGAGTGAGGTGATCACTATAGAGCCAGTAAAAATAGCAGAGATAAATACAGTATATATTTGATTCAAGTAAAAGATAATACATACATTAATGTCATGAACATCAGCCAATTCATACAAAATACAAAAAATGGGTAAAATTATTTTACAAGTATCTGTCAATATTAGCACACAAGCATCAAGTATACCCGACGCGTTTCGCGAGGCTTAGCTCGCTCTTCAGGGGTGGATGCTCGTAGTGTACCTAAAATGAAAGGATATGGTGTATAGTATGATATAAAAGGGCACAGGGTAAGGGGGGGCCCTTGATGTAGAAAACCCCATACTCACCAATGGACATGGCCAAAAACCAGCACATGTGAGGCCCCCAAACGGCGGCATCGAATGTCTTGCAGGGAGCCGAGGAGGCGGGGCCAAACGAAGTGCCAACCCGGGTCAAACGGAAGGAGCGCACAGCATGGATGGAGTTTGTGTATCCCCAAAAGTCTCAATGGATCCATGAGGAATATTGGCTCTGAACACAAATATGTATGTTAGATAGTTGAGGTAATAAGGTAGGTAAGTGTGAAAAAACGCATGTATATCTATATGTAGATGAAAGATCTGAGCCAAGGGTGGTAAAAGCATAGAGACTGAAGGGGAATGTGGTGAAAAGATGCCAGAAACTGGCTGGTGTGATGGGGAAAAGAAAATCAGATGAAAACGCAGGAAAGAAAAGAGAGTGAAAGTAAACTGGAGTGCGGGTGTGTGATGAAGACTAATGAAAAGACAAGCTACAGGTGAATGCTCAAAGTGAGTCATATGCAAACATGTAGGATGTACATGGATAGTTGGAGTATTAAGGTAGATGGGCGTACAAAAACGCATGTATAACCAAATGTAGATGAGAGACCTGAGCTAGAGGTAGTGAAAACATGAAGACTGAAAGAGAATGGTGGTGAAAAAATGCCAAGAACTGGCTGTGTGTGATGAAGGAAAAATCAGATAGGAAAGCAGGAAGGAAAGGAGAGGGAGAGTAGAATGGAATGCGGATGTGTGGTAAGGACTGTAATGAAAAGACAGGCTACAGGTGAATGTTCCAAGTGAGTCATATGCAAACATGTAATGTGTACCTGAGTGAAGAAAGTCTGGAGGTGATGGGTTCCAATAGGAGACCTGCACTGGTGTGTCTGACCTCAGTGAGAGAAAGCAAAGAATGAAATCCATGCTGTGCTGATCCTGATGCGTTTTTTCACACTTACCTACCTTATTACCTCAACTATCTAACATACATATTTGTGTTTAGAGCCAATATTCCTCATGGACCCATTGAGACTTTTGGGGATACACAAACTCCATCCATGCTGTGCCCTCCTTCTGTTTGACCCGGGTTGGCACTTCGTTTGGCCCCGCCTCCTCGGCTCCCTGGCAAGACATTCGATGCCGCCGTTTGGGGGCCTCACATGTGCTGGTTTTTGGCCATGTCCATTGGTGAGTATGGGGTTTTCTACATCAAGGCCCCCCCCTTACCCTGTGCCCTTTTATATCATACTATACACCATATCCTTTCATTTTAGGTACACTACGAGCATCCACCCCTGAAGAGCGAGCTAAGCCTCGCGAAACGCGTCGGGTATACTTGATGCTTGTGTGCTAATATTGACAGATACTTGTAAAATAATTTTACCCATTTTTTGTATTTTGTATGAATTGGCTGATGTTCATGACATTAATGTATGTATTATCTTTTACTTGAATCAAATATATACTGTATTTATTTCTGCTATTTTTACTGGCTCTATAGTGATCACCTCACTCAAAGTCCCAAGGGCGAACCTTTCTCTTTTTCCCAAACTTTTACTTCACACGCGGTAACACGAGATCAGCAAAAGCAGCCCAAGGGGTGGCGCCATTGAAATCGAACTTCCCCTTTATACTGCCGTCATACGTGCTGTACGTGACCGCGCTTTCCAACAACGAGATTTGGAATTGACAGTGTGTATGCAAGGAAAGCTTGACAAGAAGCTCGTCAAGCTTGACAAGAAGCTCGTCAAGCTTGACAAGAAGCTCGTCAAGAAAAACGACGTGTTTTTTACGACAAGATTCTCGGTCGTGTGTACGAGGCTATATACATGAGTTCGGAGCACACTATACCACTTTTTAGAATGCATGAAAGACACTTTTGAAAAATCTGCCTGTGCCAGTCTTTATGAATTCCACTGTTTGTGTTTGGGCGCAGGCATGAACATCAAATGTTCGATCCATACTTACAATATGTTTGCACCGAACATGAAGCTCATCCCTATTCCCTAGGTATTCAAAGTGGACTCAACTTACCGTATTTTATAAGTTAAGTAAGCATACACTGCAAAGTGAGCCATCTCTATAATTTTAGTAAAGCAACCCCTATGCAGCTTCATCTTCAGATATACGTCCTATAGCACAAGTAATTCCAGTATGTTTCAATCTTGCATTATGAGATCTCTACTCTTTAAAAATACATATTTTCTGAATTCTGGACCCATTTTAAATTTAGCAATGTCTATTGTAGCGGTCCTTTTTTCTGTATTTATTGGACTTACAACAAATTATATCATTCCAGTATTCATTCTGCATGAGTAATATACTTTTTCTAGTTACATCACTTTCAAGATTATAAATGGATTTAAATGTCACATCTTCAGCTACATAAATAGAAGGCTGTGCGAATGTGTTTATATAACTGCGTTATGGTCTTCAGAGCAACAATGTGCATATAGAAATACAGTTTCTCTTACTCTTCTACAGGTTGTGCAGACTCTTTGTGGTAGGAAATACACAGAGTTTGTGGTTTGTGGGCGTAGTATTTCATAATGTAAAATAAGAAATGCTATATATCATTTCATGCTTGCCCTGTATATATGATTTGTACCTACTCACAGAATGTAATCCTATAAAATTTATGGAGTTTAATTTTGGGACAATTTATTTTAAAATGGTGTGATATTTTTAGTAATAGTAGATTGAAACTTTGTTTTCAGAGTTTTGTAGCAGTCTCCTTATTTTAGAGAACACGTGAAATTTTAAACAGATCGCTGCTATATTGGAAACATAAACTAAAGCACTCAACAATTTTTAAGCTAAATAGTAAATAACTGCAAATAACGAATCAGTAATTAGCCATACACCTAGCATAAAGTAATTGCTATTAAAAAGTATCTAAAACTAAAAATATTTTTTAATCTTGGATAAGAATTGAGGGGTTAGAACAATTATGGCAGAATTTGTGTTCCCACTATGGCAGAATGAGTACGAATGGTACTTTTTGCATTAACATGCATTCCTCCATATGCACATTTTCGTAGATATGATATGATATAACAGATTCACAAAACCGTAAACATTATATTTACAGTGATTTGGAGGTGAAAAAACAACTGTGCTAGAACCCAAAGTGTGAATAAAGCTGCCAGCACTCATACAAACAAAGTATAACAAGGGTGGGATAAATAGTGCAGTCGCAAAAAGAAAAATGAGAACTACCACTAAATCACAACTGGCAGATGATAGCAAGTGAAAAAAAACAATATGAAAAACAAGTCACTCCAATAAATTAGATTATAGTCCAAGTGAATGCATGGAAATACTGCAATAAATAGTGAGGAGTCCATATACTGTGAATCCACAGTGTGATGATCCTTCCCACGGAAAAGTGAATCACATAGATGACTAGTTGACTGAAGGAAAATCGATATAAGAACGATATAAGATGGGTACTCTTACCGCAATAGGTGGACTCATCTGTCATATGACAGTGAGTCAAGCGAGCGTAAGGTCTCAACGACCAAGGAAGATGAAACTGGAACACTGTGGGCACTGCGGAGGTCTGAATCAATCCAGGACAGGATGGTCCAACGAATTGGGGCGTAGGGTCCACACTCCTCCCGCATACAGGTTCAGGATGTAACGTGGAAAAAGGCAAAAAAAAAAAGAAGGGGAATGCTCCCAATGGTGCAGGTCAATTTGAAACCAATCAAGGTTTATTGGAATAAAATGTCATAAATACAAATGACAATCGGCACAAAAAGTGATCACAGATGAGTCTAAAAGCAATGTGGGGTGCAGTAATGCTAGCCCAACGCGTTTTGACTTAAACAGTCCTCAACAGGGGCATAGGGGCAGTGATTGCCACCAACCAAACCTTTTTTATCAGTATACATTGCACGCTTCTGTTGCACACTTGAACATTTTATATAGGAAATTCTCCACTGTTAAAGCGGAGGTCTGCCTAAAAAAAATATATTAAAAGCCAGTAGCTACAAATACTGCAGCTGCTGACTTTTAATAAATGGACACTTACCTGTCCAGGGTGCCCGCGATGTCGGCAGCCAAAGCCGAGCAATCGCTTGAGGATCGGCTGATGCCGCCATCTTTGGTAAGGGAATCAGGAAGTGAAGCATTGCGGCTTCACTACCCGGTTTCCTTACTGCACATGCGCGAGTCGTGCAGCGCGTCCTAACTGGTCCCCCCTATCTCCTGGGACCTGTGTGTTTTCCAGAAGACAGCGGGGGGGATGAGAAGTGACGTATACCCCCGCAGATTCTGTGGGGGTCTATGCCCGGAAGTGGGTGCAAACACCTGCACCCCCCTCCCCCCTGAAAGGTTCCAAATGTGACACCGGAGGGGGGGGAGGGCTCAGAAAAGCGGAGGTTCCATTTTTGTGTGGACCTCCGCTTTAAAGCGGAGTTCCACCCAAATTTGGAACTTCCGCTTAATCCTCTCCTCGCCCCCTTACATGCCACATTTGGCATGTAATTTTTTTTGGGGGGGAGTGGGAGCTTCAGTAGGAGTGGGACTTCCTGTCCCACTTCCTCCTTCCGCCCTGGGGTCGCCTAGGCGATTTGTCATATCGCCTTTTGGCGGCCCCTCCCTGTAGGCGATCACCTGGGACGTGACAGGTTCCAGGCGATCGCCTGTCCACTCAGAGAGCGCTGCGCCGTTCGCGCATGTGCAGTGAGTGCCCAGCCGTGAAGCCGAAAGCTGTCACAGCCGGGAGCCCACACTATGAATGGAGGCGCCGGCGGAGAAGGGGGGAGAGGAGCGGAGCCCCGGACATCGCTGGACAGTGGAACAGGTAAGTGTATGTTTATTAAAAGCCAGCAGCTACACTTTTTGTAGCTGCTGACTTTTAATAAACATAAAAAAAGGCTGGAACTCTCCTTTAACTTTCTCTACAACTTCCAGCCTATACGGCGATTTTACATATTGTAAAATGAGAATTTGATACGCTTTTTTATTAAGGTTATCTCTAGGCAAAATCTTATTTTTTAGTTTTGGGTTGAGTGGAAAGGGTTATACCTAATGTCTTTTTTGTTTTTTAGTCCACATTGGTTAGACCAGTGTTTCGCAACCTTCTTTTAGTCAAGGCACCCTTTAACCGATTGCCGACCGTATACTGTATATATACGACATCAAGGCGGCTCTCCTGTGCAAAATCACGTACCGGTACATGATTTTGTACTTCTGGGTCCGGGGCACACACGCACGCCGCCAGAGTGATTGGACACAGCAGAAGCCAATCAGCGGGTCCAGAGGACACAATGTCCGCCGTGACCCGCCGATCAATCGGGACACTATGTAAACCAGGCAGATCACCGTTCTGTGAGAAGGGAAGGTTGTGATCCTGTGTTGCTACAAAGCAGGAACACGGCTCTCTGTCTTCCCATAGTACAAGCAACCCTCACACAGTTAGCAAGCACTCCCTAGGCACACATTTCCACTGTGCTCCAGCACCTAATAATTGGTGCTTAGCACCCTTCTAATAGGTAAATATATCAGGTAGGTAATATACATACAATGTGCTCCTCTATTCCTAAGTGACCCCCATAAGTATTGTTGATTAATCTTAGATTGAAATGAAGAAACCAATCAACTTCTAACTTCAGCTTGTTCAATTAATCTTTGACAACACAAACCTGGAAGCTGATTGGTTTCTGTGCAGAGCTGCACCAGATTTTGCACCCTATATTTTTCGAAAATCAGTCCCATAGTCTGGTATGAATGAGCCATACAGTGACTGGGACATAAGGTAGCAAACTTTAATGATTTAATGATGGCATTTCTGTCTTATGCAAGGCTCTCGCTGGGCTAAAAAAGTGAATTACAATATTTTTTAATATGTAAGCAAAATAACACTGTGTTAAGAGTTGATGAATTTAAAGTGTGTCTAAAAACAAATGTAAATATATAAATTGTGCAACTCAGTACTTATTACATTCTCAACCCAAAAGAAAAAGCAAAAACAAAAAAATAAAAAATGTGACCTGTGAAAAAAAAAAAAAGTAATTCAGCTCTGTAATAATTAAAGCGATAATAAATCCAACAGAAAACATTTACAATATTATATTGCAGTTGACTAAATCTTATGAAATGTTGTATAGTATTTTTCTGTTCACTCAATAAAATTTCGCGATTTATTTTTTAGACTTTCTCTCGTTTATTTTCACCTGCCAGTAAGCCTGTTGTTTTTCAACAGAATAAGCTGTCCTCTGAATGCAGTAGTTAGCAGGTTGAGACAAACCATTTACCACTGACAGTGGCGCTTATAATAACCAGCTTTTATTTAGCTAGGTAAAACCTTTATCCCAAAAGAGAAAGAACTGTTGCTGTAACGGCTGGGTTTAAGTTGTTAGAGTATCTGTATTTGCTAGTACATATAATGCCTTGTACACACGATCGGATTTTCCGTTGGGATAAACTCCGACTGATTTTTCCGATGGAATTCCGTTCAAGCTGTCTTGCATACACACTGTCACACCAAATTCCGACCGTCAAGAACGCGATGATGTACAACACTACGACGAGCCGAGAAAAATTAAGTTCAATGCTTCTGAGCATGCGTCGACTTGATTCTGAGCATGTGTGTTTTTTTCTCCGTCGGAGTTCCATACAGACGAACGGAATTTCCGATAGAAATTCTTTTCGTCGGAAAAAAAGAGAACATGTTCTCTTTCTATCTCCGACGGAAAAAGTCAGATGAAAAAATTCTGTCTGACTTTTTTAATCGGAAATTCCGACCGTGTGTACGCGGCATAACACTCCCCTCCCTCCAGACTGACAATTCTGTCTTCCAAAGGTGTCTCTGTTCAGCCAGAGCATAGCCACCCTAATAGAGAAGGGGTGTTACTGGCCAGATCCCCCAGGTGATAACAGAAGGAAAAAAGGTTGAAAGAAAGCAAAATAAAACAGCCACCACATCTACTGATTGGTCAGCTGCAATATATTACATTTTTAGTTTTGGGTTTAATTCCACTTTAATCATCATGATTATGGTTTTCATAAATGCATTGAATTTGCCTGAATTTCACCTTGTATTAGTCTCTGGCAGCCCATGTACAGCTACTCTCAGACTGGGAGAGGGATAAGAAACACAAGGACCCAATCAGCTCATGTGCTGAGAAGAAGCATAGTGATAGGATGAAATAGCAAAGCGACAGCATGATGAGATTATCATTGTGATGCTTGGTGTTCAGTGTGCACCTGTACCTTTAAGAAGGGATGGCTCCCTTCAGTCCATCTGACCTCCACCTATCCATCAGAATGCATGTGCTTCCATTGTGGAGTCTCTCATAAGCTAGAGATAGGACCACAGATACCAGGGTGCCGTGACAAGGCTCTGTGGCTTACGCATGTATTTGCAAATGTGTGCAGACTAAACCCCTGTTTTAACGCATACTGTTAGAAAGGTCGATTCGGTTGTCAGCAGGCTGGCCGGTGAATAAAGCTTGGATCTTTCCTTGGATTTATCCTTAGTCTTGTTTATATTCTCCTTTCACTGTCTGGACACAGATTAGGGTAGGAGCAAGACCTGAAGTTTATATTTCATCTGTATATTTATTTTTCTTGCCTGGAGTTCAGCCTTAAAGTAGATTTAAAGGTATTCAGGATAAATGAAGGGAGGGTTATAACCTTGTCAGTTTTTTTGCCATCTGTGTTCCATTGGGGATATTTCCCTTCACTTCCTGTCCCATAGCCAAAACAGGATGTGGGAGGAAATCCATCCAAGGTAAGAGAATCCCCTTTTGGCACTAGTGTCCCCATTAGAAGATTTCCCCTCCGTTCCTGTTCTGATGTCACATCCCACAATTTGATGGTAAACAGGACAAATAGAGTGAGCGAATCTCCCGGGAGCACAGACAGCAATAAAAACTTGACAAGTACTCTAATTCCTCTCCATTCTATCCAAAACTAAGAAAAACGTTTTGCCTTTAGTTACAGTTTAAAGGGGTTGTAAAGGTTATTTTTTTATTTTCTAAATAGGTTCCTTTAAGCTAGTGCATTGTTGGTTCACTTACCTTTTCCTTCAATTTCCCTTCTAAATTTTTTTTTTCTTTGTCTGAATTTCTCACTTCCTGTTTCTCCTCAGTAAACTTCACACCATCATCCGAGTGGTGTTGAGTCAGCCAGAACAGCTTACTGAGGAGGAACAGGAAGTGAGAAATTCAGACAAAGAAAACAAAGAAAAAAAAAATTTAAGAAGGGAAATCGAAGGAAAAGGTAAGTGAACCAACAATACACTAGCTTAAGGCCCGGTTCACACAGGGGCGGCAGGAATTCGGGGGCGACCTCAGCGGCTCGATCTCAAGACGACTTGAGACGCCCGCCAAGGCGATTTGCATAATGACTTCTGTATAGAAGTCAATGCAAGTCGTCCTGCGTCGCCCCCAAAAGTAGTACAGGAACCTTTTTCTAAGTCGGAGCGACTCAGGTCGCTCCTATTAGAACGGTTCCACAGCACAGACCGGGATGCGACTCCTCAGGCGACTCGGTCCTATGTGAACCGGGCCTAAAGGAACCTATTTAGAAAAGAAAAAACAAACCTTTACAACCCCTTTAAGAATCAGCAGGTCCTTATATTTTTCATTTTCTGAATGAATCTTAGGTGAAAATGCGAGAATCTTTTTAGGTTATATATATATATTAATTGACATATAAGCACATAATAAAAATAAACATTATTCTTATCTGTCAAATAATGTACAATGCAAATGAATGCATAGGATTTATGAAAGCAATAAGTCTGTAGTAGTCTGTCTGTAGTTATGACTAGTTTAATGGGACAGCTTAATTTTTCAAATACTTATTTTTATTTCCTTGCCATGAACAATTTTATAAAAAATATCCTCCAGTACAGTTCCCATAAAAAACATAAGTGAATCTGAGAAGAAGGCTAGAGAAGAAGAACCCCCAGTGATAGGATATTTTTGAGGGATGAGTGTAGATGTCAAACTCCTTAACTACAGATTTTTCCCTAAAGAATTTTACATGCAACCTGATATTGTGCGAAGTGCTTTTTTTTTACAGGATACATTTCACAAACACGTGTTTGCTAGATAGTTAAGCTGCGAAATGGACTAAACATTTCATTTTTCAGGCATGAGGGAATACTTGGTTCAATGATACACTGTTTGTCTGTGCAGATATGGAAATAAGGGTTATGTGTGGGATTCCCTTAGGCTTTAGAGTACTGGAATCTGGTCAAATGTATTTCAAAATACTTTAGAAAAATTACTGATATTCAGATTTCATTCTTTTATACCTTTAAAGAACAGATTAACTCTGATATACAGTACAGTATAAATGAACCATTTTACATGGTAAAGGATGTGCCATTTTTTGGAGCTTTTTGAACATATCTATATAAGTAGCTGTAGGAGATAACACTGCTAGGCTCTGAGGAAGAAGATAATCCTTTGAAACGCGTGAGCCAGCAGTGGTTCGCACATCCTCTCTCTCTAGGATCTGGAGACTGCTACCAGTAGATGGATTGTCATAAGCCAAAGACTGTTACACTGTGGTTTTCTTTCCATGCTTGTGAGTCGTTTTTCATAATTTTTCTTTTAATAAATATATCAAAGGATAATGCACAAGGCTGGTGTGCCCTCTTTTTTTCTATTCTCTTTTTTGGAGCTTTTTGACCTGAGCACCCCTGCCAGATTGCACAGTCAGACAGATCCTCTAGTTCCACTGCAGCAGCAACACAGCTTGGTGAAGAACAACCCCCCCCCCTGGATGGCTGATTAAACAATGAAAGAGCATAAGCACACTGATGATGTCATAGCAATGCAAAAGCACAAAAACACAGGATAGCATGGAGTTAAACTGGCTCTAAAGTCTGAAGTTTTTTTTACCAGCAGTCCCCCCAGCCCCCCCTAATACTTACCTGAGCCCCCTCTCGATACAGCAATGTGCACAAGAGCATTGGCTCCCGCTGCTGTCAATCACAGCCAGACAGCTCTGTCTTTTTTTGGTAAACGAGCTGGATAGAAAATTGTTGGCGGAACGACACCTGCATCCAGGGCTGCCATCAGGGGGGTACAGGCAGTACACCTGTAAGGGGCCCGGAGGTCCCCAGGGGCCCGGATGGCAACCCCCCTTTTTTTATTTATTTATTTTATTTTATTTTGTAAGGGGCCCAGAGGTCCCCAGGGGCCCGGATGGCAACCCCCCTTTTTTTTATAATTTTTTTTGTAAGGGGCCTGGAGGTCCCCAGGGCCCCGGATGGCAACCCCTTTTTTTGGTTCTTTTTTTTTATTTATTTTTTGCTCCTCAGCACATAAAGCCCCCCCCCCCTGGTTCTCCTCTGCTCCAGGGGGCCCATGCCTGAAGCTGTGTAAGGGGCCCTGATGGCAGCCCTGCCTGCATCCAATCAGAAGACACTGTTTGCTTATTGTGCCCCGGGTACTGACTCAAAATACTATAGCTAGAACTGACGATTTATCAAAAAAAATCATCAATTGCCGCCACTGTGCCCATTAAACGCAGCCACTGTGCCCAAACGCCACTAGTTTGTCCCCAAATGCAGCCAGTTTCCTCCCCCATATGCAGCCAGTTTCTCCCCCATATGCAGCCAGTTTCTCCTCCATAATGCAGCCAGTTTCTCCCCCATATGCAGCCAGTTTCTCCCCCATAATACAGCCAGTTTCTCCCCCATAATGCAGCCAGTTTCTCCCCCATAATGCAGCCAGTTTCTCCCCCATATGCAGCCAGTTTCTCCCCCATATGCAGCCAGTTTCTCCCCCATAATACAGCCAGTTTCTCCCCCATAATGCAGCCAGTCTCTCCCCTATAATGCAGCCAGTTTCTCCCCCATATGCAGCCAGTTTCTCCCCCATATGCAGCCAGTTTCTCCCCCATAATACAGCCAGTTTCTCCCCCATAATGCAGCCAGTTTCTCCCCCATAATGCAGCCAGTTTCTCCCCCATAATGCAGCCAGTTTCTCCCCCATATGCAGCCAGTTTCTCCCCCATAATACAGCCAGTTTCTCCCCCATAATACAGCCAGTTTCTCCCCCATATGCAGCCAGTTTCTCCCCCATATGCAGCCAGTTTCTCCCCCATAATACAGCCAGTTTCTCCCCCATAATGCAGCCAGTTTCTCCCCCATAATGCAGCCAGTTTCTCCCCCATATGCAGCCAGTTTCTCCCCCATATGCAGCCAGTTTCTCCCCCAAATGCAGCCAGTTTCTCCCCCATATGCAGCCAGTTTCTCCCCCATATGCAGCCAGTTTGTCCTCATAATACAGCCAGTTTGTCCCCCCCAGCCCTGCACTTACCTTCCTCGAGTCAGCGCCGTCCTTCTTCCGTCCTCGATGTCTTCTCCCGCCCTCGATGTCACTTCAGCCAATCAGGTTACCGGTAACCAGACCCGGTGAACCTGATTGGCCAGGGAACGCACCCCTGTGCGTCCTCTCATTAGTATTTAGAAGCCGATTACAGCCCTCAGGCTGTAGTCGGGAAGCCTATCAGAGCCTGCTGGCTCTGATAGGCACTTCTAAAGGCCAATCAGACGCTGTGATTCAGATGGCCGGCGCTCAAGGGGCCGGCCATCTGAATAGTGGGCGGCAGCAATACATAGGTTCATGCAATGCATGAACCTATGTATTGTTGTGGTGAGTGACGGCTGGGCGCAGAAGCGAGCGGTAGCGGCGCTTCTGCGCCCACTATGGTCGCGCCGCCATGTGTGAAAAAAGACATAAAAAAAAAAACTCTTAAAGGGCCCGTTTTTTTTTTTTTTTGGTGACCACAGGAGGGGGGGGGGGGGGGGGGGGCGGCGCACGGGCCGCCACTGCTCTAGTCTAAGCCCATAAAATAATGATATATGATGGACATCTGATATCTCTTTTGTTCATATAAGATTAATATCTTTTATGTGCAAAAATGAAATTACCAGCATGTTGTAAGCATTTTAATGTTCAATAAACTATGAAAATCCTGGCTGGACATCCTGGGTTAATGTACTGATTTTGGACAGCAATGTGTTAAGCTTTAAAAAGCACAAATTGCTTTGTGTGCATGACTCGTGTCAGTCTGGTTATAAAGTCTTGCCTGGCTAGAAAATAAAGTGCATGTCAGCCTTGTAATGAACATGCTTAGGGAAAACTTAAGGGTGACCTCATTAATAATCAGTGTCCAATCACATACGTTAGGAGATGAGGTGACTTAGGAGTGAGAACTTTAACAGCCGTTTTCACCATATTTTCACCCATTAGATGATTAAAGTGTATGTCAAGCCAGATAGTTTTTTCCAGTTGTGGACAGAGTAGGGAAGGGTTAGAACACCTGTAAGGCTTTTATTGCTTTGCAGGGCTTCGTTTAGAGGCATAACTAGAACAGGGCCTCGGGGCAAGAAACCATTAAAGACCCCTTGATCCCTGGCTGTGGGCCCTTCCCTCTGAGCACGGGGCTCTTACCTCCAAGCCCAGTGGTGGAACAACAGGGCCTGGTTGTAAGTGCGACATTTGCGCCCCTGGTAGTTTTGTCACTGGTGTCAGTTTTTTTTTTTTTTTTATTTGTATTTCTTACCATTATATTAATATTATTATTATTTTTTTACAACATTATTTTTTACAGTTTTTTAGGAGCCCCGGTGGGGGGCTTTGGTGAAATATCAGGGGTCTAAACAGACCATATGTTCCACCTTTGACACAGAGACAGGAGTTTGAGGATACGGCCCTCAATCTCCATCTCTGTAGCCTCATCTGCACAGAATGAATGGACAGGAAGAACTCTTTACAGAACTATCATGAAACAAGAAAAGCCGCTCCAGGTGAGCGAGTCTTTGGTTAATCCCCACACACACTAGTCAGGTACTAGCGCAGCTCACATGCTGTGTAACATGAAGAAATAATTCCGGACGGCTGCACTTCCAAAAATCATTTTATTGAAGCTTCATATGTGGTTGACAGATGGAGCAGGGGACAAAGAGGTAGATGCGTTTTGCGCAAATGTTAGCGCTAACATTTGCGCGAAACGCACCTACCACTTTGTCATCTGTCAACCACTTGTCATATGAAGCTTCAATAAAAGGATTTTTGGAAGTGCAGCCGTCTGGAATTATTTCTTCATCTATACAGAACTAGCTGTGCATTCATAAACTGAGGCATAGTAAACACAGTTTACTACACTTCAGTTATTGGTATCGGAAGGATAGCCTCCATGTTCCTCCTGCAGCTGCGTCTGCAAGAAGAACATAGAAGGCAGTGGTTTCACTATATGCTGCCCCTCCTGTCCAGGTGTAGAGGGGAGCCACACAGGACCAGTGGAACTTGGGGCCGGGTCGCAATGGCGACCCCTGTAGTTATAGTCCCTGGCTCGTTATAGAGAGATGTAGGCTGGCCATTAAAGGTTTGTTTTTTTACTCTGCCGGCAGACTGAGAAAAACTGAGAAAAACAAAAACAAACAGATTCCTCCAACCACACAAATAGGATGATTGAGGGACCCCCCCCCCCCCCCAGGGCCCTGCTGCTGTCAGGATATACTGATCAGTGGCTATGGATGATTGGCTGCAGCTGCTGATTATCAGCAATTTTTTACAACATGCCCCTTCTGGTGAACTGGAGAAGCCACAGACTATTTGATCAGCTGAATTTTGATTAGTGTATGGCCAGATTAACTCACTTTCTTTCCTTATGACAAAGTTTTCAGACAGTAAGGCCCCTTTCACACGGATGTTCCATATATCCGCTTTTCATCCATCCGTTTTCGGATGAAAAACGGACATACATGTATCCCTATGGGATAGCGGATGTCAGCGGATGAACATCCGCTGACATCCGACAACATCAGTCTCCGCTATGGTCAGTTTAGCATGACGGAGGAAAATCCTACTTTTCCATCCGTCTGCGGATCGGATCAGATGAAAACGGACAGACGGTCCGTTTTCATCCGATCCCCCCATAGAGGAAAGCGGCGATCCGACCGGTCCGTTTCTGCACAGTGTGCAGAGACGGACAAGTCATCCGCCGGCTCATCGGGGATCAAAGGAACGATCTCCGCTGAGCAAGCGGATATTCACGGGGCGGATCATGACGGGATCCGCCCGTGTGAAAGAGCCCTAAGTGTGGAAAACTCTAAAACATTTAAATATCTCATATTATAACATCCAACAAAATCACTCATGTAGTAAAAGAGCATATACCCTTTATTGAAAAACAAAAAGAGGAGGTTTGGAGGAACACCGCCACCTGGGATCTTCAGAAATGATGTTTTAAAGAGTTCCAAGATCATTCTTGGTAATATTGTCAGTTATTATATTAATATTAATATATTTATATACAAAGGCCCCTTTCACACGGAGGTCCGTTCAGGTCCGCCTGTCAGTTTTTTAGGCGGACCTGAAACGGATCCTCCATGTACCCCTATGGAGGCACGGATGTCAGCGGAGACATGTCCGCTGACATCCGCTCCGCTCCGCTCCGCCAAAGTGTGACGGAGGAAAACCCTATTTTTCCTTCCGTCGGCGGAGCGGATCGGATGACAACGGACTCTACGGTCCGTCGTCATCCGATTCCCCATAGGGGAGAGCGGCGCTCTGACAGGGCGGTCCCGGCACAGTGTGCGGGGACCGCCCAGTCATCCGTCGGCTCAGCGGGGATCAACGGAGCGATCCCCGCTGAGCAAGCGGAGCTTCACGGGGCGGATCTGCACGGATCCGCCCCGTGTGAAAGAGCCCTTATTCTCCTCTGGACATGCATATTTGCCATGTTGTCCTACGGCTTAGTGGATGTCATACAAGGGCAAAAATGTTATCTGGATTCTATGCAAACGTAATCTGCTCATGACATCCTTGATACCGTTTATGAAGAGCATCTAATGCCTTGTACAAACGATCAGATTTCCGATGGAATAAAATCCGAAGGACTTGTTTCATCGGAAATTACGATCGTGTGTGGGCCCCATCGGACTTTTTTCCATCGGAGTAAAAAAATAGAACATGTTTTAAAAAAATCCGATGGGAAATTCTGATCGTCTGAGTGGAATTCCATTGGAGAAAAATCCACGCATGCTCAGAATCAAGTCGACGCATGCTCGGAAGCATTGAACTTAATTTTTCTCGGCTCGTCTGAGTGTTTTACATCACCGTGTTTTGGACGGTCGGAATTTAGTCTGACAGTGTGTATGCAAGACTGATAGAAGTCAGCTTCATCGGAATTCCGACGGAAAATTCCATCGGATTTTATTCCATCGGGAATCTGATCGTGTGTACAAGGCATTAGAATAATTGGCACTCATACATCTTCCTATGTGGGACATGGTGGAAATTAATTTATTTCAACTTTCTGTACACGTGAGAACTGGCCTGAGGTTGATATTTGTTGTCCACTCTGTTTTATCATGGTCACGTGATAAATTCACATACAATACTTACTCATTAATATATTCTGTGAACAAAGAAGATTATAATATGTATATGCATACACATGGATAGCCTCTATAGAAAAAGAAAAATAATTGACAGACATAAGAGGGTGAGCCTGTGTTGTGTTTTGTTGTTCAATAAACGGCATATGCTTTTATACTACTTGAGTGATTTTGTTGGATGGTATAAAATGAGATATTAAAATGTATATTTGGATCCTAGAGTTGAGTCTGCTAGATTGGGACCTTGAGGTTTTTTTCTGCAAGTATCACACTCTACTCTACAACAGCAGCACAGACAAAAAGAAAAAAAGATTTAAACATGTATAGTGGAGGAAAGCATTACATATGTCATATTTTTACTTGTGTAGGTGTCCCTGTTGCAGATTTTCCTTTATATCCTCTCTGGTGAGAACGTTGTCAGCAAACCAGAAAACAAGGATACATATCTCTAATGGACCCTCAACAGTAGCAAGAATGGGTTCTAATCCTCTTTTACTTTGTCCCAAACTAATGCCGCGTACACATGACAAGAAAAATGAAATTTTTTAATTTGGTCATTAAAAACGATCGTGTGTGGGCTCCAGAGCATTTTTCACGATGTGAAAAATGGGCATTAAAAATTTGGAACATGCTCTAATTTTTCTCATCGTTTTTCACGTCGTCGTTTTTCTCGTCATGAAAAACGGCCGTGTGTAGGCTTTAACGACGTGAAAAAAACGCGCATGCTCAGAAGCAAGTGATGAGACGGGAGCACTCGTTCTGGTAAAACTAGCGTTCGTAATGGAGATAGCACATTCGTCACGCTGTAACGGACTGAAGAGCACGAGGCTGAAAAGCGCGATTCGTCTCTCACCAAACTTTACTAACACAAGGATCAGCAAAAGCAGCCCAAAGGGTGGCGCCATCAGAATGGAACTTCCCCTTTATAGTGCCGTCGTACATTTCGTACGTCACCGCGCTTTGCTCGAGCATTTTTTTTCATGATCGTGTGTAGGCAAGGCAGGCTTGAGAAAAACTTGTTTTTTTTTCAATGACATAAAAAACGTTGTGTCTACGCGGCATAAGACAAAAAACTTTTTGACTTAAAATACACTTTAAATCCTAAGTTAATTATTATTATTTTTTAAATCAGCACAACTGGCAGTACTTAGGCCCTGTTCACACCTATGTGAATTGGTTGCGGCTTACACCGCATCCAATTTGCATAACATTAAAAAAAACATTATTTTCAATGAGGCTGGTTCACATATGTGCGATGCATTCACACTGCGCATTACCAAAAAAACGTGTGCGTTCTCTAGACCTTGCGGTGCGGCTCAGGTGCGAATTCAGGTCCATTATCTTCTATGGCCACGCATCTGAATCGCAGATGTGTTGCGGTGTGAACAGAATTTTTCTCCCCTCCTCCTCCACCTCCCCCTTTTCCAAGTTCCTCCCCTGTCTGTTTCCTGCTGCTGAGGTGAGGAGCCATGTCTAAAAAACGGAGCCAAAAAGTGACTGCCAAGGTGAAGGAGTCTGTGGATTGTGAGGAGCTGATCCGCCTTGTCAGGGAGAATCCACTGCTTTATGAAATATAAGGACAACTTGCTTAAAAAGCGAACATGGGTTGAAATTGCCCGAACCCTCTTGCCAGAGTGGAGCATGTGCTCATCCCAAGTTCAGGCTGACAAAGGTAAGTTTATTTTTCTTATTCTCTATCTGTAGATTACTTAGGTACAAATCCATACCAGGCCCTTATCCAAGCATGCAGCCTGTCATGGCATGTTAAGTGTGCTAGTGAGCCCTCCCCCTTGACCTATAAAATGCCACATGTTTTCAACATAGGCATGGTGTTTGTGTCTCCCTACCAATGCATCTTGTCCCCATGTTGATGATGACCAGGGCCTCATTCCCACATCCTTGCTCATTGTTTGTAGGTATCTGCGTGCATGTTTTTTTTCCAAATCTGCAAACTCACTTTAACAAGGTTGTTCCCAGCTCCTTGGAGTAGTGTCTATATTTTTTAGTTAGCCCCTTTTAACGCTATGACCCACGATGGCCGTACAAAGACATCATAATGACAAGTGATTATTTAACTTTGCCTAACCCCTTGATTTTGTGTTTAAAGACCCCCACCAGAGCACATAAAACGGCGTCACACAGCGACGGATGAGGACATCAATTAAGCTCAATAATCACGTTAAACTTAGTTTAGGATTCACAAATATTACAATACACAAATGTCCTCCAATAATTTTTATTTATTCTTCATAAAAATTACACATAGTGACATTTTTTAACATATGTCATTTTTAGATTTTTTAAAGGGCCAGATTTTTTAAAGGGTTTTAGTTAAACGCCAAAAAAGATAACCTTAAAATTAACTCAAATCTATCTGCCAGGGTACCTCACCAGCTGGCGTCAAAAAGTAATTTAGAAATTGGTCTCGAATTAAGTTGCCACTGCTAGTGCCCCTAGTCACATTCCACTGTGCCGCCTCCATACTATGCATCAGTGAATCATCAAAAATTTACCCATCGCGTTCATGCACATAGTTGTGCAGTGCACAGGCAGTTTTGACTGCAGATACAGCATGCTCCAGACTGATGTTGAGGGGAGTATGAAAAAATCTCCATTTATTTGAAAGTATACCAAATGCACACTCTACCACTCGGTGTGCCCTAGTGAGCCGATAATTAAATATTAGTTTGTTGTTTGTCAGCGCTCTACTTGAAAAAGGTCTCATAAGATTTTTAGTAAGGGCAAATGCTTCATCCCCTACGAAAACATGGGGGAGGGCAGGCTCATTTATTCCTTGCAAGGCACAATCGTTCGGTAAATCCAGGGTATTGTCCCTCAACATTCTCCCAAATGAGGAATTACAAAATACGCTAGAATCTGAGCTGCTGCCATAAGCCCCGACATCAATATAAATAAAATTAAAATTGGCATCTTCCACTGCCATTAATACAAACGAAAAATATTTTTTATAATTAAAAAACTGACTCCCACTCTCAAAAGGCTTCAGGATGCGTATGTGCTTGCCATTGATTGCTCCCAGACAATTTGGGAAATTACACCGCTCCCAGAATTCATTGGATATCTTTAACCAATCTTCTTTGGTTGGCTTTTTGAAAACCAATTGCTTGAGTTCTTCCCAAATAATAAGGCAGGTTTCATGTACAATGCCACTTATTGTAGATTTGCCTACTTTGAACTCATAGTGTAGACTGGAAAATGAATTGCCTGTAGCTAGGTACCTTAAACAATAAAGAAATAATACATTAGTATTAATTTTACTTTCTTTCAGTGCTATACATAAAGAGAAGGTGGAGAAGCATGCGGGGTGCCTACAAAAAATATAATAGACACGTCAGAGAAGTGAAGAGTGGCTCGGGGGAAACAGCTAGGATACCCTATATGTATGCCGGGAACCTTGAATTTCTGAAACCAAATATAGACATGAGAGAGTAAGTTATCATCTACATCATCAATGTATCGGGCATACATATTTTTGTTTTGTGGCATTACTAACTCAAACTCTCTATTTTACTACAGGACCGAAGCTAGTTGGGATGGACAAGACGTGTTAGAGGATCAACCTGAGTGCCATTCTGAGGCACAATCGGAGGCACCAGTAAATCTAGTTTTTATGGAACCTAGTGATGATCTTGGACAAATCCAAACCTCAAATCTGTGGTTAGAAAATACAGAAGAGCAATCTGTAGTGACAGAGGCGATCCCTGGGCCCTCCTCTGCTCCAGCAAACATTGGGCGGACAGCCAAAGTGGCACGTAAGCGAGCGCATGTATCGCAGCCGGACATAAGTGAGCGTCTACTAGAGATGTTACAAATAATGACTCAAAAGGTGGATGCTTTCTTATGTCCGGATATAATACTGGCCCTCAATTTTGTACCTCTAATAAAAAAAGTTAAACCAGAGCGATATTTGGAAATGCGAACCACTATAGAACATGTTCTGCAATCCTTCGCACTGCCACGTGAGGAAGCAACATTTGAAAGGCCATATGTGCCACCAGAAAAAAGTCACATTAATTTCCCAATGTCCGGCACGTACCCTGAACCACTACACAAACCTTACGCCTATGTTCCTCCATCCTATCCTTCTAGTTTTCAAGAGGCAACTTCGATATATGATTTACCACACAGTAGAATTCCATATCCTATTCCATCCCCAATTACTTCAATAAGGCCATCCAACCAAAAGCAGGGGTTGTATGGGCCTCAGCCACATGGGCCACAGCAATATGGGCCACAGCCACATGGGCCACAGCCACATGGGCCTCAGCAACATGGAGCTCAGCCACATGGGCCTCAGCCACATGGGCCACAGCCACATGGGCCTCAGCAACACGGGGCTCAGCAACATGGGCCTCAGCAACATGGCAAGTCTAGCCGTGATCCCAGCACTGGCAGTGATGAAACTCCTTATGCAAGTCACTACTCCACTAAGGCAGCTTTCAAAAGAACATATCATAATCTTTGAAATTTGAGTTCTGCACAAAGTTGAGTAGCATGTGTGCATTTTATGTTAGTAATTTTGTCAAGAGGTATACTTGAGAGCACAGTTTATATTTTTTATATTGAAAATAAGAATTTTATGTTGGCTATTTGAGCTATTATTTTTGAAAAGAAAAAATATTAAAAATCTGGAATAAAGATTTTTGGGGTCAACTTCGGTCTCGTTATTCATTTCTAATTACACATGTTTGACTGTTCAACCAAGTTAATATTCCATGCTCACAATTAACAATGCCAATGGGGGTTAAAAGTACCTTAATGTGATTAATAATCGTTCTGCAGGCTGGATGCTTGCTCTGTAGCATGTATTCTGATGCTCCAAACGAGGGTATATTTTAAAGTGGTTGTAAACCCGAATTTTTTTTTTTTTTCAATAACCACCTGCAAGACAAAGGCATAATGAGCTAATATGACTAGCATAATAGCTCATTATGCATCACTTACCTTAGATCGGGGCCCCCAAAGCCATCCTCGTCTCCCTCTTCAGCCGCATCCATCGCTGCGGCAATAGCCGGAAGGTTACTTCCGGCTATCGCCGCACCAGCCAATCACAGCGCCGCTCCGGCGCTGTGATTGACCGGAGCGGCGGAGACGTCACTCTGCGCATGGGTGCGAGAGCCGTCACGATCGGCTACGCCCAGCTATTGCTGGGAAGTAGCCGATTTTGTGAATGGGATTAACCCCATGAATGCGCCGTTGTCTATGGCGCGCATGCGCCATAGACAGCGGCGCCTGTCGTTTTTAGTAAATATCTCCTAAACCGTGTAGGTTTAGGAGATATTTCTTGCACCTACAGGTAAGCCTTAATCTAGGCTTACCTGTAGGTGCAAGTTGAACAAGTGGGTTTACAACCACTTTAACAAGCAATTCATCAAAACTTAAATAACAAAAAAAAAAATAACATTACTTGGGTATTTAAAAATATAAAAATAAAAGTAACTATGGAACAATGGAGGAAAGAAATGTATAGCAAGACAAAAATAAAAATACCTATTGATTGACATCCGTGTATAATTAAAAAACTTCTCTTCATGCCCACGGAGATCTTCATATAATACCATGAACTGCCCTCTTTCCTCCCTATTTGCAATTATGGGATGAACCCAGTATCTTCTTCTTCTCCTCCTTCTCCTCCTCTCAACTTCCAGCAAGATTGCTGCTGTTGCTGCAACAACTGTGGGCATAATCATGGGCAGAGCAGCACACATTTTTTTATTGAAATCACAATCCAAATCCACAAAATACTTACTACTGGACAACCAGGAAGAGTCCAAGAAAGGTCACTCCCTTTTATTAGCAGCATCATCACACGGCTAACAATGATTGGCCTTCACAAAAAACGCAGCTCTGAAGCTAATAACTTCGAATTCGCAGCAGATCCGCACCTAAAAACGCAATGGAACCGCTGAACGACTGATTGCGAACGTGGCAAAGACTCCAAGCTCTTAAACGCAATGTATAGGTGTGAACCTAGCCTAAAAGTACATTGAATGAGGATTGTCCCTTGTGGCTGCTGTCTTAGTTGAAATTTTCAGCCTCTGCTCCCCCCGCCACCCCCCATACCCTGGCAGCTGTACTCTTTAGTGCTACAGGGGTTAATGTGAGCTCCTGGATCTGTAACAGACACTCCTCAAGGGTGGCTACTATGCCACTATTGCCACCCCCTCTACATTGATAGAAGCTGTAATATAGCTTCCATAAATGAAAAGTGATTTATGAAAGGAAGAGATGGACCTTTCATTCATCCATCCGTTCTTCATTTATAGAACCCTTTTCATTGCTGGAAGCTATAGTACAGCTTCTATGAATAAAGGAGGGGGGTGGAAAAGGGTATTCATAGTTGTCACTTTTGATGAGTGCCTATGACAGGTCCAGCTGCTGTAAAGTACCAGAAGAATACCACTGCAGGGGTATGGGGGGGTATGGGGGTGAAGGTTTCTAGAAAACAGCCACCAGCACAAAGGATACTTCTCCTAAATATAAGTACCATGCCTTGAACTGATTAAAAATAAAATAATAATAAACTTTGATTTCTATTACTACGATTTCAAGCAAGAACGGAAGTTGAGCAATCTACGTAGAGGATGCTAATGTCAGAATGGAGTTTTCTTTATTGAATATCCCATGCTGAGTATTTTCCCACTGCAGTGTTGACAACATCCCACAGCTCACTGTATGTAAAGTAAACTCTGAACTGTTAATGTTTCTTGAACATGTCATTTCATGTCAAAGCTGTTTCAACAGATGTGAACTTTTCCCAAACCTGATGTGGTTCACTTTTAATTTGACCTCTCCATGTCCAAGAAATGTATTTGAAATGATTGGTTATTTTACCATTTTCAAGCAATAATTTTTAAAGTTTATACTAAGCAAGTCATCGTTTCTTAGCGGGAGAGAAACTGCGGTTCTGGTTGCAAACTTATCTGAACAATATGTTTTTTTCCAAACATCTTCTAAACATTAAACATTTACATTGTACTTGTTTTGGATAAATCAAAATATATGTGACTACTAGTATTGTACAAAATCCGGATTATGGTTGCAGAGGATTAAGAGGCAGCAGAGGTCAGTCTGGAACACTGGCAAATGTTTTATTTAAAGGATTACAGGACTACATCTCCATATAACCAGGGCTTATTTCACAGCACAGTCCAAAGGGCAATCATTTGCACAGCAGCCACATAGAAAACAACGCTAAACGGTTAGCATTGTAACTCTGTGTCTGGATGTTCTGGGTTACTATAAAATAATTATATCTGTATCTATAGATAGATAACTGATTCCCATCCAGCGATGCCCTGGTACAATGCTGGGTAGGAAAAGTGATATCTCTGTGTCTGATTGGCTACATTGGAGGCCAGAGGAGAGATCCGGGGGTCTAATAGACCCCAGATCTCTCCATAAAGAAGACCTGTCATGGCCCATGCTATCACAAGGGATGAACAACAACCCTTGTGATAGCAATAATAATATAAAAAAAATGAAAGGGACAGTGTACATTAAAAAATAAAAATACAATAAAAAAAATAAAAGCACCCCCGTGTTTGCACGTGCCAGTCCCGCATGCATATGTAAATGGCTATTGTGCCACACATGTGAGATACCGTCATGAACGTCAGAGTCAGAGTAATAATTCTAGCTCCAGACCTCCTGTGTAACTCTAATGCCACGTACACACGACCATTTTTCATGACGAGAAAAATGCAATTTCTTTAATTGGTCATTAAAAACAATCGTGTGTAGGCTCCAGAGCATTTTTCTCGACGAGAAAAATGGGCATTAAAAATTTAGAACATGCTCTATTTTTTCTCGTCGTTTTTCTGGTCTTGAAAAACGGCCGTGTGTACGCTTTAATGAAGGGAAAAAAACGCGCATGCTCAGAAGCAAGTTATGAGACAGGAGCGCTCGTTCTAGTAAAACTAGCGTTTAGAATGGAGATAGCACATTCGTCACGCTGTAACGGACTGAAAAGCACGAGGCTGAAAAGCACAAATCATCTCTCACCAAGCTTTACTAACACAAGGGTGGCGTCATCCGAATAGGACTTCCCCTTTACAGTGCCGTTGTACGTGTTGTCGAACGTGTTGTACGTCACCGCGCTTTGCTCGAGCATTTTTTTTCATGATAGTGTGTAGGCAAGGCAGGCTTGAGAAGAAACACGTCGAGAAAAACTTCGTTTTTTTTCAATGACATTAAAAACGGCCGTGTGTATGCGGCATAAGCTGATAACCTGTAAAGGCTTTTAAAATGTAGCTGTAGCGCACACACCCCTCTCTTTACCTGCATTAACTTCGGCTCCACGCAGGAAGGGGGAGGCACACCGCACCACAAGCCTTTACCCTCCTGTGTAAAGAGGTTGAGCGGTGTTAGTTTTGGGCCTTGTCTGCGGCCAGAGTCAAAGTCCTCCCGAGAATGATCTCACTTCTACCTTGGATAGATGCAAGTCCTTGCTTTCCCCAGGAATGTGAATGTCCACACTAGCTGAAAGTCCAACTCAATATTTATTTCTCACAGGATAATAAACAGCCTTTTTGATAGCAGACAGGTTGGAGCGAAGATACAGGACAGCTTAGATGTGTTGGAGGTCCAGGCACAAACGTAGCTTAACTCTTTAAGACATTCCTCCGGAGAGTTACCAGAGGCCCCCACCGTCATCACGACTCTGCGCTGGGTCTTCGGAAAGGGTTACCTCCCTGGCCTCCTCGTCCCAGATATGGGTCCCCTCGCAAGGTGGCACCCTGGGAGTCCTCGATCCCTAGCGGACCCCAGCAGAAGGTCTTTCAAAATAGTACCTCACCCCAGACTGAAGGTGTCTGGGATGGAACAGGAACTCCACCTCCGGGCCTAGGGCACCCGGAGACGGCACTCACTCACAGCTAGGCCGAAGGTGCCTGGGCGTGGACCTCGAACGGAAGATGTCCACCCCTTTTATACCCTCTCCCGACAGGCACAGCAGGTTCCCCGCCGTACTACTGCTGAGAGGGGACACAAAAGGCACAGCCCTCAATCAGTGGTTCAACCCTGGCCCACGGCGACAGCGCCACCTGTAGGCCACAGGGAACTGTACACCAATACTATCCCCGTGAACAGAAATGGTCCATAAACCCTAACAATAAGCGCGTCTGAGCCTAATTACCGCTCAGACACTCCCCTTAAATTGAACATAGCTAATGGAGATTGCGTGCGCAATTTTGAAGTGTGACATGTTTGGTATCTATTTACTCGTTGTATCATCAACTTTTATATTTTACCAAAAATTGGGTATTATATTGTGTTTTTGTGCATTAAAGTTAATTAAAGTGTATTTTTCCCCAAAAATTTGCATTTGAAAAAACGCTGCACAAATATTGTGTGACATAATAATATGCAACAACCACTATTTTATTCTGTAGAGCATATGCTTAAAAAATTTATAATAGTTTGTGGGTTCTAAGTAGTTTTTTAGCAAAAAAATGTTTTTTCACACATAGGAGAGGGATGTCAAAATTGGCCCAGCGTGGAAGTAGTTAAGCAATATTCATCCAGTGCCATATCATGTACCACTGGAGTCCCCTTAAAGCAATCGTAAACTCTATTTTTTTTAATGGGCTTCCTGCAGGTTTGTGCCACAATGTTCTAGTATGCACCACATGCTAGCACATTAGGACAGGCTCACCTTTCAAATGGAGCCCTCCAGTGTTGAACTGTCAAAAAAATACACCACTAAAGCATGATCCAATTTGCTCCAGCAGGGGAAAAACTTCATGTGTCAACTTTACCCATAAATATTAGTATCCAGTTATATGATGTACATTTAAGAAAGAATCCAGGCTTTTCTTAAAGCAATCTGTTGAGCTGGCCAGAACCAGGAAGAAGTATTGTGTCAGTTTTGCATAAAAAGAACCAAAGGATGAAAAACCAAGGAATTATATCCAAGAAAATAAGTAATGCAATTAAAAGTCAGAAAGGTCACCTGCTCAGAAGTGAAAGCAAACTTGCATCCTTGTCTATGTCATGAGATTCAAGCACTCAGCCTGATAGGAGGTCTGGCACATAAGTGCAAGGAAAGTGTGTAGGAGAGTGGGTAGGGGTATGCATATATGGATATATGTGTGCATATGCAGAACAGTTTCTCTTGAAATATTTTGGCTCTACAGTATAAATCAAAACAGCATCTCAGAGAGCAGTGATCAGGACTTGAAAGAAAGAGAAGCCCGGAGCTGATACAGGGTATAGGCAGAGGGCTGGCATGACTAGATTAGCAGGGAACCTAAGGGTTAAATGTTAAGGGAAGTGTGGAAGTGAGGGGAGTGGGGGTGGCCTGAGCAGCTAGTTTTTTCCCGGGGTAGGAGGAGCCGCAGGGAACGTGCAGGTCACTCACAGGGCAGCGTGTTGAGAGGAAGCTCCCACCATCCCGCCCTTTTTGTCTGTTTGTTTGCAGGATGTGATTGGAGATATATGGGGTATGCGGTTGGGGATTCTTGGAGGCAGTAGACAATGTGACCAATTTGGCAGAAGTGGGGAACCATCAAGGTATGGGATCTTCGGGTGATGCCAGCTAACCGTGGTTTAGCTGGCATCGGTTGATGGGTACCAGCGTGGGGAAGGTTCAGAGGGTATGATCCTTGAGCCGGTGCACTACGGCTGGGATCTTTGAGTGCCACGCTGGTACAAGGGAAATAAAAGGTCAATGCCTTCAATTGTCTCCAACAGGGTGCTATATCTGTAAAGGATTGTGTTTAGTGATTTAAAATGTCTTTGGGTTTATTGTTATGGTTTTCTAAGTTGTTAATAAAATGGCCAAGCGGCCAATTTTACTCCAAAATGGTTGTCCCCTGTTTATTTATAGTTTAAGGTTAAGTTGGGGGGTAAGAAGGTAATGGTGGTTTATCTGACTTAATATAGTCATGAGATAGGGGACACTGGTACTATTACCAATTCAGTACCAGTAATTGCAAGGTTACTTTAATAAAGGATGTAATGTAACTTGCTGTATGGATATGGTTGGAAATGATGTACCCATGTTTACAATTTACCTTTAGAGCAATTAATGGCATTTTCAGCAAACACAAATGATTTTGCACCATTCTGGGTATAAAAATACACATTAACATGTCAAAATTATTTCCCAGATTGCTGTCCAGGAAACACATCAGTCATGGTTGTGGTCCAGATACTTATCAAGCGTTGCATGCATTAAAAAAAAAAAAAGGCCAGGAAATCAAATGGCACAGTGACCTTATGCCATTTTTTTTGTGAGCAACCCTTATTGACATCTTTATGAGATCCTCATTTGGGATAAAGGTCCAGTAATTTAAGCCTAAGTTACTTGCATTCAATGGTGCTTGTATTCAATGAAAAGTGTAACTTGTGCTAGTGGCCACCCCTCCTCCCCATACCTTCGCAATAGTAATCTTCAAGTACTGCAGGGGTTAGTTAATACAGCAACTGGACCTGTCACAGGCACTTGAAGCGGGGTTCCACCCGCGATTTTTATTTTTAAAAGTCAGCAGCCTCAAACACTGTAGCTGCTGACTTTTAATAGGGACACTTACCTGTCCTAGGCGCCCGCGAAGTTGCCCCCCGAGGCCGATAGCTCGATCCTGGCAGCTCCCGGCGCCTCTATCCTTACTGAGGGAAACAGGCAGTGTAGCCTTGCGGCTTCACTGCCCGATTCCTACTGCGCATGCGCGATTCGCACGGCGCTTTGTGAATGGGCCGGCTGCTCTCTGGGATACACACAGTTCCCAGAAGGCAGCGCGCCCCATTCACCAGAAGACAACGCGAGGAGGACAAGGAAGAAGACCTGCCACGGTGGATGAAGAGGCAGATTAGGAACGTCCGCATAGCAACCACCTTTTCTGGTCAGTACATTTTTTTTTTCTATTTTTTTTTCTATTTTTTTTTCTATTTTTTTGTAGGTTTTTTGTGTTTTTTTTTTTTTTTAGGGTGGAACTTCACTTTAAGAGTGTCAACTATGTCTGCCCTTCTGTCCCCCTCCTTCATTATTCATAGAAGCTGTTCTATAGCTTCTATCAATGAAAAGTGTTGTATGAATGGAGAACAGATGGATGAAAGAAAGGTTCCCCTCCTCTATTCATAGGTCTGGTATAGTTGAAAGGAATCCCAAGCTGCTTTGTTTACAAACAAGAGTAAGCAGCTGGGTGCTGTTATTTACAAACAATTTAAAAGTGAAAGTTTTTTTTTTCAAGAACCATACTTACCTACAGTAGATCGATGCAGCCTCAGTCCAAAGCTGCATCTGTTCCCCGTTGGCTCTAAGACTGAGAACTGAGCATTTAACCGTTAGTTGACTAGCCACCGCAGTTATACTGTGGCAGGTTGGCACGGCTGCGCAAATCGCCGTAGCTATACGTTGCTCCTTTAAGATGTCATAGCAGACGCGCGGGGGTCGCCGCGTATCCCCGGAGCCGATGAGCGTGCCCGGCGGGCGCGATGTCTACCGGGCACCCGCGATCGCTCGTGATAGAATGAGAACGAGTGTGTGTGTGTAAACACACAAATCCAGGTTCTCTCAGGGGAGAGAAGACAGATCGTGTGTTCATACTAAGTAGGAACACTGACCGGTCTCCTCCCCAGTCAGTCCCATCCCCCCTACAGTTCGAACACACCTAGGGAAAACAGTTAACCCCCTTGATCACCCCTAGTGTTAACCCCTTCCCTGCCATTGACATTTATACAGTAATCAGTGTCCATTTTTAGCTCTGATCGCTGTATAAATGTCAATTGGTCCCAAAATAGGGTCAAACGTGTCCGATCTGTCCGCTGCAATGTCCTGATAAAAATCGCAGATCGCCGCCATTACTAGTAAAAAAATAATAATAAAAATGACATAAATCTATCCCCTATTTTGAAGACGCTATAACTTTTGCGCAAACCAATCAATATACGCTTATTGCTATTTTTACCAAAAACATCTAGAAGAATATATATCGACCTAAACTGATGAAGAAATTTGTTTATTTAATTTATTTTTTGGATATTTTTTTATAGCAAAAGGTACAAAATATTGTGTTTTTTTCAAAATTTTTGCTCTTTTTTTGTTTATAGCGCAAAAAATAAAAACCGCAGAGGTAATCAAATACCACCAAAAGAAAGCTCTATTTGTGGGGGAAAAAATTACATCAATTTTGTTTGGGTACAATGTGGCATGACAGCGCAATTGTCAGTTAAAATGATGCAGTGTCGTATCGCAAAAATGGCCTGGTGAGGAAGGGAGCAAATCCTTCCGGGGCTGAAGTGGTAAACACTGCCGATCGCTTGGTTCTCAGAGCTCCATGAGCAGAGAGCTGGAGACTGTCAGTCACCGGCTCTCTACTCTGCCCTTCCCCGCGCTCTCTGGAGTACTGGGCTGTGGAGGGGGATGGGTCACAGAAGCGCAGAACAAACTGCACTCCTATGATTCATAGGTATCCTTTCACTATCAAACACACAATGCTAACCCCATGGCACACTACACACACTGCTATTTAATTGTGAAATGTTATTTATCATTGTTGTTTTTTAATGCCATGTGTATACATGATGCTCTGATAACTGATCACTCTTTCATACATCACCTTGGGAAATGCATATGCACCATTTTCAGAGCCATTGTCCAACCCTGATTGGCAGCCTATCCAATTCCATTTGCTGCAGCATCCCATGGTGGAAGAGCACACGCAAGAAAATCTCAGTATTCTGTCGGTCTAAGAAAATGCCAATGTGTAGGGTGAAAATATGATTGGTCTATAATTCTTATCACTAGAACTTTTTTTTCAGTGCCTTCATCCTGATTGGATAGAAGGGACTGAAGGAGGGCAGCTGTAGGGGTTGACCTGACCTCTATAAAAATGTAGCTTTAAAGCACACACTAAAAAAATCACCGTGCATTTGGAGGGGGAAAAAGTGGGGAGTTTGGGGTAGAGAAAAAGTGAAAAATTATTGTAACGTGTAGGGAGTTTGAGGAGCAATATTAATATCTGTAAAAAAATTAAAAAGGACAATTTCCTTTTAAATATGTGATTTTAATATTTGTGGGTATCCATGGGGGTCTTGGCATTAACTAAACATAGTAAAACTACTGTATAGCATATCACCCTTGGTCACTTACTGTATAATGCTTTACTATGATATCTGCATACAAATTTGTGTAGTAGGCTTTCAGAAAGTTCTAAAAGTCATTTTACAAGTGGAATATCATATTAAATATTTTTTTTTCTGTGACTACAACTTCTTAAAGGTCGTGTCTTTACAACATTGATAATGAAATGTCTTATATGGTGATGTCTATCTATATTTGTATTTTGAAACAGTACTAAAGTGTTTAACATGTTCACACTGGAATCGTGTTGATCCTTCATTCTATGAGAAGATTGGAGCCACAGGGATCTAGCTTCAGTATTTCATTCATGGCTGACCAAGAATTTTGATTACAGTTAAAGTTAAAACTGCAAAAAAACAAGAAGCACTTAGATGAAATGGAACACTGTCTCTTATCCATGCTCATAAACCTTTAATATCAATTAAAATAAATGCATATGAAACCTGAGACATTGGATTAGACTTGATGTGTCCAAGGCTCCCTATTTATCTATGTGCTAAATATGAATTTACTATTTGGCTCACTGAGTCAACACATTACATTATTAAGCTACAAACACATGTAAGTATAATGGTTTATGGAAAAAGCCTTGAAGGGACCCTGGCTTTTTTCTTTATAGCATGGACCATATATAAGCTTTGTATTATCACCAAAATATCTACAAAATAGGTCAAGGATTAGTTTAAATAGGTGTAGCAGGCTAGTTATACTAAACTGCCTGTTGTATAAGGTGTCTATGAACATTTAAGTATTTACATATTCTTAAGAAACCATAAATGAGCTTTAAAACAACCCTCACTGGTCTTTGTGACTGCAGGCATTGTAGGGTAATTCATCCTCAAATTTCACAGAACAAACAGTGAAGTTGTTAAAGTTATAAGACCCTTGAGCCATTGCTGTGAGGGGCAGCACGGTGAGCAGAACTGGCTTAGTATTCGAGTTGGCTAACTTCAGTGATTATGCTGTGAATTTTAATGGAGAGGTGCTCCACGATGCCTGCAGCTACAAAAATTTGTGAGGCTTTGTTTCAAAGCTCATTTTCTACTTGTTAGGAAGATCTTACAATTTGAATGTCCATAGCCTAGCCACAGGTTCACTGTAAAGTTTCTGATGAAGCATGATATAACTGTCAGTAGCTGATCAGACATGGTATTAGACCAGGACTTGAGACTTGAGAGTGCCATATTTGATGAGGCTTAAGAGAGCTACTGCTAAAAAAAAGCTGTAGTAAACTTAGAGCTGATCTGAATAATAGCAACCAATGATGTCCTTTTTTTTTGGAAAGCTAACATTTGACTAGTTGCTGTAAACAATAATTCCACTTTTTCTTTAGTGACATTTTTCATAAATCATCTCTATAGTGTAAATAGTAATTGCTTGTAGTCACACTAGGCAACCAGAAGCCGAGATCATTTGAAAGTTGTTTTCTGATTGCCATGGATAATAAATCATTTATGTACACTTATTATATAAGCCCAAGCCCATGTCTTCAATTTTTCGATTCAAAATAAAATAAAACATGAACATTTGATTTAGACACAACAGTAAAAGGAACTCTAGCTAATACATTTAAAAAAATCACAGGCCAGTAGAAAAAAAATGAAAAATAAAATCTTTGTCTTCAATACTCATCCTAATGCCACGTACACACGATCGGTTTTTCCATCGGTATAAAAAAATAGAACATGTTTTAAATTTTACAGATGGAAAAAAAAACGATAGCAAATTCCGATCGTCTGTGGGGAGCTCCGACGGAGAAAAAACCCACGCATGCTCAGAATCAAGTCGACGCATGCTCAGAAGCATTGAACTTCATTTTTCTCGGCTCTTCGGAGTGTTTTACGTCAAGGCGATTGGGACCGTCAGATTTTTGACTGATGGTGTGTAGGCAAGACTGATGGAAGTCAGCTTCATCGGATTTCCGATGGAAAAATCCATCGGATTTTATTCCATCAGAAATCCGATCGTGTGTACAGGGCATAAGTCTGGCATTGTCCACAGCAGAAACTATGATATGACACTAGATGTTGCCAGTCTTTGGTTGAATAACAACCATCCTTATTAAACCTATTTTCCCTAAGCCCAGGCTGTCTTCTGAATATGTACCATCACCCTCGCCCAGAGTAATACTACATTGAAGAGAGCTCACACATCATTAAGTGAGTGCGGTTCAATGCAGGAGTTAGGACTGGCAACTGCTGTTGCTGGAGGAGAAGACATTAAGCTTGGTGGATAAGACATGTTTAGTTTTTTTGGGATTAGTTTTCTCTTGTTAAGTTATAACTCAGTGTTCTACTTTCAATCACCCTGAAAAAATGTCTCCAAATTCGGATTCAGAACTTTATTGAAAATGCAGATCAGACTTTACAAAATACGTTACAGTAAGCAATTGAGTAATAATATCATAATGATCTATATATAGCACATGTGGTGCACCCACATACCACACAAATGTGCTCAGTTAGTAAAATCAGATGGTGCCTGCTGGCCAATCTGATTAATGCTGTAATGGGCAGAATGAGTAACCAAATGCAGTGTAATATAATTCACTAGGTTATTTGTTTTAATTTAGCAGTGGATATAAAAAAAAATCTATACAAGCTTGGAGGCAAATTTTCTAACAAAACATATTATTCCTCTAACAAGTCTGTGGTATTTGGTAACACATTTTAATTTTTTCAGCATTTCATATGTTCTTGTTTAGTTAAAAGAAGTTGAACAATCGGCATACAATGGCATGTAAAACAGACATAGTTAATGGGTGGTCCAACTAGGTGCCAGAAAGTTCACTGACAAAAGGCCCACTGCAAATTCAGGATACAGATTTTCATTTTTCAGAAGAGTATTTTTTGTTAGCCCTAATTCATATTAATGTCCCTATTGACATTTTTCTCAGACGAATAAAAAGAAAATCCTCTTCAGAGACGGACATTAAAATAAAAGTTTTGGTTTACGTTTTGAGATTTAAGCTTTGCAATAAAATGGATTAATTTATATGACTAAAAATGTCTTTTTTAGAACACAAAGTATGCTCAATATTGAATTGCGACAGCAGAACATGATAGCATGCTGAATTCTTGTCTTCTGTTTGACAGTCATTTCATGGTACAAATCAGCTAGATTAGGAAGTTTAATGCATGTTTGCTCTTTTCAATGGCTCAGTCATGCAAATAATAAAAAAGCTATTTTAAACATGGCAGGGTGAAATGTTAAAAATGAAACAAACAAGGGAGAATGATGGATTATTGGAACGGAATAGAGAGGAGCTGTGTGTCCAAATACTAAAATATCATTATATTATATGAAACGGTGCAAATCTTTCCTCCAATAAAATGATTCAAAACTATTTTCATATTATATTTTGAGATTTATTTTACTACACCTGTGAAAAATAGCAAAATGGCAATTGTTTGCGAATATTTAATTAAAAGTATATGAATATTTAGTAGGTCACATATAGGCAGGGCTTTATTTTCCCGAGAATAGGTGCAGGCATAGGCGTGTTCACAGGGTGTGCCAGGTGTACCCAGGCACACCCTAATCACCCTGTGTGGCACAGATTCCCACCTGTTTAGACCCCTGATTTTTCACCCAAGCCCCCTAAAAAAATGCGATTGTAAATAGCAATAAAAGATAAAATAATAAAAATGAAAACTACTGACATCTTCCACTGCCCTACTGACACCGTCCATTGCTCTGCTGACACCGTCAGTCAATATAAACATGCACACACGTAAATGTGTTTGAGCTTTGGAGTGCACACCCTAATGCAATAGGCTGTGCACACCTATGGGTGCAGGTACTCTCCCTCACCCCCAAGTAACCCTTGTTTTAGCCCCCAACTACCTCCCAGCAATGCCCCTTGTCCCTGACCCTACCCACCTTTTAGCACTGCCCCTTTTAAAGAATATATTCCCAGCCCCCTGCCAGCAACAACAGACCCCCTAGCACCATCAAAAAAAACAGCAGAAACAATAAATATCCCAGAAACAATAATAAATCCCCCAGAAGCAATAATAAATCACCCAACAGCAACAGTAGACCCCCAACAACAATATTAGATCCCTGCAGCATTAGCCATAGACCCTTCCTAAGCTACACATGCACAGTTGGCTAGTCAGTGTGGATAGGTGTAGTAAGTAAAGGAATACCATCTGCAGCAATCATCCATAGTATTTGCTGTAGCAATAAATATGGGCAGTCGGGAGTCAGAACTATGGAGTAGCCACTGTCATGGACTTCCCCTTCTTCATGTCAATATATTGAGAGGTGGAGACAAATATGCTCTTAAAAGAGTGAATTGACAGTGACAGACAGGTCAGCAGATAGCTGATGTTGAATGTAAACAAAGAGCCAGGCAGAGGAACGCTTATGTCTGGAAAAGGAATTAAGGAATCAGCTCTGCTGTGCTATCTGTCACTACAGGTGTATGCTGAAGAGAAGTCTGAAGGGGAAACCACTTAACTATAGGGGCAAAAACAGCCACTTTTCCTGAGTGGTATGGCACCCCCTTCAAGTGGCACCCAGGGATTGTACACAGCGAGCACTTGTGCCTGCAGATACCTTTGCTAGAGGTGCTGGTACTGAGTATTGGCACGTATCGTCTGAATAAAAAAGCATTGCATATAAAGTGCCAGAGTTTGTATTCATGATAACTCAATTAACTTAAAACATACAAAAACATGCATAATTGCATGATAGATAGTGGATAGACAAATAATTGGGGGAGGTAAGTGAAAGAGAAGGTAGGAGAAGAAAATGTATAGAAAATTGAAGAAGGAAAAGGGAAGGAGATATATAGAAAAATAAGGGAAGGGGATGGAATGTAAGAATAACAAATTCGAAAGGGGAGGGGAGGGGAGGGGAGAGAAAATGGAAGGGGAGAAAAGCGAAAAAGGTGATGGGGAGAGGAGGGGAATAGGAAATGAAGGAGAAAAGGAGGAGCTTGTGCAAAGGTATTTAGAACAATAAAGTTTAGTAGCGATTGTCTAAAGCCGGCCATAGGTTATACAATTTTCTTGTTCAATTCTCTTTAGATTTCCCTTCAACTATGTAGTGCAAAGGCCTGCCTGATTGCATACAAATTAAAAGTGTTTAGGTTTGACCTCACATTATATGTGTAGCGGGGTGTACAATTTAGGGGAGTGTCTGAGTGGTAGTTGGGCTCAGACACACTATTGTTAGGGTTAAGGGACCATTTGTGTGCCATGGGAGTTGGTGTTGGTGTGTAGTTCCCTGGGACCTACAGGTGGTGCTGTCGCCCTGGGTCCGGGTTGAACCGCAATACAGGGTTGCGCCTTTTCTTGTCCCCTTTCGGCAGCAGTACGGCGGGGCAGGGAACCTGCTGTGCCTGTCGGGAGAGGGTATAAAAAGGGGCGGCCATCTTCCATGGGGGCTTGTTCATCCACGCCCGGGCACCTTTGGCCTGGGTATGTGGGTTTGTTATCTCCGGGTGCCCTAGGCCCGGAGGCCGAGTTCCTGTTCCATCCCAGACACCTTCAGTCTGGGGTGAGGTACTAATTTGGAGGCCTGGGGCCCAGAACCTTCGGCTGGGTTCCGCCGGGGATCGAGGACTCCCAGGGTGCCGCCTTGCGAGGGGACCCGGATCTGGGATGAGGAGGCCAGGGAGGTTACCTATACCGAAGACCCAGCGCAGAGTCGTGGTGACGGTGTGGGCCTCTGGTAACTCTACGGAGGGATGTCTTCTCCCTCACACGGGCCAAGTACTCTCTAGAAGGAAGTTCACTTACAGGTCAGTGGCAGTGGCCTAATAGGGCCGTGCCCTATTCACCCGGTCAGTGGCAGTGACCCGTTCTCCAAGTCAGTGACAGTGACTTTCTATTCACCTGGTCTGTGGCAGGGACCAATCTCACGGTCTGTGGCAGAGATCGTGCGCCATAACTGTTTGTGAAATCTAAACAGTAAAAGAACATGATTCAAGTTTGTGCCTGGACCCCCTCCCACTTAGCTGTCCTGTTTCTTGTCCCAATCTGTCTGCTTTTAAAGAGGCATATTTATTATCCGTGTGAAATAAATATAGAAGTTGGACTTTCAGTTGGTGTGGACAGTTATATTCCTGGGGAAACATAAGGACTTGCATCTATCTAAGGTAGAGGCGAGAATCATCCTCGGGAGGATTCAACTCCAGCCGCAGGCAGGCCCAAAAAGTAACACCGCTCAACCTCCTTACTCAGGAGGGTACGGGCTTGTGGTGCGGTGTGCCTCTCCCCTCCCTGCGAGGAGCCGAAAACACATACAAAAGGGCAGATAGGGGGAGAGGTGAGGGCGCTACATATGGTTTTGGTAAATTGTAAGGAAAATTGTACAAGAAAACTGTATATTGTATGGCCAGCATTAGAAATACATGCAGCAGCAGCTTCTAATGCCCTGATGTCATGGACAACTGCAGGACCACTCTGACGGGCAAAACATTGGCACTTCCTGACAGTGGAAAAGATTGCTGTCCCCTTCCTGCCTCCTATATATTCCTATTGGGAGGTAAAGCCAAGCACTGACACTACCTGGAATTATGAGAGTTTTGCCCATTAGAGTGGCATGGCATTTTAAAAAAAAGGGTATTAGGGTAATCTGAAAGTATGTACAAGAACCCTTAGTGGTTACCGTAATGTACTCCCACATTGTATTTTGTCTGTATAAATTGTCTCTTTAATCTGCATAAATATGCATTCTTTTTTTTAAACTGTATTCTCTTCCTGCCAAAACACAAATGTCAGCTCAGTGTCAGGCTGCACAGTCCACAAAGTGTTTGAACTATATCTTGCCTGAATTCAAGGCTGGTAAATGACAGTGAGCTGCTGGAGGTGGAAAAAACTGGCGGTTATTAATGCCTTTAGTTTTCTTTCATGTCATTCTGACAGAACCTTATTTTTATGACAAGTTTATATTCAAGTCTCTTTTACTAGCACTAACCCAGCACTAAGTGAATTGTCTGTTCTTAAAGTAAAAGTATACAAGTAAGCAGTTTCGGGACAAGGTCATCCAGCTCCCAGGGCAAAGATGTCAAACTGCACCCCCCTCCTCTGTTTATGATGTGTAATCTTAGAGGATCCTACACCCAGTAAACCATTGCGCCCAGGGCAAATTCCCCTCCCTCCCACCCACCCCTTGTCCCAGCCCTGCAAGTAAGAAATCAAAAGCCAGATCCTTGAGTGGTAGGGCTGCACTGTTATTAGTGGAGATTGGGATTTTTATAAATTCCATTTGTGACTAGTTCTCTTTAATGTTAAGCTTGCATGATACTTACTTAAATATATCTAAAGCCAAAACTTATTTAGTTTAGTAGGGGAGGGTAAATCCATTGGCTGCTTGTTTTTAGCTATATTTGTCTCATTAGGGGGATTTCCCTTCACCTCCTCTGCCATGGTCTCAACAGGAAGTGAGAAGATATCTTTCCAATGTAAGGAATATCCCCTCTTAGACAAAAAAAAAAGTGTCCCCATTTGAAGTTTACCCCTGTTTTCCTGGTCTGGTGGTACCTGAAAATATTGGATTTAATTTCCTGATAATTGATGATTAGGAGAATTATGCCCTGTACACACGATCGGTTTTACCGATGAAAACAGTCCGATGGACTTTTCTCATCGGACAAACCGATCGTGTATGGGCCCCATCGGTCTTTTTTCCATCGGTGAGAAAAAATAGAACATGTTTTAAATTTATCCGATGGAAAAAAAAACGATAGCAAATTCCGATCTTCTGTGTGGATCTCCATCGGAGAGAACCCACACATGCTCAGAATCAAGTCAACGCATTCTCAGAAGCATTGAACTTAATTTTTCTCGGCTCGTCTGAGTGTTTTAGGTCACAGCGTTTGGGACGGTCGGATTTTTGACTGATGGTGTGTAGGCAAGACTGATGGAAGTCAGCTCCATCGGAATTCCGTGGAAAAATCCATCGGATTTGAACCCATAGGAAATCCGATCGTGTGTACAGGGCTTTAGAGAGAGCAAATCTCCCTAACAAGGACTCAGTAATAAAGACCTTGCAGTGGTTCTGACCCCTCACTACTGTATTCAAATCTAAAAAAACTAGTTTTACCACTGTTTAAACGTTCAGGTGGTTTTATTTATATATTATGTATAATGCAATGCCCAATTTGACAATTCACTAAACTGTTGGCGCTATATAAATCCTGTATATTTGGAAAAAAATAAAATAAATACTGTATATTGATAATAATATAATGCCTGCACTATTTTGTGCATTGTTTGTTAATTTTTAAGACTGAAAATAAAATGATGAACGCTTTTCCCTTAATCTTAAACTGCAGGCAAATGAAAAAAAAAAAAAAAAAAACACAAATGTATACAGTTATATAAAAAGAATGACATTTATTTTAATTGCAACTAATGTGATATATGTAAAGAGACAGCACAAGCCATTACTGTACAGAAGCCATGTTTACTGAAAGACCCAGCAGGAACAGGAAACACCACACAGGAAGAAGTACAACAGAGATGCACCATAGAGTTGCATTTAAAGAAACATATCATCCATAACAATTTCAGCATCTTGTAGTGCACTCTATATCAAAACTCAGACTAGGATACAGAGGAGTAGCCAGTTAGGGCCAATCAGGTGTTTTGTATTCAACAGTGCTGGCAAAAGGAATACATATAACAATGACCTTCACTGTCCAATCACATGATGGGGGCAGGGAGGTGACCTAGCTGTGTTGCTTATCTTCAATAAAGGAATGTAAAGTAACAAGGATTTTTATATACTAAGGCAGAGCTTTATAAATCTCAGGACCAGATGGACAAAAATATACTTACTTTGGTAGATAAGAAAGCTCTCTTATATCTAATAAAACTGTATTTTTAGATTGTATGCCTGAATTCCTGAGTTTTAGATTCAAGGTTTTACCACATGTATGCTAGATAATTAATTTTATGTTGAATTTTAAATGTATATGTCAATCGACTCAGGCTGCAAAGCCATTACCCCTTGCAAGGCATCTTGTCCCAGTGTTGATGAATAAGGCATCTTCCCAACATCCAGTCCCCAAAGAGGATCTTGGTGTTTGTGGGGGGGGGGGGGAATTCATAAGAATCTGGAAGTTCCCTTTATAAAAAGGGGATCCCCAGATAGCCACCTCTCTCAGGGGAATGAGTACAGGGGCATATTATTACCCTTCATCCATTCCCACAAAGCGTTTGATGGGCTAGTTACATTTTTTAGAAAAAAAATAAACTCTCACCCTCTCCCTCCTTCAGGTCCCTGCTGCACTTACCTCTGTGGGTGATACAGTTTCACCATCCACGCAGCCTGGTGCAATGTTCCTGGGGTTTAAAAACTGTGCTTTTGACCGTGTGGGCCAATCAAAATTGCTCTGATCCATCCCAGTGTCCTTAGAGAAACAAAAGGAAAAAAAATACAGTTATCAATCCCTAGGACTGCTGCATCAGGCTGAGTGATCTGTAAAACTCTATCCCCTATGGAAGTACAGTAAGTGCAACAGTGGCCTGATGGTGGGGAGAGTATAGGGTGTTAGTTAACCTTTAAATCTTTTCTGAAATTGTGCACTAACCCTTTAAAACGGTGGTAAACCACCACAACAATAAAAATAAAGTGGGCCCCCCTGCAGGGTTAAGTCATAATGTACTAGTATGCACTGCATAGTAGCACATTATGACAGACTTACCTGTAAAGCGGATCCCTCCCACGCAGGGCTGTCACAGATCCCTGGCACTGCCATCTTCACCCGGTCTTCCTTCTGGGTTTGCGGGCTCCAGCTGTATGAATAGTCGGGGAGCCCTTGACTCTGGCATAGGGATGCCACCACTTCAGAGAACATGCACCGGTGACGTCACTAGCAGTGCCCCTTATGAATATCTCCTAAACAGTGCAGGTTTAGGAGATATTTATTATACCTACAGGTAAGCCTTATTATAGTCTTACCTGTAGGTATAAGTTCAAAAGTGGAGTTTACTACCACTTTAAAGTAAAAAAAGACACTTGCACCATGAAAAAAGTAATTTAATAACAATGAAAGAAAAGTAAAATATTGTCCTTTCACTTCATCCAATATTGTCAGTCATCACAACCATCTGGCTGTCAATGTTGTGCCACTGCCACCATAACCCACGACCTAATGGTGTTTCCCCACCTCACTTCCATTGCTAAATGACAGTTCTCAAAGGCTGTGTTAATGTAAACAAAGGGTTGGTGATTCCTGAGTGATGTCATTGACCATATTTGTGCATGCGCATGCGAATACTCAGTATTCACTAATAGATGGAATATTAGGGACTTTATTGAGTATGTAGTTGTCATAAGTTATTCTGAAAGTGGAAGAGGAAAAATGTATCTACCTACCTACCTATCTATCTATCTATCTATCTATCTATCTATCTATCTATCTATCTATCTATCTATCTATCTATCTATCTATCAATCAATCTATATATTCTGCGCTTGTGGCAGGCAATCATGGTGGTGCTGGGGTGTGGCAGCCTTTAGTAACAATGAGACAGGAACTTGTAGCCAATAAAATTAATACTTCTTGAACTCCAAATAGAGGGTCAAAACTGATAATTCTAATTTTGGTAGATGATAGCATTGAATTACCGATGTTTACTTACTTGTCAGGAACTCTGTTGTAATTGCCAGAAACTACCAACCATGAGTTCTATAGACCGCCGTTGATTGTGAAGCCAAAACGAGGCAATAAAGTGACAACTTAAGTGAAGTTTTGGTGTTCATATCGAATTGAAATAAATTGGGAAAAAAAAAAAAATCTAAAATAAAGTGAACTGATTTTGCTGCCATGTTAATTCTGGAATTTTGGAATTTTGATCCAGTCTCTCTGCAGTCAATCAAAACCACTATTTTAACCACTTCAGCTCCAAAAGATTTACCCCCCTTCATAACCAGGCCATTTTTTGCGATACGGCACTGTGTTATTTTAACTGACAATTGCGCGGTCGTGCGACGCTGTACCCAAATAAAATTTATGTCCTTTTTCCCCACAAATAGAGCTTTATTTTGGGGGTATTTGATCATATCTGCGTTTTAAATTTTTTGAGCTATTTTGAAAAAAAAACTATATTTTTTACTTTCTGCAATAAAAAATTTACATTTTTTAATTTCTTCATAAACGTATGCCAATAAGTATTCTGCTGCATATTTTTGGTAAAAAAAAATCCCAATAAGTGTATATTGATTGGTTTGCACAAAAGTTATAGCGTCTACAAACTATGGGATATTTTTATTCACTTTTTTTATTTGTTTAATTTTTCACTAGTAATGGCGGCGATCAACGACTTTTAACAGGACTTCAATTTTGTGGCAGACATTCAGACACTAACTGACACTTTTGAGACTTTTTTGTGACCAGTGACACTAATACAGTGATCAGTGCTCCAAAAATATACAATGTCACCGTACTAATGACACTGGCTGGGAAAGGGTTAACATCAGGGGCGATCAAAGGGTAAACTGTGTGCCTAGACTGTGTTTTACTACAGTGCAGAATGTGCTTTTACTAGGGGAAGACATGGATCTTAGTCCCTGTTTGCAGAGACACAGGATCCATGCCTTCCCTCCTGTCAGAACGGCGATTTGCCTTGTTTCCATTCTGTGTCTCTGCAGGATGATCAGTGGGTGCTGGCAGACATCAAGTCCACAGAACCCACTGTTTGGGTGATCGGCTGATTATACACAGTGGGAGCGAGCTGCCGGCAGAGCGCATTTGTGGTTAAAGTGGTTGTAAACCCTTGCCTATACTCTGTGAATTGACTGGACTCAGGTGATACACAACGATTAAAAAAATCTTCCTACATAAGTTGTATCTGTGTAACTACTACTGTCTTTCAGCTACACCAGTGAGAAGAGCTCTTAAGCCCTGTACACACGATAGGTTTTACCGATGAAAACAGTCCGATGGACTTTTTTCATCGGACAAACCGATCGTGTATGGGCCCCATCGGTCTTTTTTCCATCGATGTTTAAAACTAGAACATGTTTTAAATTTATCCGATGGTTAAAAAACCGATAGCAAATACTATCGTCTGTGGGGAACTCCATCGAATAAAAAACCCACGCATGCTCAGAATCAAGTCGACGCATGCTCAGAAGCTTTGAACTTAATTTTTCTCGGCTCATCGGAGTGTTTTACGTCACCGCATGTGGAACGGTCGGTTGACTGATGGTGTGTAGGCAAGACTGATGGAAGTCAGCTTCATCGGTTTTCCGATGGAAAAATCCATCGGTTAAAAAACCATAGGAAATCCGATCGTGTGTACAGGGTTTAAGGGCTCATTTACACTTGCTTCGGCTTCAACACACATTAACGGCTAGTTAACACTTGCTTCAAGACAAGGCTTCGGACAGGCTTTGTTAAAGCTCTCTAAATGCCAGTCAAAGCTCATGTCACTAAATAAAATGGTTAGCTTACAGTCCTGTTTACACCTTGCTTTTGCTTTGCTTTGCTTTGGTTTGCTTCAAAAGTTATACACCATGTAGCTTTAGTGGTGCTTCAAAGTGTCTTCAAAGCCTCTCCAAAACCCCACCAAAGGCTTATCGAAGACCCATCGAAGCTCTACTAAAGCCTCATCAAAGTCCCACTGAAGCCTCATCGAAGCACCAAGCAAAAGCAAACAGGACTGTAAGCTAACCATTTTATTTAGTGACAGGAGCTTTGACTGGCATTCAGAGAGCTTTAACAAAGCCTGTCCGAAGCCTTGTTTTTAAGCAAGTGTAAACTAGCCCTAAGAGATTGGAGGGAAGGGACACACCCCCTTCACAGAGCACACAGATACAGAGTTGAGGCTGTCAATCAGAGGCTGTGCCCTCCCTGTCACAATTTTTCTACTGGTGTCAGGGAAACTCATCAGAAGTGACTCATACAGATAGCACTTTGTGCTCTGGACTGAGACATGCACACACTATAGAGGTATATGCTTTGTTCATATTTTATGTTTGAGGTTTACAGCCACTTTGAGATTTTGGCCAAAAATGTAAACAAAAACTTTGATCTCTCTATCAAACTGCTTAGCGCATGGCCAGCTTCACTGAATTTGCCCTAAACACATCAAAAGATCTGTACATGCTATGAAGACAGCAATGAATTTATCTGTACACTTACAAGTTAAAAGACTGTAGAATCCACACAAAATGGAATCCACCAGAAAACTTTTCCTTTAGCACTGGGATTTAATGTCTTTGTGTCTGCATTTCTATGTATACAGTAGGTGTTAACAAACACACTAAAGTCAATGGATATCTAGAAGTGAATCTTTAACAAAACATATTACCAGTTTGTAAAACTCTGATGGTAGCTGCCATTTTTTTTTTACTTCTAGGGCCATACATTTATTCACTACTCTGGAATTACCAAGTGGCCTGGGAGTCAGAAAATAATTTCCTTTAAAATTAAATCAACATAAAATTGCACTTTGGTTAAATGCAATATTATTTTGCCCTGAATTGTGCAAGTCTTTTTTTTTAATTGAATGAATGCATGTGGCCCATATAATAATGATTAATACACAGTCCTGAAAAATATTACCCATTTCAATTTTACTGTTATAACAGTAAGTTAAGCCATGCTTATTAAATATCGTTAACGCAAATTTATTTTTATAGAGCAGTTATGAAGTTAATATTGCTATATACTGTATATATTTATAGGTAATCGTTAAGAGGTGTTAAACTAATAGCCTATGGGAACCAATCCAAGAGGAGGCAGAAGTGTACAGACAGAAACGTGGGACGGACACTGTATCACTACATCTCTAACGAAATGACATAAGCAAAGCAGGTTAAAAAATTGTCCTGCACTCCACTTTTAAACTATTCACGTGGCGTTTAGCTTTGAGCATCAGGTTCCAATTAAATAATAGTTAAATCTGACGGAAAAATTAATGGTCCAGAAAAGAAACTGTGTGCCTCCCTTCCACGAGCACTTATTTGCAGAATTTCTGCTTTAAATAAAAAGCTGGATGGCCGCCAGTAAAATGTTAGGCTGATATCCTTAACAGTCAAATAGGTAGTCACACTAAACTGGAAAAGTGTAGAAGGCAAGTGTTCTTTATTTTGCCTTGTGTGTCTTTGACCACGTAGGTGTTGATCAGCATTTATAGACTGCTAGGCCAGTGGCTGCAGTCAGCCGTTCAGTAGGGGTGTCACTAAAGGTTTAGTTGGCTACTGAAGCCTATAGCAGGAAATGTTATTTGTAGTTTGTAAATCATTATTATATAATTATGTCATCTGGGATGATTGCTAGACTATTTAAGCATAGTTAGCCTATGAACCAGATGTGTATTGATATTCCCATCTGATGGTAAACAGAATGGTATTTAAGAAATGTAAAGTTCAATAAATCAGTTAAATACCTGTAAATGCATTTGGAATGAACTTGGCATTTCCAAATGATATGCTAGCGGAGGCTTGATCTAAAATATAGGTTGGATAAGTCCATAGGGCGGTAGCTATTGTCTGGCTGCTTGTCAAACAGATCACCAATCACTCTGTTTGCTGTACTTACTCTGTCAGCTACCTTGCCAAGACATTTCATGGCCAGCAGTATCAGAAGTATTTTTGTAATGAAATTAATGGAGCTTTACTGGAAAATCTCTTTACATTTGCTGAGACCGAATATGTTCTCGTCACCCTGAAACTCCGTTGCAGCTTTACGAGTCGGTTTTGGCTCAGGATCCTAGAAATATCACTTCTACCTTCAAACTTAGTTTTCCTTTCCCTTTGGCTTATTGTTGCCACATTGTAAGGGTTATTTATAACCTCTCCATCTTGACATGGTCACTGTCGTATAAATCATCTTCCCAGAGCAAGGGAAATTAAATTATACTGCTCACACTTTAAAGTTTCTCCTTGTGAAGAGTAAGTTGGCTCTTGAGGATATTCCAGAAAAGGATCATTGGAGGCAGATTTTGATACTGTGCAGCATTTCATGTGCTGTAACAATTATTTAGAATCCCATGTGCCTTGAACAGTTCCGTTTCTTGTCTTTCCAAATCTTCAACCTTAGATTTGCAGTGAGGCTGTTCATGCATAGAGATATTTACTTTTTAAAGCTGTGAAATAATATTTTCTTATTACTTCTGATTTTGTAAAGGAGTCTTCTGCTTTATTTTATAAAGTGGGAAACTCCTGCAATTGTATGCTAGTGTTGAATGCTGCTTAGGCATTCATGGAGAAACTCTTTTAAGGATGTGTAATAGCAGATTCAAAGATTCTGGAATGATTCTGGAATGCTCTGACCTGCTTGATTTTTGGTGTGATATCACCCCTTGAGATTGATGATTAATAGACTGAAAAACTTTTATAAAGTCCACTAAAGGTGATTGCTGTGACTCTTACAAAAATGAACACTGATGATCTATATAAATGCAGCTTTCTACCTTCTAGTTTGTAGTCAGATTACAGTGAGACTTCAGGCAAATAACTAAAAGCACTGCTATAATTCTGATCAGTCATTGGGATGTAGACGCAGCCAAAAACGACTTCCTGGTTTACTGCTTCTTGGATCTCCCTCCTGTATCAATTCACGTGATGATAGTGACTGACTAAAGGCCAGTACACACTATAAGAAAATCAGATGAATGATCGGACGGTTTTCCTTTATGTTTTACAGGAGGTTAAAACGACTTGAATGGCTTCTTTTTGTTTGACTATTGTTGTTTATGGTTTCTGATCATGCGCAATCTTTCGTATTTGATTATTCTCGTATGAAAACCATACAAAAGCAGTACACATTAAATGAAAATTGTTAGTTCTGCTTATGCACAAGAAAATTTTGGAGTTTGTCCCTTTGGAAATTTTCATTTGGAAAGTCTGAATCAGATGTCGAAAGATGTATACAGTACACACTATACGAAAATTGAACAATTGTTCCTCATGTGGATTTTTTCTTCCGATTTTCTCATAGTGTGTACCCGTCACTTTTCTCTCCAGTGAGCAGGCTGGAGGTAGTGTTGTGAAAACAAAGCTGAATTTCTGAATCAAGAAATATGTGTGTCATCTTCCTGCCTGTGCAGTGTGGCAAGGATGTGGAAATCAAAGATTTTCTGAACAGAATTACAAATCATTTGACAAGTAAAACAATCAATGTGTATGTATGAAAGCAAAATTGAAATCAGAATGTAAACTAATACCAGCTTACCAAGTCCGTGTGGGGAGGCAGCCATCTTGGTAGAAGAGCAGGACTTTACATCTACATTTTAGAGTTGCTTCTAATGACTGTTGGGTGAATTTAGAAGACACAACAAGCAAGGTGAAGATAGCATAGATTCACAGAATGGATGAAGCCAATGCAGGGAGTATCTTCCTCTCCATCAAGAGCAGTGAACATCAATAAATCTCACTCAAAATCTTTTTTGGCTACAAGTCATAGACAACCATGCTTTATATAATCTCATTGCAGCTATACAGCTTTAAGGTTGTAGGCACAGGAGGTGAACTGCTATTTTTCAAAAGGAATTCCAGGCAAAGGATACATTTTTCTGGGTAACATTGTGTTCCCTATGTAGTGCTTACCTCTGGAGCCACTGTTTTCTTGGGTCCCCTGTTACCAGTGCCCACGCCTCCCCAAACAGCACCACACTCACAAACCAGGGCTGAAGGGTGGATATTTTTTGCAACAATATGCACAATAATACAATAACCAAAGAAATGGAAAATGACAAGAATAAGTTACAAAAATATGTGAAATGGGAGAAATAAAGTATACACTTGGTAATAAACAGATGAAACAGAGAATGACCCCTAATCCCTATGCTGGGGAAGGTCCTGTCTAAGGGTCAATGCTATGACAATGATCCAGCAGTCTTTTACAAATCTTTCCCAACTGGCCAGTACGTTGGGGACCGAATCCAGCATTGGAGGTCTTAAAATTAAGTCCCTCCAAATCTGGGTGTACAGTAAGTGTCAGAATGGTGCCCCAATATGTAATACTGTTCCTTTAAGTAAGGTGTGATAGGGTATAGCCAGCAGTCTCTCACCATCTCCTAAGGTGTTGACTTGGCTCCTCCCACTCTCCGTCCAAGGCTCAACTGTGTCAGATGCAGTGATGTCTTCGCCATGATCAGGCAACAATGCCAGGCTTGGCAGTGGTGTCCCTCCAGAGCAGGGAATGTCTGCTACTCAGCCTCCCTGAATCTTAGACACTGTGACAAACTGACCCAATAGCAGCAGATAATGTGTGTCTTCCATCATGTCCTCCTAGCCTCCTAGCCCAGGAACAGTGCTTTATTTTCTTCTCCCCAGAGCTCTGGTAATAATGGAATCTATTAGTCCCAGGACCAATCTGTAGTACAGGCTTAGTCTCCCTGGGGACTAAATTCCCCACAAGTCATTATTCCTCCTAGCGGGCTCTGTCCTTCCCACAGTACAGGATCTCAGTTTTCTTCTCCTTTCTCTGATTTCAGATGGTGGGCTTACTTGGGCTACAGGTCCACTTTAATATAAAAAACAGACCTCTGATCAGAATCTCCATTCCAGCAGCCAGAAGGCCTGCAGTATTGCTGTGTAGCAGTGGCGGAACTACCAGGGTCCCAGCAGTCGCTCCCGTCACTGTGGGGGGACCCCAGGATGTGCAAATAGTGCTCGGGTTCGGACAGACTTGGGGGCGGCACGGCCGGGTGGTGATGTTTCTAGGACAAGGAGGATAGGTCAGCACACACCAATCCTGCAGAACATCTGCAGAGTCGCACTCCGGTTGGCCTGGAGGAGACATCTCCCCCTCAGCTTTTTATCAGCTGGAGCCTGCCCCCTGCCAAGCTAATTTCTCCATTGCCAGTGCCATTTAATTGAAGTTTCCCCTAACACACAGAGTGGAGTTGGTCTTCAACAAAATGACACCCAGAACCAAAACTATGGGACAAATGTTATTTGTGAATGAGATAAACTACACTGATCGAGTGGGTGATTTGAAGAGGGGGAGTGGGAGAGCAGGGAGCCTGAGCCTGTCCTGCACCCGAGCAATGGAGGAGGTGAGGTCAGTTTGACAGCTCCAGCCAGGCCACACAGAGCCTATGGGGGGGTCCCCCAGCACATCATACCCTTTACATCAGTATGAAGGTTTCCCCCCAGTGCAAGGGAGAACTCTGCAAACCCTGATGTAAAGGGGAACTGTGATTTAAAGGGGAACTCTCCTTTACACTTGAGTTTGCAGCATTATCCCTTACATCATGGTCTGCAGCATTCCCCTTTACATCAGAGTTCCCCTTTACATCAGGGTCTGCAGAGTTCTACTTTACACTGTAAAGGGGAACCCTGCGGACTCTGGTGTAAAGGGGAACACTGATGTAAAGGGGAATGCTGCCGACCATGAGGTAAGGGGGACCATGGTCACCAGAGCCCCCCTTACATCAGAGTCTACAGCGTTCCCCTTTACATCATGGTCTGCCACATTTACATCAGAGTTCCCCTTTACATCAGAATCCATAGAGCTCTCTTCTTCATCAGGGTACACTGTAAGGGGGAACCTTGCAGACTCTGATGGAACGGAGAACTTTGTGGACTGTGATGTAAAGGGGAATTATGGAATCTGATGTAAAGGGGAACTCTGCAGACCCTGATCTAAAGGGGAAATCTGACGTAAAGGGGAACTCTGCAGATCCTGATGTAAAGGGGAATTCTGCAGACCCTGATGTAAGGGAGAGCTTTGATGTAAATGGGAACGCTGTGGACTGCGATATAAAGTGGAAAGCTACGGATTGTGATGTAAGGGTGGGGGTGTCGGGGGGGGGGGGGCTTTCATGGTTTCTTGCACCGGGTCCCTGAAGGTTCTAGTTAAGCCTCTGCTGTGCAAGCACTTACTGAAAGCCAATATGTGTATATTGTCCTTACACAAATAAAGATAAACAAAACACTATTTCTAGAATGTGGAGGATTCTGTCTTAAATTGTTCCCAATCTATTCTCAGGCTTCCCTTTTTTATATCCAGCGTCTGTCACTGACTGCAGGTTTTACTCTGATCAATGTCTGAATGGTGAAGTATCTTCATTAAAGTCCAACAGCCCAACATATCATATTATAATGTAATATTTTTAGAAGTTGCCCAGGTGCAAATATACCTCTGCCCCCAGCCCAGTCCTCCCTTGAATGTGAACAAGATGATACTGTGAAGTTAGTGCTTGCATACCATTCCATTGACTAAAACTATCCAGGAAATGCTTGAGCATTCAATTGTCCAACAGCTTAAAAGAGGCAGTTTGTTTTACAACATTAGACTATAGACTATATTACCTGTTCATGGATAAATGAGGAAGCCACGGACACATCAGGACAATAAGTGTTTCTTTCAGAAAGTGCTGTGGTATTTTTCAGTAAAAGCTGACTCATACCTCTGCTTGGTAACCTCTTGAAGTTATAGTAAACCTCTGAGCTTGAGCAGTTCTGGCTGATAATATGAGGAAATGTGGTTACCTTCAGTCAAAAGTTTCTACCACATAACAGTCTACCAAAATGATTACAAGATCTAAAAAAAAAGTTTTCCAGAAAAGATATGCTTGGTCCAAACCCCTGCTACTGTCTGAGTTAGTCATGCTGCCTTAAACAATAAAAACTAAAATATGGAATCTCAATTGTGAGGTCAAGCCCAATTTTTACAGGAAAATTACAGACCAATACATACAGTGATTTTGTGATGTTTGTCTCCAGTGTAAATTTAGCCGATGAAGAAATTTTCATCATCATTTTCGGCAGCGGCATATTTCCAGTGATGAAAACTAAATGAAAATGACCCCACATTTTCGTACATTGACAAAAACTATGACCAAAATCAATTCCATTTTCGTCAAAGAATGAAAACTGAATGAAAATGTGAAGGAGGGACCTTTACCCACGTGAACTTTCAAATTCCTTGGAGCTCCATCTGTAAAGCCTCTCTCAGCAACCAAAGTAGCGACCGTAGTGTGCTTTGTGGTGTAGTGTGCTTAGCACTGTGCAGCATTACATACTGTATCTTCTCAGACGACCGTCCAGAGCCCTGTGCATTACAGGCCTCCCGAGAGTCCTGATTCATGACCGTCCAGAGCACTGTGCATTATAGGCCTCCTCAGACCGCTCAGAGCACTGTGTAGCATTGCAGGCCTTCTCAGACCACAGTCAAGGGCACTGTGCATTACAGGCCTCCCCTCAGACCACTTATCACCGCATGAAGCAGGGCCACTATTGAGAATCAGTGTACATCTACAGCCAGGTAAAGGATGACTGCTTCCACTACCTGAACTGTCCCAGTGACTGTTTTTTTTTTACATCTGAGGAGTCAATCAGTACCGGACTTAGGAAGCAGGCAGCACGACGGGTGAGATTGTGTCAGGAACGCTGCAGTCCCGTCATTTAAACTTTTCTTCATGCATTGTATATACTAAATTCCATGCCATCTGGCTGTGGCGGCTTTCTGCACCACCAAGTCTAGATGAATATCATATTTTGAAGCTCATCCATACATAAGTACATATGTCAGTAACTTTGAACTATATGCTGTACTATCCTATTTACAACTGACAGTGACTATATTATCTCACTGATTTTCAGGATTGACATTTCTGTTTTTCCTACTGTGACACCACTACTTCCTCTATACTCAGGAGATTCCTGCTTTTGTGGTATATCCATACCTGTTGTCACTGGAGGCTGATTTTAGACTTTCAACATTGAGTCTTATACCCACCCCTCCCCCGCATGTCTGCTGAGTGTCTGTGTGTGTGCAAGTGAGCCCGGGTTGCTATGTTTTTCGCTTTTATTGTGACAACATTGTCATGATTTTTTAATATTGGTGAAGGATTTACTGTTATTGTGGCTAATAGCCATACATTATTAGAATTGTGTCTTTTTTCTATTAGTAAACTTTGTATCTATGCAGCTGTGAGTTCCATATTGAAGCCCCTTTACAAGCCTGCTTGGCTCGTTTTCTTTTCTTTGCACTATGCAGCATTACAGGCCTCCTCAGACCACCATCCAGAGGACTGTGCAGCATTACAGGCTTCCTCAGGCCACCATCCAGAGGACTGTGCAGCATTACAGGCCTCCTCAGACCACCATCCAAAGCACTGGGCATTACAGCCCTCCCCTCAGACCACCGTCCAGAGCACTGTGCAGCATTAGATGCTTCTCAGACCATCATCCCAGAGAATTGTGCATTGCAGGCCTCCTCAGAGCACCGTCTAGAGCACTATGCAACATTACAGGCCTTCTCAAACCACCATCCAGAGCACTATGTGGCATTATAGGCCGCCTCAAACTAACATCCAGAGCACTGTGCATTACAGGCCTTCCCTCAGATTACAATCCAGAGAACTGTGCAGCATTACAGGCCTCTCATACCACTGTGCCAAAGCACTGCACATTACAGGCTTCCCTAGACCACTGCCCAGAGCACTGTGCAGCATTACAGGCTGCTCAGACCACCATCCCAGAGCACAGTGCATTACAGGACTCCTCAGAACACTGTCCAGAGCAATATGCAGCATTACAGGCCTCCTCAGACCACCGTCCAGAGCACTATGCAGCATTACAGTCCTCCTCAGATCACCCTCCAGTGCACTGTGCAGCATAACATGGCTCCTCAGACCACCGTCTCAGAGCAATGTGCATTACAGGCCACCTCAGACCACTGTCCAGAGCTCTGTGCAGCATTACAGGCCTCTCAGGCCACTGTTCCAGAGCACTGTGCATAACGGGCCTCCTCAGTCCACCATCCAGAGCACTATGCAGAGTTATAGGCCTCCTCTGACCACTATCCAGAGGATGGTGCTGCATTACATGCCTCCTCAGACCACCGTCCAGAGCACTGTGTATTACAGGACTCCCCTCAGACCACCGTCCAGAGAAATGTGCAGCATTAGAGGCCTCTCAGACCACCATCCCTTAGCACTGTGCATTGCAGGCCTCCTCAGATCACCATCCAAAGCACTATGCAGCATTTCAGGCCTCCTCAGACCACCATCCAAAGAATCCAAATCAATATACAGCATTACAGGCCTCCTCAAACCAACAGAGCATTGTGCATTACAGGCCTCCCCTCAGATCACCATCAAGAGCACTGTACAGCATTACATACTTCCTCAGAACACCGTCCAGAGCCCTGTGCAGCATTACAGGCCTCCTTAGACCACCATCCAGAGTGTCTGTGTAGTTTGTTCAAACCTTAATACCATAAATAATACCATGATGTTACTTTTTTTTTTTTTTACTCCAGGAGTATATAATGAGTTAGGAGATTCTAGAGAAATGCTTAAAAAATGCATTACAATTTAACTAAACCCATTAGTCAACCAAAATTATTTTATTCAGCTAAATGTACAGGAGATTTTAGTAGACTAAATATGACTAAAACAATTGCATAAGGCTAAAATGCGACTAAAAATAAAATGGCATTTTATTCAAAAGACTATGACTAAAACTAAATCGAAATTTAACGCCAAAATGAACACTGTTTCTGAATCTAATGATCATTTTCACATAGGGTTTCCACCAAAGGTATACTCTGTTTATTTATTTTTCATCAAAGGCTCAGTTTAAATTGCCCAGGTTTGCAACAGATTTACTATAATTATTCAAGTAGCTATTTATGTATGATAAAGTTAAGCATGAGCAGTATTGCCCATGCATATAGATAGGAGGAATACGGTGTGACACTCCTTTATTTTTCCTAAATTTTTCTGCATCAAGTCAGTCTATTTTATATATTTGTACATGCATTACACTCTTTAAATTATACAAAAAAAGTTTATTTTAAACACATAGAATAAACTTGGAAATGTGTTTCTCTTCAGCTCGATATGAGAGCTGCATGAAAACTGTATAACATGGCATGTTAAGGTTCTTGTTTCAGGAGTACATGATGGAATGCAGGTTAGATAACTCCTGTGTATGTGCACACTTTGCAGGCTCTCTGAGAATGTCTGTGTGTGTGTCATTTCTCTGACTTAATACTATCAAATACAAGCTGCGTGGAAATAACTCACATCCTAGTCATTATTTAGACAATGCATGGTCAGTTTTCTAATCAATACATGGAAAGAATCATTAAATAATCCACCATATGCTCTTATTTTTTCTCAAATTTTTATGTATTTTGAATCTGCCTATAATGCTGTTTAGCTTTTGCCTCTGGAGACATTCTGACATAAGCTGAAAAAAGCCTCACAACTTTCCACCTCAAACACTGCCAAAAAACCCAAGCAGATTTTAAGTGGGCAAGCTGAGCCGTTAGACACACATACATCCATTTAGACTAGTGAGGTGAAGTCTGTTAAGAACATGTAATCTGCCAACTCTCCAACTGAAAGCCAGATTTACCAAAAACAAAGCAGATCCTGGCATGGAAATGAATATTAGAACATCGCGTCCAAACCTCATATACTATCCATCAAACCGCCACACTAAACAGCATTTTTAAAATATACTAAAAAATCCCTCAGACACCTACTTAAATAATCCACCCTTACATATTCCTTACCTAGCCCTTACTGTATTCTGTAGGGTTTTAGCTGTGGTATTTAAAGTTCTCTTAGTATACAGGGAGGGAGGCAAGTGTTTGGTCAAGCAACCAATGTGGTTATGCTTTCTAAAAACAGAAAGAAGAAAAAAACTGTATTATGTTAGCTATGATAATAAATAGTTTAGGTAAAAATGGCATTCTCAATTGTTACTCATTACTTTAAAGGCGTAGTTCACCTTTACCAAAAAACTGCCGATGCAGATAAGGAATGTCTGTAGATAAAAACAAACTGTGCAGCTTTGACCAACGTTGAATAATGCCCTTGGTATAGGTGTAGGCCATTTATGTCCCTCGTGAGGCCTGACTGGAAAACTTTTAGGACGTTACTAAGGATGTTGCTAAGACCCCATACACACTATTAGATTTTCTGCAGATTTTTGTCTTAAGATTTACCAAAACCATATAATATAAGGCCTAACCTTAATGCCGCATACACACGGTCGGAATTTCCGATGAAAAGCTCCCATCTGACTTTTGCTGTTGGAATTTCCGACGGACTTAGATAGAGAGCAGGTTCTCTATTTTTCCGTCGGGAAAAATTCCGATCAGAATTTCCTATCGTGTGCACAAATTCCAATGCGCTAAATTCCGACGCATGCTCGGAAACAAATCGACGCATGCTCCGAAGCATAGAACTTAATTTTCTCGGCTCGTCGTAGTCTTTTACGTCACCAGCGTTCTTGGCAGTCAAAAGTTTACCAAAATTTTGTGTGACCGTGTGTATGCAAGGCAGGCTTGAGCGGAATTCCCGTCGGAAGAAAATTGGATGTTTTTTCCGACGGGAATTCCGCTCATGTGTACAGGGCATTAGAGTTTCAATTTGTATGCAATCAGGCAGGCCCCTTGCACTACATGGTTTTGGTAAATCTGAAGACAAAAATCTGCAGAAAATCTAATAGTATGTATGGGGCCAAAGAGATGCCTTGCTGATACTGTTCACCTTCACCATTACAGGAGTTAGCGCTGATTCAAACTCCCTCATGTGCGCTTTCTCTCCATTGCTGCAGTAGCTCTGAACAAAGCGTTTGAGAGCTTGCTCGTTTGATGGTGAAGGTGAACAGTAACAGCTAGGTGTTTCTTAGCATTGTCCTTCGCAACGTCCTAGAAGTTTTCCAGTCAGGCTTTATGAGATAAGTTATGGCTTACACCTATAGCAAGGGCATTATTAAACTTTTGTCAAAGCTTCACCGTTTGTTTTGATCTACAGACACCCCTTTTCTGCATAGGCAGTTTTTTGGTAAAGGTGAACTAACCCTTTAAGTGAATGAATGTCAGAAAAGTGTCAGACTTTCTTAACTCTATACTTGCCCTGGGTCAGTGACTCAGAAAAAAATTAAAGCTAAAGCCTCAGCATGACAGCCAGGCAACTAACATTCTCAAAAAGAGAATTCAATGGAAATGGCAGTCTCCATGGTTTTTACATGACAGGGTCACTTTAACTGCAGTTGAGTAAAACATATCGGTATGGATGAGAAACAGACCTTAACCACTTCAGCCCTGGAAGGATTTACCCCCTCCCTGACCAGAGCATTTTTTGTGATTCTGGACTGCGTTGCTTTAGCTGACAATTGCATGGTCGTGCGACGTTGTACCCAAACAAAATTGATGTTCTTTTTTTCCCCACAAATAGAGCTTTCTTTTGGTGGTATTTGATCACCTCTGCGGTTTAAAAATTTCCTGCTTTACACAAAAAAAGAGCGACAATTTTGAAAAAAAAAAGCAATATTCTTTTCTTTTTGCTGTAATAAATATCCCCAAAAAATATATAAAAAAACACATTTTTTCCTCAGTTTAGGCCGATATGTATTCTTCTACATATTTTTGGTAAAAAAATTGCAATAAGTGTAAATTGATTGGTGTTTGCGCAAAAGTTATAGTGTCTACAAAATAGGGGATAGATTTATGGCATTTTTATTATTAATTATTTTTTACTAGTAATGGCGGTGATCTGCGATTTGTATCGGGACTGCGACATTATGGCAGACACATCGGACACATCGGACACTTTTGACACTATTTTGGGACCATTGTCATTTATATAGCGATCAGAGCTACAAATAGCCACCTGGCTTCACGAATCCGACACTGCGTCTTCTGCTGCTCTTTCCCACAGTGGTCTTCTGTGGACTCACTCCCCCAGACCCAGTGGACACAAAGGAGGGGGTGTTGGAATTCTTTTAGCCCCACATAGCACCTTTCAAGTACTCCACCCACCTCCCTCTCTGTCACTCTCCTCATTTGAGGTGCACTGTATTCGTCTCTTCTCCCCAGTTTCTCTATGGATAGCTGTGATCTACTGGCCCCCTGGACCAGTATCTGCCTTTCTTGATGACTTCTCTGCCTGGCAACCGTACTTTCTCTCTTCTGAAATCCTCACAATCATCCTCGGGGACTTTAACATCCCTACTAATACCAACATTCCTGCAACTTCCAAACTTCTCAGTCTAACCTCCTCCTTTGACCTGAAGAAATGGATACATGCTCCTACTCACTCTAAAGGCAATACCCTTGACCCTGTCTTTTCCCACCCATGCAACCTCTCCAACTATCCTTACCCTCTCTCTGATCACTACCTTATTAATTTCACTCTCTCCCTCTCCTCCGCCTACTCTCCCTCCAAACGCCTAACGGTTACCCGTAGAAACCTTCGCCATCTCAACCCTTCTCTTCTCTACTCTGCGACTGACCACCTCTATGAAAAAATCGCACCGCTGTCCTGTACCAACCTAGCCACTTCTGTCTACAACACTTCACTTCTAGCCTCACTAGACACACTGGCCCGCCACACCACACACAGAATCAGGCCCCGTCCCCTTTAACCCTGGCAACCGGATGATACTAGAAGTCTGAATAAACACAGCCGTGCTCTCGAGCTCCTGTGGCGCAGGACGAAGTCCCAGACAGATTTCAGCCAGTATAAATCTGCCCTCCAAAAATACAATTCCAGCCTCCTCACTACCAAGCAGACCTATTTCATCACTCTCATTAAAAACTTATCATCCCGTCCCCGTCAACTATTCTCTACCTTCAACTCTCTACTTCGTCCTCCACCCACTAACTCACTCACTGTTTAGGAGATCACCAATCACTTCAAACAGAAGATTGATATAATTTGCAAGGAGATCTCTACTGTTCAGATACCCTCCACACCTTACACCTCATGTTCACAGGTACAATCATTGCTCCCCTCTTTCAACTCCACCACTATTGACGAGGTTGCTAAATTACTTGCTAACGTCCATCTTACCACCTGCCCTCTGGATCCTGTTCTCTCGCAAATGCTACGTTCACCCTCTGGCTCTATTCTACACTTGCTAACCCACATCTTTAATCTCTCCCTCTCTTCTGGCACCTTCCCTAACTCTCTAAAACATGACCTTGTCAGCGCCATACTTAAAAAGCCCTTTCTGGACCTATCCAATATTAACAACCTATGCCCCATCTCCTTGCTCCCCTTTTTATCCAAACTCCTTGAACATCTAGTCTACAACCGACTGAGCGTCCACCTTGCCGATAATGGCCTTCTTGATCCCCTTCAGTCTGGATTTCGCCCTCAACACTCCACAGAAACTGCTCTCCTAAAACGAACAAACGATCTACTAAAGGCCAAAACTAAGGGACACTATTCTGTACTCTTACTCCTGGACCTCTCTGCTGCCTTTTATACAGTTGACCACCCCCTCCTCCTCAAAAAAACTCCATGCCTTTGGTCTCCGCGACTGTACTCTTCGCTGGTTCTCTACCTACTTATCCAACCCGCACTTTTAGCGTTACCTACAATTCTACTTCCTCCTCTCCTCTTCCTTCCTTTGTTGCAGTCCCCCAAGGTTCTGTTCTTGGACCCCTCCTTTTTTCATGCTACACTTCCACCCTGGGTCAGCTGATAGCCTCCCACGGCTTCCAATACCATCTCTACGCTGAAGACACTCAAATCTATTTCTCTACCCCTCATCTCACTCCATCATTCTCTTCACGTATCACTAATTTACTATCAGATATATCAGTCTTGATGTCACACCACTTCCTCAAACCTAACTTATCCAAAACCAAACTTATAATTCCCCCCCCCCCACCATGCCCCCTCCCCTGATCTCTCTGTCAAAATCGATGGCACAACTATCAGCCCATCCCCGCATGCCATTGTTCTAGGTGTAGTCCTGGACTCTGAACTCTCCTTTAAGCCCCACATCCAATCACTGTCCAAATCTTGCCGTCTCAACCTCCGCAACATCTCCAAAATACGCCACAAAGAGCAATGACACCACAAAGCTCTTAATTCACTCCCAAGTCATCTCTCGCCTTGATTACTGCAACTCCCTCCTCATTGGCTTACCCCTACATACTCTATCCCTCCTTCAATCCATCATGAATGCTGCTGCCAGACTCATCCACCTTACTAATCGCTCTGTGTCTGCTACTCCTCTCTGTCAATCCCTCCACTGGCTTCTGCTCACCCAACAAATTAAATTCAAAATACTAACGACTACCTACAAAGACATTCACAACTCTGCCCCCAGCTACATCACTGACCTAGTCTCAAAATACCAACCTAATCGTTCTCTTCATTCTTCGCAAGACCTCCTGCTCTCTAGCTCATGTCTAAACCTTGTGGATAGCCTTTCCAGAAGAGTTAAAATTGCTATAGCTGCAAAGGGTGTGCCAACCTAATATTAAACCCTACGGACTAAGACTGGGATGCGCCCCAATACTATTGGCAATGTAGTGTATGTGTGTGTAATTACTATAGTATACTCCCTTGTGACACTGGCTCAGCTACCACCAAAGCTTCCTACTTTATTTAGCAAAAATCGGTAAGCATTAGAGCCTTTGGTAGATTTTTTTTTGTCAATAACTGTTTTATTGAAAGCCACATCAGATACAGTTCAAGTGCAATAGTCTTACAACAAACAGGATAAACGCTATCACATCTGGGTATAGGGTCGTAACATTTCCTGAGCGTGCAAGCGCTGTGTCTCTGCTATCCGTGTTATTTTCTGATCCTATCAGGTTATCACAACAGGCACATAAATTCCTATCAACCAACTTTCAAACTGATATAGCTGTTATATACATTATTGCATGGGTCCCAAAGGGACTCCCATAGAAAGGGAAAGAGTAAAAAGAGTAAAAGAGTGAAAAGGGGAGGGGCAGAAGAAGAGATGGAAGGGTGAGGGTAGGGGGGGTGGGGGGGGTGGTCGTCAAGCTGTACCTGGCTCTGAGTCACCGTGTTCCTCCCGTCGGTGCCAGAGCTCCCAAACCATGTTATGCGTGTCCAGACGATCCTGAACTCTTGCGGTCATCCTCTCCATTAATTCTACATCTTTAATCCTGGCATACAGTGCTCCCTCCGAGGGAGGGGAGCTGCACTTCCAGTTCAGTGCCACTAAGCCGGGTGCTGCCGTAAGGACATGACTAGCTAGCTTCTTATGTGGGCGCGGGGCCTTCAGAGACATCAGTCCTAGTATGAAAAATTTAGGGGTCAAGGGGACCTCCGTCTCGAGGAGACGAATTAGTAGTTGGTGTACAGAATTCCAGAAGGGGGCTATCAGCGAGCACTCCCAGTAAATATGATATAATGTCACCTTTGCCCCCATGCATCGCCAGGAGCGGTCTGAGCTGGCCGGGGGGATGGCATGGAGAACATCAGGAGTCATGTACCAGAAGTACAATATTTTGTAAATATTTTCTTTGTAGAGCGTGCATAGCGATGTCTTGGACGCCTGGGTCCAAATGGCCCTCCATTGCTCCACGGGTATCTCCTCACCCAGAGCCTTCTCCCATTTAATCATGTATTTGTGTTTGCCTATTGAATCAAGTGGCCTCTCGTTCAATATTTTGTATATATCTGAGATCAGACCTCTCTGAGCAGATCCTGCCAGAATAAGGCGTTCAAAAGGGGTAGGTGGGGAGAAATGCAGTGTTGGAGCAAACGTTAAGGCATAGTGACGGATTTGGAGATACCCGTAGAAAGCCTGCTTAGGGAGGCCATATTGTGACTGCAGGTCTCCAAAAGAGCGCAGTTTACGGGTGCGTGGGTCTATCAAATTTCCATAGTGAAAAAGGTTTCTCGTTGTCCAGGGAGAGGACATTAGGTGGGTTAAGCTATCTGGCAGGTCGGGGTTACAAGCAAAAGAGGTCAGGAGCAAGCTGTCAGAGGACAGCTTGTGTTGTCGTGTTAGTTTGCGCCATAGCCTCCTGAGCTGTGCCATCGGGCCTAGCAATCGGGCAGGGTCTACCTCCGCGTTCGCGCTCCATAATAGGTTGTTTGGGTGTATCGGGGCCAACCACAATTTCTCTATCTCTGTCCATTTATTATAAGAGCAGAGTGTGAACCAGGAAGTTATCGCCCTCAGTTGTGCCGCCTGGTAGTACTTAGCTAGGTTTGGAAAGGCCAGGCCTCCATCCGACCTAGCCGCCTGCAGTATAGAGCGTGGGATCCTGTGCCTCCCGTAGTTCCAGGTGAATTGCAGTAGGTCAGCTTGTAAGTGTTTCAGTTGGCCGTAGGGGACAGGGATAGGTAGGGTCTGTAAGAGATACAATAATTTCGGGAGGATCGTCATCTTCACAGACGCGATCCGTCCAAGTAAGGAGATGTGGTGCTTTTTCCATTGTTGGAGAAGGGTCCTGATGTTGTGGAAAAGAGGGGGGAAGTTCTCTTGGTAAAGGGTAGTGTATTGTGGGGTGATATTAATTCCCAGGTACTTTAGGGCAGTAGTTTTCCAGTTATAGGGGAAATTGGCCTTCAGGTGTGCTACCTCCCCACCTGACGTGTTGATTGGGAGGGCCTCCGATTTAGAGGTATTCATTTTATATCCCGATAGAGCCCCATACCGATCTAGTTTTGTGTGGAGATTTGGAAGGGAGGTTCTGGGTTGGGTTAATGAGAGAATAATGTCGTCTGCGAACAGGGAGATTTTAAACTCCCTGTCCCGTACCTTAATGCCCTTAATGTCCGGGTTACAACGAATTGTGGCTGCCAGGGGTACAATACACATTTTGCACCGGTAGTGGAGCAGAAAAGGCAAAGGGGGTCCTGACCTGGGAAAAAGGGTTTGAGTATAGATGTTGTATGGCTCTGTAAAAGGGTCCCCTAAATCCCACATGGTGGAGTGTGGCGAACAGGAAGGGCCACCCCAGGCGGTCAAACGCCTTTTTCGCGTCTAGGCTCAGTAACAGGGCTTGTGCGCTCTCCCTGTTCGCCACCTCCACCAAGTCTATGATCTTCCTGGTGTTGTCTCCCACCTGACGGAGGGGAACGAAGCCCACCTGATCCTTATGGGTCAGGGAGGGCAAGACCGTGTTCAAGCGTATAGACAAGAGTTTGGTGAATATTTTAAAGGCCGAATTGAGCAGGGCAATTGGCCTATAATTAGCACAGAGGGAGGGATTCTTCCCAGGCTTGGGGGTCACCATGATATAGGAACTCTGCATGTCCCTCGGGATCGGGGAGTCATGTAGGAAAGCATTAAAGAGCTTGCCCATGTAGGGTAGCAGGAGTGGGAGAAATTCCTTGTAGTACTCGTAAGGAAAGCCATCTGGGCCCGGGGCTTTATGATTGGGTAGGGAGTTGACGGTCTGCTCTATTTCCTCATGTGTTATCGGGGCGTTCAGAGAGTCAAGATCTGTAGATTGGAGCTGCGATACGCTACTACTGTCCAGGTATTGCTGGATACGTGTGGCCATTTCGGGCGTGGGGGGTTTGCGGGAATATCAGGATTATTATACAGGGCCTCATAAAATACTGCAAAGTAATGTGCTATGTCATTAGGGTGGGAAACAAGGGTGCCCGAACTGTTTTGAATCTGGTGCGGGGTCGACGCCTGGGTGTTGTCACGGAGCTTCCGGGCCAACAGTGTGTGGGCTTTGTTACCCTTGTCATAAAACACCTGTTTTAATTTGATTAGGGCTTTCTCATCTCGGCCCAGGGCCAGGTCACCTAACGTTGCCCTTAGGGATGTAATTTTTTTCAGGATAGCCAGAGTGGGGTTGAATTGAAGTTGTTTTTCAAGGGTTCTAAGCTCCTTTTCTGTGTGGCTCTGCAAGGCCTGCGCGTCCCTTTTCATGGCAGAGGAGAGGGCCAGGCATCTGCCCCTCATCACCGCCTTATGGGCTTCCCATAGAGTGGGTGCAGTTACATCCCCCGTGTTGTTTTCAGCCAAATAATGTTGTAGTGTGGAGGTTAGTTTCATTTTCGAGGGGAGGTGTTGCAGCAGGAATGTGTTTAGTCGCCAGGTGCATGGTCTACGTGTCGGGGCGCCTAAGTCTAGGGTCAGCACCACCGGGGTGTGATCCGACCACGAGATCGGCAGAATCTGTGCAGTTCGGGCCAAGCGCTGGGTGGCATTATTTACAAAGATGTAGTCTATGCAGGAATGCGTTCGGTGGGGGGCAGAGTAGAAGGTGTACTGTCGGTCACCAGGGTGGAGAGCCCGTCAGGCGTCAAAGAGGGCATACCTCCTGGTTATTTGGCGGAAGAGCCTCGAGTCTCTAAGTGCTCGAGCTGTAGGCGCCCTGGGGCCCACCCCCTGGCGATCCGCCAGCTCCGAGTGGGTTAGGTTAAAGTCCCCCCCACCACTAGCATCCCATGGTCCGAACGGAAGAGGCGGGCTAGCGCCCTAGTAAGGAAACCTGTCTGCCTGACATTTGGGACATAAACTACACAGAACGTGATTTCCCTGTCCAACCACAGACCCCGGAGGATAAGAAAGTGGCCCTGGGGATCACTGTAGTGGGATGAGTGCCTGAAGGGGGACCCCTGTTTGATCAGGATGGCTACCTCCACTCTCTTGTGGGGTCCTGAGGATAGATAAACCTGTGGGTAATACCTGGAGGCGAACGCGAAGGTGCCCTCATTGTCAAAGTGGGTTTCCTGTACTATTAGCACACTCGCTCCTGACTGCCTAAACTCTCTCAATGCCAGATGTCTCTTACGATTAGAGTTCAGGCCGTGGACATTTAAAGATAAAATCTTGGCCATGAGTGTTCGGGTGGGGGATGTATATACTCATCTGGTGTAGGCGAAGATGTTCCGGACGACCACAGCTGGGAGCTGGTCTTTCACTGGATGAAATCGGGGAGTATCGGTGACCTCAGTAGGGGAGCCAAGTGACGACAAAGGAAGGGAAGGGGTTAAGAATAGCTAAGAGAAAGAGAAGAGTAGTTAGTGCAGCAAATCTATGCATAAACACAAAGAACAACATTAACAGACCTAAAGAGGCCAGCCGGCCCAGGTCCAGAAGGCTTCCCGTGGGCCTCCCCGCCCCCACCCCGTTAGGGTGAGCCAAGGAGACCCAGGGGAATCCAAAGTCTAAAATGCAAGACATTGTAAACCCGCTTGCTCTAGTAGCCTAGTAATCTAAGAAGGGGGGAGGCAGGGGTAACTCGGACAGTCTCTCTCTAAAGCCTCTTTCGAGACTCGCCCATAGTGTCAATCAGGGTTGTAGCCAGGGCGCCCAAGGTGGGTCAGTGTATGGCCTAATGCCAGGGGTGCTCCACCTGGGGGTGCAAAAAAAAAGAAGAAAAGGAATGGTCCTTCAAGCATGCTGTAAGTCAGTGGGGTAAGTTGGTCATGGTCTTCTCTGGTGTAAGCCCCGACCCCTCTGGGACCTCTCTGGTCCTCTGGAGCGCTTGGTGGAGGGACCTTCTGCCACACTGTGGGGGCGGGATGGCTATGAGGTCCCATTCGGGAAGCTGGGGTGCTCTAATTTCCAGGGTGTTGCAAAAAGGCTCAAGGTTCTCCGGGTATCTCAGGGTCGCCGTCTTGCCCTGATGTTTGGCTGTGAGGCTGAAGGGGAATCCCCATCGGTAAGGTATGTTCTCTTCCTGGAGCACGCGTAGCAGCGGTTGGAGAAGCCGTCGTTTCTGCAAAGTGATCCAGGACAGGTCCGGAAATAGTTGAATGTGGTGTTCTCCCAGGGTCACCTTGCGGGCCAGGCGGGCTTGCCTCATGATATCTTCTTTCAAGGGGAATGATGACAACCTGTAAATAATGTCTCGGGGTCTGGCAGTGGTGCCCTTGGGCCGTAACGCTCGGTGTGCTCTGTCCATTTCGATAGTGTGGTTCGGGGCCGCCCCAATAAGGTCATTAAAGAGAGTGTGTAGTGTGTTCTGGACATCTTCCGGGCCCTCTGCTTCTGGGACCCCCCGGACGCGGATATTGTTCCTGCGCCCCCTGTTGTCCAGGTCTTCTACGTGGTGCTGCATGTCCCGGAGGAGGGTACGATGTTCAGAACCCTGAACTTGGGTTCTATGCACTGCAATTTTGGTTTCTTGAATTTCCTCCTCAGCCATCTCCACCTTGTCTGCTAGGTGCTTGAGCCCCGATTGGAGGGCTTGAATCTCTGATCTGCAGGTGGACTTCACGTCCTCAACAAGTTGTCTGAAATCGTCCTTAGTCGGCATTGCTTGGAGATACGCATGCCACGGCGGGGGCATCTGGGGGGGTGCTCCTGTCCCAGAGCCCTGAGGTTGTTGTCAGGTTGTTCATGGGGATAATAGGGGTATAGGCTGGCTCCCCAGGGGGGATTTGGAGAGGGATGACGGGCAGCCTGGTATTCCCATGGTTCACTCCAGTCCGGGCTTTGTGGGGGTGGAAGATTCCTGTCAGGAGACTTCGGAGAGTAAGGAGGGAGTGGGGGGCTGGCTGCCTGGGCATAGGAGAGGGCCGGTGCTGCGTGTGGGCTTTGTGGGGGAGGGTCCTTTGACCTGGATTGTCTCTGTGCCCTGGGTGAGAGGGGGTCCGGTATAGTGGTCTCTTCGGGGGTAAAAGTTCCCGACAGCCCGCAAGTCGGGGTGGGTGAGGCAGGCTTGGCAGGGATGGAAGGGCCTCTTCCCCTTCAGCATAGGGCAGCGAGCTGGTAGCTGTCCCTGTGAGGCCCGGGTCTGAGGCGGTGCGGAGCAGCTTCGGGAAGGCCTCAGAACACTGGGTGTATGTCTGAGGCCTCGTGGGGAGTCCCAAGATGGCCCGAGAGGGGGACTCACCACTCCTTGGACCCGGGACGATTCCTCGGTCGACTGCTGAGAGGTGCATGGGCTCAGGGGGTCCCGATGCTGCTTCTGGGCCGGGATGGAGTCCGGATGGAAAGTTGCGGGCTGCTCCGTGGCGCCGACCGGCGCCAACTTGGCCATTCTGCCCGGCGGGATGTCGGGATGGTTAAAGTAGTCCCGGAGGTCGGATGATGAGCCCGGGGGGGGGGGTTGCGAGGACCCCCAGGGCTTCGTGGAGTGGGTCGTTCTGGAGCCACCCATTTTGGAGAGGTAAGGCCCCCCTTCTGTGGAGTTTTAGCTTCGGGCTGAGAGAGAGCTGCAAGGCTATGTTGCCATTCAAGTCAGATTCCGGCCATGCCCCCCTGGTAGATTTTTATTGCTGTCTGTTTCCCTATAATTTCAGTTCCTGTCGGTATATCTCTTAAACACCAAAAAAAATTTTTTAGTAGAGTGAAGAAAGATTGCTGACAGTGCTTGTCTGTGCATACCTGTCACAGTGACATCCACTCTCCCTATTTTCTGCATAGGAGTCACAGGACTAGAATGTAAGGAAAAATCTCCCCAGTGGGGTTACAGACAGAAATATAAATATTTTTTTATTCTTCACTCTACCCAAAACTAAAAAACAAATGGAATGAAGCTTGAAAAATCTTTCATCTCTTTCTATGTCCCTTTCCATCATTTCAAAGTATTTTTGTTCTCACCCAGTTATAACTATATGGGTATACTGACGGATTTGTTCTGTTGTGGAGCAGTGTTCTTATATTGTGCAGTAGTACTGCAAAGGTCACCAGCACTCAGAGAAGAATGCTTCACAATTTTTTCTAACGTATCATCAAAGCAAACACCACTCAGGATATGAGGTATCTATTTTCAATGCAACGTAGAGATCCATGAAGATGTGTGACACAGGGCCTGCTCCTTACGGTATGAGCAACACAGCTGCCCTGTGGGCAGTAATTCCTATGCTTGTCTTAGTCTATAGAAATTACTCATGATGTCTGTGGAGCTTAAATGGTTTCCTCTCAACTCACACAATACAGATTTACTAAAGTGGTGACTCTTAAATGACGAACAGGGGTAATAGAATGGAATTTGTTTGTTACTTTACTACTATATAGCAGCACGGTTGCACAGAACTTCTGAGTTTTAAGACTAACCTATAGCTCTCCTTCACAGCGACGTGTCTCAATTTTAGATATGGTATTTGGTCATGGATGACTAATCAGCAGCATGCCCACCAGTGTGTACTATTTTGGGTTAAAATGAGACAGACTCTAGCTTGGCCAGAATTGATCCAATAAACACAAAAGAGAGAATTGTGGGACTTTGAATGAGGAATGCAAACTTCAGGAGCGGATGCGTAATGGAATAAAATTCATATGCAGCATGCAGAAGTGTGTGAGTTGGAGCAAATTAGTCACAAGGATTGCGTGATGCTGGTCGGGTTGGTTGGATTACACCGGGTATACACACCTCGGCCATCGGTTGCAGGTCATCCCTGCTCTCCAGACACCTCCACTTCTGGGCTTTATTGAATTTACTTCAGGGCAACCAAGATTGGATCCCCTGCCTTCCCATTTTCCCAGTTGGATGCACACTACCATTTGGACACATCCATGGCCACTGTTCTCCCACTGGCCCCACTTAAGCTCCCGGCTGCAGACAATCCTTGCAACCCATTTGCTCCAACTCACACATTTCTGAATGCTGCATATGAATTTTATTCCATTACGCATCCGCCCCTGAAGATTGGCGATCCTGCCATGAAACGCGTCAGTCTTACGCAGATTCATTATGATTCAATTTAGGACCAACCTCGGGTTCAATGTTCCCATTTGTGAGAGGATTTTTTAACAGTGCAGGAAATAAGTTGTTTCACTATGTCTATGGTTTTTGCATCGTGCCTTCATATGTTTACTAATATGTATGTTTACTATTATGTATGTATCTGGAATCGCATGGGTTGCTATGTGTTTTATACTAATAAACACATCCATACTACACTGTCTTATCCTCAAGTCATTTCATGCATTCCTCATTCAAAGTCCCACAATTCTCTCTTTTCTCAAAAAATTAGGGATGGAGATTATGTTCACATAATTCTCATTTAAAGTCCCAAAACCCCCTTTCTTTTCTCGCAATAAACACATTTGCTCTGTGTTCTATGTTCTGCGACTTTCTCCACCCTGGTGTACAGTCTCAACTCTAGTGCTAGTAGTCTTAGAAAAGGTTACTGAAAATCATTGCTCCTATTAAGCCAAGGAACAGTGCATTTCACAATGATAGGAATTCTCTGGTTCTTTTACCCTGTGCCAGCAAAATTAGACATGCTGTACAATAAAATATATCATGCATGGTTGGGAAATCTGTATAACCCCACTATTATGTGCTGATACTCCGTTCTCTGTGGTGTCCGGAAGCACAGTGTATTGCATTTCCAACTCTCGATTGGTTAAGGAGTGATATCAGTCAAGAGCTGGAATATAGAAAAAACATTTTCTTCCTGGTATTGAAGGGAAAAACTCACCAGCAAACAGAAGCCCAGAAGAAAATGATTCCTGGTCACCCACCCTTGTTTCCATCTGCCTTGGTAAGGTAATTATTGAATGCTGGAAGTTAATTCTAAATAGTAAAACTTGGCAGTTACAGCAACATGTTTTATTTCCTTTGTAAAAAGGTTCAAACTATATGAATAAAAGCTGATATTTTTAAACTCTTCCTCTAGTTAATTTTTTTTTTAGCAACTCTGTAACTGCCACTTTAGCTGGACAGCTTGACTGAGTTACATAAAGTGAAAACAAAATAATGTATCTATTGTCAGGATGAACAGATAATAAAAAAAAATTACAGAGGAACTTATAAAATAAAAAATGTCTGTGTTATTGTTATTGACACTCTGCATCATACAGTATATGATTTGACATATATAATGGGGTTCTGTAACACGTATTATTTATCAACATACAATTTCCTGCCTAGACACAGGAGTCGATCTTTGATTTTTTTTCTTGGTAGTTAACTTAAGATTCAGGATATATATGCAAAATAAAACATTATTTTCCTTACACCAGTGCAAAGCAAAGTATTACATTTCAAAATTCAAGTTTCCTGTTTTTTCCATCTTGTAAGCAAGTCTGCTGTCGGCATACGTACAGAACCTCAAATTCTTGCTGCACAAATGGAAACTTCTTGACATTTTCAGCAAGAATGTGTGTGAAATTCAGGGAATGGAACAGGGTAATGAGATGGGAGTTGTTTAAAATCATCCAATACATTAATTAAAGTAAATGTAGCTTTGTAAGTTTAGATGTATTGCTAAGTAAAACTGACAATGCCTATTGATCTCATTTTGATGCAAATTGAAAGCTTCCCCTGTAGGCAAGCTGTATTATCCCAGACAATGCTAATAGAGTTTGCTTATAACAAGGAGACTGACAAGTATAATTAGAAACCAGAATGATATGCAACAGACATATGTATTGTAAAAATAGGGTGCACGTTTTATCCGTTTTAATTTTTCCCCAGGAAATTTAGAGTAGTGTGAGATGCTGCTTTTTACATAACAGCAAATTATATAAAAATATATTAATATTATAGAAAATATATACTAATTGCTATCATTATAGCATTGCTTACAAAGGCAGACTATACATAAGCCCTTATGAATCAACATGCTCTTTCTAAGTATTGGAGTAACCAATTGGAGCCTCCAACCATATTTAAACTTTCATGACAAGACAAATATTGATGTTGGCTGAGAAGAAGTAACTTTGACTCTTAGTAAGGTATTTTTGATATATAAGGCCCATAGGTGTCAAAATTAGACATTTAGTTTGTGTTCATAGAGCCCACAGAGTTCCTCCAAGGTTTAGAGCATTATAAGTGTATTGTATTAAAGTGATTGTGGCTTGAAAAAACAAATTTATATTAAAACCTCCCTGCAAAAGAAGACTTTTCATACTTACCTCTCTGGCCAGCAGGGCATCCTCATTTTGCTTGGTTGATGGGCTACAGCCTCCAGCTAGATTTTTCAACATCTGACACTTGGCATTATGCCAGCGTTCTCCGCCACATATTTAGTACAATCCACTGGCCCATATGTCACTACAGAACACAGTATTGATGTCAGAGGCCAGAAGGAGCCACAGGCCAAAGCTGGGAACTTGGTCTGCAGTATGCCCCAAAGCATATGTGATATAAAAATTCTGTCAGAGGCTGTATCTCTTCAATGGAGTGAAGGACTCGTTGCCTGCCAGAGAGGTAAGCATAAAGATTCCAATGCACTTAAGTGCTCAGGGAAGTGTGTGCAAACCTTAAAACAGGCTGCAGCATTGGTGTGTAGGTACTTTTAGTAGTATTATTCTTTAAATGACCCCCCTCTCACCCAGATCAGCAACCCCTCAAATTTTACACTTACTTATCTTTGCTCCCCTGAAATCTTTGCACATCTATGGAGTGGCGGGTGTAAATGGACTTCCATTTACACCCGCCTACCTCCAATCTGATCCAATCTGCTAAAAACAAAAAGAAGGGGATCCATTTCTCATCCATCTGGATGGATTGGATTGGAGGGCAGTCGGGTATAAACGGACAGTCGATCCGTTTACACTTGGCTGCCGATAGAGCAGAGTTGGCTGTGTCCGCGTCCGCTCTGCATGAGTGTAGCGGACACAGACCTGTCATCCACCTGCTTTGCTCAGCGGGGGGATCACCAAACAGATCCCCCACTGAGCAAGTGGAGTCCACCCTGTGTGAAAAGAGCCTAAAGCGCATTGCCTCCAAAATAATAGCACAAAGTCACTTTAACAGCTATTAAAAGAAAGTCCACTGAGTCATGGCAGCAATGAAACCAACAGTGATTATATCCTCAGCTTCAAGCAGCAGAAGGTAATCCTGTAATACTTGTTAGTCTTATTAGATTTGCCTGGTTTAAGTCCTGGCATCTTCTGTCAGCTTCTGTCCCCACCCGCTAGCCTGCCCACCACCTGTAAGTCTTCAGTATCAGCTCTGCCCGAGTTTAGTCCCAGGATTTTCTGCTTTTTCTCTCGGCTTCTGTCCCCTGTGCCAGGAATAGACCTGAGCAGAGCTAATAATACTAAAGCCTTACAGGTGGTGGGCGAGCCGGTGGACTGGTTCAAAAGCCAAAAGATTTGGCCAGTCACTGAGATAGAGGAGGAGCAGAATCTCCCATGGTGCCCCCCTCAACCTTGCCTCCAGGGCAGATTCCCCCTCGCCCCCCTTATCCTGGTTCCAGTGATGATTAGGGGGGGTGATGGGGTGATGATGAAGCCCCTGACTGTACTTAGGTGGAAGATATAGCACAGGAGGAAAGTGAGGTGAGGCACCATATTAGCAAGGCAGGCTGTTATCCAGAGACAAGGGGAGGGGAAGAAAGGCCAAGAAGCCCAAATCGTGAAGTACGTGTATGTCAATTTAATGTGAGTAAGCTTAAAACATATAAGAATGCACTCACATGGTGGAGTATTACACAGGCATGTCAGGATGGTATCAAGTCCCTCATCTAGATGGATGGATGGCTGTGGCAGCTGACAGGTGGAATCAGTAGGCAGCTCTGGGAATGAAGCCAGAGGATTCAAGTGCCGCTGACAGGTGGAAACAAAAAGCAGCTGGAAGTCCAAGCCAAAGCCCTAGATGAGCGGTGCTGGGTGTGGAACTGTATGAAGGAGAGCTGTGGCTCCAGCCGCTGTAACCACTCTGTGTTCCAAGGACCAGGATGCCGGGAGCAGCTGCTGTGAGGGAGGAGACATGACTGTCCTGTGTGAGCACCAGGGGTGGGTGGTTCAGAATGCTTTTTGAAAGAGCCAATCGCTTCCTTCATCAGCCTAGTAGACCCCTGAGGACGACACGTGACCGTGACGACACGTGTTGGATGGAGCTGGGTGACGTTGTCGAAACCGGAAGTGACGTGCGTACCACGAGCCCCGCTGTCATTATTACAAGTTGGCTGTTTTAACCTTGATGTAAGTGCATATTATTTTAATAAATGCCTGTTGCTTTTAACATACTACACCATAAGGATACCTTGTGTTGCATGAGTTTACATGCAGTGTCGGGACTGTGAATTTAAAGGGCCATACACCTCAATTAATGAAGTAGACCAGGATAATTAGGAGCATATTGGATTAGGAGTACAGAGGAGTCTGTTTCTTTAACCCCTTTTGGGGAAAGCGTGATTTGACCTGGGTTTGACAGGTAGTAAGTGCAATTTTGAACGGTGGTGGGAGTCACTGATATCACATAGATCGGCACAAAGTGTGGACTACGCCAGTTTATGAACTATATCACTGTTTGTAGTGAAAAGGACATCTAAAGAGTTTTTCAATATGGTTTTATATATTTTTTTATATGCTTTTTTATATGTTGGCTTGAAGGCGATCATTATAATTTCATATATACAGTAATACCTTGGATTACGAGCATAATTTTTTTCAGAAGAATGCTTGTAATCCAAAGCACTCGTATATCAAAGCGAGTTTCCACATAGGAATCAATGGAAACTCAGACAATTCGTTCCAGTGTCACTGCTAGTGTATGCAGTACCACATGTGGCCAGGGATGGGGGTTCCGGAGACACTCGGAAACACTCGAAGACCGCTCAGAGGCACTCTGAGACAACCGGAAAGGAGTGTTTCCGAGTGTCTCCGAGCGGCTCCGAGTGTCACTGGCACCCGCGCACCTATGGCCAAATGCGGTACTGCAAACCTCAGAGGCTTGAATGCTGCTCATCTTGCGAGACAACGCTCGCAAAGCGAGTCAGGATTTTTTTTTAAAACAGCTTGTATTGCGAAACCACGATACTCGCAATCCGAGGTTCCACTGTATATACTGTGAAGGACACAAATAAGGACACAAAGAAGGATTGGAATATTTATGGTTATTTATATCACAGGAGGATTTAATATATATGCACACTTAAAGGGGTAGGTGCAGCAATATTTATTTGTTGATTTGATTGTTAGTATTGTGGGAACACAATTTTGTTGTTTTCAGCCACCCATTAGGTCTATATTGCATACACAGACAGTAGTACAAGGTAGCGTGAGATAGCACACATTCATTGAAGTTTGGAAAAAATACTAGCTTTACAGCCCCTGCCTTTCTAACTGGTGTATTTAGTCCCCTTTTGTGAATTTTCTGACCTGTGCTGCATCGCAGGGGAAGATTCCTGACCAATATTTATTCACTCATCAGGCCACCCCTTTCTTCCACTATCATGTGAAATGTAATGTTACATGTTGCTGGACCCCATGGTCAGCAGGAGGTTCCACTTGACCACAGACCTGTGGTCCACCAATTATGGGTAGGGACCACTGTATAACTCTGCTGGCAGCTGGGAAGGATTCAGGACAGGGCACACAGGTTGAAGTGAGTTGTCCTCTGAACCACCAGTCCCTTTTGAGCGTAAAAAAGTGTTGCAGCTTGTATGCCTGGGGGACAGAAGACAAACAAAAGCCGGGAATGTTTAAGCTCTACAGGGCCTGGAGGTATAAACTCTATGCTTTCTTGTGTAAGGAAAAGTCTTGTGTGACAACACTAACCTGCTGTCTGCCCTTTGTCAGGGAAGGCTTATCTGCCCTTTGGCAGGAAAGTTTTACTCACGTTCCTTTCCTGGTACATTTCCACACATCCACAACCTTGTGGTACAGCACTTCCTGGATAGGTATCCTGGCTTACAGGATGTTCTGATGCACGGCAGAACAGTTTTCAGCCATTTCAGACAGTCATACACAGCCAATGTGTGGCTGAATGAAATTCATCGGGTACTCCATATGCCTGCACACCGAGTGGAACTCTATCTTTGCTGTGTTGCAGCAGCTGTATATGCATCAGCAGGCCATAAATAAGTTCCTGCATGAGGACAGTCTCGGGGGAGCTGGGGTTTCAGTGCTTCACATGTCAGTGTTTTCTCATACGGGATGCATGCATTGTATTGTCACCGTTTGGGGAGGCAACCAGAATGGTGATCTATGACAATGTGGCCATTAGTGCTACAATTTCTGTGGTCTTCCTGCTGAGGCAGATAGTGCATGACATTTTAAACAGGGCACTGGAGGTATAGTCACAGGAGGAAGAGGAGGACTTCCTTGTATGTCAGGGCTTTCTATATCCAGACACAATCACTGTAAGGCCTCAGCAACTTCAGAAGTAGCATGAGGAGGGCAGGCATCCAGGGGTAGGTGTCATCACTCACAAACCCCAGGAGTTGTACCTAGCTGGGAAAGGTATCTGAGGACAATGTCATCCTCAGTGATCCTGATAACTCTGGTTCCTTGGGTAGCTTGTGGTGGATGGGATTGTTTTTGCTCCAATGCCTGCAAAACACCCTGGGTAAAACAAGGGTAAAGTTGCAAAGCTAATCCTGCCCACTCAGAAGGAGCAAAAGATAGAGGATGTCACAGTCAGTGGGGAGGCTCAAAGGCCAGTAACTATAGCCGTATAGAAGCTCCCACCTACCAGCAGGATAAGTACACAAACAGGTCACCATGGCGGATGATGGTAGTGAAGATACGGATGGCAACAGGAGTGACAGGAGCAAGATATTGGCTGGAGAAGAGCACAATAATCTGCCAAACAGGAAGTGCAGTGACATGGCTTAAATCAGGAAGTTCATGGGAGGAGTAAAGAATTCAAAGTTCATCAGAAACAAGATACAAGGCAAGATTGTCCAAGGGATCAGAGAGGGCTACAGCCAGACACCACAGAGGTTGCAGGTTCAGACCCTGACAGAGGACATGCTGTGGCGGAATCTGTTAACATTCTTTCCAGAGGCTGGCAATATACTGTCTCATAGGCAATGTGGCTTGGAGACAAGGGTGGATATATACACTCTATCAGCGGACAACGCCCTTGATTATTGTGTATCAAGGATGAACCACTGGCCAGAGCTTGTCCAGCATGCAATCAAGCTGCTGGGCTGTCCTTCAGTCAGTGTCTGAATGTAAATTTAGTGCTGCGGGGGGCATTGTGACAGACAAAAGTGTCTGTCTGTCCCCAAAGTATTATTTTTTGTATAGCCTAAGCCTCTTCCTTCATCACTACAGGCCTGAAACAATTTCCACCTCCTGCTACCATTGCCATCTCCTGCCTCCATGATTTCACCCGCAACCATTAACACCTCTAACTGGGCCCATTGGTTTTGTTCATTGCAACATACTTTTAATTTGTCACAAACCATTTTTCTGCAGCTATTTCACCATTTTTAGCCAGGTAACATGCCGAGTTCTCCACAAATATTTCTGTTGGGTTATGTTTTTTTTTTTCTTTACTAGCACCCCAAACATATTCAATACCTAATTTATAGACAGCTATTTCCCAAAGATAAACATTTTTACATATTGATTGGCTGACTAACCAGTTTGTTGCCCATTAATGTTTGCATTTGATTACAGTGCATCACTATTAAAAATGAATGTAGCGGGTGGTTACATTTAGGGGAAATATAAATAGATAAATACTAAGGCGCTAATGAAATAAATAGTGAAAAATTACAATAAAAAGATAACCAAATGGTGAAAGCTGCAATCAAAATAACAATATTCTGTGACCGTGAAGTGAATGATTAAACAAATTATTGATGTGCTAACCACCAACCTAATTATGGTGCACTAGTGACCAAATGCAACTCTCCGTGCTGACAACAATCTGTTCAGCTGTGAAAACAATGTAAAACACAACATACAAATCACACAATGGTGTATGGTATCCAGAGGCAGCATGGAATTCAATGTGGGCTGTAATAAATCCTTCAAACAACTTGTCCCCAGTCCATATACATTAAAACCACTATACAATACTTTCAAAATTCGTTTGCACCGCTAATGTTAAAAGCAATGGTTAGCTCCCAGAACAGGCTCCTTCTCATAAGCTCCAATTCCCAGGATAATTCCATATGCATATAAGGAAAAAAGAAAACAGATCATTGCGCAGTAGCCATCCACAAGGCACACCTGTCACAGCTAAGACCTACACTCACATAACCTCAAGGATAATCAGCGTGTGTTCAGCTCAGTCGTTCCTGTGTTCCTCACTCGGGCTGCCGCTTGAGCGTAACTTAGGCTCCTGCCCCCTACACGTTACATCACTGGCACGTGACTTAATCATGGGTCCATTTAGGGGAGGCATCTGAGTGATAACAGGCTCAGATGCAGCAATTGTTAGGGTTCATGGACCAATTTATGCCAGTGGATGATATCAATGGTGTTCAGTTCCGTGCGGCCTATAGGTGGCGCTGTCGCCATAGGCCGAGGTTGAACCACCATTGGAGGTCTGTGCCTTTTTGTCCTCTCACGGCAGTGGTACAGTGGGGCGGGGAACCTGCTGTGCATGCTGGGAGAGGGGATAAAAGGGACAGACATCTTCCACTCGGGGTCCACGCCCAGGCACCTTCAGCCTGGGCGTGAGTGCTGGGGGTTCGGGCGCCCTCGGCCTGAGGATGGAGCTGCGATTCCACCCCAGACACCTTTAGTCTGGGGTGAGGTACTCTCTGGAGGCCTGGGGCCCAGTACCTTTGACTGGTCCCGCATGGGATGGAGGATTCCTAGGGTGTCCTCCGGTGTTGGACACCCGAATCTAGGGCGAGGGGGACCAGAGAGGTGTCCTTCCCGAAGATCCAGCGCAGCATTGGCTGGTGACGGTGGAGGCCTCTGGTGACCGTCCGGATGGATGACTCCCCTGACAGGGGCCGCATCTCAAGAAGGTAGTCCACGTTCTCATGGTCGGCTGCAGCGACCCAACTGAAACCCAGGTTGGTGGCAGAGGCCTCAAGTCCAATTCACTCGGTCGATGGCAGCGACCACCCTCACGGTCGGTGGCAGCGACCGTGCGCCAAGCCTGTTTGCGCACACTGAAACAGGAGAGTAACAAGTTCATGTTTGTGCCTGGACCTTCCTCTTCACCTTGTCTGTTCGTTGTCTAACCAGTCTGCTCTAAAAGGACTATTTATTGTTCTAAAAGAATAAATAAGTGTTGGACTTTCAATGGTGTGGAACTTGGCTTTCTGGGAGTAAAAGGTCATTCTCAAGGGAAGTTTTGGCTCTGGACAGGGGCACAGGCCCGAAGGTAATTGGTTATAGCTCACACCTCTACACACAAGAGGATACGAGCTGGTGGTGCGTCACACTCTCCTCCCTGGTCCCCTAGACGAGAGCCATTGACATTGACAGAGAGGAAGGCAGTGAGAGGTGAGGTCACTACACGTGGGGGCTCTGGGTCCGGGATTTGTGTTCATGTAACGGAGCCGAGGCCTTCGGGAGTTTGAACTTTGCTGCCCAGAGGAGTTCCGAGGAGGTTGGCCATTTTTGGCCAACGTGCCACGAGGCACACCCTCCCTGCACAGTTCGTGGGCGTGCCAAGGAGAAAGCCCGCGACCTGGTGTGGAAAAGGGGAGGAGTCCGGCCATATGTGGGGATGCACGTGGGGACTTGGCGCCAGTTATTCAGTGCGCGATGGAGCAGCAAGCGGTCAGCGTGTTCAACAATGCCTCGTGGGTTCCAGTTCCTACCACCACGAGGATGACCCCAATTGCTGCTTCGGTTACAGATACGGGAATTAGGCTCAAGCCCCGAGGACGATTCGCCCTGTATGTATGCAAGGACGTTGAGGCCCTCGGTGTGATTTGTCCCGGCTGTTCGGGACTGGTGGTTCAGCTGAAGCCGTTCGGGCGCTGCGAGGCCTGCGGAGAGTTCATTCTCGAGGTGGAGAAGTCCATAGAAAGGCCTCGGGCCTTCCACCTCAACTGCCTAATAGGCGCCACCACTCTTGAAGGAGAAGTCAAAGCTTGGACAGCCATTCCCACGCGCACTGTAGAGACTTCCGTGGAAGTCGAGATCAAAAGTTTGGAGGATGAAAAATCTGAGGATGCTGCTTCGGTCACCACAGCTTCCCTACTCCCACCGCCAAAGAAGAAGGTCGGTCTCGTTAGAGCTTCCAGTGGCCGTGATGGAGGAACATCCCTGCGCTCGCCCGGCCCGGATGGATCCGGATGTAAAAGCCCCAGACATCCCAGTTCAAGTAAAGGCAAAGGTAAGCCGGGGAACGGGACTTGGTGTTTTATCGGAGGTGTCGGAGATCCACAGCCACGGGAGCCCGAGGGAGGGGGTGATTCCACGTCCACAAGGAATTACCTGCCCGCGGAGGAGTGTGACACCTCCGACCTGGAATCGGTCTCCGATGCTGGAGATGATGGCATCATAGACAAACGTTTTGAGCGGAAGGGCTCAAAGATAATGAGGACTTTGGGGTTTAGTTAAGTCAGGACAAAGATACAGATGAAGAGATTGCTGATCAAGAGAAGTGTTCCAGATCGTGACACGGCCACTAGATAGAGTGTTACGCAATGGGTATTCACACACACCACACCTGACTTTTTGGAAGGAAAGGGTTTCCTCTAGGGGGAGCCTTTTCACTCCAAATTACATACTGTGTTAGATAATGTGTTTCTTTTCCTCTCTGCAGAAGAACGTCATTTCAAGTCTGCTAAGAATGGGGCAGATCTTAGTTAGTGACGTGGGAGGGGGAAAATATAATTTTTTGAAAAAATAAATTATGCTGTTACACCTGTGTATGTTTTATTTGTTGTTCCTTCCCTTCTTCCTTTTCCCTTTGGTTCAGGCACAAAATAAACAATTTTTTTTTTTGCCATTTTTTTTGTTTCTTGGTTAGGTTTGTCTCTGGATCGGATTTATGCGGACTCTGATTTAGAGGGCATAAATTGGTTTCAGACACTGGGGCCCAGTGTCAAATTACTGGGGGGATGTGTAGCGGGTGGTTACATTTAGGGGAGGCATCTGAGTGATAACAGGATCAGATGCAGCAATTGTTAGGGTTCATGGACCAGTTTATGACAGTGGAGGATATCAATGGTGTCCAGTTGCCTGCGGCCTATAGGTGGCGCTATCGCCATAGGCCTGGGGTTGAACCACCATTGGAGGTCTGTGCCTTTTTGTCCTCTCGTGGCAGTGGTACAGCGGGGCGGGGAACCTGCTGTGCATGCTGGGAGAGGGTATAGAAGGGGCAGACATCTTCCGCTCGGGGTCCACGCCCAGGCACCTTCAGCCTGGGCGTGAGTGCTGGCGGTTCAGGCGCCCTCAGCCCGAGGGTGGAGCTGCGATTCCACCCCAGACACCTTTAGTCTGAGGTGAGGTACTCTCTGGAGGCCTGGGGCCCAGTACCTTTGACTGGGTCCCGCATGGGATGGAGGATTCCTAGGGTGTTCTCCGGTGTTGGACACCCGAATCTAGGGTGAGGGGGACCAGAGAGGTGACCTTCCCGAAGATCCAGCGCAGCATTGGCTGGTGACGGTGGAGGCCTCTGGTGACCGTCCGGATGGATGACTCCCCTGACAGGGGCCGCATCTCAAGAAGGTAGTCCACGTTCTCATGGTCAGTGGCAGCGACCCAACTGAAACCCAGGTCGGTGGTAGAGGCCTCAAGTCCAATTCACTCGGTCGATGGCAGCGACCACCCTCACGGTCGGTGGCAGCGACCGTGCGCCAAGCCTGTTTGCGCACACTGAAACAGGAGAGTAACAAGTTCATGTTTGCGCCTGGACCTTCCTCTTCACCTTGTCTGTTCGTTGTCTAACCAGTCTGCTCTAAAAGGACTATTTATTGTTCTAAAAGAATAAATAAGTGTTGGACTTTCAATGGTGTGGAACTTGGCTTTCTGGGAGTAAAAGGTCATTCTCAAGGGAAGTTTTGGCTCTGGACAGGGGCACAGGCCCGAAGGTAATTGGTTATAGCTCACACCTCTACACACAAGAGGATACGAGCTGGTGGTGCGTCACACTCTCCTCCCTGGTCCCCTAGACGAGAGCCATTGACATTGACAGAGAGGGAGGGAGTGAGAGGTGAGGTCACTACACGTGGGGGCTCTGGGTCCGGGATTTGTGTTCATGTAACGGAGCCGAGGCCTTCGGGAGTTTGAACTTTGCTGCCCAGAGGAGTTCCGAGGAGGTTGGCCATTTTTGGCCAACGTGCCACGAGGCACACCCTCCCTGCACAGTTCGTGGGCGTGCCAAGGAGAAAGCCCGCGACCTGGTGTGGAAAAGGGGAGGAGTCCGGCCATATGTGGGGATGCACGTGGGGACTTGGCGCCAGTTATTCAGTGCGCGATGGAGCAGCAAGCGGTCAGCGTGTTCAACAATGCCTCGTGGGTTCCAGTTCCTACCACCACGAGGATGACCCCAATTGCTGCTTCGGTTACAGATACGGGAATTAGGCTCAAGCCCCGAGGACGATTCGCCCTGTATGTATGCAAGGACGTTGAGGCCCTCGGTGTGATTTGTCCCGGCTGTTCGGGACTGGTGGTTCAGCTGAAGCCGTTCGGGCGCTGCGAGGCCTGCGGAGAGTTCATTCTCGAGGTGGAGAAGTCCATAGAAAGGCCTCGGGCCTTCCACCTCAACTGCCTAACAGGCGCCACCACTCGTGAAGGAGAAGTCAAAGCTTGGACAGCCATTCCCACGCGCACTGTAGAGACTTCCGTGGAAGTCGCGATCAAAAGTTTGGAGGATGAAAAATCCGAGGATGCTGCTTCGGTCACCACAGCTTCCCTACTCCCACCGCCAAAGAAGAAGGTCGGTCTCGTTAGAGCTTCCAGTGGCCGTGATGGAGGAACATCCCTGCGCTCGCCCGGCCCGGATGGATCCGGATATAAAAGCCCCAGACATCCCAGTTCAAGTAAAGGCAAAGGTAAGCCGGGGAACGGGACTTGGTGTTTTATCGGAGGTGTCGGAGATCCACAGCCACGGGAGCCCGAGGGAGGGGGTGATTCCACGTCCACAAGGAATTACCTGCCCGCGGAGGAGTGTGACACCTCCGACCTGGAATCGGTCTCCGATGCTGGAGATGATGGCATCATAGACAAACGTTTTGAGCGGAAGGGCTCAAAGATAATGAGGACTTTGGGGTTTAGTTAAGTCAGGACAAAGATACAGATGAAGAGATTGCTGATCAAGAGAAGTGTTCCAGATCGTGACACGGCCACTAGATAGAGTGTTACGCAATGGGTATTCACACACACCACACCTGAGGTTTGTCTCTGGATCGGATTTATGCGGACTCTGATTTAGAGGGCATAAATTGGTTTCAGACACTGGGGCCCAGTGTCAAATTACTGGGGGGATGTGTAGCAGGTGGTTACATTTAGGGGAGGCATCTGAGTGATAACAGGCTCAGATTCAGCAATTGTTAGGGTTCATGGACCAATTTATGACAGTGGAGGATATCAATGGTGTCCAGTTGCCTGCGGCCTATAGGTGGCGCTATCGCCATAGGCCTGGGGTTGAACCACCATTGGAGGTCTGTGCCTTTTTGTCCTCTCGTGGCAGTGGTACAGCGGGGCGGGGAACCTGCTGTGCATGCTGGGAGAGGGTATAGAAGGGGCAGACATCTTCCGCTCGGGGTCCACGCCCAGGCACCTTCAGCCTGGGCGTGAGTGCTGGCGGTTCAGGCGCCCTCAGCCCAAGGGTGGAGCTGCGATTCCACCCCAGACACCTTTAGTCTGAGGTGAGGTACTCTCTGGAGGCCTGGGGCCCAGTACCTTTGACTGGGTCCCGCATGGGATGGAGGATTCCTAGGGTGTCCTCCGGTGTTGGACACCCGAATCTAGGGTGAGGGGGACCAGAGAGGTGACCTTCCCGAAGATCCAGCGCAGCATTGGCTGGTGACGGTGGAGGCCTCTGGTGACCGTCCGGATGGATGACTCCCCTGACAGGGGCCGCATCTCAAGAAGGTAGTCCACGTTCTCATGGTCAGTGGCAGCGACCCAACTGAAACCCAGGTCGGTGGTAGAGGCCTCAAGTCCAATTCACTCGGTCGGTGGCAGCGACCACCCTCACGGGCGGTGGCAGCGACCGTGCGCCAAGCCTGTTTGCGCACACTGAAACAGGAGAGTAACAAGTTCATGTTTGTGCCTGGACCTTTCTCTTCACCTTGTCTGTTCGTTGTCTAACCAGTCTGCTCTAAAAGGACTATTTATTGCTCTAAAATAATAAATAAGCGTTGGACTTTCAATGGTGTGGAACTTGGCTTTCTGGGAGTAAAAGGTCATTCTCAAGGGAAGTTTTGGCTCTGGACAGGGGCACAGGCCCGAAGGTAATTGGTTATAGCTCACACCTCTACACACAAGAGGATACGAGCTGGTGGTGAGTCACACTCTCCTCCCTGGTCCCCTAGACGAGAGCCATTGACATTGACAGAGAAGGAGGGAGTGAGAGGTGAGGTCGCTACATGAACAACAGTTTATGTTTCTGCATTGCTCTCCTCAGTTTGGATTTTTTTTACTTTTAATAAATATGTAGTCTACCTAGTCTTTCCATCTTCAATTGTCTCTCATGAAAGTTAATTGAATTTTGTGCAGCTGATCTGTCTAATTTATACATTGCGTATCTTACAAATAACAGTACAACCGATTGTTGTGGGCTGAAATATGATCGTTCTCTGCTTTCAAAATGTAATCCTATTTAAAAGGATGATATTATGTGACATGCACCTGATAGATGACTGAGGTGATGAGGTTAGCCTCTCTTGTATCTCCAGCCCAGGCCCCACTGAAAGTGGAACAGATGGTGCAGAGGGACAGGAGGAACACGAGAGCCGACAGGTGTTGCTGTTAGAATTTGCAGTAGGAGATGCAGCCTTGAGCAGTCTGACAGAACATGAGGTCAGGAGCTGCAACCATACAGGATGAGCCAGCTGGGGTTAAAGGAGCACTCCACGTACCCTGCAGGTTCAGGACATGAGGCTTGTCAGCTTCCAGCAGACTGAAGATAGGAACTGGCTGTGATGATTGAAGCTGATATGAGTGATAGCCACAGTAGGCACTTGGCGATAACATGAAGCAAAATCAAAGACAGTAGCGATGTCACAGGTCTAGCTGAGGTCAGCAGTAGGCAGGCAGCACAGAACAGAGGCATAGGCAGAATCATGGTCAATGGCAGATCCAAGGTCAGGAACGGGTAGGCAGAAGAGCAATCAGGTTTCAAGATTAGGTCAGTAGCAAGCCCAGTCAGCAACAAAGGTCAGACACAGGATACAAGCAGGACACAGGAACAGCTGAAGACCAATCAGCACAGAACAAGGGCATCATCATTCTTTAAATAGCTTGTCTGGTGCCTAAAAAGGCTTATAAGGTGTACTTAAAATTACCTACTTTCTTCAGGTTTAAATTTCAAATAAAAGTAGAGTAAATTGTTTTTTTTTGCAGATGCAATCAGCCTGCTCTCTATCTCAATGTTATCAGACTGTCCAAAAGGTTATAAAAGCTGTGCTGCGAGTCTTTATTGTTTTTTGAAATATACAATCTTCTTGTTGAATGGCAGACATATAGCAGTCTGTCCAAACAGATCTAAAGTCTGTGGTGCTAATCTGTTAGTATGTCTTACTTTGATGAATTCTTGGGGGAAAAAAAACATTCTTATTTCTAGCTATAATCGACTTACTCTCTCCCTTAGTTAAAGCATCCTACCTGAAAAATATTACAAGCTTAGCAGCAAATCTGTGAATTTTTTCTTAATTTGGTCTGTGAAAAAGAAAACAATTTTTTGCTTGCAGATGCATTCTGCTTACTGTCTATCAGAAATTGCAGCCAATTCCAATAAAAGGCTTGGAAAGTGTGTTGGAATTCTGTTTCATTTTTATATTTTCCAAATTGTACACAAAAAAACTACTTTCAAATGTAATATGGACACTCAGTCACTTGAATGAGAGAAGTGGGCATTAATTAGTGCCCACAGCATGGGATTGTGGCAGTCAGAAAATAAATAAAACATTTAGTTACTGTCTCTTTAAATATGGATATGGCAGGCATGTGGATCCCAGGCGGGAAAAACGTGATTCCAGGTGGGAAAACATGTGTTTTCTGGAGTGATACACATGTCTGGGGGGCTCTATAAGACCCCCGCATCTCAGCTCCTGTCACAGTTGACCCACAGCGGCTTGGCGAGCTCCCCTACCCCCCCACCCTGTCGCAGCACCTGTTATGTAGTTTTGTCACCCTTGGATCAAGGGGGGACTTTTGCTGAATGTTTTTTATTTATGGTATTCGCTCGAGTTCTATGACTGAGCGAGATATTGATAGATATTTTAAAGTTTTTTTAAGTTTTTATTTATTGATGAATTAAAGATTAATAACATTTTATGTTTATATATACCAATAAAGGTGCCATGGCCATTTCTATTGCCATTAAAATAAAAAAAAAATGTGTGTGTTTGAATTATTTCTTACAGATTAAGATGTTAAATATTTATTTTTGTACAGCCTACAGTCCCCAAAACAAGACACTCATCTGTTACATCCAGATGCGGTGTGCTTGCTCTCTTCCACAGAAATCATGGCCTGTCCTATAAGGGCTTCCAGATGCAATATGCCCACTTAGTCATTCAGAAATTGCAGCCTCACCATACGTTCAAAGAGTATATTACCCTAAATTAATTTTTTCTATGAGTGTGTTTATATACAGTATGTGGATTTTATAGCTAATAGTCTCTATTATTGTCATGTACTATCCAAAGTACCACAGAATCTGATCTGTGATCAGCTTTCATCCTCTGGCTGGCCAGAGATAAAGGACACGTGGAGAAGGAATAGAACACCTGTAAGTTTTATTGCCGTCTGTGTCCCCATTTGGGAGATTCAGGCCTCGTACACACGACCGATTTTCTCGGCAAGAACCAGCAAGAAACTTGCTGGCAGAGATGTCTTGCCGAGTAAATCGGTCGTGTGTACGCGGCTATCGGGTTTCTCGTCGAGAAAACCGACAAGTAACCTCGACGAGAAAATAGAGAACCTGCTCTCTATTTTCTCGTCGAGATTCTCGTCAGCCTGTTTCTCGACGAGAAAAGTGAGTGTGTGTACACTTACCTGTCCGCCGGGAAGCCCGCGCATGTTCGAAATGAATTCGACGCATGCACGGTAGCTTCCTAGGCATACGTAGGGTATACCAAGATGGCGGCGACGGCATCGAATGTGACGAGCGCATGCTCGTCGTAGTCCATGACGTCACCGCGTACGCTCCATTCAAAGAACCGCGGGTTCTTTGAAACGAGCGTGTGTACACTCGGCCGGGACAATTTTCTTGTCCAGGAATCTCGTCGAAAAAAACGACATGTTTTTTTCGACGAGAATCTCGGCCATGTGTACGAGGCCTCACCCCCTCTATTTGTAATCAAAAGTGAAACAAAAAAATAAAAATAAAAATCGGGGTTGTTTACAGCATTGTTTCTCAACTCCAGTCCTCAAGGCGCCCCAACAGGTCATGTTTTCAGGATTTCCCTCAGATGAAACAGCTGTGGGAATTACTAAAAGCAGTTAAACTGATCAAATAACCTGTGCAAAACAATGGAGAGCCTGAAAACATGACCTGTTGGGGCGCCTTGAGGACTGGAGTTGAGAAACACTGGTTTACAGAACAGAGGGGAAATGTTCCAATGGGACCCTCATGACACCCACAGATTCCCTCACTTTGAAGGGATTTCTTCTCACTTCTTGTTTGGCTAGGGGGCAGAAAATTTTCCCATTTGGACAAAAAAGGAAAAGAAAACCTGAAAGGTGTTATAAGCCTCCCTTACTATATCCAAAATGAAAAACAAAAAGGTTACCTTTCTACTCTGGTGTGTTATGTGGACAATACCAGATCAGAAATACCGAAGGCACAGACATCCCATAATGTTCATGAATAAGGCAAATACAGAGAGTGCGGGACTTTTTAGGTGCATAGACATATAATTACACAGATAATGCTTAAAAACAATAAATTTTATTCATTTACAAAAATGGTAAATTAATAAAATTCACTGTTTTTAAGCTTTCCCTGTGTAATTATAGTTCTACTTTAAGCTTTTCAAATAGTTCACACAATTATTGTAAAGAATAAATTTTGGATTGGACCTACTGACCCAATGGACTACTCTTTTGGTTCAGCTTGAGGTAAACTTTAAAGTAGTTAAACTTAATAGCTAGTAGCATCTGCTCCTTATGGTTTTAAAAGGTAATGAAAATGTTTCAATAAAATATAATTGTAACCATTTTGTATTTTAATGTTTTCAATTTAATTTTCAAATTTCAACTTTTTGTAACTGCAAAAATGTTTTGATTCTGGAATCCATGCCAAGAGTATGTAGTTTGGAAAATTGATTTCTCCAGCATTTTCCTCTGGATCCTGTAACTAACTAATTTGGACTGATTTGATAAAGATGTTGAGAATGTTCACAATAAATTCTGTGAATACTTACTTAAAATATCTAGTTTTGTGAAAATCAAACTCATGTTTACTTATTTTGTCAGTAAATTTGCAAAATTTACTGATTAAACATTCTCAACTCCTAATAAATTAGCCTCATTGTCTCATCCTTGGTTTCCTGCACTGGGAATTTATTTTTAGTGGAACATTAGCACACAACTCTACATGCCTAACACTTCCATGTTGGAAGCTCTTAGATACAATGCCTACACACCTTTGGTTTTCAATGATGTTCTCTATTCGTTAACAAAGATTATTATCTACATGGATTAGCTTTAAACATTGTAAAAAAAAAACACAAAATATGATGATGGCCTTTAAGAAAAGACAAAAACTAAAACAATAGCCATGCTGACCATAGCCCAGATAAGCACCATGCTTTCTCAGTTTCCACAAACATTTTAGAGCAATGAATAGGCACAAAAAGTGGAAGCAACATTTTACCCCTTTTCGTTCCAGCTGCCCAGCTGCCCAGTTGCCCAGCTGAGTTGACGATATGTATGACCCTTCCAGTAACCATAGGGGAGAAGAGCCCTTGCTGGAAGTACAATTTCAGCTTCTCTCTAGTAGAACGCACCACATTTTAACTCTAACTGATGAAACTTGCCACACTTAACACATATGGTTGTAATGAAACTCTTGCTCCTGGCTTGAAAAGACTTGTTAAATTAATGCAGGTACTAAACTCCATAAGGCTGTGGTTATACAAATAAAGACATCTGACAGTGTTGTGGCATCCTGCTGAGTATGTTGTTATAGTGACAAGGATAAATGCATGCACACTGTTGTATAAATATTCCAAATGGATTACAGATCAAGTCCAGAACGATTGTATTGAGAATAGTTGATGTTCAGCTCTATAAGCATGATAGTAGAATGCATTGGGTAGTGTACAAACAACATTGGCAGATTTCTACCTCAGCTGAGAAGTATGAAGTTGGATGTGTTTTCATCATAAAGACTGTTTCTTTCATAAATTCAATTCGAAAAGCTAAAACACCTGGATAAAGATCCTTATTTTTTTTTAAAGTGACAGTAATGTTAAGCCAATAATATTTGGAAATAACAGTTACGGGAAAAAACCCCTATCTTTGTATGAAGCTTTGAGAATTGAGCCTAATATAATTTTAGTATGCAGGGAGCTGGAATATACGCTGCCACGCATTCGCAAACCGTCGCATCTTGGATTCTGCCAATAGAAAGTCCTATGTACACATTGGATGCCAGCTTGCTTCTTGTCATATGTAAGTGCATATACCAAATAAAATCCTTTGCATACGTTTTTTTCACTATGAGCAGTCATTTCTTTCTAACTATTTTATTAAATGTTGGCACTGGCCAATTTTACGCCTTTTTCTGCATTTTGTCATGTTACAATCAAAAAAGTAAATGTACTTTATTGGGATTTTATGTGATAGACGAACACAAAGTCACACATAATTGTGATGTGAAAAGAAAATTAAAAATGTTTTTCAACAATTTTTACAAATTGAGGCCTCGTACACACGACCGATTTTCTCGGCAAGAACCAGCAAGAAACTTGCTGGCAGAGATGTCTTGCCGAGTAAATCGGTCGTGTGTACGCGGCTATCGGGTTTCTCGTCGAGAAAACCGACAAGTAACCTCGACGAGAAAATAGAGAACCTGCTCTCTATTTTCTCGTCGAGATTCTCGTCAGCCTGTTTCTCGACGAGAAAAGTGAGTGTGTGTACACTTACCTGTCCGCCGGGAAGCCCGCGCATGTTCGAAATGAATTAGACGCATGCGCGGTAGCTTCCTAGGCATACGTAGGGTATACCAAGATGGCAGCGACGGCATCGAATGTGACGAGCGCATGCTCGTCGTAGTCCATGACATCACCGCGTACGCTCCATTCAAAGAACCGCGGGTTCTTTGAAACGAGCGTGTGTACACTCGGCCGGGACAATTTTCTTGTCCAGGAATCTCGTCGAAAAAAACAACATGTTTTTTTCGACGAGAATCTCGGCCGTGTGTACGAGGCCAAATATGTGAAAAGTGTGGCGTGGATTTGTATTCAGCCCCCCTGAGTCAATACTTTGTAAAAACACCTTTCCTTGCAATTACAGCTGCAAGTCTTTTTGGGTATGCCAGCTTAGAGAGTAACATTTTTGCCCATTCTTCTTTGCAATATAGCTCAAGCTCTGTCAGATTGGATGGAGAGCGTCTGTGAACAGCCATTTTCAAGTTTTGCCACTAATTCTCTATTGCATTTAGGTTTGGAATTTGACTGGGCCATTCCAACACATGAATGTGCTTTGATCTAAACCATTCCATTGTAGCTCTGGCTGTATGTTTAGGGTCGTTGCCCTGCTGGAAGGTGAACCTCCACCCCAGTCTCAAGACTTTTGCAGACTCTAACAGGTTTTCTTCTAAGATTGCCCTGTATTTGGCTTCATCCATCTTCATCAACTCTGACCTGCTTCCCTGTGCCTGCTGAAAAAAAGCATCCCAAAAACATGATGCTGCCACCACCATGTTTCACGGTGGGGATGGTGTGTTCAGGGTGATGTGCAGTGTTAGTTTTCCACCACACAGCGTTTTGCTTTTAGGCCAAAAATTTACATTTTGGTCTCATCTGACCAGAGCACATTCTTCCACATGTTTGCTGTGTCAGGGCTTCTCACAAACTGTAAATGGGACTTCTCATGGCTTCTTTCAACAATTATTTTCTTCTTGCCACTCTTCCATAAAGGCCAGATTTGTGTAGTGCATGACTAATAGATGCCCTGTGTACAGATTCTCCCACCTGAGGTGTGGATCTCTGCAGCTCCTACAGAGTTACCATGGGCCTCTTGGCTGCTTCTCTGATTATTGCTCTCCTTGTTTGCTTGTCAATTTAGGTGGACGGCCATGTCTTGGTAGGTTTGCAGTTGTGCCATGTTCTTTCCATTTGGGATGATGGATTGAACAGTGCTCTGTGAGATGTTCAAAGCTTGGGATATTTTTTTATAATCTAGCCCTGCTTTAAACTTCTCCACAACTTTCACACTGACCTGTCTGGTGTGATCGTTGGCCTTCACAATGCTGTTTGTTCACTAAGGTTCTCTAACAATACCTCTGAGGGCTTCACAGAACAGCTGTATTTATACTGAGAATAAATTACACACAGGTGGACTCTATTTACTAATTAGGTGACTTCTGAAGGCAATTGGTTCCAATAGATTTTAGTTAGGGGTATCAAAGCAAAGGGGGCTGAATACAAATACTTGCCACACGCATGTGCCCCCAGAACCATATCATGTCTTATGCCCTCAACAATCCACCAACTGCTAACTTATATCTGGTTAAATGGCTAAACAGTATTACACTCTTTTTTGTGTAAGGGTTCCCACTTAACATTTGTATGAGACCCTCATCTATGATAGAGGTCTGCTATGGAAGTAAGGAATCCCTGGCCATTTTATTTGCAAACAGAATGAAACAGTTTGGAGCTGTAATTTGCCCAGCAATTTAAACACATTTTTTTCTTTGTACGTGTCAGTTTTGCTGTAGTAGGTTGTATACATTGTGCAGATATTCCAATTTACAGCCAGGGTCAGGACATCCCTCAGGCTTGTTATTTAAAGGAATTTTGCATTTTTAATGTTACACTTTAAGGATTAATAAATTGCTGCTTCCTACAAACTGAATTTAAAAAAAAAATTTTGGCTTTAGTACACAGCCCCATGACATTTATTTGACAATTCATTGGCTATTAGTCTACCTATTAGTCTAGAAAATGGTCATTACTGATTTTTAACATTCTTCTTCCATTGACTTCAGTGGGGTTAACATTCAGCTCATGAACTTTATTCATGTTCGCTGAACCAACCCTGAACCAAACCCAGGTATGTTTAGATCATCACTTATTAGGCATGGTAGTCACAAGATAGTGTTTTTTAGCCCTGCGGCATGCCTACACGTTCCATAGGTCAGTGATTTCCATCCTGTATGCCACAATGTATTTGTCATGGCTGCACAGGTAATGTGTCCCTTGGTGACTAATGACTATCAGCATTCTGTCAGTGAGATTGTTGTGTCCTATTATCACATACATCAGTTAAGTTGATAGTAAAGAGTTGCATATTTTAATGTCATGTAAATGTATAGTATGTACGAATGTGTATGTACATTCGTACATACTATACATTTACATGACATTAAAATATGCAACTCTTTACTATCAACTTAACTGATTGTTTAATAAAACAAAGTATGTATCATACATCATTTAGCTGTTCTGGAACACAAAGGCTGCTATTTTGCTTTAAATATGACCAGAAACAGACCAGAGAGGAATGATAAAAACGTCTACAGTAGGTGGAATGTGTCATCTGGGAAATATTACAAGACAGTCCTCTTCATAATACATGATTCAAAATTTCCTTCATTTATGAGAGGATGTGATAACTGTTGGCTTTCTAGATGTTAAAGCAGAACTACACTGCATCTGAGCACCACAAACCATAAACACTATTTAATTCATAATTAATATTCAACGCAAACTCACTCATCCATTCATGCCTTCATGCTTTATTTCGCTGAGAAATCACGTTGAAACCCCCCCCCCTAGCATTTTTGGCCGTGGCCATCTTGAGTAAAGGCAGGTGATTCATGTAGCATTTACATCCTGGAATGCATCTGCCCTTAGCTCAGGCATGCAGACAGGAGGGTGTGCTTAGCTGAGAAAACAAGTCCTCACCCTTTGAAGACTCCTGGGATGTATGACACCATTTGCCTAGGCATGAAAACCAGGAAGCAACTGAAGAAGTGTAAATTTTTTTTTAAAACAAGTAAATATGATATACTTTCCTATCTATTTACTAATGCTAGTAGCACAAGGTAAAACAAATAGTCAATGTTGATTCAGAAAGTGAAGTTCCACTTTAAGGACAAATTGTCTGTTTTCTAGTGGTACATTTTACCTTTCCACTAAATGGAATCTGCATGGAAACCACACATCACTTCTATAATAGTATGGTGTGTCATAATAGGAACTGTCCTGAAGTTGGCCACTAATGGCATTGCCACTAATGGTAGTGCACAATAATTGTGTAATTAACGGTAATACACAAATAATTGTGCTATGCATTTAGAGGTTTTAATGCTTGCTGAACAAAGGAAACACAATTTAAAGAAAAAAAAGTTGCAATAGTACTAGCAAAATGCACATCTACCTGCAAATATGCATGAACATTTTAATAAGGAAACTCAAGGCCACAGAGTCTTTAAAACGTTAACGCTTTCTGTAAATGGGAAAAGAAGTTCCTTTTTGAATAAACAAAAGCCTCTGGAGTTTAGAAATTACAGTATTTATCTGGATGATACAATGTTTTAACAAAGAACAGTATAACATTCATGAGAGTAGTAGCAGTCATTAACCATTTAAAGTGGTTGTAAACTACCCTGAGAAATTTTTACATATAGGTAAGCCTATAATAAAGCCTCATACACACGGCCGGTTTTCTCAGCAAGAAAACTGCTGGGAGAGCTTTTTGCAGAGAAAACCGGCCATGTGTATGGTTTCTCGTCGGGAAAACTGCTGGGAATCTCGACGAGAAAAATAGAGAACCTGCTCTCTATTTTCTCGTTGGGATTCTCGTCAGCCTGTTTCCTGATGAGAAAACCGTGCGTGTGTATGCTTACCTGTCTCCAGGTAAACCCGCGCATGCTCGATGAGATTTTGACGCATGTGCGGTAGCTTACAAGGGTAGTGTAGGGTGAAGCAAGATGGCGACGACGGCATAGAATGTGACGAGCACATGCTCGTCGTAGTCGATGACGTCACCGCGTTCTTGCCATTCAAAAGAACGGCGGTTCTTTTGAATGTGCCATGTGTACACTCGGCAAGCAAGAAAAGCTTGCCAGGAATTCCGTCAGGAAAACCGATGTTTTTTTCCTGACGGGATTCCCAGCCGTGTGTACAGGGCTTTAGGCTTAACATATGTACTGAAAATATCTCCTAAACATGCACTGTTTAGGAGATATTTACCTTGTAGTGCACCGATGAGGTCATCGGCGCATGCGCAGTAAAGAAACGGCCCTGTGTGCCGTTTCTTCCCCACCGCGTGCCGTGACTGGCGGCTCCCATGCGCATGCACGGGAGTGACGTCATGCGGCTCTGGCCAGTCACAGAGCCGGAGTCCGCAGCCCTGGAAGAAAGAGGGGCGAAGATGGATGCTTCCACCAGCGGGGACATCGCTGACATTGTGGGCTTCATTTGGAGGTAAGTGCCACATAATGGGCTAGTATGCAATGCATACTAGCCCATTATGCTTTTACTTTTCAGGGGAATAAAGAAGAAGTAAAACCCATCAGGGTTCACTTCCTCTTTAAGCTAAGCATTGATAAAGGCATCATTTAACTGAAATCACGTTTTTTTTTTCATCATATGTACTGTCCAATATCAATGGCATCAGTAATTTGTTAGCAATATCTGTCACTCTGTTGTTCAAATTTACAACAGCACACAGGAGATTGAGCCTTTGGCCTCGTACACACGACCGCTTTTCATGTCAAGAAAAAAAACTTCGATTTTCTCGACGTTATTTTTCTTGTTTCCTCTCAAGCCTGCCTTGCCTACAGACGATCGTGAAAAAAACTGATCTAGCAAAGCGCGGTGACGTCCAACACGTACAACGGCACTATAAAGGGGAAGTTTCATTCTGTTCGCGCCACCCTTTTGGCTGCTTTTGCTGACTTTGTGTTACCGCGTGTTAGTAAAAGTTTGGGAAGAGACGATTCGCGCTTTTCAGTCTTCGTGCTTTAAAGATCGTTTTCGGGAGTTCAGTTTGTGCTTGTGGGTTTGTATCTGGCTTTCAGTGCGTGTAGTGAGTTCGTATCTGTTTTTGCAGTGCGTTCTTGTCCGCTCGTTACTGTTTTTCAGCTCGTTCTTCATAGGCCTTGCTGTTCTTCAGTGCGTTCTTTTAGTTCGTTCTGATTAGACGACCGTTTTGAAGCCATGTTGCGGGTACGTTCTTGTCGCCGAGATCGTGCTGTGCTTGCTGCTGGGCTTGTTGCTATGTCCCAGATCCGGTCCATAAGGAGGGTGAGGAGGAGTTCATGGACCAAGAATTGTTTGCTCCAGAGGGACCAATTATGTCATATGCCTCTGCTGCGGGAGATCCGGGAGAATAACCCTGATGATTTCAGGAATTTTCTTAGGATGTCTGACCCCGTTTTTCAGCAGCTCTTGGCTTTGGTGTCCCCCTATATCACCAGGCAGGACACCGTTATGCGGGAAGCCATTACTGCTGAGCAGAGGCTCATCGCCACGTTGCGATACCTTGCGACTGGGAGAAGCTTGCAGGACCTCAAGTTCTCGACAGGCATCTCCCCCCAGGCTCTGGGCGTCATTATCCCTGAGACCTGCTCTGCCATTATCCAGGTCCTTCATGAGGACTATCTTAAGGTAAGTTTTCTCCTTTATAAACATCACAATCTATGTTTTTTTATGCTTGCTAATGTATAGTATATTTTGAACTGTCTCTAATTACCATGATTTGAATATGCTGTGAATGTCCCCTTTGTCCCCCTGCATGTTGTAAGCTTTGAATAGTGTATGTTTTTTGGCTACATGCATATTTGTTTTTAAACCAATCTCCAGCATTAGATCCTGGGCCCAAACACACCTAGCCTAGTCAATCCCCATTTTTGTTTTGGACGCTCCATTGTAGTGCTTAGATTGCCTGATTTCCCCCCCCCTAATTATTTGATTTTTGTCTAATCTACACAAATAAATTACATAGTACTATAGATTTGAATTATGATGTCCCCAACTCATCTCAACCCCTCCACCCTCTAAAGAATTTCACAGGTCCATCAGAGTGGGTGATGTTTTTGTTGCTTATTTTTCTATCTTATTCAAGCGGACCTCCATCCAAAATTTTGGGGGTCCGCTCATCGTAACCCTCCCCCGGTGTCAAAATTGACACCTTTCAGGGGGGAGGGGGGTGAAGATACCTGTTTAAGCCAGGTATTTTCACCCACATCCGGGAGTCATCTCTGCGGCAAATCTGCCTGAGCCAAGTCACTTCCCGCAGAAGACCCGTAGTGTTCTTGGAAACACTTGTCTCACAGAACACAGGAGGACCAGTCTGAACTGTGCAGCGCTTCTCGTGCATGTGCGTTTGGGAACCGGGCAGTGAAGCCGCAAGGCTTCTCTTCCTGGTTCCCTCACCGAGGATGGCAGAGGGGGCAGCAGAGTGACGAGCAATTGTTCGTCCTCTGCTGCGGACGTTGCTGGACTCCAGGACAGGTAAGTGTACAATTAGCAAACCTCTGCAGCTGCTGTAGCTGGAGCTGCTGTGTTATTTTATAGTATTTTGGCTGCGTAGCTCCGCTCTAAAATCCTCCTTCCAAATTAATGCTATACTGATGTTTTGCCCAGAGTGTTTTGTGCTAACATGCTTGCAATGTATAGGTAGTAAAGTATATTAATTTTTTTTGTTCCTTTGACTCCACAGTTACCATCGACGCCACAGGAATGGCAGAATGTGGCATCTGATTTTTCTCAGCGGTGGAACTTTCCCAACTGTGGAGGAGCCATTGATGGCAAGCACGTCCGCATCGTGCCACCAGCCCATTCTGGCTCGTTTTTTTTTAATAATAAAGGCTTCCACAGTATTGTGCTCATGGCGGTGGTGTCTGCCAACTATGAGTTTCTATTTGTTGATGTTGGGAAAAATGGGCGGATGTCTGATGGTGGTGTTTTCGCCCAGACCGAGTTTGCAGACCGGCTTCTTTCAGAGGACCTGGCATTGCCACCTGCTGAAGATAATGAACATGGCCTCCCGTTTGTGTTCCTGGCAGATGAGGCTTTTGCGCTTGGACCACATTTGATGAGGCCTTTTCCCCAAAGGTCCCTCACCCCTGAGAGGAGGGTCTTTAATTATCGTCTGGCCAGAGTGCGAAGGGTGGTCGAAAATGCCTTTGGCATCATGGCCAGTCGCTTCCGCCTTTTTCTGACTGCGATAAACATGGCGGAGTATAAATGGAACCATTTGGTCATGTGCTGTTGCATACTGCACAATTTTTTACTCAAAAACTCAAACAATTGTCTAGCTACAGTTGACCTTCAGGGCACACAGTGCTTGGATGGACCATTGGCAGCCCAGTTAGCTGGCCCTACAGGCTTGGCCCCCCAAAGCGGCCGTGATGTGCGGCAACGCTATCTAGAATATTTTATGGGTAGGGGGGCCATTGCAATGCCTGATCATTTTTAAACCAATTTTGGTCATAATAAAAAATAATATACTGAAAACATCTTGTTTGCTTTTCTTTTGTTGTATTTGTTCTTTCTCCTAGGTCAGTGATGGTGAATCTTGCCACTCCAGATGTTTTGCAACTCCATTTCCCATGATGCTCAACTACACTGCAGAGTGCCTGAGTAACATTAGAAATGTAGTTCCAAACCATCTGGGTTGCCAATGTTCACCATCACTGTCCTCGGTTATACTAGTGCAGTTGTAGTCCCATGTTTTTTCCTAACAAGTAAATTACAATCATTTATAGAGTCTAAACACACACATTTTTTTAGGGGGGGGGGGGGGGGCAACATTGATATAAGAAGCCACACATTGTTTAGTGATTAAATTTTTTTATAGGAGTTTAAAAATTTTCACGTTTGTATCAAAATATACCCCAAATTTTTTTGGGAATTTGCTTTTTTTTCTCTTTTTACAACTCAGTACAAAAATGTACAACACGAACAATATACCTTTATAGAAATAAAAGATTTCCCCCCCAAAAAATAAAACAATATTTCTTTTTCGTACATCACGGGACACAGAGCGACATAGTCATTACTAATGGGTTATATAGTTACCGTCAGGTGCTGGCACTGGCAACTTCCAAAACCGGAAGTACCCTCCCCTATATAAGCCCCTCCCATCCGGGAGCACCTCAGTTTTTTGCCAGTGTCTAAGGTGTTGGCCAAGAAGAAACATGTGTTTTTCACTGAGCTTGCGTACAGGTTCTTTTGGGCCTCAGTAAGCTATTCCGGATCCGACCAAAAAAGCTTCATAGCTAAACGGTCGGTACCCGGGCCTTGCAGAGAAGAGCAAGGTTCTGCCTGTAATGCTTCTCTTAGGAGAGCTGGACCCTGGGATCCAGAGCTCTGGTCATACCCACGACCAAGATGTTTTCTGTGCAGGGTGCTATACAGGTCCAGGGGAGTGGAATCCTTGGGAACCCGGTCCCTGAAGGTTTGATTACAATGCCTGCCGTGATAGGTGAAGTTTGGGCTTTTGTGGACCAAACAAAGTCCTGCGGCGGGGAACAGGTAAGTGGGGGCCCCCAGGAACTTGGTTCTATTGGGGGACCCCCAAGCCTAATTTGTCTTTCTGTCTGTTACCTAATGGTATTCCCGCTAATATCTGTGCATGCCTGTAACTACTAAAAAAATGTAATAATTTTTAATAGTGGTCAAGAAAAAAAAAAAAAAAGAATGTTTTTTTATATATGTTTAGTATATTAAACTGCGGTACCTGTGTTTGTCCACTAGAGGCCGCTGTGGAATGTTTTTCTTGTCATATGGACTAGTTTCTTCTCAGAGAGCAAAGTCCAGGCAGCTGGTGAGTTCTCCTACAGGAAACTGTTTCCTCTGCCATGTTGCAGTGTTCGTCTATCCCCCGACCTGCGGCAAAAGGGGCCCTGGCTCCTGTCCCTGGTTTCCATGTTTGAAAATTAGCGCCGAGGCGCACGTGGCCGCGCGCGTGCGCGTGCACGCGCCTCTATATATAGAGGTGGCCGGAAAAAGGGGCGGGGCCTGGGGGATGACGCTCTGTGCGCGCCGCAGCGCTTCTGCGCATGTGCGGGCGTCCCAGCAGGTTTTAAAAAGCCACATTATTGCAGTAAGCTGGCTATGAAGTACAGAGACAGAGCTGACAACATTTAAAGGCATACAGCAAGCGGTTGATACAGGCATCCCCTAGAAAGGCACATTAGTAGACACCAACTGTTTATTATAGCAGCATTTATGCTAGACTATTATCAGTAACTGGTGTATTTTCGGCTGGAATACCTCAGCTTTGTGGCTTAGGAATATGCCGTCTAAAAACTCCGGGACTAGAAATTCCAGGAGGAATAGGGGGTCTCCATCGGGCTCTGAGGATCTTGGGCATGCTTTGGCTGCACCAGTCTCCCCTGAAGAATCAGAGGTTAGTGACCGTAGGGCACCCCCAGGAGTACCTGGTACTGTGGCTGTCCCCAGTTCACCTGCTCCTGTGTATGTAACAGAGGAGGTTTTTTCCTCAGCTCTGGGAGGGCTGGAAGAGAGATTGTCAGCACTAATTGCTGCTTCCCTGTCACAGGAGAAAAGTGCTCGATCTCCGTCTCCTCCCTCAGAGTGCCTGTTAACAGAGCAACAGTCCCATACAGAGGTCGACCTACCTGAGGGGGATCAGGATGAGGTTGATTCAGTTGTAGAGGAATCAACAGTGGAGGAGCCGTTCTCAGCATCACATGCTGAGAGGTTATGGGTTCAGTCCCTGACTAATATGGTCCGATCAGCATTTAAAATGCCACTTGCGGAGCCATCCTCCTCTTCTGTCTCCTCGTTGGGGTCGCTAAAAGCTCCCCAGACTGTTTGTTCTTTCCCGATCCATCCTTTATTGGAGGGGCTCATTTACCAGGATTGGGAGCATCCTGACAAAATATTTACTCCCCCCAAGAGATTTCCGGTGGTCTATCCTATGGAGGATAAGTTCGTCAGAAAATGGAAGGTCCCTACAGTGGACGCAGCCATCTCTTGTGTGAATAAATCACTGACATGTCCGGTGGAAAATGTCCAAATGTTCAAGGACCCAATAGATAAAAAATTGGAGTCCTTATTGAAATCTGCTTTTTCTACAGCAGGATTGGTGACACAACCAGCAGTGGCAGCTATAGGGGTCTGCCAAGCAGTGAAGGATCAGTTGAAACAGGTCTTAAGGGACGTGCCAGATCAGCAGGCGCTTGCTCTAGCTGATCTACCTAGAGCCTTATGCTTTGCGGTGGACGCTATAAAGGATTCAATCCATCAGGCCTCCCGCCTTACGCTGTCTGTAGTACATATGCGCAGGCTTCTATGGCTCAAAAACTGGTCTGCTGAAGCTCCCTGTAAAAAATTGCTGGTCAGCTTCCCATTTCATGGGGAGCGTTTATTCGGGGAAGACCTGGACAAGTATATCCAGAGAATTTCCAGCGGTAAAAGTACACTCTTGCCGGTCAAAAATAGAGTTAGAGGTCCCTCTTTTAAGAGGCCGGCTTCTCCAGTCCCTAGGACATCGGCTGTGAAACAGTTCCGACGGCCTCCCCGGTCAAATCCCGGAGGTAAAAATCAGGGACAGTTGCAGGGTAACAAGAAGCCCTGGAGCAGGAGAGGTACAAAACCTCCCCCAAAGTCAAATGCATGAAGGGTTGCCCCCACCCAATCGGGTGGGGGGAAGACTTCAGTTGTTCACAGAAACCTGGCGGGACACGATCCGAGACAGATGGGTGCTCTCCGCAGTAAATCTGGGATACAAATTGGAGTTAAAAAACTCCCCTCCTTCCCGCTTTATAAGGTCGAACGTGCCAAGGGATCCCCAGAAGAGAGGATCCCTCCTGTTGGCACTGGAACAATTATTGCTTCAAGCAGTAATTATAGAGGTCCCCCTGGAAGAATGGGGGTTCGGGTTTTACTCAAACCTCTTTACAGTTCCGAAGCCAAACGGGGACGTGAGGCCCATATTAAATCTAAAAGGGCTAAACAAATTCCTGCATATCAGGACTTTCCGGATGGAGTCGATCCGATCGGTAGCCACTGCCCTACAAGGGGAGGAATGGTTAGCCTCGATCGACATCAAAGATGCGTATTTGCACATCCCCATCTTTCCAGCCCACCAAAAATTTCTACGCTTTGCGATAGAAGGGCGCCATTTTCAGTTCAGAGCCTTACCCTTCGGTCTGGCCACAGCACCAAGAGTGTTCACAAAAATTCTGGCCCCATTATTGGCCAATCTAAGAACACGAGGTGTAACGATAATGGCATATCTAGACGACTTGTTGCTGATAGACCACTCAGTGGAAAAACTAGAAGTGGTTGTTCACGAGACAATCAAGTATCTGGAATATCACGGTTGGATTATCAACCGAGACAAGTCAGCCCTAGAACCAGTCAAAAGTCTGGAATACTTGGGGCTAAGGCTGGATTCAGACCAGAGAAAAATTTTCTTGCCTCGAGAAAAGGGGTCGTCTTTGAGAGATTTGATCCACTTAGTGGGTTCAAAAAGACAGCCATCCATACGCCTGTGCATGAGGCTGCTGGGAAAAATGGTGGCATCATTCGAGGCAGTACCCTACGGTCAATTCCATTCAAGGAAGTTGCAAAGGGCCATACTGTCAGCCTGGAACAAAAAAGTTCAGGCTCTGGACGTACCAATGTCCTTGTCCCCTTCCGTTCGCAGAAGCCTCCGTTGGTGGTTGGTTCCCCGGAATCTGGAAAGAGGGAAATCCTTCAGTCCGATTTCCTGGAAGGTGGTCACTACAGATGCCAGCCTTTTAGGCTGGGGAGCAGTACTGGAGCAATGGTCTCTCCAGGGCAGATGGTCGGATGCGGAAAAGGCCCTGCCCATCAATCTCTTAGAGATACGAGCAGCCCGGTATGCCCTAGTAGCATGGACATCCAAACTCCAAGGGTCCCCTGTCAGAGTTCAGTCAGACAATGCCACAGCAGTGGCATATATCAATCGTCAGGGGGGCACCAGGAGTCGTGCAGCCCAAAGGGAAGTAAATTACATCCTGAGATGGGCAGAAAGATATGTCCCAGCCATATCTGCGGTATTCATTCCAGGGGTGGAGAATTGGAAGGCGGACTTTCTAAGTCGCCAACAATTATGCCCAGGGGAATGGTCCCTTCATCCCGAGGTTTTCCGGACAATATGTCAGCGGTGGGGAACACCGGATGTAGATCTGCTAGCATCCAGGTTCAACACGAAAGTGGACAGGTTTGTCTCTTGGACAAGGGATCCCCTAGCGTGCGGCTCGGATGCCCTAGTGTTCCCTTGGGATCAGTTCAAGCTGATATATGCATTCCCACCGCCACAATTGTTACCTCGATTACTCCGCAGAATCAGGGTAGAAAAGAAACCAGTGATTCTGGTGGCTCCAGCGTGGCCCCGAAGAGCATGGTACGCGGAGATCGTAAAAATGTCTGTGGGGAGTCCTTGGACCCTCCCACATCGTCCGGACCTGCTTTCGCAGGGACCGATATACCACCCTTCCTTACCAGCCCTAGGTTTGACGGCCTGGCTATTGAAGCCCACATTCTAAAAAAGAGAGGGCTCTCTAATGCTGTGGTGTCTACCATGATCAATGCCAGGAAACCGGTATCCAGGCAGATCTACTATAGAATCTGGAAGGCGTACATCGCCTGGTGTGAAGCCAAGAAATGGCATCCACGTAAATACGTAATAGGTAGAATTCTGGACTTCCTACAATGGGCTGTAGATAGGAAGCTTGCCTTGAGTACTATCAAAGGTCAGATTTCGGCCTTGTCAATATTTTTTCAAAGGCCCTTGGCTTCGCATTCACTAGTCAAAGCCTTTATACAAGGAGTGATGCGTATTAGTCCTCCGGTTAGTATTCCCATATGTCCATGGGATCTAAACTTGGTTCTGTCGGTTCTACAGAAACAACCATTTGAACCATTACAGCATATTTCCTTGGTGCTTCTCACCAGGAAATTGATTTTTCTAGTAGCCATTTGTTCGGCTAAAAGAGTATCGGAATTAGCAGCTATGTCCTGTAAGGAGCCATATCTGGTTATCCATAAGGACAGAGTAGTGTTACGTCCTCATCCAGCCTTTCTTCCTAAGGTGGTATCGAGGTTTCATTTGAACCAAGATGTGGTTCTTCCTTCTTTTTTCCCCAAACCTACTTCGGTAGAGGAAAAGTTATTGCATTCTTTGGATGTAGTAAGAGCAGTTAAAGCTTATCTAAAAGCCACTGCTCAGATTCGCAGAACGGATACTTTGTTTATACTGCCGGAAGGCCCCAGAAAGGGTCAGGCAGCGTCAAAATCTACTTTAGCCAAGTGGATTCGACAGGTCATTATGCAAGCTTATGGCTTGAGAAGGAGACCGCCTCCGTTCAAAGTTAGAGCGCACTCCACGAGAGCAGTTGGAACTTCATGGGCAGTGCATCACCAGGCCTCCCTGGCTCAAATCTGTAAGGCCGCAACATGGTCTTCAGTACACACGTTTACTAGGTTCTACCAGGTGGACGTTAGAAGTCAGGAGGATGTCGCCTTTGGGCGCAGTGTGTTGCAGGCCGCAAAAGATCCTCATGTCTGATAGCGCTCAGCTTATATATGGTGTATCCCCCCCCTCATTTGGCATTGCTTTAGGACATCCCATTAGTAATGACTATGTCGCTCTGTGTCCCGTGATGTACGAAAAAGAAAATAGGATTTTTATAACAGCTTACCTGTAAAATCCTTTTCTTGGAGTACATCACGGGACACAGAGCTCCAGCCCCTCTTTGGGGACACTTATTGCTTTGCTACAAAACTGAGGTGCTCCCGGATGGGAGGGGCTTATATAGGGGAGGGTACTTCCGGTTTTGGAAGTTGCCAGTGCCAGCACCTGACGGTAACTATATAACCCATTAGTAATGACTATGTCGCTCTGTGTCCCGTGATGTACTCCAAGAAAAGGATTTTACAGGTAAGCTGTTATAAAAATCCTATTTTTTTAGAATATATACAAGTTTTACACCCTCCCAAGAATATGCTCTATTTTTTTCAGTCTTTTCTACATGATTTTGTTGGTTTGGCACATCTGGAACAGGTTGTCTTTTATCTTTTCAACCTCCCGAGAGCAGACCCTCACTTGTTTCAGCAACATCTGGGCAGTGGCTCTGGTGAAGGTTGCTGGTGCCGCAGGCATTAAAGTCCCTTGAAGTAGTGAAAAGAAAACGTCTTACTAAATATACAGGCCAACATCTATTACCTGAGGCTGTGGTGTATGACACTGACCTGGTGAGTTGCCATTTCCCTCTTCTGCCACATCCTGCGGTTGTGGGTCTTGAGTTGGTGGTGCGGGGTTTGCAGCCTTGTGTCTCTTAGCTCTTTGAAGCCCTAGGAGATATAACCAAAAGGTAGACTTGTGTAACTAAATATATTTTGGCATGAAAGAGGAATATTAATCATTCTTGGGAAGTGTGTTACAATTGTATTAGTGTTAATTTTTTAGGAGATGAACACATGATTGTATCCATTTCCCAAGATGGTAGATTAATCTCTTTTGGTCATGTTTCACACATGGAAACACACCAGGTATCCACTGGATCACCTGTGTGTGACACCATCAAAAGGTTGTTCTTGTGGCCCACACTTGTGCTAATGAGTCCAGATGTGTAAGTAGCTGCTGAGCATACTCTTGTAACCGTACAATGAATCTAGTTACATTAGCCAAATCTAATTACCAACAACTACACAAACATGTTTATAATTACTTCTCACATAAACATTTCATGATGTTCTGTTTCATGTTCTTGGGCACAAGAATCCAACGTTGAAATCCTTGTTCAATACCACCCAAACGATGTTTTGGTGGAATACATTGCTAAAAACATTTGAACATGCCTATTATTTTAGGATTGATAAAATGTCGTTCGAACATTGAATCGGGCGAAAAGCTTGTGATTGAGTGAACGTTTGAATGACCATTTATACGATCGATTCGTGTGCCCAAAAACATGAAACATGACATTTTTAACTGTACTACATACATTATTTTAAAAGCACATGCAACACCACGTTATTACCAAAAATCACATTTAATGTAGATCTACTTACTTTTTTTGATGACTTTTTTAATCTTTTTATATTGATCCGGCTCACGCAACTTAATGTCCGACCATGGTTTCCGGATCTGTTCCCGCGACCTGCGAACACCAAATTTCTGAAATAGCGCTTTGACCACTTTATCCATGATCTTGGACTTCACTTGATTTGGCTTTTTGTAGGGCCCATGTTTGGCGTCATAATCATCTCGAAGCAATATGGTGACCATCTCCACCATCTCCTCAAAGCTCATGTTAGTGGCTTTATACCTTCTGGATCGGGGCCTGCTTTCTTCCCCACTTTCCACATCATGTTGGTGATTCGCCGACATGTTTACACTCTCCGTCATTAAGGAGTAGCGAGAAGGGGCGGGGAAAGTAGTGTAACGAACGTCAGGGGCGGGAAAGCGTGCGGAGCGTCACGCATGCGCACTGTATATGACTCCAAAAAACATCGTTGAAAGCGACGTTCAGTGAGTGGAAGAAGGTCGGAGGAGACGAACGTGTAGATCGCGGGTACGTAACATTTTTCATACTTGATATGTCGAGGGTTGAGCGGCCCCGAACAGCAAATGTAGTGACCGTACAGACCTTTAAATTTGGCTGTGTCCAGGAGCATTAAACCTATAAACATTCATTCACTGTATGTTCGGGGCCGGGGTTGGGCAATATGCATGTAACTTGGCGCTTGCTTCCCGTGCTTTTAGTACTGGCCGTGCACAAAGTGTCATTTTTTAATTGTGAATAAACTTTGAAAAGTCAATCGCGGCTCTAAATGAATTCTTGCCTCCCGGCAAATGGCAAGACATTGAAAAGTGAGTTGTACCTGCAAAATTAAAACGTGGGGGTTCCCCCAAATTCGAGTTGCAGGCCCTTCAGGTCTGTCAAGGATTTTAAGGGGAACTCCACCCCCAAATCAGGAAAAAAAAGGGCGTGGAGTCCCCCCAAAATCCACAACAGACCCTTTATCCGAGCACGCAACCTGTCCGGCCGCAGGGGAAGAGGGAGGGATGAGAGAGCGGCCCCCCTCCCTCCTGAACCATACCAGGCCACATGCCCTCAACATGGGGAGGATGTCCCCATGTTGATGGGGACAAGGGCCTCATCCCCACAACCCTTGCCCGGTGGTTGTGGGGGTCTGCGGGCGGGGGGCTTATCGGAATCTGGAAGACCCCTTTAACAAAGGGGACCCCCAGATCCCGGCCCCCCCCTATGTGAATTGGTAAGGGGTACCCCTACCATTTCACGAAGAAAGTGTACAAAATGTAAAAAATGACAGTAGTCAGTTATTGACAATTCCTTTAATTTTTAGTTTGGCTTTCTTCCATCTTCTTCCTTCTTCTTCTTTTCTCGCTTCGTGTTTCTTCCTCCATCTTCCTCTTCCTCTTCATCTTCCTTCTTCCTTCGGTGTTCTCGTCCGCATCTTGCTCCGGGTTCTTCTTTCTCCGGCCGCTCCGTTTGAATTGGAGGTTCCCGCTGTGGGACGCTCAGTTCATCAGTTCTCCTCTTGGTCCGGCGACCCCGCCCCCCTCTGACGCACAGAGATTTCACAGGTACTTTCCCCGTGCAGTCAGAGGGGGGCGGGTCCCCCGGCTCGCAGCGGACCTAGAGGAGAACTGCCTAACTTTGCGTCACACAGCGGGAAACTCCAATTCAAACAGAGCGGCGGGAGAACAAAGAAGAAGCCGAAGCAAGATGCGGACGAGAAGCACGAAGCAAGAAGGAAGATGAAGATGAAGAGGAAGATGGAGGAAGAAACTCGAATGCAGAAAAGAAGAAGGAAGAAGATGGTTGAAAAACAAAACCAATAATAAAGGAATTGTCAAAAACCGTGTAGTGTCATTTTTTAGATAATGCCATTTTTTAAGGTGAAATGGTAGGGGTACAATGTCCCCCATTACCATTTCACATAGGGGGGGTGGGATCTGGGGGTCCCCTTTGTTAAAGGGGTCTTCCAGATTCCAATAAGCCCCCCGCCCGCAGACCCCCACAACCACCGGGCAAGGGTTGTGGGGATGAGGCCCTTGTCCCCATCAACATGGGGACATCCTCCCCATGTTGAGGGCATGTGGCCTGGTACGGTTCAGGAGGGAGGGGGGCCGCTCTCTCGTCCCCCCCTCTTCCCCTGTGGCCGGCCAGGTTGCGTGCTCGGATAAGGGTCTGTTATGGATTTGGGGGGGACTCCAGGCCATTTTTACCTAGAATTTGGGGGGGAGTTCCCCTTAAAATCCTTGACAGACCTGAAGGGCCTGGTATGGATATTTGGGGGAACCACAATGCTTTCCCAATGTTTGTATCAATGACTTTCCTATGTATTGCAATTGACAGGAGACAACAATTAATTATACCCAGGAGTGAATTTAGTTTTAATTTTTTAAAAACAAAAATGACACTTGGTGCAGGGACAGTTCGAGGTACTCCTTTATTTTTGGGGAGTCCTTTTATTCCCACGATTTACAGGGCAACATTTACTTCAATGGGGTTTGGGTTCGGGGAAAGTCAGGTCACGAACTCTAGCTTTTTACAAAGTTAGCTAAAACGAGTTCAACACAAACATCCAGGTGTCCACTCAACTCTATGATGACTGATCAATTGCTACGTTAGTGGCCTATATATGGTGAGAAAGATTTGGAGAAGTCCTGACTGACATTCCTTTTTTTGATTTGGGTTTTGAATTGCAGAGAAAATTAAGGTATTTAAGGACCCAGATTTTATGTTGGAATTCCTGCAAAGATGGAAGAATCTTCCAATTTTATGGCAGACTAAAAATAAACATAATAAAAATAAAGAAGCCAGGAAGAGAGCACTGGAGACCTTGCTGGAATTTGTGAAAACTCAGATCCCCACAGCAACACTACAGGATCTGAACACAAAAATTGGGACCATTAGGGGCACATACCGGGCTCAACGGAATAAAGTGCTAAAATCCCTGCGGTCAGGAGCAGGTGCAGAGGACCGATACATCCCAAATCTGTGGTACTATCAGCACCTGAGTTTCCTGGATGAACACCTGGAATCCAGGGAATCCCTTTCCAGCCTTCCACCCAGAACGACCTCCAGCCTTCCTTGCAGCCAACCCTCCAGCCAACCCTCCAGCCTTCCCTGTAGCCAACCCTCCAGCCTTCCCTGCAGCCAACCCTCCAGCCTTCCCTCCAGCATTCCCTGCAGCCAAGCCTCCAGCCAAGTTGAGGTCTCTTTGGAGGAACAACCTCAAGTCCTGGAGGAGCCTGATTTAAATATTTGGAGCCAGGTATAATATTTCACAAAATATTTAGAGTAATAAAAGTTGAATGTTGTAAAAGTTTGTAAAAAAAGTGTGAAAAATGTTAAGAGTTATAAAAAAGTGTCTGACATATCAATAGACAGCAGTGGCCAAAAATTAAGGGCACCAAAAAGAAATATACTGGTGTCAGAATGATTCACTTTAATATTTAGTAGCATTCAATTAACAAATGTCATGAGGTGACAAATGTGTGTGAAAGATGAAGGCAAAACTAACTCGATGTACCTTTTTTAAACAGGATGAGGAGACAGGCCCCAGTGGGACACACGAGGAGGCAGGTGCCACTGGAAGCCAGGAGGAGACAGGCCCCAGTGGGACACACGAGGAGGCAGGTGCCACTGGAAGCCAGGAGGAGGCAGGCCCCAGTGGGACCCAGGAAGAGGCAGGCCCCAGTGGGACCCAGGAAGAGGCAGGCCCCAGTGGGACCCAGCACAACACCAGGCCCCAGATCCCTCTGCTGCGGATTCCAGCAAAAAGATCAAGGAGGCTGCTTCAAATGGAGGAGGAGACCCAGGCCCTAATTAGGGAGGCTACTGCTGCACTCCGAGAGCCCCCCACCGCTGCAGAGGGATTTGCTGCCCTTATTGGGGAGAAACTGCCCCAGATGGAACTGGACCAGAGGCTGAAATGTGAAACCCTAATATTGAAGGTGGTCAATATGGGCCTGTTGAACAAACTGAAGGATTTCACAGACGTTGTGGACCTTTCATATTTTTATGCTCAAGTTCCTGCCCCACTCCATGCTCCTGCCCCACTCCATGCTCCTGTAACAGTCCCTGCTCCTGTAACAGTCCCTGCTCCTGTTCCAGACCCTGCTCCTGCTCCAGTCCCTCCTCCACGGACACAGCCTCCAAGGAAGGCTGCAGGGAAGGTCAAACAAAAAACCCGAAAATGAGCCCAGGATATGTGCCTCACATGGGCCCAATTTTTGTCTTCACATGCTTTGGTGTTTGCTGTGGTGATCTGGGTGTGCACTAATTTCAGCAGGGTCTCCAGTGCTGTCTTCCTGGCTTCTTGATTTGTACTTTACATATGGTTTTGTTTTGGCTTACCTTTTAATTTGTTATTAGGCCATAATACTGTAAATGGAATTTTTTTGTAAGATACAAAATGAACATGTGTTTTTCTTCTAAATAGCCAGTTTGTAAGTGAGTAGGCAGGGACAGTGGATAAAAAATTGTGAAATTAACAAGGGACACTAACCTTAATTGAGGCCAAATTAGAATAAATAATAATGTTGTGGTAACTTGACACACTCCAAAATAGCAAATAATATGTAAAAACAGTCTAAAATCTAATACCACAAATTAAAATCTAAAAAATAAATAAATAAATAATGTAAAAATGTTTGGGTATTTAGGGAGATCTGGCTCACCAAAATAGAGATTAATCATGATAAAACAATAAATACTAAAGAACAAAGATTGTCCTAACTCTGGGAGAATATCAGCAGCAAGAGAATTGGAATATTGCAGCATTAGAACGAAGAAAAGAATGCGCTGCATTAAACGATGTAATAATTTCATGCATGACGAATGTGCCATCTCCATTTCGAACAGTAGTTTTACCAGAACGAGCGCTCCCTTCTCCTCACTTGCTTCTGATCATGCGCGCTTTTTTCACATCGTTAAAGCCTACACACGATCATTTTTCATGATGAAAAAAACGACGACGTGAAAAACGGCGAGAAAATTTAGAACATGTTCTAATTTTTCTCGTTGTTTTTAATGTCGTTTTTCTCGTTGAAAATAACGACATAAAGCCCACAGACGATCGGTTTTCTCGGCGGAAAATAAAAATGCCGTTATTCTCGTCGAGAAAAGCGGTCGTGTGTACGCGGCATTAGTATGCAATTGATGCTTCAATACTTTTTTGTGAGTTGCATATGACATCTCTAGTCAAAACGAATGGGCTTGTAACACTGCTAAATTCCTGTGCAGTCAAAGAAACCTTAGCGAACTACTAGCAGACATTAGTGGAATCAAGGGGTTGTCTATAAGGACTTTTAGTCATCACTGACCAACCATTATTAGGGTTGAACCGATTTTTTTACCTTTAATGCTTCAGAATTAAACTCCAGCATCATTGATTTCAGCAAATCAATTTCCATACATGAGGATGCATAAGTGATAGTGTAACGTGATGAGGCACCCCATTCAGTTGCATCCAGGGTCCACTGGAGGGATGCTGGATAATAGTGATGGGCAAGCATGTCTAGATGGGTGCTGTGAAGGGTGGGACATGATCCTCGGTCTGAGAGTAGCCAAGTGCAGCATAAGCTATATTCTGTGTTCTGTATACATTTGACAGCTTAAAGTGGCAACAGGGTGGAGAATGAGCCATGTAGGCTCTCCATACTGGATTTAAAAAAACACTACTGATTGACTGTCATTTGCACATTTTAAACTTCTCTAAAAATCCCTGTGTGAATGGATGCTAGTCAATTCCTCTCTAAGTAGAAACAGAATGGTGTTTCATACTGAATACATGTGTCACTACTGCAGATTGGCTTAATTATGCACGGTGGCTACAGCAATGACAATTTTAGATAGGAATGCCAAGACCAGATTTACTACAGATGAAGAGCACACACAGGATTTTTAGTACAGGAATTTGGAACCATGGAGGGTTCAGCAGTGTAAAATTGGCCAGCAGCAGGACAATTTTAAATAGCAAGGCTAGGCCCTAGCAACAAAGAGACAAAGAGCACTTAAAGAGAATGAAGATACTGCAGAGGATACATTTGTGTAAAATCAGCCAGCAGCAGGACAGTTTTAATCAGGGACCGTAGGCCTAACTGGTATATGCTTTATTTTATTTTATATTTGGGGATAGGGCAGTGTTGTGAATGGTAGTTATGTAATGTGAGGTAGTTTAGGTGCACACAATTTTTTATTTCAAACAATGCAACAACAACAACAACCAAAAAAAAGAAAATACCCCAATTAGTCAGTTGTTGTGGACATACGGTATATTGTATTTTTGGGTGTACCTATCTGTAAACACAGGTATAGAAAAATATACCCAACACTGCAATTCATATAATCAAAGCATCATTTGTTAAAGTAGATGTAAACTCAACGACTAAAATCTTATATAAGCTTTTACAGCTGGTGATACCGGTATAAAAAGTCTCCCACAATCTCCTTTTTGGAAATCACCCTGTCACATGCCTTCCCAAAGGGAAAAAAACAAGTTTCTGTGCTGATGCACATTGAATATTTCACTGTTTCAAAATTAAAATTGAAGCCAGCTACATTTAGAAAATATGTCCTGTGAAAAAACACATGCAACTGGATATCAGTGAAGTGCTTTTGAACAAGGAGAGTCTGTGAATGAAAACTATTGGAGCCAGAAAAAGTTAAAAAACACACCATGTGAAAATAAACATGCAACCAGCTATGACTGTAGTGCATGCTTACAGGGACAGGCTGTGGGAAAAAAAACAATAGCAGCTAGATAAAAATAGGAATGCCCTGTACAAAGAAACATTCAGCCGGTTATGACTGTAAACAGTGCTTGTGGTGCAACTGTAAAGAAGTTGTAGGACACACATTAGCAACAGAAAGATGTAGAAATCCTTCCCTTCCCCCACCCTGAAATTCACAAAATCCACAGCATGCTACAACTGACAACTCCCTATTGAGCCAGTGGGCTCTGCAGTATTGCATATGGACAGCACCCTAACAAAGAACATGGCATGACACCACTAGTATGAAACCACTGTTAGTTTAGGTGTGAGAGTAGATCTAAGATCTCTAGTAGGGAACATAACGTGCATTAGTGAGGAAAGAGGAGAGTGTCTTACATGATGTATAAAAAAGTAGATTAACCAGTGCTTGTTTATATTGCTGTACCGATATGTTACGCTAAGGTTTGATAGATATGGCACACCTTAAATTTAGATGTTTAACCACTTAAGCCCCAGACCATTTGGTAGCTAAAGGACCAGAGGTGAATTCAGAATTTTTCACTGCGCTGCTTTAACTGTAAATTGTGCGGACATGCAATGTTGTACCCAAACGAAATTTGCGTCCTTTTCTTCCCACAAATAGAGCTTTCTTTTAATGGTATTTGATTGCCTCTGCGATTTTTATTTTTTGCGATATAAACGGAAAAAGACCGAAAATTTTGAAAAAAAATGATATTTTCTAATTTTTGTTATAAGAAAAATTGAATAAACTCAATTGTAGTCATACATTTAGGCCAAAATGTATTCAGCCACATGTCTTTAGTAAAAAAAATGTCAATAAGTGTATATTTATTGGTTTGCGCAAAAGTTATAGCGTCTACAAACTAGGGTACATTTTCTGGAATTTACACAGCTTTTAATTTATGACTGCCTATCTCATTTCTTGAGGTGCTAAAATGGCAGGGCAGTACAAACCCCCCCAAATGACCCCATTTTGGAAAGTAGACACCCCAAGGAAATTGCTGAGAGGCATGTTGAGCTATGAGTAAGCATCACACCCTGATGTGAAACGCGTTAGCTGTCACCCTGCATGTCCCTTCATTTTCGATTGTTTTTGGATGGATTGTTTATTTATTTCTTTTTTGGATTTTTTTGGCATTTTAATTTTCTTCATTAAATAATACGTTTAACCAGAGTGCGGCAGTCCAGATCACTTCTTCTCCTCAAGCATCAGAGCATAGCCAGCACCTGGAAGTGGAGCAGGGCGGGAGCTAATTGAAGGAACCTGGAACCTTCGAGCGGTACACTTTTCCTTTTCTTTCCAGGCATGTTGAGCCCATTGAATATTTTTTTTTTGTCCCAAGTGATTGAATAATGACCAAAAAAAAAAAAAATTACAAAAAGTTGTCACCAAATGATATATTGCTCACACATGCCATGGTTATATGTGGAATTGCACCCCAAAATACATTCTGCTGCTTCTCCTGAGTACGGGGATACCACATGTGTGGGACTTTTTAGGAGCCTAGCCACGTACGGGACCCCGGAAACCAAGCACCGCCTTCAGGATTTCTAAGGGCGCAAATTTTTGATTTCACTCCTCACTACCTATTACAGTTTCGAAGGCCATAAAATGCCAAAATAGCACAAACCCCCCCAAATGACCCCATTTTGGAAAGTAGACACCCCAAGCTATTTACTGAGAGGCATGATTAGTCCATGGAATATTTTATATTTTGCCACAAGTTGCGGGAATATGACAAACTTTATTTTTTTTGCACAAAGTTGTCACTAAATGATATATTGCTCACACATGCCATGGGCATATGTGAAATTACACCCCAAAATACATTCTGCTGCTTCTCCTGAGTACGGGGATACCACATGTGTGGGACTTTTTGGGAGCCTAGTTGCATACGGGACCCCAAAAACCAAGCACCGCCTTCAAGGTTTCTAAGGGCATAAATTTTTGATTTCACTCCTCACTACCTATCACAGTTTTGAAGGCCATAAAATGCCAAGATGGCACAAAACCCCCCCAAATGACCCCATTTTGGAAAGTAGACACCCCAAGCTATTTGCTGAGAGGCATGTTGAGCCCATTGAATATTTTTTTTTGTCCCAAATGATTGAATAATGATAAAAAGAAAAAAAAAAGAAAAAATGTACAAAAAGTTGTCACTAAATGATATATTGCTCACACATGCCATGGTTATATGTGGAATTGCACCCCAAAATACATTCTGCTGCTTCTCCTGAGTACGGGGATACCACATGTGTGGGACTTTTTGGGAGCCTAGCCGGGTACGGGGCCCCAAAAACCAAGCACCGCCTTCAGGATTTCTAAGGGCGTAAATTTTTGATTTCACTCCTCACTACCTATCACAGTTTCGAAGGCCATAAAATGCCAAAATAGCACAAAACCCCCCCAAATGACCCCATTTTGGAAAGTAGACACCCCAAGCTATTTACTGAGAGGCATGTTCAGTCCATGGAATATTTTATATTTTGCCACAAGTTGCGGGAATATGACAAACTTTGTTTTTTTTGCACAAAGTTGTCACTAAATGATATATTGCTCACACATGCCATGGGCATATGTGAAATTACACCCCAAAATACATTCTGCTGCTTCTCCTGAGTACGGGGATATCACATGTGTGGGACTTTTTGGGAGCCTAGCCGCGTACGGGACCCCAAAAATCAAGCACCGCCTTCAAGGTTTCTAAGGGCATAAATTTTTGATTTCACTCCTCACTACCTATCACAGTTTTGAAGGCCATAAAATGCCAAGATAGCATAAAACCCCCCAAAATGACCCCATTTTGGAAAGTAGACACCCCAAAGAAATTGCTGAGAGGCATGTTGAGCCCATTGAATATTTTTTTTTGTCCCAAGTGATTGAATAATGACAAAAAGAAAAAAAAATGTACAAAAAGTTGTCACTAAATGATATATTGCTCAAACATGCCATGGTTATATGCGGAATTGCACCCCAAAATACATTTGGCTGCTTCTCCTGAGTATGGGGATACCACATGTGTGGGACTTTTTGAGAGCCTAGCCGCGTACGGCCCCCGAAAACCAAGCACCGCCTTCAGGATTTCTAAGGGCACAAATTTTTGATTTCACTCCTCACTACCTATCACAGTTTTGAAGGCCATAAAATGCCAAGATAGCCCAAAACCCCCACAAATGACCCCATTTTGGAAAGTAGACACCCCAAGCTATTTGCCGAGAGGCATGGTGAGTATTTTACAGCTCTCATTTGTTTTTGAAAATGAAGAAAGACATTTTTTTTTTCTTTTTTCAATTTTTAAAACTTTGTGACAAAAAGCGAGATCTGCAAAATACTCAACATACCTCTCAGCAAATAGCTTGGGGTGTCTACTTTCCAAAATGGGGTCATTTGGGGGGGTTTTGTGCCATCTGGGCATTCCATGGCCTCCGAAACTGTGATGGGCAGTGAGGAGTGAAATCAAAAATTTACACCCATAGAAATCCTGAAGGCTGTGCTTGGTTTTCGGGGTCCTGTACGCGGCTAGGCTCCCAAAATGTCTCACACATGTGGTATCCCCGTACTCAGAAGAAGCAACAGAATGTATTTTGGGGTGCAATTCCACATATAACCATGGCATGTTTGAGCAATATATAATTTAGTGACAACTTTTTGTACATTTTATTTTTCTTTTTGTCATTATTCAATCACTTGGGACAAAAAAAAAAATATTCAATGGGCTCAACATGCCTCTCAGCAAATAGCTTGAGGTGTCTACTTTCCAAAATGGGGTCATTTGGGGGGGTTTTGAACTGTCCTGGCATTTTATGCACAACATTAGGAAGCTTATGTCACACATCATCCACTCTTCTAACCACTTGAAGACAAAGCCCTTTCTGACACTTTTTTTTGCAAGAAAATTATGTTGAACCCCCAAACATTATATATTTTTTTAAAGCAAAGGCCCTACAGATTAAAATAGTGGGTGTTGCATTTTTTTTTCCACACAGTATTTGCGCAGCGATTTTTCAAACGCATTTTTTGGGGGAAAAACACACTTTTTTTATTTTTAATGCACTAAAAAACACTATATTGCCCAAATGTTTGATGAAATAAAAAAGATGATCTTAGGCCGAGTACATGGATAGCAAACACGACATGCTTTAAAATTGCGCACAAACGCGCAGCGGCGAGAAACTACATTCATTTTTAAAAGCATTTAAAAGCCTTTACAGGTTACCACGTTAGATTTACAGAGGAGGTCTACTGCTAAAATTACTGCCCTCGATCTGACCTTTGCGGTGATACCTCACATGCATGATGCAATTGCTGTTTACATATGACACTAGACCGACGCTTGCGTTCGCCTTTGCGCAAGAGCAGGGGGGGACAGCGGTGCTTTTTTTTTTATTATTATTTATTTTGCTTTTTTATTTTATTTTTAAACTGTTCCTTCCATATATTTTTTTTTTTATCATTTTTATTGTTATCTCAGGGAATGTAAATATCCCCTATGATAGCAATAAGTAGTGACAGGTACTCTTTTTTTGAAAAAAAATGGGGGGTTAGACCCTAGATCTTTCCTCTGCCCTCAAAGCATCTGACCACACCAAGATCGGTGTGATAAAATGCTTTCCCAATTTCCCAATGGCGCTGTTTATATGGGGGGGGGCATTCCCTCCCACTGCTTGTAAAAGCAGTCTAGAGGCTAATTATCTGCTAGAATTGCTTTTACATGAAAGCCGGCCACTGGCTGAAAAGAATGATACCAAGATGATACCTAAACCTGCAGGCATCATTCTGGTATAAACATTCAAAGTCCAGCAACATACCAGTACGTTGCTGGTCCTTGTTGGACATGTATTGTAATCTTTTTTTTCATGCAGCCTGTTGGCTGAACGAAAAAAAGAGATTGATCGGTGGGTATGCCCACCATTAGAATACCTCCCTTCATCCACCCACTTCTAATGATGGGCATATATGCCGAAGCATGGGGGCATCCTCCCGCAAAAAAGTTATGCCGCGTACACATGGTCGGACTTTTCCACGGGCAAGCCTTCGTCGGAATTTGGACCGTGTGTACGCGGCATAAAAGGTTATGCCGCGTACACACGGTCAAACTTTTCCACGGGCAAGCCTCCGTCGGAATTTCGACCGTATATACACGGCATTAGGAGCAAAATCGCTCCTCCGCCCCTGCTGCCCCCATGCTTCGGCATATATGCTCTTTTTTTAACTGTGGTGGTGAAATCACCTCCTACAGCGTTGGAGTCACGGCTTTATGTATCGTGGGAGCAAACGCTGTTGCTGTCAAGATAAATAAATCCGCGATGCAACTGAATGGCGTACCTGCTAAGCAAATGATGGTTAACATTAAAACAAAGTAACATTACAGTACAACAGTAAGACCTTACCATACCATACCTGCAAAGCAAATACCAAAACAAAACCTAGTAAAAAATAAAAAAAAATTTTAACGCAACCTGTGCCTAAAATATATATATGCTGAAGCATGGGGGCATCCTCCCGCAAAAAAGTTATGCCGCGTACACACGGTCGGACTTTTCCACGAGCAAGCCTTTGTCGAAATTTCGACCGTATGTACGCGGCATAAAAGGTTATGCCGCGTACACACGGTCGAACTTTTCCACGGGCAAGCCTCCGTCGGAATTTCGACCGTATATACGCGGCATTAGGAGCAAAATCGCTCCTCCGCCCCATGCTTCGGCATATATGCTCTTTTTTTTTAACTGTGGTGGTGAAATCACCTCCTACAGCACTGGAGTCACGGCTTTATGTATCGTGGGAGCAAACGCTGTTGCTGTCAAGATAAATAATTCCGCGCTGCAGTTGAATGGCGCACCTGAAAACAAAAAATTACATACCTGAAAAGCAAGCATGATAAAACATTGCAGAATGGAATACAGTAAAAAAGAGCAGAACAATAGAGAGAAAATAGAGAGAGCGAGAGAGAACAATAAAACGACAACTATTTTTGGTTTTTTTATTTTATATTTTTTTTGTGTTTTTGTTTTTTACGTTTTTTTTTCTTTTTTACACTTTTTTTTTTAAACTTTAACAACTGTAATGGTTCGGGTCTCTCAAAATGTAATGGCATCTTGGGAGACCCTGTGTAAGTGTGTCCTAGTCTGTGAAATGCTGTACCCTACGCTAAAACTTCACTTTTGAGTGGTAGCGTTCAAAACATTCACCAAGGCAAAGACCAGGTTTGTCAGGACAGAGTGGACAATAATAACGGGTGTCACGCCTAAATCCACGCTTGCTACAGACACGACATCTTTTTTGGGGGGCTCGTTGGGTAGGGGTACTCGGGAGGAGATGCGTATAATGCCTCTCATGCAGCCGGCTTACTGCATTTGGTAGGGGATGGTGAGATGCAGAACCGCCTGGATACAGGAGTTCTGTGACTATCTCATTCTGGAATTTTAGAAGAGATAAAGTCCCGCCTGAAGCTCTGTATAGCACATGAGCGTTCAGCAAAGCCAATTGGAATAATGATAGAGACACTTTTTTGTACCAGCGTCTCGCCTTACGGTCAATTAGATACGGCGCCATCAACTGGTCGTTGAGGTCCACCCCTCCCATATTTTTGTTATATTCGTGGACACAGAGGGGTTTCTCCACAACACCAGTCGCCGTACGAATTTGGACTGTCGTGTCTGCATGAAGGGAGGTAAGAAGGAAAACATTCTTATTGTCCCTCCACTTCATAGCGAGCAAGTTATTACACTTTACGCAGGCTCTCTCCCCCAGCCTAAGACGGGCATCTACAAGCCGCTGGGGAAAGCCCCGGCGATTAGGTCGCACGGTGCCACATGCTCCAATCTGATGATCAAACTAGTGACTAAACAGTGGCACGCTCGTGTAATAATTGTCCACATACAAGTGGTACCCCTTTCCGAATAAGGGTGACACCAAGTTCCACACTATCTTGCCAGCGCTCCCTATGTAATCCGGGCAGTTGACCGGCTCAACCTGACTATCTTTTCCCTCATAAACCATAAAGCTCCATACATAGCCTGTTGCCCTGTCACAGCACTTATAGAGCTTGACCCCGTATCTGGCACGCTTGCTGGGAAGGTACTGCTTGAAAGCCAAGCGGCCAGAAAATGTAATCAGGGACTCATCAACGCAGACAGCTTGATCGGGAATAAACAAGGCTGCAAAACGTTCGTTGAAGTGGTTTATGAGGGGCCAAATTTTATAGAGCCGGTCGTATTCAGGGTCCCCACGTGGACGACAAAGTTCATTGTCGTTGAAGTGCATGAACCGCAAAATCTGCTCGTATCGTTTCCTGGGCATGGAGGCAGAGAACACGGGCATGTGGTCAATTGGGTGCGTGGACCAATAAGCACACAATGACGGGAATTTATGTGTGCCCATGTTGAGGGAAAGGCCCAGAAAGGTCTTAAATTCGGAAATCGTAATTGGTTTCCAATCTTTGGCAATGGAAGGCAACTGGGGATTAGCGGCGATGAATTGACCAGCATATAAATTACTCTGGTCCACAATAGATCTATAGAGATCTTCCGTGAAAAACAGTGAATAATAATCGATTGGCATAAAATCAGCTTTTTCCACCTGAATACCGGGTTGGGCAGTGAATGGGGTAAGTACGGGTTCTGCAGAAGTGGTGGGGACCCAATCAGGATAGGCAAATTCTGCAGGAAGAGCACTATGTGTACGACGGGCCTGCCTTTGTCTTCTTGGTGGCAGCGGGACACTACTTGTGCTTGCCACCTCGCCAGCTTGAACTGCACTAATGGGACTCGCCACGTCACCACGTGGTACTGCAGTGCTGGATGTACGCCCAGGCTGTACTAGGCCGCTGGTGCTTGCCAATTCACCAGAAGGAATAGCGGCGCTAGTACTCCTCTGCTCCATGATACGAGAGCCCTGCGGTTCTTGGTCCTCAACAACCTCAGAAGATCGGGATCGGGTACGCCTGACCTTAGCAGGGACCTCAACTTCGTCGTCAGAGCTATCTGACGTGGGGCCGCTGACGTCACTGTCTTCTACGGGAAGATATTCTGAGCCTGAATCTGACAGATACGTGACCTCCTCTTCACTATCTGTCATGCTCAGAATCTCGTAGGCCTCTTTACTAGTGTACCTTCGACTTGCCATTTTGGGCTCTAAATTTAGGGGTACACTAGTAAGATTCACAGGAAAAAAAGCACCCGACTGTCGTCAGCAAATATATCAAACGCTACAAAAAAAACTGTTAGCGGTCGCAGGGATCAGGACTGTCTCTGCGAACGCTGCAGTTATGTGTTTTGTGTTTGGTAAGTGACAGTGATCGATCGATACTGCACTTGGGTGGGCTGGGCTGGGCTGGGCGGAGGGGCTAAACGCAGGTGCTAGCAGGTATCTGGGCTGATCACGCTAACACTGCGTTTTTGGGAACCCTAAACCGCTGGGGACGCTAGTATAGATCTGATCAGATACTATACCACTAAGGGAGGTGTATGCTTTGCGCGTGGGTGTTAGCGTTACTGGCACTAACCTAACGCTGCCTGGGGCGACGCAGACCCTCTCTGGCGCTAAAACCTAATTGATCTCACCCGCCGGGCGATCAGGGGGTTAAACCTTTATTGGGTTATATACGGCGGGTGCCCTGATGCTATAAAAAGCAAACTAACCAACCAGTGTCACCCATAACCTTTATATGGTGATCACTGGTGAAAGGGTTAACTAGGGGCAATCAGGGGGTTAAAACCTTTATTAGGTTAAATATGGGGGTACCCGACGCTATATAAAAACCTGACGGGTTACCTAAATAACTAAATAACTAACTGGGTAACCAGTGTCACCAGTGACGCTTATACGGTGATCACTGGTGAAAGGGTTAACTCTAGGGGCAATCAGGGGGTTAAAATAATATATGGGGGTACCTGACGCTCTAAAAACCTGCGGCGAAACTAAAAATAAATAACTGGCTATCTAGGGCACCACCGGCACTAAATACAGCGATCGAAAATACGATCGCTTAGTGACGCTGGTGTTAGGGGGTGAAAGGGTTACCTGGGGGGCGATCAAGGGGTTAAACCTTTATTAGGGGGGGGGTTAGGGGGCTACCCTGGACCTAAAGGGGCCTAAACCTAACTGCCCTGCAACTTTTTACTATCACAGATGACACTAAATGCAGTGATCAGTAAAATAAATGATCACTGCAATCAGTGACACTGTGATTGGGGGCTGGGGGGTGACCTGGGGGGTGATCTGGGGGTGACTGGGGGGTGAAATGTGTGCCTATGTGTACCTATGTATCAGTGGACTGTTGGTGCACTAACCTGCTTCCTCTCTCCTCGGCGCCGGAATCGAAAAGACCGCCGCGAGGGAGATGACATCACTTCCTCCTGCCTGTGTTTACATCACATGGCGGAGGAAGCATTTTCATTGGCCGGGAGCTCACTGTATAGGAGGGGGGTCCGATCGGACCCCCCAACTGTACAAAGGCGATCACGTACACTCTACGTGATTGTGCCTGTCGGTGCCATTCTGCCGACGTATATATACAGTGAGCGGTCGTTAAGTGGTTAATGGGGATTAGTGAAATTGAAAGTTTTTATTTTTTTAAGTTTAAGTGAAAATTGGGAGATTTTTGTTAATTTTCACTTTTTTGGAAAAGGTGCCTTTTTGTGGTATGCAAGGGTGCAATGGGCTTTAAATGGCCCTTGAGGGTTAGGGGAGCTCCATTTAACTGTCTTGGTTTTGGGCTTGTGCCAAAATGCTCCTTTATTAATCTCATTATTTTACATTTTTGCACAAAAATGTTACTACTAAAAAAAAGGAAAAAAAGTATAAAGAAACAGTACACAAATAAAGTTCAAATAGAAAAAAAGAAAAAGACACAAAACTACAAAAAATTACAACAGAAAGAATGATCCTAAAATACCTCTAAAAACCCACACCCACTAAATAGAGGATAAAATAGATCAAATAATAAGCAGCTCAGTGAGCAAAATTAAAAAATTCTGTTTCAGATCTTTACATTTTACAAATATTATCACTGTTTTCAAAATAGTGTAAACTGCATGTCAGCACAAAGAGTATTCATTATTCTTTTGCACATCTGTGTTAGACAAAACTGTAACATAAAATTCTCTTTCAGCTGTATGGCACAAAAAGAAAAAGGAATACAAACGTCTGCACAGCAGCATGTGTGAGGAAAACATGTTGTGTTGGAGAACCTGTTTGCTATGTCTTTGTCCCATAATAATGTGCTGATGTAATCACATTCTCAATAAATTTGGTTTACATATTCTTCTATGCCAACATATGCACACTTCTTTTTTTGTTTGTCTTGGGGTATAAATATTTAGAAGCAGTGCTAAGCTAAAGACCAGAGCATTCCTAATTAATTCGGGATGGCTACATGAATATGCTGATAGCGCTTACTGCAGAAGTTAACAATGAAATGCCTATCATCTCTGTCCTACTCTTCCTGTTACATACTGATGTTCAGAGAGGGAGGAGAGCGATACTTAAAGGGTGGACAAAAATCATAAATACAGCCTAAGTGAAGCCATTAAACCCTTCCTCAATGTTATTCCTATATTCCCTAACCATTTTTATCTCTTCCTCAGCACAATCTAAACAATCTGTCACCAAGAGGTATAAATGAACAGAGTGTTACATGCATTAAAAGATAAAAAGTTAGATTATGTAAGATGATTCAGTCACAAAAACACCATAAGAAATTTTATTAACCTAATGAAAAGGCACATTATCAGGGAGAGCGACTAAGCATGGTATACTCAGTTTACATGGAAGGTTAATACATAAGGCATTTTATTTTAAGCCACTTAACTATAATTTTCAAATTTCATTGCATTCAACTGAGAATGACTGCCATTTTTTTTTTAAATAAAGATACTTATCCTGGTGAGTTAGCTTTGTGAATTGTGTCTGTAGAATGTATATGAGCAATGATTCCATATCATGTCAGCGTTTAGTGAAAGATCTGATAGTATAAGTGGATTCTGAGGGACTAATAAATTGGCCCTGTAGCTGTTAATCAATTGTAAGAATGAATAATCAATGACAAGCTGTCACTGAACACATTGGGGAAATCACTCAAGTATTAAATTATTGTAATGTCATGAATACATTGGATTGTACATGCATTTAAGAAATCCAATATTTTTAAATTCTCAAGGAAAGCATTTTCCCTAATTAATGCCAATTAAAAAGAGCATCATACTGGGTAATTGTAAAATACAAGCACCACGTTGTTTATCAATAAGTAAATAATAAAAAAAAAAACATAAACATATTTATTTTATAATTTAAAAATACATGTTGTTTCCTAAGAATGGGGAACATTATAACTCTACTGGGTAGGTCTCTAAAGGGTTGGTTCCCTTTAGAGTGACCCCCAGATCAATTCAACTCCAGCTGTGAAAAACCACAAGTATTGTAATGAAAATGCAGATGTTAATTATGTTTATATTTATGGCAACCATAATTGGGACAGGACTATATACTCTATTTATAACATATTTTTCAGCTGTGCAAAAAATGTTATGCATTACAAGCTCGTTGACCTGAGACAATATTTGTTTGATGTGGGAGTCAGTAGAGAAATTCCTACTATGTGCATCTTAGATACTGTATGTCCTACCGCACAATGCAAATAACCAGATACCATATATTCTTTCATGTTATGTGCAGTCTTATCTTGTGACTTTCTGCAAAATTACAATGTTGCACTTTTATTCCTTCTTTTGTTGTGACTTTGAGGGCAACATAGGGGAAATGCCAATCCTTTAAACTACATGCTTGGGAGATGCCTTTAAACTGTATGTGTTATTATGAGACAGTACAATGTTCACAGACAGCTTCAGTGATACTGTATTTAGGTATCACACATTTTTTGTGTGTAATTGAGTTTTAAACCTTAACATTTAGTTTGGCTTAAAGTGGTTGTAAAGCCAAAACATTTTTTTATTCCCTAACCATTCCTTGCAAATGTTTAGGTGTCAGCATCCCCCCACCCCCCCTTTTAGTTACCTGAGCCCACATTCGATCCTGCGTCATGCACGTCTGCAGCTCTACTCTCTCCCTTCATTTACGGGTCTCACTGTCTTTGCTGGGGCATCAGGAGCCATCGGCTCCCAGTGCTGTTAATTAAAGCCAGTGACGAGGGATCAGGGCGGGGCCCCCAGGAGCACGCACGAGTGCCCCCATGGGAAGTGGCTTCCCATGCAGGCACTGGACAGAGGGGAGGGGCCAGGATTTTTTTTTATAAACCTTTACAATCACTATAAATATAGCAGCAGCACCATAATCTGATTTATTGCAAAGTTAACTAAAAGTATTTTTAGGTAGTTTGTGCTGTGATATCTAATTTATTTATTCAGCATTAATGGCCCTGAAATTAACAGTAGAAGTAGAAGCCACAACAGATCTAATAGCTATTGTTAAGCTAACTCTTAAAAAGTTAAGTTAAAGTCCCCAATGTCCTACAAATTTACCAGTGCCATAACAGTTTAACAGAGTGGTTCGTAAGCTTATTTTTTCACAGCACCACACTGCATCACCTTAATCGTTTATTAAGATACAAGGAACAGCAGCGCACGCTCCTCATTAGTGATGTAATACAATTTATTGAATAAAATAAAATAGTACACTCACATGTAAAATTCTTGACAATCAGCACAGACAATGAATCCACCAGGATGGAGGTACCATCAGTCTAAACAAAGCATCGGCCTCTCCTGCTTCCTGGCCGACATGATAGGGAACCCACATCTGACAGCTGTCAAAACCGCCAATGCCCAACATTCAGCACTGCCTCATGAGGGCCTCTACACACTGATGGAAGGTGGAGGGAGGGGACGGTACAGGAGGCGCGGTAACGTGTTTCAAAGGTAAACTTCTTATTTTTCACAATGACAGATGATCTTCACCAAGGTTTGTTACCTGGAGACACAGGTGCAATATAGATCATCTGAAGGTACCCTGCTGTCTACTGGTGCTCCATCCTTTCACGCATCAGGTCATGCAGCCCCTCTGCCCCCTTTTTTTTCTTCACTGCATTAAGCTTCTTTGACACCAAGAAACAGCATGGCTACAGCCTGTTTTTAGTCTACCTCAGTTACACTTTACTGACAGCAAACCCTAAATGCACTACAGTACTTTTTGGTCTATGCTCTTTGCCAATTTGATCTCTCTGGATCCTTGTAACTCCATGGAATAGCAATTCACTGGCAGCATACAAGGGTCTCTAGCCTTATGGTATTCTTTGTCATGGTTATGCACTGTGTAGCTAAAATTCCTGTTCTACACTGGTTAATTGTTCATCTGTTGAATGCCTCAAGACTGCACCCCCAGATACAGCTAGGTGCAATGCACTGCTCTTTCCGGCTGTTCTGGTTTCTTAACTGCCTCTAATTTCCCTAAACTCTCACTTCTTTTTCACATTGTAAACCCTATTGGTATTTTACCATGTTTTAGGTCAGGTCTCAGGCCTCTCCGGATTCCTGTGGGAGATGGTGCGATGGGGGGAGCTTTGGGTTTTACAGTATGTGCTTTGGTTTGAAATTTGTTGGGCTTTCTATGCAACATACTTTATCTACCTATGTATACTTAACCTTTGTGCCTATGGTCTGTGGAACTTTGCATTTCTCACACCTTCCTCTGTCTGAGTCCCATGGTTGACCATCTCCTTGATGTCTCAATTCCTTAAATAGTGTCTGCACCCGCCAACCCGTGTTTTTTTTATTTATTTTACCCCCCTTACCTTAAGGTGGTATATACAGATTTCAGATACTCTTTGTACTCTTTTATAATGCAGGAATCATTGATTTTTATGAAAGTGAGCTGATATGCAGTGTCCGTGGACAAGCCGATTTGCCTCCCTGTAACAAAACCTCCTGCTGCACTGAAGGACCTATCAGACAGCACACTGGCTGCAAAACAAGCCAGGAGCTTCAGTGCAAGACAGCCAATAAATAGTCCATGTGGTCCTTCTAAAAGTGTTTGCAGCAGGCGTGGACCTGATGTAGTCAGAAATCATGTCGTTGAGGTGCTACTGTGCTGCCTGCAGTCTGAGTCTGTCTGCTGTGATTTAAACAAAACATTTGAAAGTGATATTGAGGCAGCCATTGCTACCAGCCCCCCCCCCCATTTTAGGGATCAGAGGCACATTGATTATATGAGGGGATCCTAACACCTTCAATATTTTGGGGTTTTAGGAGGGGGTGTCAAGAGATTTTTACACAGTCCTTCTACAAAGTGACACATTTTATGCTTATTCTGGGATGGTCGTAGTAGATTGGTAGTTTTCCCTTTGTATTGGTGATCCAGCAGGATGACCATCAAGAGTGATCCCTCTCTTTAAACTAATAGTGGTCCCCTTTACCCTTATCCTCTGGAAACCTTAGTAAGATTTCACTTCCTGTGGCTAGTGACAGCTGATGTTTCAGCAGAAGCAGTAGGAGAATCCTGTGAAAGGGGGAAGGGAAAGATGTGGAAAACACAGAGGAATGTAGAGGAATAGTGTGGGCCTTCTGCTGCCGAATGATTTCACTGAGGTGTTGCTTTGTATTACAACACCACAAAGGTGCTGTCAGCAGCAGAAATGTTAAAAGGCCCACATGAAAGATCTCTGTGGACCAGTGCTGGGGATATCAATGGCCTGCACCCATGGGGTAGCACTACCAGATGTAGTAAGATGGTTGCTCCTTCCAGTCAATTGAAAGATGCTCAGCCCATGGACAAAATCCTCCTGTGTTGCCACTCCCTCAGTTTTCTCCTTTTCAAATGGTGGCACTCACATATGGTCTGCCACCTCATATCCACAACCTCCTCATTCTTGCAGCCCATTTGACAGTAAGCTCCATCTGCTGCAATAAAACATCTTGCTGGTCCCTGCCTAATGTCCTCTCCCTCTATGATCCTGATTCCTCTTTATCTCATCCTCAATATCTGAAACAATGAATTCTTGCACATGACCAAGATCATTCTCCTGCAGCAAGTGGCTTGTTGTGTGATATAACAATTCTGCTGAGTCCTCCATGCTAGTTAGGCTGGCTATAGATGGTTGGAATCAGGAACCGACCGAGATTCGAACCATTAGTGGATAGACTGAATATACCAAGTTGATCAATCGAGCCTGCCAGATTTTCTTGCGATCATCGCTAGCAGCTGCTATAGCCGGTAGCGATAATCACTGTCTTCCGCCGGGAGCAGACAATGGCCCCGGCAGGAGGGATTTTCCTGTTTCAAATATTTCCTGCAACCCAGGAAAGAAATGTAACCTGAACAATGTTTTCTCCTGCTTCCCCAAATACTTTTAGGTGCAGAAGCTCAGCCTCTCCCTTCACACCTGACTGACAGTTTGAGTAAAGTGGATTGCATAACTTTAGTGGTGGTTTGTTGCACAATGTATTTTTTCAACTTGACCAACTATATAAATTTACTGCACTTGTATGTGGTGACGTACTGCAAATAAAGGGAAACTTTGCCCTGTGTCAGCAACAACTGCATGCTACAAACCAAAAAAAGAACAGAAAATGCCCTAGCAAAAATAAATAAATAAAAATGGAATAAAATATAATTACCCCCCAAAAAAAATCTGGAAACACTAAACCCAAACCCTAGTTTTAATATATTTCCATCACTGCTGACTTGTCACCATTACTACTGCCAACAACAGCTTCTACCACCGTTGCTGGCCTTCCAATGTTACCATCTCCTGCCACCAATACTATCTTCAACCACTGCTGCTGGGCTAACACCATTACCATCTTCTGCCACAAATATCTTCTTCTGCCACCCCAGCTGGCCTATCACTAATACCATCTCCTGCTACCGCTGCAGGCCTACCAGTGTTACCATCTCATGCTGCCGCTACAGCTCTAGTCCAGAGCTTTAGCACTGTCAAAGTGCCAAATATGATGTTTCTGTAGTTGCTCCTTAGCTTCCAAATTATATGAATATTATATATACATTATGTAGCATATATGACTTCTATTTTAATTTCAAATATAATAAAATGTTGGTTGATTTGTTTGCTCCAGCACTGAATGCAAATATGGTCTGGACAATAAGGCCCATCAGAAAAGGTAGACATATTACTCATGTCGTGTGCAGAATATGTCTTCCTTTTAATAGTATTAAAGTGCTCTTTGCGGTGTACATTTGGCCAAACAGCTGCAAGCGATGTGTAAAATTTGAAATGTTGCCTACTCCAACAGGTGAAACACTGTCTATGTAGTCTGGGCAATATTCAGTTTTTATATGTCATATATGCACAAGTGGATTTGTAGGGTGAAAAAATGTTGTGTGTCACTTTTACAATGCGTCCTACTCTGACTGATTCAATACCAACTGTACAATATTTCTGGCTTTTGTCACTGACATAATCCACTGTCCTCTTTATTTCTTAATAGGAGGTGTCTTGTCTCTATTTCCAAAGGTAACCTACTAGATAGACTTCCATGATGTGCAGTGTGTCTGTGCTATTGTTTGGCTCTTATCTATCAGATATTACTCCAAAAATGTTATTCAAAGTGAATCCTGCCTCGTCTCTCCCTTAAAATGTGGTCTAGTAAAATGGTTTACATGATGTGTAGTGTGTATATGCTATGTTTTTGTCTCTAACAAAATCCACTGTCATATTTATTTCACGATAAAACCTGCTTACATAGTAAACAGGCTTATATTCTGACTCTTGTCTCCGACATAAAATACTATAATTTTTATTTCTTGATTAACAGTTTCTTCATTTCTCTACCTTCAAATATGGCCTAGTAAAAGGGCTTCCATTATGTGCAGTGTGATAGTTCTATTTTCTGGCTTTTAGGTAAGTAGCACACATAAAACACATTAATTGCACATTAAATTTTACAGGAAGATTTTTGTTGAAATGAAAGGTCTGTCAACAGGGTTTCTTTATAGAGTACCTAAATCCAAGAACAAACTATCCTTTAGGTATGGTAGCTTGTTTCATTTTTCAATGTTAGGAAAAAAAATCATCAAGAAAATAAATACATAATCAATATCTGGAATCCTAACATTCTGCCCCCTGAATCAAAGGAATTTTTTTTTCAAAAGGGAAATCTTGCAGGAAACAAGTGTGCTATGGACAAGACAGCAGTTAAAACTCCCCACTGACCTTAAATCAATTGCAAAATAAAATTAAAGACAAAAAAGCCCACAATAATATGAACCAAAAAGAGGAGCAAAGTGGTTGATTGCTCAAGGAGAATTGTAAAACAAAGTACAATTTCCTAACTAAACTCAAATTTTTCCCTATGCACTTTTGTCAACTTTCTCTATCCTTTCCTTACAGCATCTTACAATACACTTGTACAATGGCTGCTCTGTGCACCCTCTACCCCCTTTTTTATAACCAGGAGGGTAGCTTATTCAAAAGTCCCTTACTGGTCATTTTATGCCTAATGACCATAGTTTAAAAGGCTATGCAATGCAGCAAAATCTGCATATATATTTGCTTGGACCTTGAATTTTATATCCACAGGAGTTGCCTTGATTTCATGTTAGTGGTGAACCTGAATCTCGTCCCTAATTTTTATTGTGACTGGTGATGTTTAAATCTGCTATTTATTGTGTCATTTTTATTTCTGTTTGATTTGATGCAGTAAGCCTTAAAACATTTTGCAGACAGATATTTGCATACCTTTTCAAATTTCTGTTCGTATTAAACGTTATTACACTGTACATTTCAGTGTTTCAATTAATGTTTGCAAAATTATCTCATTTAGCAAGTGGGTAAAGAACCAGAACTATGAAATTATTAGCCCAGGACCTTAACAAGCTTTTAACCTACCACTGCTTAGATGCCACTGCGAATGGTTGTCTATGCTTACTTGCAAGGTTTCATTGATCAGGCTGTGTACTATTTTCAAAAGAGCATTGAAATCAACGTTTACTTTCAAACTGGAATGAGCACACGGTTAACAAAAATGGGGCATGCTACTTTGCTCTGGCAACAGCCCCAGTAGAAGAATGATGCCAAATCAGAAATCATTGGATCTTTCTGATAAGGACTTTAAGTTAGGTGCATGACATCCTGTCTGGTATACAGGCATTAAATCATCATTAAATAAACACTAGCACTAGTCAGACCTTTGGTTTTACATAGAGAGGGCCATCTAAACAATTCCTAGGTCTAGCATGCTTGTAATTTCATCTGATAGCTGGAAGGCCAGAAGTATATCTGAGGCAGGAATGAGGCATGAGAGCCTCCAAAACCACATAAACGAGAGGAGGATTTACTAAAACTCGAGCGTGAAAAATCTCTGTATAGAAACCAATTAGCTTGCAGGTTTTATTGTTAAAGCTTAAAGGGGTTGTAAACCCTTGTTTTTAAAAAAAAATAACAAACATGTCATACTTACCTCCAGTGTGCAGTTCGTTTTGCACAGAGTAGCCCTGATCCTCCTCTTCTGGAGGATGCATTAAGGTGAAAAAACACCAGGGTTTACAAACCCTTTAATTGAACAAGCTGGAGTTAGAAGCTGATTGGCTACCATGCACAGCTGCATCAGATTCTGAGTGCTTGAGTTTTGGAAAATCTTCCCCATGGTTCCACACAGGACCCACCCTTGCAACTTAGGAATCAGATGCTGTAAGCTGCTTAAAACACATATGTCTTTTTTAATTTTTCAATATAGGAAACTACACTTGATGTTGTTGGTGTAAATAAAATCCCTTTACTATCTAAAAGAAACAAGTTTAAGCTAAAGTAAGAACTACTGACTAAAAAATAGGAAACTGTGTTGGCAATACAAAATAATATAAACTTTCCTAAAATAGAACTATATAGGAAAACATTCCTAACACAATGGACAGAAGTGATGGGCTAGGTGGCCTTTCTTTGCTGACAACATTCAGTGTTTCCAAAGCCATCCACAAACATCTGGTGCTGATTTTATACCTTGTTAATGTATACATCTGGTTTTGCTTCGCACCCTCAGTTGTAGCATTTCAGCCACCACTACAGACATCAGGTGCTGCTTCCTAGCTTTCATAGTACACATCTGGGGCTGCTCTGTACACTTTCCTGTGGCTGTACGAGTTGCAATGTTTCTTGCTGGCACCTCCTGCTGTCAAACACAGTTTAGCAAGTATCGGAGGCACATGCTTTAACCATATCTCTCTGCTGCTCTCCACCTCATACCTTTACTTCCAAATATTAGTAACAGTTGTATGTGCACTGTGTGCTGTCACTCATTTAGTTTTTAGATTTATTTGGTTTCAGTATTTCAGACTACAATACTGACATGGGAATAACACAGAGGCAATAAATGAAGTCTGCAGATGCTGATTTTTCTGATATAAGCACTTAGGACACCATGCATATTTCCTTTATTAACACAAGTGATCTCAGTTTAACAAAACGAGACACATTTAAACTTGGAATCAATTCAGAAAGTTTCTCTTGTGAAGTTACTGATGCCTCCCTAGATTGTCTGGAGGTCATGATGTTCAGGTTCAAGAAAGGAAAAGTCTGGTTGAAATATTAATAACACACATTAATAAGGTGGTTTTGGACCAGATGTCAGACTAGAAACTTTATATGATAGGAGTGGGTCAGAAAATGTCATGTTCAGCCAGATGTGAGCCTGAATAGGACAATGAATGATTTGCAGGCGCCAAACATGTCTTCACAAAGGGTCTAGAGCTTATCGGAGCGTTCTTTCTGATTTGAGAGACCACACACACGTAGTAGGCAGGAGGCCTAGTGTTTGTTAATTTGTTACTTTCACAAATAAAATCATTTTGGAAATATACAGTATCGATATTTCACTTTCTAGTAAAAGTTTTAGCATCGCAGCTAAGTCCCAAATTTCTGCTGTGGACAACAGCATTGTGCCCTCTTAAGAACTTTGATTTATTATAGATATTATTACTATTATTATTCCAACAGACGGAACACTAATATTTTCCAGACCATAATTGTGTGTTGTCATAGTTTGATACTTCCTTGATGTGATTTGTATCTGCCACAAAATAAAATAGAATATGAATTTGATAAAAATCTACACATTATACTGTATATTTGTATAAACTATAACATACATGCCTAACTACGGTTGGAGGTTAGCAGTAATGTTCATAATATTAGAATCATATTTCAGTATTGGCACTTTAGGCAACTTTTTTGGTTCCACCATACATTTTTGCTCTTGCATGGTTCTGTAATCCTACATGTGTAGCATAGAGCTAATGCTCTAATATTCTTTTTATGTGAAGGCTCATGAAAGAAAGTCATAACATATCGTGAATTAGGGTCAGTTTCTGCTCCAAGGTTCCAACCTGAGTATCTTGGTAGTATTCTTTAAACATTTTTGCATTTAAGGGATAAGATCTTTATTGCCAGTATTAGTTTGACACCAAGTAATATAATCCAGTTGTTTTGCCCTCCTGGCCACAGATGCCTTCATAATTTTAAATATGCATGCTCAAATAATGTAAGGGTGCATAAATATATAGAAAACTGTTACCTAAATAATACCTTCTGCTTCTACCTATATTTCTCCAGTTGAGCCAGATAAGCTCATTAAATCAAACTTTACAGAACACATCACTTTTTATACAGCTTCTTTCCATGCCAACATTTACATATATAATTGTTACTAAGTATTATTATACTTAAACTGACATATGCTACTCTGTCTCTGACATACAAATAGGTTTATGAGAACCTATTGCTCTCTTACTTTTGTGCACTGCTAGAATCACTGCTAGAGTCACAAATCCATTTACGTAGAGATTAATATCTGTTACTAGCAGAAACTTATGAATACATAACTGTTAGGACTTGAGCCAATATACTTCACAGCTCTTGACCGAGTACCATAGGTATGCGCACAGGGTGTTTCGGGTGTGCCTGGGCACACCCTAATCACCCGTTGGCATTAGCATTATTTCTCTGTGTGGCAGTGGGGAGATGGGAAAGATCTCCCACTAAGCAACTCTGGAAGCTGTGAAAGCATTCTCTCTCAATCTGAATCTGCAGGCAGAGAGACCATGTGCTGTCAGGGCAGAGTGCCACAAGGAACACTGTTGTACAATATATATATATATATATATATATATATATATATATATATATATATATATACACACACAGTGCCTTGAAAAAGTATTAATACCCCTTGAATTTTTACACATTTTGTCATGTTACAACCAAAATGGAAATGTTTTTTATTGGGATTTTATGTGATAGACCAACACAAAGGGGCACATAATTATGAAGTGGAAGGAAAATGATAAATGGTTTTCACATTTTTTTACAAATAAATATGTGAAAAATGTGGCATGTATTTGTATTCAGCCCCCTTTATTCTGATACCCCTAACTAAAATCTAGTGGAACCAATTGCCTTCAGAAGTCACCTATATAGTAAATAGAGTCCACCTGTGTGTAATTTATTCTCAGTATAAATACAGCTGTTCTGTGAAGCCTTCAGTGGTTTGTTAGAGAACCTTAGTGAACGAACCGCATCATGAAGGCCAAGGAATACACTAGACAGGTCAGGGATAAAGTTGTGGAGAAGTTTAAAGCAGGGTTAGGTTATAAAAAAATATCCCAAGCTTTGAACATCTCACGGAGCACTGTTCAATCCATCAACCGAAAATGGAAAGAGTATGGCACAACTGCAAACCTACCAAGACATGGGCGTCCACTTAAACTGACAGACTGCAAGGAGAGCATTAATCAGAGAAGCAGCCAAGAGGCCCATGGTAACTCTGGAGGAGCTGCAGAGATCCACAGCTCAGGTGGGAGAATCTGTCCTCAGGACAACTATTAGTCGTGCACTCCACAAATCTGGCCTTTATGGAAGAGTGTCAAGAAGAAAGCCATTGTTGAAAGAAAGCCAAAGGAAAATCCTATTTGCAGTTTGCGAGAAGCCATGTGGGGGAAACAGCAAACATGTGGAAGAAGGTGCTCTGGTCAGATAAAACCAAAATTGAACTTTTGGCATAAAAACAAAACACTATGTGTGATAGAAAACTTACACTGCACATCCCCCTGAACACACCATCCCCACCGTGAAACATGATGGTGGCAGCATCATGTTGTGGGAATGTTTTTCTTCAGCAGGGACAGAGAAGCTGGTCAGAGTTGATGAAAAGATGAATAGAGACACATACAGGACAATCTTAGAAGAAAGGCTGTAAAGCCTCGTACACACGGCCGAAAATCTCGTCAAGAAAAAACACGTTGTTTTTCTTGACGAGATCCTTGGACAAGAAACTTGTCCCGGCCGAGTGTACACACGCTCGTTTCAAAGAACCCGCGGTTCTTTGAATGGAGCGAACGCGGTGACGTCATTGACTACGAAGAGCGTGCGCTCGTCACATTCGATGCCGTCGCCGCCATCTTGCTACAACCTATCTATGCCTAGGAAGCTACCGCGCATGCGTCAAAGTCATTTCGAGCATGCGCGGGCTTCCCGGAGGACAGGTAAGTGTACACACACACAATTTTCTCGCCGAGAAACAGGCTGACGAGAATCTCAACGAGAAAATAGAGAGCAGGTTCTCTATATTTCTCGTTGAGATTCTTGTCGGTTTTCTTGACGAGAAACCCTACACACGAACGATTTTCTCGGCAAGAAAGCTATCTCTGCAGTTTTTTTGTCGTTTCTTGCCAAGAAACTCGGTCGTGTGTACAAGGCTTTAGAGTCTGCAAAAGACTTGAGACTGGGGCAGAGGTTCACCTTCCAGCAGGACAAAGACCATAAACATACAGCCAGAGCTACAATGGAATGGTTTAGATCAAAGCATATTCATGTGTTAAAATGGCCCAGTCAAAGCCCAAACCTAAATCGAATTTAGAATCTGTGGCAAGACATGAAAATTTCTGTTCACTGATGCTCTCCGTCCAATCTGACAGAGCTTGAGCTATTTTGCAAAGAAGAATGGGCAAAAATGTCACTCTCTAGATGTGCACAGCTGGTAGAGACATCCCCAAAAAGACTTGCAGCTGTAATTGCAGCGAAAGGTGGTTCTACAAAGTATTGATTCAGGGGGGCTGAATACAAATGCGCGCCACACTTTTCACATATTTATTTGTAAAAAAAAATGAAAACCATTTATCATTTTCCTTCTACTTCACAATTATGTGCCACTTTGTGTTGGTCTATGACATAAAATCCTAATAAAATACATCTATGTTTTTGGTTGTAACATGACGAAATGTGGAAAATTTCAAGGGGTATGAATACTTTTTCAAGGCACTGTATATATATATATATATATATATATATATATATATATATATATATACATACATGTGTATTTGAGCTTTATGCAATAGGCTACTCACACCGATGCAGAGTACTATTTTGTTGAAGCCAAGGTTACCATTAGTTGTACTGACTGATGGATGGGGTTTTGTGTTTCTTTTTTTTGGCGCCTCACAATAAACTGACTGGTTATCCTATGGCATCCTTTTTTTATTATGGCATCCTTTTCCATGATTCTACAGGTGTACATGTTGGAACTTTTGGTTCAAACATCTAAGAAGCCTCACTAACGCCATTTCTAGGTGTCTCCAGTAATCAAGTAAAGTAGACATGTGCTGGCCAGTCCCCAACAATCCCCTTCTGCTGATGTCACCACTGAGACACTTTTTTTTCTGGCCTGAGACCTCATGTCTGGACGACCATTAGGCATTGCCCATGTCACCCAGGCAGTGATGTGGACACCTGTGGACACCTGTGGACACCAAAATAAATGAGAAGACTCTGGACTAAAGTGTCATGTAACAATGAATTTAGGTGAATTAAAGGGACATTTAGCTAGCAATTAGTTAGAGGGGTTGGTGGTTTAGGAAAGCCACTTTGATTCAATTTTAAGTTTGACAGTTGCTTTTCAAGTTTATTACTTGTTGCAAGCATTTCAAGTGTATATAAAGCAACTTACTATTTGTTCTGATGATCACTGTCACTGGGATGAAAGGTGAGAGAAAAAAATTTGGATTTTACAGATGCCACTAGAAGAGGGACACTTGTACTCCTAACATCTGTCCACAGAGGACATCCTTTACCTTATCCCATTCACTTCCTGCTGTGCTGTGGGATGGGAAGTGAAGGAAAATTTCCCAGTGGGAAACATATTTTACCTATTGCCTGCTCTACCCAACATGAAAAGGAGGCTTGCCAGTTGCCAGACTACTGCAGAGAGACCACTGTTTATATTTAGATCATTGCATTCCTTCTCTGCAGCATGCTGTCCAGAGTGAGAACTTTGTGCTGCATCTGGAACTGAATTATGCAAAATGTAACACATGAAAAGTAATTCCCTGTAAACACGATCGGATTTTCCGTCGGAAAAACCTTGGATAGTTTTTCCGACGGAATTCCGCTTAAGCTTGGCTTGCATACACACGGTCACATAAAAGTTCTCTAAACTTTCGACCGTCAAGAACGCGGTAACGTGCAACTCTATGACGAGCCAAGAAAATTAAGTACAATGCTTCTGAGCATGCGTCGAATTGTTTCTGAGCATGTGTCGGAATTTTGCGCGTTGGAATTGCTACAGACGATCGGAATTTCCGATCTGAATTTTTTCCGTCTGAAAAATTGAGAACCTGCTCTCAATCTTTTGCTGGCGGAAATACCGCCAGCAAAAGTCCGATGGAGCATGCACACGGTCAGAATTTCCGTTCAAAAGCTCACATCGGACTTTTGTTGTCAGAAAATCCGACTGTGTGTACATGGCATAACGCTTTATGACACTCTCAAAGTATCTGAAAGCGTTTTTACCCCCAAATTGTTTTTCTATCCTGTTCCCTTAAAGCATGTTGTACAGCACAGTGCTTGTGCTGTGTAATTTTGCCCCCTGTATCACCTGAAATACCTGGTTGATCCTGCCTGGTTCTGCCCTCCCCCTGTAAACTGACCACGGTTTGTCATGGCTGCTGAGCCCTGACACTGTGGTCACTTTACATGCCTCTGTCATCCACAGCTATCCTGTGTCCTCCTCTGTCCTCCTCTCCCCCCTTCCCTCCCTGCCTTTCAGCTCTGTGTCAGGGCCCGCCCCTCCCCTCCCCTGCTGCTAAAATAACAGTGTTATTTTCAGGCACTTACCTGTCTTTCCTAATGCAATATCTCCAGTGTATATGTTTTATTAAAAAAATGCCGTTCTATACTGTATTTTCGAACGCTGCTCTGCATTCACGTGACCGGCCACCTCTTTTCTCTCCCCCTCCCGACTGACATTAGCAGGGATTCTTGGCCCCTCCCACTGCAGCTGTCACTCAAGAGAGGGTGCAGCGGCCGGTCACGTGAGCGCCGAGTGGCGCTCGGAAATACAGTATAGAACACCATTTTTAAAATAAAACAGATACACTGGAGACATTGCATTAAGGAAGACAGGAGAGTGCCTGACAAAAAACAAGTGGGGTACAACCACTTTAAGTATGTCATTTTTAAGTGCTCTGTGAACATTTTTGGGTAGCAATATACCCCTTTGTATGTGTATTTTAAAATTATCTGATGCTATTATGGGAATGTACAGCTTTCTCATTATTACAAGTAATAATGATTTAACAAACACTCAATGCCAAATGCCTTGCAGAAACTATTTTTTGCCTAGATAAAAGAAACCTGTACCATTGCTGACCTCCTCCTAAAAATGCTGTCCTGTTGTCACTGGCTTCAGTACTTGATGAGTCACTGATTTGTAATCACCATTTGGAATCAGCATAGGAAAGAGGGAACTCATACCTTGCATTGGCATAACTGTTGTGAGTCAGTAACTTGGAAAGTACTGAAGCTTTTGGATCATAAAAATAGCAATTCATGAAGGAGAGGTCGACTATAGATAAGAAAAAGCATAATTTTTAGGACAGGTCAGCAATAGTAATACCTATGCAGTTCATTTTTGTTTTAAAACTGAATGTCGGGAATATTTTAAAACAGAAACAATTGCAGTTAAGTGTTTATTAACCACTTTAGGTCCACCCTATCGCAGTTTTACTGTGCATTGGATCACGTAATTTTATATATATATATATATATATATATATATATATATATATATGTGATCCGAAACGCCCTCAGCGGCTTGCTTTCACTGTGATTCCCCAAGTAAAAGCATCTCATACAGTATAGTAAAACACTGACTAGGCACACAGATAACCCTTTGATCGTCCCTGATGTTAACCCCTTCCCAGCCAGTGTCATTAGTAAAGTGACAGTGCATATTTTTAGCAAAAAGGGTCAAAAGTGTCAGTTAGTGTCAGAATGTCCACCGCAATATCGCAGTCCCGCTATAAGTCGCTGATCGCCGTGATTACTAGTAAAAAAAATAAAAAAATATCCCATAGTTTGTAGAAGCTACAACTTTTGTGCAAACCAATCATTATATGCTTATTGGGATTTTTTTTTTTTTTTTACCAAAAATATGTAGCAAAATACAAATTGGCCTATATTTATGAAGAAATTAGATTTTTACATTTTTTTTATTGGATATGTTTTAGAGCAGAAAGTAAAAAATATATATTTTTTCCCCCCAAAATTTTTGGTATTTTTTGTTGGATTTCAGACTCTTGTAATCCCTCGTACTTAGACATTATGAAAGGCAGTGGGAGGACAAATATTAGGGGCCAATTAGATATGCTAAATTGCAAATGTGCTGACAAGACCCATGCTAAAATTATGAGAGAGACCAGAAAATTAACACATATGTTTGCTGGTGCCAATTCACTGCCCAATCACAAATTGAGGGTAGGGAAGTGACCGAGCTATATTGATTAATTGTGGTAGAGGAAAGTCAGGTCAATAAGCTGATTTTAATTTATGGTGGGGCTTTGGCAATTCTAAGACTAAGTGAAAAAAAATACATATCCTTTTGCAAGTGAAACAGCCCCCAAATATATTTATGGTGTATTTAACATTTTGGCTGCCCTGACTATAACAAAATGGTGCCCAAACTTTAGTTGGTGCTCTAGTGTCTTTATTTTATTCAGCAGCAGGCAAGGACAAGGAGGTGATGTATGGACATCCCCTGAAGACATGCATTCACATGAAATGTGTGGGGGCAGGAGCTACACACTGACATCTCGCTGTCACTTCCATGCTTGGAACTGGTGGGTCTCTTTTGCACTGTTTAATTTGTCATGACAATCATTTTACTGGCATTTTGATGAAGCCTTTTACTTTTTTATGTTGAATCTTTACTTTTTAATAAATATACTACACTATATGTGGTCCCCTGCTTTTGGCTCCATGTGGGGAGCACTTTTATCCCAGACAGTATCAAGCAAACCTTCTGACTTTCCCCAGTGGTGAGAAGCGGTACTGCGGGGTGTCCCCATTGCGAGAAAGGAGCTAGTTGACTACGCTTGAAGGATCCTGTTGACACAAACGAGCAACGATGTTGCTGCTTTACTCTGGCAGCTTTAATTTAAGTGAACACAGTTTAGCACTGTTGCTCACGCGTGGTGGAGAGGATTTTCAATAGCTGGTGGAACACACTTTCTTTGAGGTAATATTTTCACATATTTTGGACTCTTGCTTTCGACTTTATTTACACAAATTTATTTTTATTATATTTTTTTTATATTGTGGATGCTTTTTGCACATAATGCATTCTGTGTTAATAGAACATGCTTTAAGTTTGTAATATTCTATATTTGGAGGTGTTGCATTATTTTCTTTGTTGGTTTGTTTGGGTACTGTGTATTTACCTATTGCAAGCTGCCTATTTCTTTTCTTTAAAGCTGACCCCCTTTTTTGTTTTCAGTATTTAGCATTTTGCCTGGCGTTATGAAAGGAGCTTCATTGCAATTTGAAAAGGTTAAAAAGGTTGTAAAGCTTAAATTTTTTAAGATAAAAATAACAAACATGGCTATACTTACCTGCTTTGTTCAATCGTTTTGCACAGAGCAGACCCGATCATCTTCTTCTAGGGGGGCCTGTCGGTCTTCTTGGCCCCTCCTCTTCATTGGGTGCCCCCACGCAAAGTCACTTTCCATGGGGGCACCCGTGTGGGCTCGCGCCTGAGTCCCGCTGCTGCATCCATTAACACACACAGTGGGACTCGGCCCTGCCCCCCGATCCTGTGTCACAGATTTTGATTGAAAACAGCGGGAGAGCCAATGACTCCTGCTATCAGTCTGTCCAATGATTAGAGTGACAGCAGCTGGAGCTGCTGCGCCAGTGCACATCCCCAGATCAGATCGGGCTCAGGTGAGAAAAAGGGGTAGGGGTGTCTTGGGGGCAGCTGCAGCACAGAAGGTTTTTCCTTAATGCATAGATGCATTAAGGTGAAAACCCTTGAGACTTTACAACCACTTTAAATCCCCCTGGGACACAGTGCACATGTCCCCCATTAAACAAATTATCTTGTCCCCAATTAAAATCTGTGGGGTGGTTATTATTACAGGTATCTATATATAGCGCTGGCAATTTCCACAGCGTTTCAAATATATATTGTACATTTACATCAGACCCTGCCCTCAAGGACCTTACAATTGAACATCCCTAACTCACTTTCACATACTAGGGCCAATTTAGACAGGATCCAATTAACCTACGAGCATGTCTTTGGAGTGTGGGAAGAAACCAGAGCACCTGGAAGAAACCCACGCAGGCACAGTGAAAACATGGAAACTCCAGGCAGGTAGTGTCATGGTTGGGATTTGAACTGGTGACCCTAGTGCTGCTAGGAGGAAGTGCTAACCACTTAGCCTACTTCTGTGCTGCGTGGTTGAATAGCTTGCTTCTTCTCTCCTCTGCTATCTTAACATGCTAGAGCAAGGAGATGGACTGCTAAGTGACTGAGGAAGAGGGCCCAGTACAGATACAGAGCACACAGTGCACAAACAGCCCCAACCTCTCTGTACATTTGCAGCCCTTCTGGCTGTTCAGCCAGTACTCTGCTCCAGTTGCAGTGAAAATACTGAGCCTACAATCTGCCACAGCCACCAACTACTGAAAAGCAGTGCATACATCCACAAAAACACATACCAACAGCAATGCAAGCCATCAGCACTGCTCACCAGCCACTCTCATTCACAACACAGGCTACCACTTGAGTAATTTTCAAACTAGCTGGTAGGGATGATCTTCGTGTTCGAGTCGAACACACGTTCGACTCGAACATCGGCTGTTCGATCGTTCGACGAAGATCAAACGTTATGGTCCGTTCGCGCAAAATTCGAGTGGCTCGTCACGGCCCATAATTCACTGCGGCATCGCAGTGCATTGCTGGCTGATGATTGGCCAATCATGCACTATGACCTGCATGCTTTGGCCAATCACAGCGCAGAAAAAACGGAGAGCCGTAATTGGCCAAAGCCAGAGTGGCTTTGGCCAATTTTGGCTCAGAGGGTTTAGTACACGCCCCACACTATATAAGGCCGCCTGGAAGTCGGCCTTGTGTAGTGTGTTGGCGTTTGTGAAAGAGACAGTTTCAGAGAGAGAGAGACAGTGTCATTTATATTGAGTTAGATATAGCAGGCAGTTGAGTAAGTTAGCTGCTGTTACAGTGTGTAGAGGATATATATGCATCCTAGGTGTTGTATATATATTTATACACTGTATTGAGTTTAGCTAGATCCGTTCCTGTTAGTCTCTATACTGTGACAGGCAGGCAGGTGATTGTGCTAGCTGCAGACAGTCAGTGTTTCACTTAGTGTACTACTGTGTGCTTTGCATAGCATTCACCTAAAGCTCACCTGGATACAGTTATTCTCTATACTGTGACAGGCAGGCCGGTGATTGTGCTAGCTGCAGACAGTCAGTGTTTCACTTAGTGTACTACTGTGTGCTTTGCATAGCGATCACCTAAAGCTCACCTGAATACAGTTATTCTCTATACTGTGACAGGCAGGCCGGTGATTGTGCTAGCTGCAGACAGTCAGTGTTTCACTTAGTGTACTACTGTGTGCTTTGCATAGCATTCACCTAAAGCCTAAATTTTTGATGCAATACTTTGCAACAGGGCTCATTGCTGCGCTCTAAGTACAGTTTCTGTGAGGGGTTGCAGTGTTGTGGCACCAGCACCAGTGCCTAAGGCCCAATTTTTCTGCCCCTGTTTAACAGGGGCGTGTATTTACAATTTATTATGCAATGCTTTGCAGCAGGGCTCATTGCTGCGCTCCAAGTACAGTATCTGTGAGGGGTTGCAGTGTTGTGGCACCAGTGCCTAAGGCCCAATTTTTCTGCCCCTGTTTAACAGGGGCACGTACAGTGCCTTGCGAAAGTATTCGGCCCCCTTGAACTTTTCATCCTTTTGCCACATTTCAGGCTTCAAACATAAAGATATAAAATTTTAATTTTTTTGTGAAGAATCACCAACAAGTGGGACACAATTGTGAAGTGGAACGAAATCTATTGGATTTTTGAAACTTTTTTAACTAAGAAAAAAATGAAAAGTGGGGCGTGCAAAATTATTCGGCCCCCTTGCGTTAATACTTTGTAGAGCCACCTTTTGCTGCGATTACAGCTGCAAGTCGCTTGGGGTATATCTCTATCAGTTTTGCACATCGAGAGACTGAAATTCTTGCCCATTCTTCCTTGCAAAACAGCTCAAGCTCAGTGAGGTTGGATGGAGAGCGTTTGTGAACAGCAGTTTTCAGCTCTTTCCACAGATTCTCGATTGGATTCAGGTCTGGACTTTGACTTGGCCATTCTAACACCTGGATACGTTTATTTGTGAACCATTCCTTTGTAGATTTTGCTGTATGTTTGGGATCATTGTCTTGTTGGAAGATAAATCTCCGTCCCAGTCTCAGGTCTTTTGCAGACTTAAACAGGTTTTCATCCAGAATGGTCCTGTATTTGGCTGCATCCATCTTCCCCTCAATTTTAACCATCTTCCCTGTCCCTGCTGAAGAAAAGCAGGCCCAAACCATGATGCTGCCACCACCATGTTTGACAGTGGGGATGGTGTGTTGAGGGTGATGAGCTGTGTTGCTTTTACGCCAAACATATCGTTTTGCATTGTGGCCAAAAATTTTGATTTTGGTTTCATCGGACCAGAGCACCTTCTTCCACATGTTTGGTGTGTCTCCCAGGTGGCTTGTGGCAAACTTTAGACGAGACTTTTTATGGATATCTTTGAGAAATGGCTTTCTTCTTGCCACTCTTCCATAAAGGCCAGATTTGTGCAGTGTACGACTGATTGTTGTCCTGTGGACAGACTCTCCCACCTCAGCTGTAGTTCTCTGCAGTTCATCCAGAGTGATCATGGGCCTCTTGGCTGCATCTCTGATCAGTCTTCTCCTTGTCTGAGCTGAAAGTTTAGAGGGACAGCCAGGTCTTGGTAGATTTGCAGTGGTCTGATACTCCTTCCATTTCAAAATGATCGCTTGCACAGTGCTCCTTGGGATGTTTAAAGCTTGGGAAATCTTTTTGTATCCAAATCCGGCTTTAAACTTCTCCACAACAGTATTACGGACCTGCCTGGTGTGTTCCTCTGTCTTCATGATGCTCTCTGCGCTTTCAACAGAACCCTGAGACTATCACAGAGCAGGTGCATTTATACAGAGACTTGATTACACACAGGTGGATTCTATTTATCCCCATCAGTCATTTAGGACAACATTGGATCATTAAGAGATCCTCGCTGAACTTCTGGAGTGAGTTTGCTGCACTGAAAGTAAAGGGGCCGAATAATTTTGCACGCACCACTTTTCAGTTTTTTATTTGCTAAAAAAGTTTAAAATATCCAATAGATTTCGTTCCACTTCACAATTGTGTCCCACTTGTTGGTGATTCTTCACAAAAAATTTAAATCTTATATCTTTATGTTTGAAGCCTGAAATGTGGCAAAAGGATGAAAAGTTCAAGGGGGCCGAATACTTTTGCAAGGCACTGTAATTACAATTCTTGATCTAATACTTTGCAACAGGGCTCATTGCTGCACTCTAAGTACAGTATCTGTGAGGGGTTGCAGTGTTGTGGCACCAGCACCAGTGCCTAAGGCCCAATTTTTCTGCCCCTGTTCAACAGGGGCATGTAATTACAATTCTTGATCTAATATTTCACAGCTGGGCCCATTCCTGCGCCCACCAAGAGTAACTGTGAGGACTTACAGTGTTGTGGCACCAGCACCACCGCCACCACCAAAGGCCACATTTTTCAGCCCCTGTTCAACAGGGGCATGCAATTACAATTCTTGATCTAATAATTCACAGCAGGGCCCATTCCTGCACCCACCAAGAGTAACTGTGAGGGCTTACAGTGTTGTGGCACCAGCACCACCACCAAAGGCCCAATTTTTCCTACCACTGTTCAACAGTGGCATATAAATAGAGTTGAGCGGACACCTGGATGTTCGGGTTCAACGGGTTCGGCCGAACTTCGGAAAAAAGTTCGGGTTCGGGACCAAACTTTACCCCGAACCCGAACCCCATTGAAGTCAATGGGGACCAGAATTTCTGAGGACTATTAGCGCTGTTTCCCGTGCTTAGAACTGTCCCTGCACAATGTGTCATTTCTGAAGGAAAAAAAGTAATTTCAAATTCACTCGTGGCTATTAATGAATTGTCGGCTCCCGGCAATACATAGAAAAGTCATTTATAAAAAAAACAAAAAACGTGGGGGTTCCCCCAAATTCAATTACCAGGCCCTTCAGGTCTGGAATGGATATTAAGGGGAACTCTGCCGCAAATAAAAAAAAAATGCGTGCGGTTCCCCCAAATATCCATACCAGGCCCTTCAGATCTGGTATGGATTTTAAGGGGAACTCCACCCCAAATTTAAAAAAAAATGGCGTGGAGTACCCCCAAAAATCCAGACCAGACCCTTTATCTGAGCACGCAACCTGGCAGGCCGCAGGAAAAGAGGGGGGGGACGAGAGAGCGGCCCCCCTCCCTCCTGAACCATACCAGGCCACATGCCCTCAACATGGGGAGGATATCCCCATGTTGATGGGGACAAGGGCCTCATCCCCACAACCCTTGCCGGTGGTTGTGGGGGTCTGCGGGTGGGGGGCTTATCAGAATCTGGAAGACCCCTTTAACAAAGGGGACCCCCAGATCCCGTCCCCCCCATGTGAAATGGTAATGGGGTACAAATGTACCCCTACCATTTCACAAAGAAAGTGTCAAAAACGTAAAAAATTACAATAGCCGGTTTTTGACAATTCCTTTATTAATGTCTTCTCCTTTCTTCCATCTTCTTCCTTCTTCTTCTTCCATCTTCTTCTTTTCTCCATTCGAGTTTCTTCCTCCATCTTGTTCTTCATCTTCCTCTTCATCTTCATCTTCCTTCTTCCTTCTGTGTTCTCGTCCGCATCTTGCTCTGGCTTCTTGTTCCCCTTCTTCTTTCTTCGGCTGCTCTGTTTGAATTGGAGGTTCCCGCTGTGTGACACTTCAGTTCTTCAGTTCTCCTCTGGGTCCGCTGGCACCCAGTGGCCCTGCCCCCCTCTGACACCACGGGGAAAGTCCCTGTGAAATCCATGTGCGTCAGAGGGGGGCGGGGTCACCGGGTGATAGCGGACCAAGAGGAGAACTGAAGAACTGAAGTGTCACACAGCGGGAACCTCCAATTCAAACGGAGCGGCCGGAGAAATAAGAAGGGGAAGAAGAAGCCGGAGCAAGATGCGGACGAGAACACCGAAGGAAGAAGGAAGATGAAGATGAAGATGAAGAGGAAGAAACCCGAATGGAGAAAAGAAGAAGATGGAAGAAGAAGCTGGAAGAAGAAGATGGAAGAAGATGGAAGAAAGGAGAAGACATTAATAAAGGAATTGTCAAAAACCGGCTATTGTCATTTTTAACATTTTTGACACTTTCTTTGTGAAATGGTAGGGGTACATTTGTACCCCATTACCATTTCACATAGGGGGGCGGGATATGGGGGTCCCCTTTGTTAAAGGGGTCTTCCAGATTCCGATAAGCCCCCCGCCCGCAGACCCCCACAACCACCGGGCAAGGGTTGTGGGGATGAGGCCCTTGTCCCCATCAACATGGGGACATCCTCCCCATGTTGAGGGCATGTGGCCTGGTACGGTTCAGGAGGGGGGGCGCTCTCTCGTCCCTCCCTCTTTTCCTGCGGCCTGCCAGGTTGCGTGCTCGGATAAAGGGCCTGGTCTGGATTTTTGGGGGTACTCCACGCCATTTAAAAAAAAAAATGGGGTGGAGTTCCCCTTAATATCCATTACAGACCTGAAGGGCCTGGTAATTGAATTTGGGGGAACCCCCACACTTTTTTTTTTTATCAATGACTTTTCTATGAGTTTTAAATGACTTTTTTTCCTCCAGAAATTACACTTTGTGCAGGGACAGTTCTAAGCACGGGAAACAAGCGCTGCTTTACATGCATAATGCCGAACACCAGAACCGAACCCGAACATACAGTCAATTGTCCAGGTTCAGGTCCGGGACCCCAAAACCCAAAAGTTCGGTACGGACCAGAACTTTACAGTTCGGGTCCGCTCAACCCTAATACAATTCCTGATATAATAGTTGACAGCAGGGCGTTCCAGCGCCCACCAAGAGTAACTGTGAGGGCTTACAGTGTTGTGGCAACACCAACACCTAAGGGGCAAATTTCTGCAGAGTATATATGGCAGGCCCCTACTTTCAAACATCCAACTTACAAACGACTCCTACTTGCAAACGGAAGGAGACAACAGGAAGTGAGAGGAAATCTACCCCTAGGAAGGCAAATTCTCTCCTGTAAGAGTTAATATGTGAAAATGGTGTCTCCTCTCCACTGATGCTTTATCACCAATCCTTGTTTCAACAAAACCCCCAAATTTTCCAAAAACATTTGTCATTGGGATGGAAAGTGAGGTGAAATGTTCTGAACAGGTGCACAGACAGCAAAACAAATGTTACAGGGGTGATAACCCTTCCCTATGTTCTTCAAAAAGCTTAAAAATTGTTTTTTTTGGCTAGAGCTACACTTAAAAAATTTACCTGTTCCAAATTACAAACAGATTGTACTTAAGAACAAACCTACAGTCTGTGTCTTTTTTGCACCGCCTGTATACTGCTGTTCAGAGTATATAGGGCCTTTTTTTATTTTGGGTGTGGGGTTCCCCTTAATATCCATACAAGACCCAAAGGGGCTGGTAATGGGCTGCGGTAGGGGTGGGTGATGGGGTAGCCATGCCATTTTTCTCAATAATTTTCATCCATATTGCCGGGACCAGACATTACATTAAAGCCGCAAGCAGTTTTAAATGGCTTTTTTTCCTTTAGAAATGTCATTTTGTGCAGGGACAGTTCTAAACACGGGAAACACGTGTCACCTCACAGGCATACTTTAGACACCCCCCAGGTACGATATTTAAAGGAATATTTCACTTTTTTTTTCACTTTATGCATCATTAAAATCACTGCTCCCGAAAAAACAACCGTTTTAAAATTTCTTTTTACATTGATACATGTCCCTTGGGGCAGGACCCAGGGCCCCAAACCCTTTTTAGGACAATAACATGCATATTAGGCGTTATAATTAGCACTTTAGATTTGGAACGTTCGCGTCCATTGTATTTAGTAGGGTTCTAAAGTTCGCGCAAACTTTCGGTCCGTTCGAAGGTTCTGGTGCGATCCGAACGGGTAGGGTGTTCGGCTCATCTCTACTAGCTGGTAAGGTTGTAGGCTCAGTATCTTCACAGTACAAAGAGAGCAGAGGAGTAACCAAGGCTATACAGCAAGGAGGGCTGCAGAACAGAGACAGGGCTGTGGCTTCATTGGTGCTTGTACCTCCCACCATAAGAAAAACCAACACGTGGGCTTCTGTTAGGATTGGAACTACAGACTGCACTGACAGAACTAAAAATTTAATTGTATTCCTAAACCACAGCAGAGGGACAAATGCTGTGTGCACTGGGACCCATTAGTTTCAAAGGTATATCTGTGCAATAATTGTAACCAAAAAAGTATTTCAGATAAATAGAAAAAAGGATTATGGATTATGGATTAGCCATGAACATGTTTAGGCTTGCAACACAATGAAGTACATACCAGAATAACCATTCAGATAAAAATATAATTTACTTTACACTTTATCGGGGCTACTTTAAAAGCAGGAGCTATCATTTAGCACATGCTGCAGGAAACATATGTTCTATTTTTATTTTATTGAAATTCTAGGCCTACATGTTTGTTCTACAGCTACAAAGGGAAGGCAGCATCAGAGTTATTTTAAGTCAACTTAATTGAAGTTGAATTGAATGTAATCTCACATTTGTTCTCCATGCAGTAATAACGTGTATGTCACATAGCTTTGTCTAACCGGTGCTCATCACGCATACGGTAGTTTGGAGCTGAGAACTTAATTAAATGAAGATTCCACTGTTGTCCCTCAAGCTATGCTTGCAGTATTTGACCAAGAGTTATTTTTCCAGGTAGAAATCTGGGCTGCGTTTTAAGAAGTGTGGCCTTCCTTGACGAAACACCAAAAGTGAGATAATCCTTGTGTAAGGAATCACTAAGTATGGTGTGCTTAATCCAGTCCCAGTGTAAAACTGTTGACATTTATACTTTTTTTCTATCATTATGTGACTGGGCCTGTTTTTTGCTGGATTAGGCACAAATCTCCTACACAGCACATTTGGCATGTTACAAGTAGTTTAACTTCATTAATAATGTATGAGGGAATTCTAATGTGTGGCATGGAGAAAAAAAAACAAGACTATTTTATGGTTACCAAATCCTTTAGAACAGTTGATTAGTTAACATCTGATGTTCTACTTTAAATTCTACATTTTATCATTTACTTGTAATCATTTTGGTAAATGCATCTTTTTAAAACATTTTTAGGCATGTTATTTAATATTTTAAACAAATTTTTTACAGGACAATAACAATTATATAAGTACTTTACACATATTAAAAAACAATAATATATTAATATTAATAATAATGTATTAATAATAATAATAATAATAATACATTGCAGCAATATATTATTAGTAGACAACTTATATAATTTTTAGGACATAAAAAAAGCTACAGGTTTGGGCTTCAGATTTAGGGATTTGTTAATTGAAGTAAAGAAAAAAAAATCTAAGTGTTAGTCGACCTAAGACTAATATTTTAGCTTTGCTCAGATGCTGGGAAGTTGCATCAACCACCACTTGATTCTGTTCTAAATACCTGTTACAAGCACTAAATCCCTGATACGTTGGCCCCTATTTATTTTCAGGTAATAACCAAAACTGCAAATCTGTCTGAGATAGTCAAGCACTAGACTTCCTTAGAAATGTAATGGTCAGTGGGTGATTCATCCCACTTATGACAAATTAAATTGCAGTTTAAATTGCAGTATGAAAAACTCTACTTTTACTTTAAAATACCATTTATAATTGTTGAGAACTAACAAATCTGAATGAAAAAAAAAGACAGTACTCAATGTCTGAAAAATAAAATAAAAATACACGTGCAAACAGTATGAATTAAATCAATCAACAGCCAGCGCATTTTATAACTCGTAGAAAATAAATATTAAAAAAACAATCAATGTGGCTAAAAATGCGCTTCAACAGTCTGGATTTTTGCTTTGCTCTAGCAGTCATAGTGAAAGCAGTAATTTTAATACCGCAAGTAATATTTTCACTAAACTAAATTCTCTTTGCTTAAATACTGTGTTTTACTATGGGCATGCACTGTTCTTTTCATATCTGCTGTACAAGCCACTTTGTAATGTAATGTCCCTAAATATTGCCTTGCTATTTCATGTGCAGCAAGCTATGATTTTCTAGATCTTTCAAAATGTATGTTCCCTGCAAACACATTAATAAATTTCCAGCTCAGTTGGTTGACCATAAGGTTTTCTCTTATTTTAGTGCTGAAGCTGACAGTATTGTACTTACAGACAGCATTGTACTTACCACTATGAAAGGAGGACTACTAGAATGGCTTAATTTTTGTTTACAAAATAGTAGCCAGTAAGAATCTGTAATTATGTTTGCTAAAACCCTTTATGGAAATGACTTGGAGGGGATAGTTTTATAAAAACAAATGTGGGGTGTCCCTTTAACATTCCTGTTTGATTCCTATTGTAAAAAATGTGTAAGTATTTAACTTTTAGCCTGCGACCTATTTAGAGTAACAGCATTTCCCATGTGGAAGAATAAGATAATAGCAGAAATTGACCATATGTTAATTTAAATCTTTATTGTGAAAGTTTCATCACAGCATACAGGCCAACAATTTGGGGCCTCGTAGAGTCCCTTTGTTAAATACTGCATTGTGACTCATAAGGGTTGATTTAATGCAGGCAAATAGTCTCTTTACTTTTTAAGGGAATTTTCATAATAAAAAGGTGAAATTAACATATGGGATTGCCTGGCGATTTTCTGCTGTTACCTGTTTGATTCCTGACTTTCCATCCATTAAACCAGGAAATTACAGAATATCTCTAATGGTGACACTTACAGCACAAAAAAGGGATGATGGGGACTCTGACCTTCTTCTTTTCTAATAAAAAGGTGTTTTTATAGCTATCAGTATTGTTTCTGTTGTGACTAAGATACTAAATTTCATTTATTGAAAATGGATAAACTAAATTATTATGACTGATAAAGATGATTTGTACATCACATACACATCGATTATTTGCTGTATTTAAAATGTTTATCCGTTTACTGTCAACTCCTTCTTCCTTCCTGGGTAGTAAGTTAAATTTATAGCTCATAACAGTGAGAACACTGTGCTTTACAGATCATGCAAAACAGTGGTCAATGATTAGTACTTTTTGCGCCTTACACTTAACATCACATTTGTGCTGTTCCTGAAACAGCTGGGAAGACTTTTTTCAACAAAGCTGAGTGTCAGATAATCCTGATGAGATTCTACAGCCACATCTTTTGTAATTATGTCACACTTGGCTTTAATGGAATAATTCAAACTGAAAAAAAGCTTTGATCCCTTTGGAGGCTCTTTCGTCTAGATTGACTTTGCAAAGAGATCTCAAGATTTTCTGTTACAAGATCTACTTGTTCCCTGCAGGATACATCGCTTCGAATTGATGGGAAATGCAAGCTATTTATTTGAGGCACATAAACATTTGCTAAGACGAATCTGGCAAAGTTTCATTCAGTTTTATTTATGCTTAACTAGAATCACAAAAATAGTAGTGGAAATTGTTTTATACAAATTTATACCAAGAAATAATCTTTCAATGTTTTGTTCTTGGCTATTGAACAACCCATCATTATCATCATCATATTATTACTATCATCCTTATTATTATAACTTTATTATTATTGCTATTTTTGCTGGGTTAATTATTTAAGGAAGCAGTGAAGGTCAGCATAGAAGTATCCCAATATTTATTTTGCTATGTGCAATTCACAGTATCTTTAAACATCAATAATAACTTTCAAGTCACATGAAAACTGGAGGAGGGTTTGCAGCTTTAAGCATGGAAGGAATAGGCAGAAATTCATAATTCAGCATCATCTCTGCCATGCAGGAAATAGTATAACAGGAATTATGATAAAAAATGCAGAATTACCAACTACAACAGTGCAGCTACTTTATTGTTCCAAAAAATTGAATTCCGTTGTTCCAGTTAAGACAATGGAACCTTTACTATGTGAACAAGTGGATTTGAAAGTTGGCAATGCTTCCACCCAGGACAGGGCCTCTTTGAACAGAGGGGATTCCCTTCACAGAAAATGAATTAGTAATCTAAACAAAGTAATTGGGAGCAGAAGAACTACAGAAACCAGCATATAACATTAACCATAAGTATATAAATGTACCCTAGTATAGAAATAATACAAGCTTTATATAGAAAAAAACATTAAAAACAGTATATACATCCAATTTACAGTACAAATAGGTATTATCAGCAGAGGGCCTGAAGACAAGATCAGCAGTCACAATGAGATCCTCCAACTGTTGTCCAACCAACCTGGAACTAAGCTTCTCACCAGCCAGTACTGTGGTGTGGCACTGGAACACAGAGTCAGTCTATCTACTCTGCACTTTAGTCCCTTGCTTGTAGTTTGTAATCTGACGTGCGACTGGACTTCTAACTACCCTAACTACCAGAACTGGCATTCGGATGCCTAACCTAGCTCTACCCTATGCTGGTTATTGCACCCTAAAATAAAACTATCTTTAGAATCCAAGACCAGAAGGGGCAAAGTTACCTAGAATAACAGGAGTTGCATACTATATTGCAATAAACTGGTTCACCTACTTCTATATTGGAAGGTGACCACTATACATACAGTAGCACAGACCTAGCTCTCTGGCACAGTGCATGTGAGATAATATGAATAGAACAGAGATACGTCTGTCACTAGGATTCAGAAATACACTCAAGAAGCTATGGGCAGCTGGAGTTATACTATTGGAACATAGGAATACTTTCATAATAGTCTCTACTTTTGATCTGGGTGAAAATGTATATAATATAAAATAGCAGCCTCTGTGTATATAAGGCCATGTGGCTCAGTTCTCTGTCTCTCTTCACTTCCTCTTTCTGGGGTTTTCAAAGCCCCTTTGTGAGACATGAAGTGTTAATACATACCGTATTTATCGGCGCATAACACACACTTTTTTCCCCTTAAAATCAGGGGAAAATCGTGGGTGCGTGTTATACGCCGATACTCCGTCAAATTCCCCTGCTGAAACGAGCGAGAGGAGCGAGCGGAGCCGAAGCCGAAGTACACTCGGCTTTACTCGGCTCCTCTCGCAGTCCCGCCCATCTCTGACTGCGCCGCTGACATAGAGAAAGCCGAGTGTACTTCGGCCAGAGTCGGCTCCTCTCGCAGTCCTGCCCCTGACTGTGAGCAGAGCCGAGTCTAGCCGAAGTACACTCGGCTTTCTCTATGTCAGCGGCGCAGTCAGTGGAGATGGGCTGGACTGCGAGAGGAGCCGAGTCTAGCCGAAGTACACTCGGCCCTGCTCGCTCCTCTCCACAGAAATCGGCGCCAAATTTAAAAAATGCAGAGACTGACAAGCTGCAAAGGCACTGGGCAAGGCTGCAGATGGACAGATGGACACTGGGCAAGGCTGCAAATGGACAGATGGACACTGGGCAAGGCTGCAGATGGACAGATGGACACTGGGCAAGGCTGCAGATGGACAGATGGACACTGGGCAAGGCTGCAGATGGACATGCTGCATTTAAATGTATGTTTTTTTTCCTTGAATTTCCCTCCTAAAAGTTTTTTTCCTTAAAATTCCCTCCTAAACTTGGGGTGCGTGTTATACGCCGGCGCGTGTTATACGCCGATAAATACGGTAACTATCCCTTTTACGCCTAAGCCAATTTCTGACATTTGTTGCTTACAAGGTAAAATCCATATTTTTACTTAGAACCCCCAAACATTATATATATATATATATATATATATATATATATATATATATATATATACATATATTTTTAGCAGAGAATCTAGAAAATAAAATGGCGATTGTTGCAATATTGTATGTCACACTGTATTTGCGCAGCGGCCTTTCCCAAAATATTTTTTGGGGAAAAACATACATTTCCATGAACTAAAAAAAAAATAACAGTAAAGTTATCCCAATTTTTTTGTATAATGTGAAAGATGATGTTACGCAGAGTAAATAGATACCTAACATGTCATGCTTTGAAATTGTGCACACTCGTGGAATGGCGACAAACTACGGTACCTAAAAATCTCTATAGACGGTGCTTTAAAAAAAAAATGGTTACCAGGTTAGAGTTACAGAGAAGGTCTAGTGCTATAATTATTGTTCTCGCTCCGATGATCAAGGCGATACCTCACATATGTAATTTGAACACCGCTTACATATGCTGGCGCGACTTACGTGTGCATTTTCTTATTTTTATTTTTTTATTTTTTTATTTTTTACATTGTCACTTTAAAAAAAAAAAGGTCACTTTTATTGCTGTCACAAGGAATGTAAATCATCCCTTGTGATAGTAATAGGCGGTGACCGGTACTCTTTATGAAGGGATTGGGGGTCTAAAAGATCCCCAATCCCTTTTTGCACTTTAATGTATTCAGATTGCCAAAAATGGCGAGTCTTTTTTTTAAATGGTGCCATTGGCAGCCAAGTTAACCGGAAGTGACATTGTGATCATAGGAGACTGCAAAAAAGCTGTTTTGGCTTCCTTCCAGTCTCACTCTAGCCGGCGGAAGTGCCGGATTGTGGCTCGGGTCTCCAGGTGGGACGGGAGGACAGCCGCATCGGTTGTTATCCCTGAAGAGCCGACTGCCCAGTCTAAAAAACAATACAGGGATGATGCATGCAGCTGCATGCATCATCCCGGTATAACCCCTTAAAGCTGAGGCCACATATGTGCGTATGGTCGGCGCTAAGGGGTTAAACATAACACTGTGATATTAGCAGCTAACAATAGAGGACAGCAGAACCCTTCATGGGAAAAACCCTAACTTGAATCCAAACTCTATTGAAGTGATGTGTGAAAAAAATAAGGTTTATTCCATTCATGATAAGTGAGGTGAGAGCGTGACCCTGCCTAGCCCTCCAGGCAAAATTAGTTAAAGCGGAAGTAAACCCACCCATTTAACAGTTTCAAAAAGCAGTTACATTTCCGGCATGCCAGGAATGCCAACTGTCACATTGGTTGTGCTCTCAACCAAACTGTCAAACCATCCAATGGCTGGTGTCTTAACTGATCACATGTGCAGCATCATGGCAGTTTAAGATTAAACAGAGGCCAAGATGGCAGCTTCCTTGCCTGAAAATGATAGGAGGGTTTACTTCCACTTTAAAAATTAGGATTTAAAAAATAAATAAAATCTAGTGATTAATATAACCATTTATTTGAACTTGGACTGCAGCAATTGGATATTGCTGTTGCCCCAAAATATATGCTTTGGCTTGGCTGCCACTACATTGATTATCTAAACTCTAAACCTGTAGGCTAGATCCAAGGTTAGAATTGAGCTAAACTGGGATGGGGTGATCAGGGGTTGAGGTGTTTCTATAGTGCAATCTGTAATTTATCATCAGGATTTTACATTATTCTTATCATGGGTGGTGGGTCATTGAGATTGATTCTGGATTTACCCCCACCTCCTTTATGGGGCAAATGGAGGAGGGGAAAAGGTCCTTGTCTCTCAACATTAAACAAGGGTACTTTTCAAGGTACTTCCCCAATGTTGAAAATCATATGGCCTGGTATGGAAGAGATAGAGGGACTGCAAGCTTGCTGCCCTCCTTTTCCTGGCCACCAAAGATGCATGTTTTGATAAGGGCTTGGCTTAAATATTAAGAGGAAGCAGTGCAATTTTTTTCTTTTAGTTACTATATACCCCTTACCGCCTACTGACTTTAAAGAGCTGAAGCCATTTTTATATGCACATATGTGCCTTGATTTGCGTATAATTTTAAACAATGAATTATTTTTAGAGCATTTTTCGTTTCCAAATTCAGTGTACCCGACCATTACAGATGTTTGGTTAGAGCCTATGAACTTTTTTTTGAAAAAATATTCTTAAAAAAAGGTGATTGTCACCTAGATACATACAGAAATGTAAAACACCTTTATTAAATAAAAAATAAAAAATTAAAGATAAAAATAAGAGGGGGAGACTTTTCCCTCGGCCTCCTGCAAGCTAATTTCCTATCCATAGGCTTGTCTTCCCATGAATGACTGAGTTGGCGGGGGACCAGCTGCATATGATGTTGAAGTCTGCAAAAGGCATTCCTGCTGTGGGAATGAGAATCTGATGGTGGTGGTGGCAGTGGACCAGGCATGATAGACCTAGGGCCAAAGTAGATCCATCATGTCTTTAGATATATCCACCAACTTCCTCCATCAGAGAGAGGAGGGCAATTGCAAAGTGGGAATGTCCCCCCATCAAAAAATTGAGCGCTTCCATCTGTTCATCAGTAGGGATGAGCTTTGAGTTTGAGTCGAACATGAGTTTGACTCGAACATCGGCTGTTCGATCGTTCGACGAAGATCGAACCTTATGGGCCGTTCGCGCCAAATTTGAGCATGCAGTTGATTCAGGTAGCTGCAGTATATTCATTATATATATATATATACATCCTAGCTTTGTGCAGCTACATCTCACTGCAGGCAATTCCTGGTGTACCTATTCAAATACATCAAATACAGTATGTATGGAAGGCCACCAAGGAGAGGCAGAGGCAAACACTCACAGGCCACTAAAAGAGGGCAAGCAGGCTCTGTGTCTAGAGCCAACAGTGCTGGTCGTGGACACGGTGCATCCTCAGCACGTGGCCATGGGGCACGCTTGTCCTTTTTTCCGGCAGCTGACCGTGTTGAGCCACAACATGCAGAAGAGTTGGTAGAGTGGATGACCAAGCTGTCCTCATCCTCCTCATCCTCTGTCACCCAGGCTCAGAGTTCCTTGGCTGCCAATGAAGGTGCCAAAGAGGCCTATTCCATTGGCTCGAGGTCATCAGTTACTCCTTCCCTAGCCCACAATAATGCCCTGAGGAGTCCCCCGAACTGTTTGACCACAGTGTGGGGTACATGCTGCAGGAGGATGCGCAGCATTTTGAAGGCTCTGATGATGGTACCCAGGTTGAGGATAAAGGCAGTAATGTGAGCCCAGGGAGTGGGGGTGCCCAAGAAGGACAAAAAACTGGCAGTCATGTTCCCCCAGCTGCAGCATACTGCCAGGTTTGCTCCAGTGACGAGGAGGGAGGAGATGATGAGGTCACTGACTCTACGTGGGTGCCTGATAGGAGCTAGGAGGAGGAGGAGGCACATCTCCAAGGAGGCAGGATGCCCTCCAGGGTCCAGCTTAAGGGCAGCCAACTGACTGAATCACACCGCAGAGCTCCACATGTTCAGGGCTCTGCTGACGTTTTTCAAAAAGTTCTTTGGTGTGGGACTTTTTTGAGACGTGTGCAGCAGATCGCACCATTGCTATTTGCAACATATGTCTGAAGCGTATCAAGCGTGGCCAAAACACCAGCTGCTTGGGCACCACATGCTTGACCAGACATATGTCAAACTCTCATGCAGACCGTTGGCAAGCGTACTTAAAAGACCCACACCAAATAAAAAGGCGGACCTCTCCTTGCTCCTCATCAGCTGGGATCTCCAACCCCACTATGCCTTCATTTTTCCCAGAAACCTGCACTGAGAGAAATAAAGGTGTAGAATTAGGTGTGGTAAGTACTTGCGGGCAATCTGCTATTGCTACACCAACGTCCGATTGTAGCAGGCAAATTTCCCTACCCCAGTTGCTAAACCGGCGAAGGAAATTCGCTCCCAGCCATCCATATGCCCAGTGGTTGAATGCTAGCTTGGCTAAATTGCTAGCACTCCAACTGCTGCCTTTTCAGCTGGTAGACTCTGCTCCCTTTCGTGAGTTTGTGGAATGTGTGGTACCTCAGTGGCAGGTTCCCAAACGCCACTTTTTTTCACGGAGGGCGATTCCGGCTATCTACCGGTATGTGGAAGGCAATGTCTTGGCCTCGCTGGACAGGGCGGTCAGCTGTAAGGTGCATATTACCGCTGACTCATGGTCCAGCAGGCATGGACACGGACGTTACCTATCTTTCACGGCGCACTGGGTGACTCTTCTGGCAGCTGGTAAGGATGCAGGACAGGGTGCAGTCTTGTTGGAGCTTGTTCTGCCACCACGCCTCCAAAATGCTACTAGTGGTGATTCTGCCACACCTCTCTTCTCCACCCCCTCCCATCCCCTCCTCTTCTTCTTCCCCCATGGCCTCTTACTCTGCTGATTTGTCCTCGGAACCAGCGGTGCTCCATAGGCATTCAAGGGGCTGCGCAAGCACTCAGGCAAAGAGATGCCATGCGGTGCTTGAGCTGGTGTGCTTGGGGGAGAGGAGCCACACTGGGGCAGAGATTCTGTCAGCTCTGCAGGGGCAGGCTCAGAGGTGGTTGACGCCACACCAGCTTCAGCCAGGAATGGTGGTTTGCAACAATGGCACCAACCTCCTCTCCACCCTCCGACAGGGACACCTGACCCATGTGCCCTTTTTGGCTCACGTCCTTAACTTGGTGGTGCAGCGGTTCTTGTGCAGGTACCCGGGCTTACAGAATCTCCTGAGGCAGGCCAGGAAAGTCTGTGTGCATTTCCGCCGGTCATATAATGCCAGTGCTTGGCTGGCTGACCTCCAAAAGGAATACTGTCCAAGAACCGCCTAATCTGTGACATGCCCACCAGATGGAACTCAACGTTGTCCATTCTGCTGCGGCTGAACACGCAGAAGAGGACCATCAATGAGTACCTGTGCTACTATCGCACCAGGACAAGGTCAGGGGAGCTTGGCTTTTTTTCGCCATGCCAGTGGCTCATGATCAATAATGTATGCACTGTCATGTCACCATTTGAGGAGGCCACGAGGATGGTGAGCAGTGACAGTGCATGCATCAGTGATACTGTCCCCCTTGTGTACCTGTTGGAGCACACGCTGCATGGAATAATGGACAGGGCACTTGAGGCAGAACAGAGGGAGGAAGAGGAGGACTTCCTTACCTCTCAAGGCCCCCTTTATCCAGACAGTGTTCCTGCGGGCCCGTCAATCACACAGGAAGAGGAGAAGGAGGAGGAGGATTGTGTCAGCATGGAGGTGGAGCCTAGCACTCAGCATCAGCAGTAGTCTTCAAGGGATCGTTTTAAGTCCCCAGAAACCCATGGACTTGTACGTGGCTGGGAGGAGGTGGCTGCGGATCATGTCAACCTTAGTGACCCAGAGGACTCCGGACCGAGTGCCTCAGCAAACCTACGCTGCATGGCCTCCCTGATCCTGCAAAGCCTGCGAAAGGACCCTCGGATTTGTGTGATCAAGGAGAGGGATCATTACTGGCTGGCTACCCTTCTTGATCCACGTTACAAGGGTATGGTTGCAGAACTTATCCTGCCGTTGCAGAGGGACCAGAGGATGAAACATCTTCGGAGAAAGGTTTGTGCAACGCGTTTCCAGAGCCTGGAAGGTTACAATTTCCTGGTCCTGGACAACGTGTTGCTGAGGCTTCGGTCAGTCACAGAAGGAGCGTTCAGACAATTTTTTAGTCCGCAGCCCCAAGGTCTGATCTGTTCCAGCAACTATCGCCAGCGTCTGATTTACATGGTGCAGGAATACCTAGGGGCAAGATCAGACTTGGAGACCTTTCCAACCTACAATCCTCTGGGTTACTGGGTTTCGAGGATGGAACACTGGCCAGAGCTTGCACAGTATGCAATTGAGCAACTGGCCTGTCCTGCATCCAGCTTTCTTTCGGAACGCACATTCAGTGCTGCTGGAGGCTTCGTAACTGATCACAGGTTGCTCCTGTCCACCGACCCGTTCGATTGGCTTACCTTCATAAAAATGAATCAGTCTTGGATCACCAGCTACCAAGCACCTGATGCTGATGTAACCGAATAATTTTTTATGAATGTGAGATCCCTTCAAGACTGCCTATGCTGATGCTGAGTGACTATCCTGTTATGCTGAGTGACTATCCTCTTCCTCCTCAATGTTCATGTTGATAGCTTGTAAGAAAATTTTTGGTTCTGGGCACCACCACCAGTGGCCAAGGCCCAATTTTTCTGCCCCTGTTTAACAGGGGCGTGTAATTAACATTTTTGCTGTAATACTTTGCAGCAGGGCTCATTCCTGCACTCCAAATGGAGTATCTGTGAGGGGTTGCAGTGTTGTGGCACCAGCATCAGTGCCTAAGGCCCAATTTTTCTGCCCCTGTTTAACAGGGGCGTGTAATTACAATGTTTGCTGTAATACTTTGCAGCAGGGCTCATTCCTGCGCTCCAACTAGAGTATCTGTGAGGGGTTGCAGTGTTGTGGCACCAGCACCAGTGCCTAAGGCCCAACTTTTCTGCCCCTGTTTAACAGGGGCGTGTAATTAAAATTTTTGCTGTAATATTAACCAGCAGGGCTAGTTCCTGCGCTCCAACTAGAGTATCTGTGAGGGCTTACAGTATTTTGGCAACACCACCAAATCACCACCAAAGGCCCAATTTTTCTGACCCTGTTCAACAGGGGCATGTAATTACAATTCTTGATCTAATATTTCACAGCAGGGCCCGTTCCTGCGCCCACCAAGAGTAACTGTGAGGGCTTACAGTGTTGTGGCAACACCACCACACCCCCACCAAAGGCCCAATTTTTCTGACCCTGTTCAACAGGGGCATGTAATTATAATTCTTGATCTAATATTTCACAGCAGGACCTGTTCCTGCGGTCACCAAGAGTAACTGTGAGGGCTTACAGTGTTGTGGCAACACCAACACCTAAGGCCCAAATTTCTGCAGAGTATATAGGGCAGGCCCCTACTTTCAAAAATCCAACTTACAAACGACTCCTACTTACAAACAGAGGGAGACAATAGGAAGTGAGAGGAAATCTACCCCTAGGAAGGGAAATTCTCTCCTGTAAGTGTTAATATGGGAAAAAGGTGTCTCCTCTCCACTGATGCTTTATCACCAATCCTTGTTTCCCTAAAAACCCCAAACTTTCTAAATCCAATTGTCATTGGGACAGAAAGTGAGGTGAAATCTTCTGAACAGGGGCACAGACAGCAAAACAAATGTTACAGGGGTGATTTTTTGGCTGGAGCTACACTTAAAAAATTTACCTGTTCTAAATTACAAACAGATTCTACTTAAGAACAAACCTACAGTCCCTGTCTTGTTTGCCGCCTGTATACTGCTGTTCAGAGTATATAGGGCCTGGGGGGCCCATGCCTTTTATTTTATTAATTTGGATGCGGGGTTCCCCTTAATATCCACACAAGACCCAAAGGGCCTGGTAATGGGCTGGGAAAGGGGGGTACCCATGACGTTTTTCTCAATGATTTTCATCCATATTGCCAGGACCAGACATTACATTAAAGCCGCAAGCAGTTTTAAATGACTTTTATTCCTTTAGAAATGTCATTTTGTGCATTGACAGTTCTAAACACGGGAAACACGCGCCACTTTACAGGCATACTATAGACACCCCCAGGCACGATATTTAAAGGAATATTTCACTTTTATTTTTTCACTTTAAGTATCATTAAAATCACTGCTCCCGAAAAAACATTAGTTTTTAAAACTTTTTTTTGCATTGATACACGTCCCCTGGGGCAGGACCCAGGTCCCCAAACCCTTTTTAGGACAATAACTTGCATATTAGCCTTTAAAATTCGCACTTTTGATTTCTCCTGTTTGAGTCCCATAGACTTTAACAGTGTTCGAAAGTTTGCGCAAACTTTCGGTCCGTTCGCATGTTCTGGATGTGAACTGAACCAGGGGGTGTTCGGCTCATCCCTATTCATCAGGGCACTAATTTGCTCTGCAGCTTGAAGCCACTGGACTACTTGTCTGATTCAAAGGTCTTGCCCCCTCCTCGATACATATGGCGGTGGTTGATCCAGATGTTACCACTGGAGCTCCTTTAACTGAAACATCCTCCTCTTACTATTGTCCAAGTTACTGTCAGTTCTGTGTAACAAGGACACACAAAAGAAAGATGAGTTGCAAGAAATCTGAAAAAATAAAAACAAAATGTAAATCTATATCCCTGATAAAATTGTGATCACAACATTCCTGGCTATATTTACTTATGGATGAAGCTACATTATAGGGTGCAGAAATTCAAGTCGTGCAAAATGAATGTGGGGGGTGGGGGATATTTTTAATTAAAACTGAACCATCTGGCCCACAGTTTCCACATGAAAAATTGTCCCACATTGCTTGCCACCTTGTTTTCAACGATTGCATTGCAAAAGGAGGAACAGAGAGGAATAGATTTACATTTTGTTTTTATTTTAAATGTTTCTTGCAACTGGCAGTTCATATACTTCCATCTATTTGGAGTTTAATTAGCAACATTTACCATCCAATACATAGTGTATAACACCTGCAAAGCATTCTGGTGAAGCTTGAATAAAATAGTGATGCCAACTCCTACAGTAGCAAGGTAAAAGGTTATTGTGGATTTTTTTTGGTCAATTTGCAATTTCCCTAATTGTCTTCATGTAATTGAAGGAAGGTATATCTGAACCCAAAAGCCAAGGCGTAGTAGAAACAGATTTTACAACTATAAGAAAAGTTTTTTTCTGTGGTTCTTCTGGCAGGTATGGATGTGGTTTATTGCTTTACTTTTCTTTCACGTTGGGTCTTTTGGAAGCAGTAGAAACTAAGCAATATTTAGGAATTCCAAACTTGTTCAGAGATTGCATAATAGGCAAATCGATTTTTCACAAAACAAACCATGTCCTGGACAGTTTACCAGCTTGTTTTTGTGGTCGATGAGGTATTTGGCCTGGGTGAACATCTTATGTGGCCATATTCACAGAGGGGTCTAACCTATGTAGGCAGAATGGTTGAGTGCATGTCTGGGATATTGGTGAATATTTGGTGTATACTTTACACCGCCATGCAAATTTCTCCACACAATGTGACAAATGTCATAAAAGCCATCGGTGTGAGGGAGGGGGATGACTATAATTTTGATGAGACTTTGCACCATATTCTTGACCAGGTTGAATGGAGTATTGGTGGGAGAATACCTTAGCATTCATGATCTCATGGCTGAATTTTTCTCCTACGGGGCAGCTTTTGCAGCAGAAAAGGTTTGCCAGATGCTGGTAAATTCCTCAGAATTGGGTGCATTATTGCCTACAATAATGATTTAACAATTGTAATGGGCTAGGATTTTCATTTTGATATATTACAGACTGTTGTTTATTAAAAAACATTTATATGGCAAATTGTTTTTTTAGGCTTTATTGTTTCAAACATTGTATTATAGGGTGAGGCTTGCACAAAAAAGGACTTCTACCTATGGGTAGCAGAGGTAGATGCCTCTTGCTAAGGTTCTCCCAGTCTGGGTACAGGTTGACAGGTATTTGTTGTCAGATGTGAGTCTTCCTTCTGCTGCTCATATGTAAACGATCCTGTGGATTGTACAGCTCGGGGTTATTTACAAATAAAAAAAGACCGAAAATTTTGAAAAAAAAAGGTTTTCTTTGTTTCTGTTACAAAACTTTGTAAATAAGTATGTTTTCTCCTTCACTGATGGGCACTGATGAGGCTGCACTGACGGTTACTGAAGAGGCAGTACTGATTGGTACTGATAAGGTGTCACTGATGAAGTGGCACTGATGATGAGGCACTTATATGCAGCACTGATAGGCACTGATAAGCGGCACTGATAGGCAGCACCAATGGGTGGCACTGATATACAGCACTTCTGGGCACTGATATACAGCACTGATGGGCACTGATAGGTGGCACTGATGGCCACTCATAGGCGGCACTGATGGCCACTGATAGGTAGTACTGATGGGCACTCATAGGTGGCACTGATGGGCACTCATAGGTGGCACTGATAGGTGGCACTGGAGGGCACTTATAGGCAGCACTGATGGGCACTGGTGGGCACTGATGGGCAGCACTGATAGATAGCACTGATAGACAACACTGATCAGGAGGCACTGGCAGGCATCTCTGATGGGCATAGAGTGCCATCCCTAATGGGCACTGATTGGCATCCCTGGTGGGCTCTAGTGGGCTTACCTGGTGGTCATGGTTGGGCATCCCTGGTGGCCATGGGTGGACATTCTTGGTGGGCACGGGTAGGCATCCTCAGGGGGCTACACTAATAATCAATCAGCTCTCCTCTACTCGCGTCTGTCAGTGCGAGTAAAGGAAAAGCTAATACATGGCTTTTCCTGTTTACACTGTGATTATCTGTGATTGGACACAGCTGATCATGTGCTAAAGAGCATATGTCAGAGGCTCTTTATCTTGATTGGAGATGCGATGTGTCAGATTGACACACCACACCACTGATCGCTGTGCTGCATGCCCCCGAGGATGCGCGACTACGGCTTATCCTGCTGGATGTCATATGACGCCCAGTCAGGATAACAGAACCACTTTCCGGCAGTTATTTTGCTATATGGTGGGCGGGAAGCTGTCGAAGTCAAAATCTAGTTATAATGGAACTTCACTCTCCCAATCAACATTTATTATTTTATATCCCCATGCTGCTAGCATTAGTAAATAGATAGGAAAATATATAATTTACTTGTTCTAAACTTTTATATTTTACATTTCTCCAGTTATTTCCTGGTTTCTTGCCTAGGCAAATTATGTCATACATCCCAGGAGTTTTCAGGAGGGGAGGAGAGGAGTAGGGGTTTTCTCAGCTAAGTATACTCTTCTGCATGCCTGCTTCAGCTAAAAGCAGATAGATTCCAGGAAGTAAATGCTACATTCATCATTTGCCCTTACTTAAGGTGGTCATGGCCAGAAATGCTAAAGGGTTGTTTTTCAAAGTGATTTCTTAAGAAGATAAATCATTAAAACATTAATGAATGGGTGAGTTTTCTTTGAATATTAGAAATTAATTAAATAAAGTTTTTGGTTTGTGGTGCTCAGTAACAGTAAAGATCCACTTTAATTTTTCTCTTTTTTGTTTTGCTGCTTTGCTATTATTAAAATAAATAAAACAGTCTTCAGGGTAATAACAGTCACCCATCGGGTACAGTATTATTGGAGTGCCAGGTGCTCAGTCACAACTTGCGCACATCTCAATACAGGAGGAAAGACCATCCAGTGTTGCCCCTGAGGAAAAAGATGAAAGCCTTGTGATGCTGCCGGACCAGGCTGATGACTGCAGAATTTAAGCTTTGTGTAAGTTTTTTTTTTAAAGAGTGGGGGTAGATAGGGTGGGGAATTTAAAAAGAAGAGTAGGGTAAAGGGAAAAAAACTTGCAGTTTCACTTTAAAATAAAAATAAGAATCTTTATATAGAGACAGAATTTGGGCTATGATTTTGTATTCAGTCATTTTACTATGGATGACTCAGTTCCCACCAACAAATTTTTAAACTATTCCTGTACTTAATTTCCAATAGGCAGAACTTTACAAGTTCTTTTAATGAGGAAACCATACTCTGCATTTAGAAGTATAAAAACAATATATTTTATTTGGCATAGGTTTAGTATTGGGGAAATAGTACATCTTTTATGGGATTGAGAAAATTGCTTTAGAGGGGTTTTGCGGTGTGTGGTCAAATGATTTATAAATTATTACCCAAGATTTTGTGGTTGTAAATAAACTATCACTGGTGATTGGCAAAAACACCTATTAATTTTCAGTGCTTTAACAAACTAGACAGGTAACTTCTTAAGTGTTTTAAAGGCTTTACTGTGAGTTTTTTTTAAATGAAGTAGGGGATTTTCCTGAAAAAGCCCAAGTATTTGACATGATCTTTTAATTCACAGTTGTGCCAGGTTTTCATTCTGCCTTTCATGTTTTTTCAAAAATAATATCCTTGTGTCTTAATTATGCTTACACAAGACATTTCCTAAGTGACATTAGGGATACGTGAACAGTTGTGCTTATTGATTACTCACGTAGCATTTACAATTTACTATACAATGGTAGTAAAAGTCAGTTCAAGCTTCCTAGCTGATATGGTTAGAGATAAAAAAGCAGTATTTTCTTTTGCTGTATACAAGGTATTCTAGGTAATGAATTAATTTTTTTTTTTACTAATATAAAAGAGGCCACATGACTTCACACTTTATCAAGTAAAAACTATTTTAAAGAGCATCCTGTCACTTCCCAACACTGTAAAGTAGTAGTTACTCACATTTAAATGGACTTGTTGAAGATGTTTTATTTCTTGTTTAAAGCCACTTTCTGAATGCCAATGAGTGTCAGGAAGATATCCCAATGTTTATAACCATGCAGAAATCACAGACGTTTTAAACCAATCACATGGAATATGTAGATGTTGATTGTCAAATAACAGAATAGGAAGTGTTACAATTGTAGAACTAACCCGTTCTAGTTATAAAATTCCTACCTTGGTCTCAGTAAGTCCGAATAGCTTTTAATTCCTCAATTTATATGGCTAATGGTGTCTATTGTTTTCAAATTCCTGGGGTAGAGATGTTAAAATTGTAATATATGTGGAAGACAGATGTGTTGCGAGTCCCCACCTCTGTTAAGGGGTGGTTGTTCCAATTTGACATAGATGGCTTATTTTACCATTTTGTGTTCAATTGTCCTCTCTGTCCAACATGTGCACCTCATTGTCTCCAGAACAATGTCTTTTGTGTAGGAACACCCATACCTCCACAGGTCTTGGGGAGAGTCAAAACTCGGGAAGAGGTCCTCTTGGCTCGTATGACCAAAGGCAGTTGAAGGAGTGAAGGAAAGCCTTAGGTATATGGATCGATAGGGTTTGTAATAGGTACAAAAACCTGGGAAGAATATTCATCTCTAAAATATTATTCCTTCCAAACCAGGTAAAGGTTGAGGGTGACAGTAGGGGTGAAACATTTTCTTTGAATATATCTTTAAAGAAGGTGGGGATATTTACATTAATCATTTCAGACTTCCCTGCATTATTCTTGCAGTTTGAGAGAGATGCATAATGAACAGTAAAGCCCTGTACACACGATCGGATTTCCTATGGATTCTAATCCGATGGATTTTTCCATTGGAAATCCGATGAAGCTGACTTCCATCAGTCTTGCCTACACACCATCAGTCAAAAATCCGACCGTCCCAAACGCTGTGATGTAAAACACTCCGATAAGCCAAGAAAAATGAAGTTCAATGCTTCTGAGCATGCGTCGACTTGATTCTGAGCATGCGTGGGTTTTTTATCCGATGGAGTTCCACACAGACGATCGAATTTTGCTATCGTTTTTTTCCCATCGGAAAAATTTAAAACATGTTCTATTTTTTCACACCGATGGAAAAAAGACCGATGGAGCCCATACACTATCGGTTCGTCCGATGAAAACAGTCCATCGGACTGTTTTCATCTGTGAAACCGATCGTGTGTACATGGCTTAAGTCATCAGCGTAAGCCGCAACCTTATGGGAGTCCTTTCCAACCTCTAAACCCTTGATATCAGTATTCTCTTTAAAACCACCACAGGGGATCCAGGGTAAGGGTAAAAATGAATGGTAAACGAGGACACCCCTTCCTTGTGCCATTATTAAAAAATAAGTAGGGGGAAAGTGCCTCATTCACCTTAACAGCCGCTGAAGAATGGAAATATAGTGCATCAATCCACCTACACATATTTACTCTGAGATTCAGACATGGGTTGAAAGCCTGCTCCGCATATGCTGAAAGCAGTAGAGTAGGGACAGCTCTCAGCCGGGCCAAGTGAAGGAGGTCCAGGACCCTAGTAGTGTTATCCCTGGTTTCTCTTGTGGGCATCAAGCCCACTTGATTACCATGGAAGAACTGGGGTAGTAGAGGGAGTAGCCAATTAGCTAGATTTTTATTGAATATTTTCAAGTCTACATTTAGTAGGAAAATCGGGCGATAATTAGCACATTATAGCACATCCTTCCCCTCTTTGGGGAAGAGGATGATGTGCGCATGCAGAGAGACTGAAGGAATCACTGCACCCTTCAAGCACAAATTAAAGGCCTTCGCAAAGTGTGGAGCTAGAAGCTCTAAGAACATATTGTTTTTTTTTGTATTTGATTGAAATATGGGAGAAGTACACAAAGCTCTCTGTTCTTGTTTTTGTAATTTGAATTGATATGTGTAGTTAGAGTCTGTGATTCCCCTACTGTATGTTGTGTTTTGTTTCCCTTCCTTCCCGGGTGTGTGTCCCTAGAAATACCAAAATGTTCCCTATGTGATGAAAAATAAAGTTTAGTGATTTTTTTCAAAGTGTAACAAATTAAAGCTACACCCAAACACTTAAACCACCCCAACGATTTTTAGTCTCCCTGCTCGTCCCCACATACACATATGTACAAAAATAAATACATGCGTCAATTGAAAAACATCAATGTTACACATGTTACATATTGCCACACACACCAGTGTGAGAGCAATAATTTGAGGCCTATTATTCAAGGTTATCTGTAAACTGATGACCTGTAGAGGCTTTTAAAGCATTGTCTATGGAAACACACAGTTTTAAGCTTTGACATGTTGGTGATCTATTTACTTGGTGTGACCTTGTCTTTTATATGTTGCCAAAAAAGTTGGTAATATATTGCATTTGTGTCCCCTATAACTTTAGTGTATTTTTTACTGAAATTTAGAATTTTTTTAAACCATTGCATTCATTTTGTGTAACATAAAAAAAATGGTGCTACCACTATTTTATCTCTAGGGGGTCTGCTTTCAGAAAATATATTTTTCGGGGGTTTAGCCAATCTTCAGGTCTAAATGATGTTATAAACCTGTGAAAAACAGCAACAACGGCTCTGGCAGCGAAAGGGTATCACAAAACCAGTGTGTTTATAGTTATGCATTCTTCTTTGTTGCTTCCTGGTGACCAACGGGCCCTAATCAATTCCCCACCTTTCTGATGCCTCTGGCTGACCACAAGGAACACCAATGCTCCACAAAGGGGATTCCCACTTTCTTGTTGAAATCTAAAAATCTCTATACCAAAAATGTTTTATGATACTATGCTGCCAACACTAGGGATAATATTGAAAAAAGTTAGCTGGAGAATGACTTGCAGATTTCTTTTGGGAAACTCATTTATGCAAATTGTGATTTGAGTTTGGAAAGTTGAGACTATATCTCCCACCACCTGTGCCTCTCTGTTGTTATACCCATCACATGGCCATGGTTGAGCTTATTCTTTCTTGGTCAGAACTTGCTTAAGTGGCCACTCTGTATTTCAGGGGTCTCAAGATGTGCCTGCATTTCATTTCTACTTATACTTAGGGCCAAATAACATTGTAATAGGAATACTTAATGTTCAAAACAAAAATAAATGGCTGTTATTACTTTTTATTAAAATAAGCCTCTTCTATGTCCTTCTAAGGGAAAAAATAACTGACAGCAAGGGTAAATGCATAAAAATTCATTGCATATCATACCCTCTATATACAACAGTAAATGTTTTGAGAATTCATTTTGAATGCTGCAACATGCTAATAGCCAGAGACCTCCAAATAAACAGGCAATGAGCTATTGGCCCATGTCTCTTTACCCCAAGGATAAATACATCCTCTATAAGGGTTTGTCTCCACTAGCAATAAAATTCACTGCTTGCAAATACTTTGAAATCCAGCCTTGGGTTCATGTGCATTTTTTTAAGCATTTTTTGCATGACAAGACACATTTTTAATGCCTTTCCTTGGGTTCAGCTTCTTCACTCTTTATTTGAAAGGGAAATGATGTAAAATGGAATAGAAGACAGTAGGATTATGGGTAGTAGAAAGTGTTTGGTGGTTTTTCTGTGCAAAAAAAAAAACTATGACAAGGCTGTTGATTTCAGCTTTTTACTATCAGGATCTTTGTCCTGATTATGTGTAGGAAAGGTGGGAAGATAATTTTTCCCAATAGAAGATGCTGGCTTCATTCACTGCTGTCCCAGCATCTTTCCAAAGATCCAAAGGTCCTGTTTTTGGGCAAATTTGCATTATTTTATACAGTATCTCACAAAAGTGAGTACATCCCTCACATTTTTGTAAATATTTTATTATATCTTTTCATGTGACAACACTGAAGAAATGACACTTTGCTACAATGTAAAGTAGTGAGTGTACAGGTTGTATAACTGTAAATTTGCTGTCTTCTCAAAATAACTCAACATACAGCCATTAATGTCTAAACCGCTGGCAACAAAAGTGAGTACACCCTTAAGTGAAAATGTCCAAATTGGGCCCAATTTGTCAATATTTTGTGTGGCCACCATTATTTTCCAGCACTGCCTTACCCTCTTGAGCATGTAGTTCACCAGAGCTTCACAGGTTGCCACTGGAGTCCTCTTCGACTCCTCCATGACGACATCATGGAGCTGGTGGATGTTACAGACCTTGCGCTCCTCCACCTTCCATTTGAGGATGCCCCACAAATGCTCAATAGGATTTAGGTCTGGAGACATGCTTGGCCAGTCCATCACCTTTACCCTCAGATTCTTTAGCATGGCAGTGGTCGTCTTGGAGGTGTGTTTGGGGTCGGTATCATGTTGGAATACTGCCCTGCAGCCCAGTCTCTGAAGGGAGGGGATCATGCTCTGCTTCAGTATGTCACAGTACATGTTGGCATTCATGGTTCCCTCAATGAACTGTATCTGCCCAGTGTCGGCAGCACTCATGCAGCCCCAGATCATGACACTCCCACTACCATGCTTGACTGTAGGCAAGACTCACTTGCCTTTGTACTCCTCACCTGGTTGCACACACTTGACACCATCTGAACCAAATACATTTATCCTTGTCTCATCAGACCACAGGACATGGTTCCAGTAATCCATGTCCTTAGTATGCTTGACTTCAGCAAACTGTTTGCAGGCTTACTTGTGCATCATCTCTAGAAAGAGGCTTCCTTATGGGACGACAGCCATGCAGACCAATTTGATGCAGTGTGCAGCGTATGGTCTGAGCACTGACAGGCTGACTCCCCCCCCCCTTCAACCTCTGCAGCAATGCTGGCAGCACTCATACCTCTATTTCCCAAAGACAACCTCTGGATATGATGCTGAGCACATGCACTCAACTTCTTTGGTCGACCATGGCGAGGCCTGTTCTGAGTGGAACCTGTCCTGTTAAACTGCTGTATGGTCTTGGCCACCGTGCTGTAGCTCAGTTTCAGGGTCTTGGCAATCTTCTTATAGCCTAGGCCATCTTTATGTAGAGCAACAATTCTTTTTTTCCAGATCCTCAGAGTTCTTTGCCATGAGGTGTCATGTTGAACTTCCAGTGATCAGTATAAGAGAGTGAGAGCGATAACACCAAATTCAAAACACCTGCTCCCCATTCACACCTGAGACCTTATAACACTAATGGGTCACATGACACCGGGGAGGGAAAATGGCTAATTGGACCCAATTTGGAAATTTTCACTTAGGGGTGTACTCACTTTTGTTGCCAGCGGTTTAGACATTAATGGCTGTGTGTTGAGTTATTTTGAGGGGACAGCAAATTTACACTGTTATACAAGCTGTACCATCACTACTTTACATTGTAGCAAAGTGTCATGGTCTGGAGTCAGGCTCAGAGGCCAGTAGCTATAGCAGCAGAGCAGGTATTCACACAGGTCACCCTGGCTGATGACACGGGTTCACCTGAGGTGCGGGGTCTAAGCACTGACCGGTATTCACCAGGGCTCCAAAAGGTGGAGATGGGCTTCGCTGCGTGTCAGTGCCAGGTCGCGGTTCTCAGGTTAGCCCCACCAGGAGGTGAGCAAGCCGGGGTCCGGAAGCAGATAATACAGGTAGGGATCAAGCAGAAGCGTAGTCGGGGACGAGCCAAAAGTCAGTAACAGATAGTTGCAGGTTGGGATTCAGCAGAAGCGTAGTCGGGGACAAGCCAAAAGTCGGTAGTGAGTGGTAGCAAAGATGCGGTTGGCAGCAGTAGACAGGAGCAAGATATTGGCTGGTGAAGACACAATATTCTGGCAACCAGGATATGCACGGACATGGCTTAAATCAGGAAGTTCATGGGAGGAGCAAAGGGTTCAAGGTTCAAGGCAAACAAGATTCAAGACAAGAAAGATCATTCACCAGAGGTCCCAGGTTCAAGCCCAGGTCCTAACACAAAGTATAATTTCTTCAGTGTTGTCACATGAAAGGATATAATAAAATATTTACAAAAATGTGACGGTGTACTCACTTTTGTGAGATACTGTATCTGCATTTCTGTCGAGACCTTTGATTTTCTGCTGAACCAAGGTGGTTCCTTCATTTGGAAGCAGGAGGAAAATTTTAAGTGGTTCATCTCAGTAGAGGAAAGACTTCTTGTTGCAACATGCTGAGTAATTTCTTAAAGTAGAACTATAGCCCCAAGTTTTTATTTTTATTTTGGATTTAGCAAGGGAGAGTTATAACCCCTGTCAGTTTTTTTTTCACCATCCGTGTCCAATTGCAGATATTTCCCTTCACTTCCTGTCCCATTGCCAAACAGGTACAGAGAGGAAATCCCTGCAAATTAAAGGAATTCCTTGGGGCCCCCAGATCACCAGACTTAGTGTCCTCATTGGAAGATTTCTCCTGTATTACTTTTCTTGGGACAACCCAAAATGTTTTATTACTTTTTTACTTTCACCTTCAATGATAATGGTAAAGAGGCCAAATAGAGAAGGGGGATCTCCTTAATAGGGGCACAGACAGCAATACAAACTGAGAAGCATTCTAATCTCCCTACAAAGCATCCAAAATCTTTACTGAGGAATGATTGCATCACAAAAGACATAGTGCAACGTTTCAGAGCCATGCAGGACCTCTTCCTCAGACATGTGAAGTGGTCCTGCATGGCTCTGAAATGTTGCACTATGTCCCTTGTGATGTGATCATTCTTCAATAAAGATTTTTGACGCTATTCAATGATTCGTGATGTGTTGGTAAATATGTGCACTTGATCTGTGATGTCTCCAGTTCCAGCTGGTTGTTGCTTCAGCACTCAACATTTCTAAACCTTATTTTAAGAAGGTGTGCAATGGGAATATTGACATTACATCCATGCAGCAGACTAATCAACTACTGCAAGAACAGATGTAACAGCTGACTGAAACCCAGCTACAGATGCAGATGGTGACAAAGTTGCTGACTTATACACCTACACCCATTTTGCAGTAAACCATGACTAAATATATTGTGTAAAGAAGGAATAGGAGCAACTTGGATGGTCATTTAGGGGTAGAAAAACAAAACAAAAGAGCCTCTTGAGCAGCAGTTCAGTATTGAAAATTATGCCCTGGGTGTCAAATTAACGTGCAAAAACCTCATGTTTGAAATCCGCTGGCCTATAATTAAGGTCCCTTTTGAGAGGGTTGCTGTTAATCTGGTTGGACCACTTCTAAAGTCTGCCAAGGGTCACCAGCACATATTGGTAGTGCTTAACTATGCCACCCAGTATCCAGAAGCAATCCCTCTCAGAAACACATGTTATATGGTTATAGCGAAAGAGCTGTCACACATGTTTTCCCATATTCCTAAGGAAATTTGGACACATCAATGAACTCCCTTAATGTCAAGGGTGACTAAAGCACTGTATTGGTTATTAAAAACTACTCACCTATCAACCCTGAAACTGATGGCCTGGTAAAACTGTAATGGTATGAATGATATGCTAAAAAAGTGATTTGCTAAGGATGGAAAGGACTGGGACTTCCGGTTATGATATATAATGTTTTGAATAAGGGAAGTGGCACAGTTCCCCAATGGATATAGCATGTACATTTTTGGAGCATGAGGCCATACCTCACAAAACGGTAATCAGACACATTGCTCAGATGCCAGATACAGCAAGATAGCAGGAATCATGCCCATAGTTTCGGAACATATACATTAAACACTAGAGGTACAGGCCAGGAAACAGAGTCTTTTGTGCTAACTTTTTTAGAGTAAATTTCTGAAAAAGTGGTATGGTCCCTATTAGATGATAGAGAAAATAAGTGATGCCAAAGCTCTGATGTCAAGGGCCTGGAAAGATAAGCCCCTTCCAAATATATCACGTTAATTCAATAAAACTCTGAAAGAATCATATTGGCCTTTCAGTAGAAAGTGCCTCTCAGATATCAGAAATTAAAGGTATACCAGAGGTTAGGATGTCAGTGACCCTGTCAGATTTTAGAACTCTTTGACAGGTTTGGGGGTGTTAAAATTTTCTCTAAGTTGGACCTTCCAAGAATCTACAATTTGATCCAAAAAGGTAATGAATGAAAGACCAGGGATGTATCTTGTAAAGCTTCTTAGCTTGTGCAATGTTTCTGCCGTTTTTTAGAACATCACCATCATTGTGTTCCTGGATGAGCAATCAGATTGAAACTCGATCACTAATTGAATATAGAATTTCATTCATATCTCAATATCAAGTAATGTCGCAATTTTTTTTCTCTTGCATTAAATGACATTTTTAGGTTCCAGAAACAGGGGTAGGTATCTTTGTTATGAATGCATACATTATTCAAATATGAAAAATACGTTTTTTACTTGCATGCGTCTATGTAATTAAGTTACTGTGTAAACTTTGGACAACTATGAAGGGGAGACAACTCAAGTTAAAGAGAGAATTTTGAGTCACACATATGCAATCAGGGATAAACAAGTGGAAGAGGTGTTGGCATGGCATTTTGCAGTAAAGGGACACTAAGTGCCCCCGTTCGAAATATATATGATTATTGATTCAGTGCCTAAGCTTAAAAAAGGAGGTGATACAGAATTGCTTCTTAAAAAGAGGGAAATGGAGAAATCCCTCAAGGGGTGGAACTATAGCGGCACTGGTAGATTAAAGTCAAAGAGGTAGAAAGAATGTAAAAATATCAAATTTTATTACAAACTGTACATATTATTATTATTATTATTATAATACAGGATTTATATAGCGCCAACAATTTGAGCAGCACTTAACAAAATAAAGGCAGGCATTACAGTTACATTACAATTTGGTACAAGAGAAATCAGAGGGCCCTGCTCAATAGAGCTTACAATCTAAAAAATACAAAACATCAAGTGAAAATGGTGTATGACAACCACACATGAATATTCGAAGATTAGATACAGACAACTTACGCGTTTCGGGACTCCTTCTTCAGAGGTGTCTTCAATATGCAGTACATACAACTTTCTGCAAGATAAAATTACATATTGATATCCAAATATATGCAGTATATATCAGCATATACACGAGCAGCACCATAATGCGCTTGCACTCAAACTGATTTTTGAGTGATAAATCATATCGTGAAGTATAAGAACATGCATCAGTGAGCCATGCGTTGTTATTCCCTGACACCCAGCCCGATGTGAACACTTGGAACAGGCCCGCAGAGATTCTCCCAGGATGTAGTCTGAAGAGACTGTGTGATGATAGAAGATGGATATAACCCCAAATCGGAACTTGTACTGTATATTGAAGACACCCCTGAAGAAGGAGTCCCGAAATGTGTTAGTGGTCTGTATCTAATCTTTCCAATATTCATTTATGGTTGTCATACATCATTTTCACTTGATGTTTTGTATATGTACAGTTTGTAATAAAATTTGATATTTTTACATTCTTACTACCTCTTTGACTTTAATCTACCAGTGCCGCTATAGTCCCACCCCTTGAGGGATTTCTCCATTTCCATTTATTAGGGACGATGGCTCTCATCCATTGCAGCCATATTCCCCATTTCCTTAAAAAGAGGGACGTTTTTAATTTGTTTTTGTTTTCAATTGATATGTGTACATGTGCTGTTTTATGTTTTTGTTTGCTTTTGGATACTTACATCCCTGAGACAAAAGATCATGAAGTAGTGGTATACCTATCCCTTTTCAAAAAATGTCATTGTATAGTCTATAGTAACACAGTTACTTTAATTACTAAAATTACTAAATTATATAATTGATTGATGCTGATTATTGCTGGTCGTAGTAGTACAGTATATACAGTATGTGAGTACTTACAAAGGGCTTGTTGGCCAAAACCATAACCAAACTTAAATTTTTTCGTCTGATTGACATTTAAGTAAACTTTAACTACCTCAATACAGGGCACTTTCACCCCCTTCCTGCCCAAGCTATTTTTCACTTTTCAGCGCTGTCACACTTTGAATGACAATTGCAACACTGTACCCAAATGAATAATTTTTTCCCCACAAATAGAGATTTTTTTTTGGTGGTATTTGATGCAGCTTTTATTTCTTGCACTATAAACAAAAGAAGAGGAACAAGTTTGAAAAAAACACAATATTTTTTACATTTTGCTATAATAAATATCCTTTTTTTTATTTTTTAAAACAAATTTTTTCCTCAGTTTAGGCCGATATGTATTCTTCTACATATTTTTGGTAAAAAAAAAAAAACGCAATACGCGTATATTGATTGGTTTGCGCAAAAGTTATAGCGGCTACAAAATAGGGGATAGATATTTTATTTATTTAAATTATTTATTTTTTTTGCTAGTAATGGCGGCGATCTGCGATTTTTATCGTGACTGCGATATTGCGGCGGACACATCGGACACTTTTGACACATTTTTGGGACCATTCACATTTATACAGCGATCCGTGCTATAAAAATGCATGGGGCGATCAGGGGGTTACATGTGTTCCCTAGCGAGTGATTCTAACTGTGGAGGGAGGGGACTGACTGGGGGAGGTGACCGATTGGTGTCCCTATGTACAAGGGACACACCATCGGTCTCCTCTCCCTGACAGGACGTGGATCTGTGTGTTTACACACACAGATCCACGGTCCTGCTCAGTTACTGGGCAATCGCGGGTGCCCAGCGAAAATCGTGGCCGCCGGGCACACGCATCAGTTACCCAGTGACACGCGGGCGCGCCCCCTAGTGGCTCGGGAAGGCGAAAACGTCATATGACGTCCACCCAGAACGAGAGCCTCATTGTCCCGCCATCATATGACGGCGGGCGGTGGGCTAGTGGTTAAGTAGGCTGCAATCTATTTATTGAATCTTTCTACGTATTAAGTCTGGAAGGCAGAGCTCTGGTTGCATGCATCTTCTATAACCATAGGTGTGCGCAGCCTATTGTATTAGGGTGTGCACCCCAAAGCTCAAACACACTCTACTGATCACTCTCAATGTTCATTCAGAAAGTTATATATTTAATGGCCCCTTCCCCCATTCATCCTAAAACATTCCAGCAGCAACAGCCAGCAGGAGAGGAGAGGAGAGGAGGGAAGCCAGCAACGTTGTGGGGTGAGGGGGGGGGCAAGGCCATAGGGCGAATCTGTGCTGCACAGGGTGATTAGGGTGTGCCTGGGCACACCTGGCACACCCTGTGCGCACGCATGTCTATAACATTTGCAGGTGCTATCTACCTTTCTTTGAATACATATATGGTTCTTATAAGATTAAACACTGCACATAACATTTTTCTGCAAAAACTATTTCATATTGTAAAAATCATTACAAATTCCAGCAACTAGAAGTGACAGAAAAATTAGGGAAAACCTTTGTTTTCTTTGAGGGAGCTAAATCATGAAATTTAAAAAAAATTTTTACCTCATCCCCACAGGTCTGGTTAGTATGTCCCAGCAAGATGCAGTGGAGTGCTCATGAAGTAGGGCTAAGTTACTCTAGGGTGTGAATTTAATCCCTGTCTTAGCCTCAGAAGGCATGCTATGCTGTGAAAATCTGTTTTGAGATTTGAAGACTGATAAAATCCTTTATTTTATTTACAGTTGGTGCAGCTGAGACACAGGGCGTGCAATTTATTAGGATATTTCTGGTGTGGTAAGAATAATAATGGAAGCAGACTACAAACAGATGACATCCAAAGGGAATTTTATTTTGCGTGACATCCTTCTCCTTCTTTAAAGTAATTGAATCTATTTAAAAAAATAGGTTTAAACGTTAGCATTGGTGTTTTTCTTTTGACTTCAAGAATTTCTAAATTGTTTTCATTTGAAGATACCATTCATTGTGTAGTCTGAGCAGAAGGGAGCTTTGATCAGTGTTGTAATAATTAATTAGAATGAAAGGAGAAAACATAGCTCTCGGATGTCTGTTGTATGCTGATGAAATTCTGATGGTAAAAAAAGTCATATGTTTGCATATTGAGACATTCAGCTGGGAGACTGAAAAGAAAACAAACAAACTCATTATGTGTTTTGATTGTCCTGCTTAAAGACAGTACGAAAAGAATGCATAATTTATATGACTGTACAGCATATTAACACAAGGAGATGCTGTGCATGTTCCATAAATTCATTTTCAATGTCATAGCATGTGTAGCTAAGAGTATTTGCATTAAGGATATCCATATCGTTTTCCACAAGTGTTCATGGAAAATCCTTTTGTCTCTTTACTAAATAAATGACAGTGATCCAAATAAAATGTTTTATCAAAATATAAATTTTAATATGCTAATTATTCTTGTATTGTGAAATACTTTTATAATTTATAAACAGATATATGAATGGGATGCATTACTAGATGAGCATATTTCCTGGAGATTCAGGGAATCTCTGTTTGTAGAGAAAATAATTTTTCTTTAATTCTTTTTTATTTGAATGAATATTTTGAAGCATACATGGGTTTACCCAGCCAAATTCAATTTATTTGAGCCTCAAAATATGTAAGAAATTACGTTTTTGCCACTTTTGTGTTTCATGGCACCATACCTCAATTTGTTTTGTCTACATGTGTGTGTCAACAGATTTTCTTTGGGCCAAGCTCTGGCAAGGTGGCCAGGACGTTGAATTCCCACCTATAAACAGCATACATCTGGTTCCCTTGGCTCTATGCTTATGCCTCACGATTTCTTACTATGGGAGGATGTCTTTGCTTTTTAGACAGTTTAGGTGGACCTTACATTATAATGTAAGGTCTTCTAATAAATTGTAAACCTTTTCGATAGAAGGCAAAAGGCTTGCTACAACAAAAACAAGCTATGAGGGTTATAAATGGATACTAACATATAAAAGCAGCAGTGGGACACATGTGCATAAAACAAAGAGCAAGATACAATAAGAAACAGTATCCAGCAGCAATTAGCCTATATCATATTTATAAATATGGCACCCTAATTAAGGATTTTTGTGTCTGTGCTTCCTTCCACAGAGTTGCTTAAGTCCAGCCCATTTAGAAGACAAACATCAGCTTGTTCAAGAAAAGATTTAGGGACAGTGGCTAAGGATGAATTAATTAAAGTAGTATTGTTTTTTCACCACAAGGGATATCATTATCAACAATTTCCTACTTCCCACTATAATTTTGGCAGCATTTAATTCCAAGATGTCAAAGAGACCCATGACAGGTTAAGGAGGAGTTAATTCTCCAAATTGTAAGTGACATATCAGGAAGCCACTCCCCATAAGCGCTTTATCCTATGGCAGGTTCAGAATGTATAATATAAATCTTCAGAGTCTTGCCCCCATTTAGGACATTGTGACGATTGACTCAGACCAGTGTTAATTTTGGCAGCAAATTTCGATTTAGTTTTAGTCTTAGTCTTAGGACTAAAATGGCATTTTGGTTTTAGTCCCATTTTAGTCTTCTGCAATTGTTTTAGTTTTAGTCGTATTTAGTTGACTAAATCTCCAGTACATTTTAGTCGTCTAAAATCTAATGGGTATAATTAAATTGTAATGAATTAGTTAACATTTCTCTACAATTTCCAAACTCATTATATACTGGTGGAGTGAAAAATCTCATATGTTATTATTTATGGTATTGGGGTATAAACATGCACTGCAGACCAATGTTAATTTTAAAGTCAAATTTCAATTTAGTCTTATGCCGTGTACACACGATCGATTTTCTCGACGGTGAAAACACCGTCGAGAAAATTGACGGGAAAAACGAGGAACGGCTTGTTCCCCTACACACTGCCACTTTTCCCGACATTTTTTCTCTTGGTCGAGAAAAACGACTGTGTGTAGGCTCCCCGGGCAGTGTTTCCCTATGGGAAAACTGCAGCGGAAAAAAATGCCGTGAATCACGACGAGAAACATTAGAGCATGTTCTAATTTTTCTCGTCATGATTCATGCCGTTTTTCTCGTCGGGAAAAATGATGAAAAGCCCACACACGGTCGTTTTTCTCGTCAAAGAGAATTTTTTTTATTTTTCCAGACGAGAAAAATGGTTGTGTGTACTCGGCATTAGTCTTTTGACTAAAATTATAATTATAAAAAAGCAGTGCAGCGTAAACATAAAATAGACAAACTAAATAAAAAACTAATAAGGATAAAGAACAGTGCAAAGTCTTTCACAGATAAAATAAATAAAACACCAATCAGTGTTCAATAGGTGACTTCTAGATTCTTTAAAGTGACTTGTGTGACGACCTCCACCACTGGTAATGGTTAGCAGCTCATGCTGACACTCGCTTGGATGCACATAGACACGCTGTACATCCTCCGCACTGAGGCACAGTGCTATTTTTGTAAGTTCATTTTCATTTTTATCAATAAATGCCTTCATATATACGGAGAGCACTAGATGTCCTTGCTTTTCATTTTATATCTGGCTTCCTGGACCTGACCTTCTGGATCACTTGGTGTGAGACTGACCAGCGCTCTAATTTTCTACCTGGTGTGGATTCATTATAGTTCGGATGTCTGTTATCCCAAAGAGGGAACTGCTTAAACGACCTGACTGACTAGCTCAGGGGTCCACTTGCTGAGGTGAGCTGCTAACCATTACCAGTGGTGGAAGTCGTCACACAAGTCACTTTAAAGAATCTAGAAGTCACCTATTGAACACTGATTGGTGTTTTATTTATTTTATCTGTGAAAGACATTGGACTGTTCTTTATCCTTATTAGTTTTTTATTTAGTTTGTCTATTTTATGTTTGCGCTGCACTGCTTTTTTATAGTTTTTCGTGGGGATTTGATATTTTGAACCTCAGTGTTTCAGCTGCTGTCTGTTTAGGGTTATTTGCGCTGGTTGAATTTGTTTTTATTATTTTTGACTAAAATGTCATTTTAGTTTTAGTCCCATTTTAGTCTACTGACTAAAATGCCATTTTAGTTTTAGTCGTATTTTAGTTATCTCAATTGTTTTAGTTTTAGTCGTATTTTAGTCGACTAAAATTGTATTAATTTAGTCGACTAAAATGTTTTAGTCGTTTTAGTCGATTAAATTAACCCTGACTCAGACCCATAAGGTAAGATCTATGTGGAGAGATGTAGGCACCATGGAAAATGCTGAACATCAATTCCCTGTGAGTAGAGAAAGTGAGCACAGTCCAAACTCTATTAGGAGAATTATATGTCCATGGTAGATATTGTTGGAAAATGTTTCATCCATTTGGAAAGGTCCATTATGCATAATCAATGTTTGATTCAAGGAAAGTGTATGTCCATAAAATAGTGTTTAAGGAAGCTGGGTTCCCCCTGAAAGCAGTCCAGGGAGTTTCCCCAATCTTTGTTGGGAAAGATTGTTGAGCATGTGAGATGAGATGCATATGAGCGCATGTTTTGCAGAAAAGAGAAAAGTTTGAGAAAAAAAGTATACCTTTATCACTGCTGCAATTGTGAGTGGTTTATTAGTAGTTGGTCACACAAGAGATTGCAGTGTAAAAAAAGTTGTTGAGAAGACTAATCCTTGAAGACACTGTTGCTTGAGCCAGGAAAGCAGTCGGGGTTCCCTAAAAAAGGAGATACAGGGAAGAATTACTATGAAGTGATATGTATGAAGTTTGTGCCAGACAACTCAATATGAATATACAGTAGAAGAGGATTGGAAAGGATCTCCTGGGGTAAAAGTTCTTTGTGCATGTGGACTATATGTAGAAGGTGCAAATGTGGTGCTGTATAAGGCAGAATCTGCATAGATTCTTGTGCCATGAATACAATCAAATGCAACCATCTTGCAATGGCCACTAGATTTTACAACTTCATATCAAGGAGGTTGAGACCCCCTTTTTTTACCTGCTGTTAAAATACTTGAAATTATGTTTAAAAACTAGTAAATTATGGCATGTCCTCCCAGCCCATATGAATCTTTGAATCACTTGATTTAAGTTTTTCAGTTTAAATAACATGACAAAGAATGGTAGTGTTTGAATAACATACAGCTCAATTTTAACAAAGCTAATTCTGCCCATGTAGAATAGAGTCAGGTGAAACCACTTGCTGAACAAGTGTGTGAAAACACTGGTGGAAGATTCACACTGTGTAATTTATGAGGGTCCTTGGAAATATGGATACCTAAATAAGAAATATAAACTAAATGAATAATGATTACCCCAGTGCACACTAGTGCATTTAGTCAGATATAGTGCTCTCAATTTGTCTAAACTGAGTTAAAGCGGAGGTTCACCCAAAATATCAACTATATTCTAACACAATCCTTGCACTAACTACATTATCAAAAGCCACAACTATTTATTTTTCATAGATAAATACCGTATTATTGCCTTTCACAGTGACACTTGCGGGATTCCCCTCCCGTGGGAGTAGGCGTTTCTAAGCCTTTCCCCTGCGCCGCAATGCAATTTGGGACTTCGCTGCAATGTCTTCTGGGAGCACAGTGTCGTGCTTCCCAAGATACATTGTGGAACGCCGTGCAGCAAAATCTCGAGAGATTTCACATACGAAGTGACGCGTGACGCCGGTTACGTGACGAGGGCGTCTCTAATTTCGCCATTTAAAAAAAGGCATACCATCACAACGGGGCGTGAACTATCAATGACGCCTCCCGTTGTGATGGCAACCAGTTAGTTTACGGCGCTACTCGCCGTAAACACTGCGCAGGCGTGAGAATGAGCAGTGAATGCTGGGAGATGAGCATTCACCGCTTCCAGGAAATGATCGCTTGTGGGCTTCACAATGCCCACAAGCAAAATGGAAACTCCCTGCAATGAATTTTATAACTCCTTCTTTGCCACGAAAACGGACAGCGGATATTTGCAGGGACCAAACAAGTGAGTGTACCTTAGTATTGTTAAACCCGATTGAATGGTGAAAAAAAAAAAATGCTTGGCCGCGGAACCCCTGCTTTAAAGCGGAGGTCCACACAAAAATGCAACCTCCGCTGTCTGGATTCCTCCCCCCCTCCGGTGTCACATTTGGCACCTTTCAACGGGGAGGGGGGAGCAGATACCTGTCTAAGACAGGTATTTGCACCCACTTCTGGGCATAGACCCCCACATTATCTGCGGGAGTCTACGCCACATCCGGCGCCCCCCGCTGTCTTCTGGGAGACACACGGATCCCAGAAGACAGCAGGGACCAGTGGCATTGCGCAGTGCGAGTCGCACATGTGTAGTAGGAAACCAGGAAGTGAAGCCGCAAGGATTCCCTCAACGAAAATGACGGCGGCAGCATCCGAGGCCTGAGGGACGGGTCGACCTCGGGTGCTGACATCGGCAGTGTGCTGGACAGGTAAGTGTCCTTATTTTAAAAGTCAGCAGCTGCAGTATTTGTAGCTGCTGACTTTAAAAAAAATTGGGCGGACCTCCGCTTTAACTTCTACAGTTAGGAATTTGTGGATTTTGGACAGAAAGCTGTCAAGATTGGTAGTCTTATTGTTAGCTGTGGTGTTATTTGATACCTTCTTAGTGGTAAAATGGGCATTAAGTGTAGCTCCTTGCTTTAACTTTAATTAATAGAGGCCTGCCTCTGCAATAAAAATATCTAACATCGCTGGGTTATAGAATTCTGTTGTTTGAATCCAAGTGTAGTAATGTAGTAAGTGGTTAACAATAGTGGCAGACACAGTGGCAAGAGCAGGGTAGTCTGGATTTTTTAAAGGAAGAATGTGTTGTTTTGATGTGCTCGGTCTTGTCAATTTCATCAGTAGTGAGCCATCTATATTGAATCATCCCAAAAAATTGTTCTGTGTGGATATAGTGTTATTGTGCACTCTTGCCAACACATGGGATTTATAGAGGACTACTTCTTCCTGCCATGCCTTTTTGGGCTGCAACATGTTGGTGAAAATAATTTTTATAGGCTTGGTGGACATTTTTTTTTAAGTGAATATTTTTTTGTAAGTCTGCATTATATAGCCTTCTCCACATTGGGGTATTTTTGCTTTCTTTCAGCCCAACTCAACATCACCTGTCTGATTATAAAGGCTAGAATGATCTTTTTACATCTTCTTCACCTACTGTATTCTTTACAGATAGTAAATGAATGAAATCAATCAATACTTAAACCTTTTAAAAACTGTTTCCAGGATATGGCAATTGAATTTGTTGATATTTGTATGATTTTGATGTACAAATATTTAAGATACTATAATAAGAATTTAACTGAAAAAAAATGACACATTCTACAAATGAAAGAAAAGTTTGTTCTCCATGTACAATAGAGCTAAATATACACATAAAATCACCAAAATAAATGCAGCATAAGTGCAATATGGTAAGAGTTCGTTAATCTCTCACCACTAATTTATTAATATGTCAATGTGCATTTCAGCCCCACATGTTTCACTTTCATCATGGGTTATTTTGAGCATTTGTTATTGAATATGGAGCAGGGTATAGAGGAGAAGCTATATGATACATTGAATATGGGATCAGATACTGAATTAGCTATTTTTCTTTACTATCAACACAAGAATTCTATGAAAACCCTGAAATCACACGGTGGTGCGGAATATAAGATCCCTAGCTAACTGATCCATTGTGGGACTAGTATATTACAATTGTCAGGCTCAGCTGTAGAAATAGAAAAATAAAGATATTTTTTATTGTCATTTGAAAAAAAACATGAATACATGAATGCAATGAAAAAAGGTACTCGGTTTTTGGTGAACTATAATAAAATCAAGACGAACAAATAAAAATATTTAAACATAAATATAAATGCATAATATTGCAATTATTAACAATCATAGATATATTATGTTCCTCTTAAACTATCTCACGTAAAACCTTCACCTAACTTTAAGCAGCTAGCATTTGAAGTGAAAAAAAAACACCCCAAAAATGTGTGTATAAGTTATGCTACACTAAATGCAAATAGATAAATCCTATCCAGTGCATCAAATCATGTGCCATACCCATACACCTATATCACAAAATGCAAAGTGTATTCCATAAAAAATTTATCAACAAATTGTGTATCACACATATATATATATATATATCTATATATATATATATATACATATATACATATATATATATAAGATTAAAACACAATAACCAATCATGAAATGTGGACATAAAAAAAAACTTAAAGACAATATGTTGCAAACAAATGACAATGACCATAAATTGTATCTTCTAATATCCTTGTGCAATATGTGAAGTCATAAATATATACTGGTTGCAAAATAATTGTGACCTCCACCTTCCCCAGTGAGCACACTCTCACTTTCCTAAATAAATCTTCGTAACAATGCCCAGAAAATAAATACTAGCATATAGCAGAAATAATTTGGGGTGATGGAGAATGTATTCCAAGTAGTGTCAGTTTAATTTATCAGGGCTTGTGGAAAATTTGCATTGAAGACATAACTAAAATCCCCCAAAAAACCTTCTCTCTCCCCTTTGCTATGGTCACCCTGAGAGGCAGCTTACTTGGTGGAGAAGTGAGTCTAGAGCTAGAGGATGTGTTGACATTTTCAAAAAGAGCATACGAAATGTTCAGAGCATCAGGAAGAGAAGAATCTTGCATCATTTTTGGTGTAATCGGTGATGCTCTTAATGCCCCTTCTCAAGCCCTGTGGGTCTTTGGTGGAAAAGCAACACTGATTTTTTTTAGAGCATAGTTAGCCTTAACCCTCCTTATACTTGTAATGAGGCTTTTTCTTGCTGCTTTCAAATTCTTCTCTAGACTTGAACGTGGAACCACGGCTTTCGGTGGAAAGCAGACCTCTGTATTTATCCTAGGATTCAGGATAGGGTAGAGAATAATAGTTTTAGGTAGGGCAGAGTACAGCATTCTGGAGTCACCTGCACCTGCACATCTCTTTGCTTACCTCTAGACTTGTGCACAACGGAAAAATTCATTTAGTTTCGGTTCGTTTCTTGTGCACAACGGAAAAATTTGTTTCGTTTTGGTTTGTTTCTTTTCGGTCCTGTTGATTCGTAATCATTCGTAATTTTGCTAGACGGGATTTTTCGTGTTCGGACTAATTCGTATTTTCAGTAGAGTACATTGTTTTTCGTTAATTCTGGACACAACTCCTACTTTCGTAACTTTTTTTGGGTTCGTTGATTCGTAATTTTCCGTGTCTCTCTCACAACGATGCTGCCTATTATGCCTAATGTGCTTCGAATGGATTTGTACTTTTCTAAATACATAGCGGTTATTTGTAACAATTCGAAATCTCGTATTTTACTTTCGTTTTTTACATGCGGCTATAGCCTCCGCCCCTGTACACCATTTTGAGAGGGAGTTCAGCACGGTGAGGGAGAAGCAGAGAGCAGAGCAGAGCGTTATTGTGCTTTGAATGGATTCGTACATTTGTAACTTTTTTCATAACGACATTCGGGCATTCGCTATTTGCGATATAATTTTTTTTCGGATTTGGTTTTATTCGGAATTGCTTTGTTTGGAAATTCGAATGCTTCTGAATGTCCAAAAGTTGCTAAATTCGGACTAATTTCGATTTTTTACGAAACAAATTGCACAAGCCCACTTACCTCTGCATCCCCATTCACAGCTCACCTCTGCAACCCTAATCAACAGCTCACCTCTTCTCCCCCTGCCTACAGCTCACCTCTGCACCCCTATTCACAGTTAAACTTTTTCACCCCACCATTCACAGCTCACCCTTGCCCCCCTGTCAACATCTCCCCTCTGCACCTCTCCAAACACAGCTTACACCCCCATTACACAACTCACCTCTGCACCCCCATCCATATTATCCCTGCCCCCTTCCACATTTCACTTTTGTACCCCCATCTAAATCTCATCCCAATCCACAACTCTTACCTCTGCCACCCCATATATTTTGCCACTGCAGAATAGTCCTATATTATTGAGGCAGTGTTACTAGGCCACACCACAATAGTCTTTGTTTTTGGTTTACTGACTTATAACAAGGAGAGCTAGGCAATAACCAACATGATGGGAATGTAGACACAAATAATGCAGCCAGCATTTTACTGTTAGATATTCCACTGGCTCGGGACAGTGACTACTAACCAGGAAACAGTTTTTGCACTAACTTTCATTAATGTAGATACAAAGTCCAACTCCTTGGGTTCTCCCTGGCAGCTGATTGCAATCTGTTTGGAAGGGCAGCATTCCATCGAGTTGGAAAAGAAAGTCTAGTATGTTGTAACTTAGCCAAGTTTCTGTACTGTGAGGACATAACAGTTCCTCAGAGACATGTGCTGTTCGTTTTGTTCCAAATCGAAATTCGGATGAGTTATTCAGTATTTAGGAATTTGGATGTATAGTAATGAATTTAAACAAATCTGAAATAACGAAACAAAATTTTGGACGAAATACAAATCAAATTCGAATAGTTTTCGAATGCGTTTCGAATGCGTTTCGAATGCGTTTAAAACCATTATCGAATTCAAATTATTTTCAAATTCAATTCAAATCGTTTTTGAATTTAAATTGTTTTCGGATTTGATTTAAATTAGAATTTCAGAATACAATAAAGTAGAATAGAAAAGAATAGAATAGAAAAGAACATAAAGGAATAGAACAGAAAATAAAGGAATAGAAACGAATAGAGTAAAACAGAAAAAATAGAATAGAAAATAAAATTGCTTTTGAAATGTCTATTAATGGAGTTGAAATGTTTCCTACGGCAGTTGAAATATTTCTAAAGCGGTTTAATTTTTTTTAGTGTGGATAAAATGTTTATTCATGTGGTTGAATTGTTTTCTAATGTGGTTAAAATGTTTTGAATTTGGTTGAAATGTTTTCGAAAGCAGTTGAAATGTTTTCGAATTCTGTTGAAATGTTTTCTAATTTGGCTGAAATGTTTTTTGAATTCTGTTGAAATGTTTTGGAATTCGGTCAAATTTGAATACCAATAAATGAACGAATTCCGAAAACAAATTAAACTAATTTAACAAATCTAGCTAAACAAAATTGGTTAACCACTTCAATACCAGACACATACCCCCCTTCCTGCCCAAGCCAATTTTCAGCCAATTGCACGGTCATGCTACACTGTACCCAAACAGAATTTTTATCATTTTGTTCCCACAAATAGAGCTTTCTTTTGGTGGTATTTTATCACCTCTGCGGTTTTTATTTTTTGCTAAACAAATAAAAAAAAGACAGAAAATTTGGAAAAAAAACGTTTTTCTATTGTTTCTGTTATAAAATTTTGTAAATAAGTACTTTTTCTCCTTCACTGATGGGCACTGATAAGGCGGCACTGACGGGCACTGATAAGGCGGCACCGATGAGGTGACACCAATGAGGTGGCACTGACGGACACTGATAGGCAGCACTGATGGGTACTGGTAGGCGTCACTGATGGGTGGCACTGATATGCAGCACTGATGGGCATTGATAGGCGGCACTGATGGGCACTCATGGGTGGCACTGGTGAGCACTGGTGGCCAATGGTGGGCACTGATAGGTGACACTGATGGGCCCTGAAAGGCTGCACTGATGGGTACTTATGAGTGGCACTAATAGGCACTGATATGCATCACTGATAGATGGCACTGATAGGCATCCCTTGTGGCACTGGTAGGCATTGTGGGTGGGCACTGATTGTCAGCTGCCTGGGCATTGATTGGAACCTGCCTTTGCACAGATTGGCATTTCCCTGGTGGTCTAGGTGGCATACCTGGTGGTCCAGTGGGATGTCCATCCCTGGAGATCCATATCGGCATTCTGGTGGTCCTGGGCGGGCATCCAAGTGGGGACTGCGCTGATAAACAATCAGCACAGACCCCCCTGTCAGGAGAGCAGCCGATCGGCTCTCCTCTACTCGAGTCTGTCAGACGCGAGTGAGGAAAAGCCAATCAACAGCTCTTCCTGTTTACATTGTGATCAGCCGTGATTGGACACGGCTGATCACGTGGTAAAGAGCCTCAGACTGACACACTGCACAACCGATCACCGCAATGCACGCGGCGGCTGTTATCCTGCTGGACGTCATATGACGTCCAGTCAGGATAACGCAACCACCGCCCAGCCATCATTCTGCTATAGGTCGGGCGGTAAGTGGTTAAATAACAGATCAAAATGAAATGTAACACATTTTTTTGGTTTGCACAAGTCTAGTTCCTCATCTCCCCCCCCAAAAAATTTAATCTCAGTTTAATCAGATCCTATTTGTTATCCACTGGATGAACATTGACCAGAAAAAGTGATTGAATATCTGGCCTTGTCATTTTAGTTCTAAGTTGTTGCAGTCTGTTATACCAGTCTGCTACCACTGGGCCATGCGTCCATCTACAGTCTTCTAGGCACTGCTCTATAGCCTGATGGAAATGAGGCAGGCAAATTATTAATGTGGAGAAGTAAGGCTAGACTGTACCTTCTTGAAATAGTTACACTGTTCATATGATCTACACCCTTTACACCACAACTGAGAGTCAGAGCAGCCACTGCTTTACTGCACATGTCATGACACTTGACAGTATATCTAAGTGAATGAAAACTGTTTTTATGGACTATTATCTTAACACTGTAAGTGAGATATACTTTTGTACTTCTTGAATTTTTGTATATATTGTTTTAGTAAAAGCCTTTTATCCAAATCATCTTTTGGCTTCGGTCTCTTGCGAGCCAGAGCATTTAGCCTTATGTGAATTTTACTTGCATTCATTTTAATCAACTAGTAGATTAATGTGTCTTGGAATAAATACAGAGCTCAGTGGATGTCAAAGGATCTTTATTTTCAAATCCTATAAGCGTGCATGTGCTGTGATGGTCTGTGACTCTTGACTAGAGATTGATTTGCCAAATATAAGGCTGGAATTGAATTGGGGAGATTCACTCAATGGGGAAACTTCCAAACTTTTTGTGCCATGTTTTAAAGATTTTTTTTTTTTATGTTTTGGTGACACTTAATAAGCCCCTCATGCTTCTCTGCATGCCTTTCTCTGCTGTCTTGAATGTTTCCACTCTTTCCTACAGCCATCCACTAGGGGCTTGCTATTGCATATGTAAGTGGCCTATTTTTTTTTATCCAAAAGTCATTCTAAGCAATGTGAGGCCTCCATGAAAAAGCTGACACACTTATCGGTTAATCACATACACAATCCAAAATGCTTGGTTTATTTTAACCATCTCCCGTCCAGCCACTGTATATAAACAGCCAGATGAGCCATGTGATTGCTGTGTTATTCAGAAACAGTGGATCACAGATCAGGTACAGATCCAATGAAACTGGCCCCGTATCATGTGATCACTGTGACCAATTACAGTGATCACACTTGTAAACAAATGAATGGTGCCGCTGCAAAAATGCTCAAGTAAAAAACAAAAAAAAGCTCAAAAACATTGCTTCAGATCGCTCAGGTGTGAATGGAGCCTAAAGCACAAATGAACTCAGCTAAAAATATTCCAGGTGCATAAAAGCAAAAAGTGAGCAATGTTTCTCAGTTCACTTTCTTTAGAAAGCAGCCATAGCCTGAGTATAAAAGCTGACATGTCCCAAATGAATCAGAGCTAAAGCTCTCGAATAATCAAGGAGCATGAGATCACTGATTGAAAACCTAGAGGGCTGACATAGCAGGGGGCATGTTTGGCCTTTGCAGAGAAGCCACTGCTTGTACACACAGCAAAATGTCCTTCTTTTCAGTATGCTGGAAGGGGACAGGCTTTTTTCCAGGCTGTGGCTGCTTTCTAAGGGAAATTAAGCAGGAAGGATGAGCTACATATTTGCTACAGCACTTGAAATGTATGTGGCTGAGCTAGAGAGGAAATGTTTGTTCAGATAAGTTTCAGATATATTAGATACTGTATATTGTATATGTTAGTGACCCTAGCACTCATGGGTTTTATAGTTGCCAATGCATTGCTTTATTACGTACTTATTTAAGTTATACTTGTTAGTGAATTTGTGTAATTTGTGTATTTCATATCAGTCAGTAATTGGAGAGACAAGTTGGCAGTCCACATGGACATCACACAAAGAATATGATTCGTATGAAGGAAAATAAATGCTGATTGCAAATTTCAACAGGTGTTGAAAGCTTTGTACAAATTCTCTGATTGCACAGGCTGATGAATTGGAATAGTCACGCCAACTTAATCAGGAATACTTAAAACGTTGGTGTGAGCAATCTGTTATTATGTTTACAAGCCTACACATTTTTCTTTCTCTAAGAACTACAAATGCCTTCATGCTTTTTTTAGTTGATACACGATTACATTGGATGCATGGGGGTAGATTTACTAAAACTGGAGCACTCAGAATCTGGTGCAGCAGTGCATGGTAGCCAATCAGCTTCTAACTTCAGCTTGTTCAAATAAGCATTGACAAAAAAAATGGAAGTTGATTAGTAGGGATGAGCTTTATGTTCAGGCCCAACATGAGTTAGACTCGAACATTGGCTGTTCGCCCGTTCGCCGAATAGCGAACAATTTGGGGTGTTTGCGGCAAATTCTAAAGCCGCGGAACACCCTTTAAAAGTCTATGGGAGAAATCAAAAGTGCTTATTTTAAAGGTTAATATGCAAGTTATTGTCATAAAAAGTGTTTGGGGACCTGGGTCCTGCCCCAGGGGACATGTATCAATGCAAAAAAAAAGTTTTAAAAAATGCAGTTTTTTTGGGAGCAGTGATTTTAATAATGCTTAAAGTGAAACAATAAAAGTGAAATATTCCTTTAAATTTTGAACCTGGGGGGTGTCTATAGTATGCCTGTAAAGTAGCACATGTTTCCCGTGTTTATAACAGTCCCTGAACAAAATGAAATTTCTAAAGGAAAAAAAGTAATTTAAAACTACTCGCGGCTATAATAAATTGTCGGGTCCCGGCAATACAGATAAAAGTAATTGAAAAAAAATGGCATGGGTCCCCCCCCCCAGTCCATTACCAGGCCTTTTGGGTCTGGTATGATTATTAAGGGAAACCCTGAACCAAAATTAAAAAAAAATATGCGTGGGGGTCCCCCCAAATTCCATATCGGGCCCTTCAGGTCTGGTATGGGTATTAAGGGGAACCCTGCACCAATTTTTTTTTAAATGGTGTAGGGGTCCCCCTAAAAATCCATACCAGACCCTTTAGGTCTGGTTTGGATTTTAGGGGAACCCCACGCCAAAATAAAAAAAAATGGCGCGGGGTTTCCCCAAAAATCCATACCAGACCCTTATATGAGCACGCAACCTGGCAGGCCGCAGGAAAAGAGGGGGACAAGAGAGCGGTCCCCCCCCCCTCCTGAACCATACCAGGCTACATACCCTCAACATGGGGAGGATGTCCCCATGTTGATGGGGACAAGGGCCTCATCCCCACAACCCTTGCCCGGTGGTTGTGGGGGTCTGCGGGTGGGGGGCTTATTGTAATCTGGAAGCCCCCTTTAACAAAGGGGACCCCCAGATCCCACCCCCCTATGTGAATTGGTAAGGGGTACATTGTACCCCTACCATTTCACAAAAAAGTGTCAAAAATGTTAAAAACCACAGTACACAGCTTGGGACAAGTCCTTTATTAAAAAGAAAAAAAAAAGAAAAAAATTATTTCAGCGATGTAATCAATTCTCGATCTCCAGTGATGTAAATCCATTCTCGATCTCCAGCGAGGATACAACGCCGACACGATCCTGCCTCTACGGGAGGCACCTGACGAATGACATGCTCCAGCCTGAAAGCTGAGGGCTAGGCCACCCGTCAGTACGTGGGTGACCCCACCCCCTCTGACACAACGGGGAAAGGCTGGGGTTACCCAGTGACATGTATGGGTGACCCTGCCCCCCTCTGATGCAACACCTTGCGTCAGAGGGGGTGGGGTCACCCATACATTTTTCAACCTGACTAACTAACTATGTAACTATGTACATGCCACTGGGTAACCCCAGCCATTCCCTGTTGTGTCAGAGGGGGGCGGGGTCACCCGCGCACTGACAGGTGGCCTCACCCTCAGCTATATAAGAGCTGTCAGGCTGAAGCGCATTATTCATCGGGTGCCTCCCGTGGAGGCAGGATCATGTCGGCGTTGTATCCTCGCTGGAGATCGAGAATGGATTTACATCGCTAGAGATCAAGACTGGATTACATCGCTGGAATTATTTTTTTATTTATTTTTATTTTTAATAAAGGACTTGTCCCAAGCTGTGTACTGTGGTTTTTAAAAATGTTGACACTTTTTTTGTGAAATGGTAGTGGTACAATGTACCCCTTACCAATTCCCATAGGGGGGCTGGGATCTGGGGGTCCCCTTTGTTAAAGGGGACTTCCAGATTCCGATAAGCCCCCCGCCCGCAGACCCCCACAACCACCGGGCAAGGTTTGTGGGGATGAGGACCTTGTCCCCATCAACATGGGGACATCCTCCCCATGTTGAGGACATGTGGACTGGTACGGTTCAGGAGGAGGGTGCTCTCTTGTCCCCCCCTCTTTTCCTGTGGCCTGCCAGGTTGCATGCTCAGATAAGGGTCTGGTATGGATTTTTGGGGGAACCCCATGCCATTTTTTTTTCACGGGGTTCCCCTTAAAATCTATACCAGACCTGAAGGGTCTGGTATGCATTTTGAGGGGGACCCTTACGCCGTTTAAAAAAAAAATTGTTGCAGGGTTCCCCTTAATATTCATACTAGACCTGAATGGCCTGATATGGAATTTGGGGGAACCCCCACACATTTTTTTTACATTTTGGTTCGGGGTTCCCCTTAATATTCATACCAGACCCAAAGGGCCTGGTAATGGACTGGGGGGGAACCCATGCCATTTTTTTCAATGACTTTTATCTGTATTGCTGGGACCGGACAATTCATTATGGCCACGAGTAGTTTTAAATTACTTTTTTTCCTTTAGAAATGTCATTTTGTGCAGGGACTGTTATAAACACGGGAAACATGCGCTACTTTACAGGCATACTATAGACACCCCTAAGGTACGAAATTTCAAGGAATATTTCACTTTTATTGTTTCGCTTTAAGCATTATTAAAATCACTGCTCCCGAAAAAACTTTTTTTGCATTGGTACATGTCCCCTGGGGCAGGACCCAGGTCCCCAAGCACTTTTTATGACAATAACTTGCATATTAACCTTTAAAATGAGCACTTTTGATTTTTCATGTTCGTGTCCCATAGACTTTAACGGTGTTCGCGTGTTCAAACTAATTTTTTGCCTGTTCGCATGTTCTGCTGCAAACCGAACCGGGGGGTGTTCGGCTCATCCCTATTGATTAGTTTTAATGCACAGCTGGACCAGATTATGCACTCTCCAGTTTTAGTAATTAACCCCCATGGTTCTTGCAGATGGCTGACTCAAAAGACCCTGTAACGCCCCATGGACGCTGGGCATTTTCTTTTCTCTTCTGAATGCCAGAGCTCTTACCAGGAGAAAAGCCTAAAATATATACATGAATGTAGGAGCATTTAGGTGAGTGTAGGCGCATTAAGCATTTGGGTGTTAATGGACTCCATGCCAATGAATAGTAACTTATTCATGCCGTTGAAATGCATTAATGTTCAAACGCACCTAAAGGCTCCTAGTGTTTAGGTGCATTTAGACCTGTTTAGGCAGATCTAGCATTTTCTCAGCTCAAAAGTTTCTCTCCTGAATGCGCTAGCAGTGGTGGCCCATCCATAGAGGGCACACGGGCGCCTCCTCCCCTATCCACGCATCCGGCCCCCTGATGTACATATCAGTGGCGCCGGACCATGGATTCCAATGCGTGGTGGGTGTTTTTTTAAGCATCTGATTTCAGAAAGAAGGCTCTAATAGGCTTTAAAAAAGGATGGCTTCGGAGCACAGAGCATTGCGCTCTAAGGCCACCCAGTTGTGTGACCATAGCGAATGATTTTTTGTTATTATCACACTAAAGTTCCTTCCCGCCAATCAGGAGGCAGGTCTGTGAGACCTGTTTCGAGATTGGACAAAGCGTCAGGTGATCCTATTGGATGCCTAGCGCTTTGGCGGAAGAGGAGACACGGCGGAGGAAGCTGGAAGCTGGAGGAGCGGACACCAGAGCTGCCGCGGCTGCTGCTCACACTCCAGGAGAGGACACCACAGCCCGCCACTTGAGCGGGTAAGTGATGGACCGCTTGCGGGCAGGGGGTGCTGTTTCAGTGCCGTGTCACGATGCCGGGGAGGTGTTGTTTGTTTGCCATCCCCCCAAAAGAAGGAACCCACCAGGCACCACTGTGCGCTAGTGAGGTTTTTTTGCAGCCTGTATATGTTCTTCTTCTAATATTCACAGGCTAACAGAAGTGATTTTACAGGCTGAAAAAACACCTGCATTTTTTTAAGTCCAGTGTGCATGAGGCCTAAAAAAATGTCACATTTCACTTTTCATATGCTGCCTTCCACAGATAAACAAGGGCAAATTTATGTGCATCATTTTATAAATAGTTAGAGGGTAAATCTTGACACTGAAAATTGTGGCAGATTTGATTTAGCACTGTTAGTCAATCAATACATGTATGTGTCATATCTACATATTTGATACTTTATTAATATCCATTATCCTTATACCAGTTTGATTGATGTACCTGACCATATACAACATTTCTGTGGAGAAAGTGAGTAAAGCCGCGTACACACGATCGGTTTTACCGATGAAAACAGTCCGATGGATTTTTTTCATCGGACAAACCGATCGTGTATGGGCCCCATCTGTCTTTTTTCCATCGGTGTCAAAAAATAGAACATGTTTTAAATTTTTCCGAAGGATAAAAAACCGATAGCAAATTCCGGTCGTCTATGGGCAAGTCCATCGGTTAAAATACCCACGCATGCTCAGAATCAAGTCGACGCAGGCTCAGAAGCATTGAACTTAATTTTTCTCGGCTCATCGGAGTGTTTTATGTCACCGCGTTTGGAACGGTTGGTTTTTTGACTGATGGTGTGTAGGCAAGATACTGGGCAAGATACTGATGGAAGTCAGCTTCATCGGTTTTCCGATGGAAAAATCCATCGGTTTAAAAATCATAGGAAATCCGATCGTGTGTACAGGGCTTAAGGCTTCTACATCTTTGTCTTTCCCATAATTCTGTAAATACACTCTTAGGGCAAATTCAGACATCTCCAGTGCAGCATTTTTCAGGAAGGCACTCGTTACCAGCAAGTATGTAGAGGCACATTATATGGCTTAGCATAGTGTGGTGCTATTTGTTGTTAATAGCATCCCAACACATTAAACTAATGCCCCGTACACACGATCGGATTTACCGTCGGGATAAACTCAGACGGATTTTACCAACGGAATTCCGTTCAAGCTGTCTTGCATACACACTGTCGCACCAAATTCCGACCGTCAAGAAAGCAGTGACGTACAACACTACAACGAGCCGAGAAAAATTAAGTTCAATGCTTCCGAGCATGCGTTGACTTGATTCTGAGCATGCGTGGTTTTTTCTCCATCGGAGTTCCCTACAGACGAACGGAATAAAAAAAAAAAAAAAAAAAAAGAGAACATGTTCTCTTTCCAACTCCGTCGGAATTTCCAACAGAAAAAAGTCTGATGGGGCACACACACGGTCGGAATATCTGATGAAAAGATTCTGTCTGAGTTTTTCCTTCGGAAATTCTGATCGTGTGTACTTCCCTGAGGCACGTGTAGCAGTGCTCCAGTAACACACTACCGTGCTTTGTGGTGCATGTCCATTTTTAGGTCTGTTTGGTGTGTTGTCTGTACATTCATTAGCATGGGCTGCTTTAATGCAAAGCACTCTGTGTGACATAACACATGTCAACTTGAGTGCATTAACCTGATAAACTGTAACAGACAAGTCTGGATAGGCCCTCATTATAAATGTGTGATCCATAGTGCTTGGGGCAGAATTAGCAGGGCATTCACTTAAATATATAAACAATTCAATAACATACATAATTCTTCAAGCCATAATTGTTTCATAACCCAATAAATTGCAAATTGTGCATTTGGGACAAGCATTATAAATTTTAAGTTGTAATAGTTTTTCTGACTGATACTTAACACTTGCATAATGTTAGCTTGGTCTGGGTTAGCCATACAGTCCTGCAGCAGTAATCTGACTTGTGTTTTGCTGCTTACCTCTTTTGTGTTTGTGTACTTTTGGATTATGTGTTGATAGTATATGTAATTCAATTTGCATGATGTATTTTAACTCAATATAATTTATAAAACAAAAAAAAAAAAAAAGTTATGCTTACAAACCAGCCAGCTGTCACCCTTATGTAAATTATTCATCATCTAGATTAATTGTGATACAGCTCTAAACATCTTGGCTTGATTTTTTTAAATTTGCTACCACATTTGTAATGATATATTTAGCAGCACACACTATGAGCATTCCCCTGCTATGAACCTGCTTCCTATTTTTGTACAGCTCCTCATGATTCCCTATGTGCAATTGATGAGCACAGTTTACCAGTCATGCTTTGGAATATGAGCACGCTCTTTCCTTTATTCATAGTAGGGAGAAAATAGTTTCTTCACTGGAAACCTGAAATGCAGAAGGCAGGAAACTATGAGCCTCTGTTGAAGAGATGATGTAATGGATTGCATGTCTTACCATCGATATACCCTGTGTAACGGGGCGTTAAATTTAGGGGGAGTGTCTGAGTGGTAATTAGGCTCAGATACACTGATTGTTAGGGCTAATGGACCATTTCTGTCCATGGGAGATGGTGTTGGTGTGCAGTTCCCTGTGGCCTACAGGTGGCGCTGTTGCCGTAGGCCAGGGTTGAACCACTGATACAAGGCTGTGCCTTTTTTGTCCCCTTTCGGCAGCAGTACGGCGGGGAACCTGCTGTGCCTGTCGGGAGAGGGTATAAAAGGGGGCGGCCATCTTCCATTGGGGTCGTCGTTCGTGGGTCCGCGCCCAGGCACCTTCAGCCTGGGTGGGTGTGTTATCTCCGGGTGCCCTAGGCCAGGAGGCCTTGTTCCTGTTCCATCCCAGACACATTCAGTCTGGGGTGAGGTACTATTTTCAAAGGCCCGGGGCCCAGCAACCTTCGGCTGGGGTCCGCTAGGGATCGAGAGCTCCCAGGGTGCCGCCTTGCGAGGGCACCCATATCTGAGATAAGGAGGCCAGGGAGGTAACCCTTTCCGAAGACCCAGCGCAGAGTCGTGGTGACGGTGAGGGCCTCTGGTAACTCTCCGGAGGGATGGTTTTCTCCTTTACATGGGCCGAATACTTCAAGAAGGTAGTTCACCAAGTCAGTGGCAGTGACTTCATAGGGCAAGGCCCTATTCACCAGGCCTGTGGCAGAGACCAACCTCACGTTCTGTGGCAGAGATCGTGCGCCAAGGCTGTTCGTGAAACCTGAACAGTCTGAGGAAATCATTTGAGTTTGTGCCTGGACCTCCTCCCACCTAAGCTGTCCTGTGTCTTGTTCCAACCTGTCTGCTGTTAAAGAGACTATTTGTTATCCAGTGTGAAATAAATATAGAAGTTGGACTTTCAGTTGGTGTGGACAGTTACATTACTGGGGAGAAATAAAGACTTGCATCTATTCAAGGTAGAGGTGAGGATCATCCTCGGGAGGATTCAACTCCAGCCGCAGGCAGGCCGGAAACTAACACTGCTCAACCTCCTCACACAGGAGGGTACGGGCTTGTGATGCGGTGTGCCTCTCTCTGCCTGCGAGGAGCCTAATTAGATGCAGGTAAAGACAGGGGTTTTGTGCGCTACAACTGTTTTACAGTGCCCTGAAACAGTATTCATACCCCTTGAAATTTTCCACATTTTGTCATGTTACAACCGTAAATGTATTTTATTGGGTTTTTTGTGATAGACCAACACAAAGTGGCACATAATTGTGAAGTGCAAGGAGATAAATATCTGAAAAGTGTGACGTGCATATGTATTCAGCCCCCTTTGCTCTGATATCCCTAACTAAAATCTAGTGGAATTGATTGCCTTCAGAAGCCACCTAATTAGGAAATAGAGTCCACCTGTGTGTAATTTAATCTCAGTATAAATACAGCTGTTCTGTGAAGCCCTCAGAGGTTTGTTAGAGAACCTTAGTGAACAAACAGCATTATGAAGGCTAAGAAACACACCAGACAAGTCAGGGATAAAGTTGTGGAGAAGTTTAAAGCAGGGCTAGGTTATAAAACAAATATCCCAAGCTTTGAACACCTCACGGAGCACTGTTCAATCCATCATCAGAAAATGGAAAGAGTATGGCACAACTGCAAACCTACCAAGACATGGCTGTCCACCTAAACTGACAGGGCAGGCAAAGAGAGTATTCATCAGAGAAGCAGTAAAAAACAAGGGTAGTAGCCGCGCTAAGATGACCATTAAATAAATTGAATATATCACTTATACCAATAAATAAAAAAGTGATCCTAAATATAGAATAATTTGTGAACAAACAGTGATATGACACCAGATATTCATTGAAAAATAAACAATCAACACAGTGACATGAAAAATTGAGTGAAGGTGACAAAAAAACAGTCCAATATTTAATGAAGATCAAAAAATTGAGGGGTCATGCATAAGTGGAATATCATCAGAGAAGCAGCCAAGAGGCCGTTGGTAACTGTGGAGGAGCTGCAGAGATCCACAGCTCAGGTGGGAGAATCTGTCTACAGGACAACTATTAGTCGTGCACTCCACAAATTTGGCCTTTATGGAAGAGTGGCAAGAAGAAAGCTATTGTTGAAAGAAAGCCGGGAAAACTAACACTGCACATCACCCTGAACACACCATCCCCACCGTGAAACATGGTGGTGGTAGCAGCAACATGCTGCGGGGATGCTTTTATTCAGCAGGGAACACTGGTCAGAGTTAATGGTAAGATGGATAAAGCCAAATACAGGGCAATCTTAGAAGAAAACCTGTTATGCCCTGTACACACGATCGGATTTCCGATGGAATAAAATCCGATGGATATTTCTGTCGGAAATCGGATGAAGCTGACTTTCATCAGTCTTGCCTACACACCATCAGACAAAATTCCGACCGTCCAAAACGCGGTGACGTAAAACACTCCACGAGCCGAGAAAAATGAAGTTCAATGCTTCTGAGCATGCGTCGACTTGATTCTGAGCATGCGTGGGTTTTTTCACCGATGGACGATCGGAATTTGCTATCGTTTTTTTTTCCATCAGTAAAATTTAAAACATGTTCTATTTTTTTACACCGATGGAAAAAAGACCGATGGGGTCCCCACACGATCGTTTTTTCCGATGGAAAAAGTCCATCGGTCTTTTTTCATAGGAAAAAACTATCGTGTGTACATGGCATTAGAGTCTGCAAAAGATTTAAAAATGGAGCGGAGGTTCACCTTCCAGCAGGGCAACGACCCTAAACATACAGCCAGAGCTACAATGTGTGCAGCGGGGTATGTTAGGACAAGTCTGATCATTGGAAGAGAACATGCTGAGTTCCCAGCGGAGCTAGGGAACTGACCACAGTGTGTTCTCCTGCTTAGTCTGGTCAGTTTTAATAGGAAAGCAGAGAGACTGGCAGGAACACCGGGGTTTTTACATAAAGGAAGCAATACAAAGAGAACAGGATACTTTCTCATACAAGTACATGGTACAGCAGACACATATCAGGAATATGAAGTGTAGGGGTAACAAACGCTTTAACCATTTCACTGCAAGAGCTGTTTTTGTGGGGTTTTTTTGCACACAAAATAATTTTAGACCTGGGATTACTTAAAGTCCTCAAAGATTGTATATTTTCTAAAAGCAAACACCCTGGAAAAAAAATAGCAGTAGTTCAAATTTTTTGGTCACACAAAAATTAGAGCTATTGTTTATGACGTACAAATTTCAGTAAAATACACACTTAAGTTAATTTTAGGCCACACAAATGCAAATTATTACCCATTTTTTGGTAAAATTTAAAGTATGAGGCTGCGCCGAGTAAATAGATACCCAGTATGTCAAGCCTTAAAATTGTTTGCTCAGTGAAAAAAACCTTTGGTACTCTAAATTTTCCATAGGTATTGCTTTAAAAGCCCCTGCAGGTCATCAATTAAGAGTTAACCATTAATAAGGGGCCTATAATTATTTCTCCCGCTCTGACTAGCACAGCTATATGTAATGTGTGTAGCACAATGGATGTTTTTATGGAAAAGTACCCCCGATGTCTGTGTTTACATTCATGTGGGTATATGTGGTGGTGGGTGGCTCAAAAATGTTTTTTGGAGGGGTGGAGTGCTTGGGTGTTGCTTTCATTTTCTGCACTTTTTTCCATTAAACTATATTTTTAATCACATAGACGACAAAAGTTTCACTTTTTTGGTGACAGATTTTCTTTACAGCGCTTCTAGGTTCTTTGTAGGAAGGGGAGATCAGTAAATGGACATTCACTTACGGCAAATGGAGACAGCACCAAAAAGGTTAAAGCTGGACTCTGGGCATAAAAGGTAGGAGGAAAGGAAGGGAAAAATGAATTTTAAAGGCAACGTAGATTTTAAACATTTTTAAAAACTACACTTTATTTGGTTTTGTACAAAAAAAAGAAGTGTGAAAACACATTTGGTTCAATAATGTGACATCAAGCGGTATAGTCAATTTTAAATAATCAGCTTTGAAGGAAAGGGTCTGACAAAACTTGCTTTATGCAAGAAATTGAGTGTGCATTTACAAAAAACAAAACAAAAAAAAAAACGGAAGTTATTAAGGAACTATAAAGTACAGATTATGTAGATATTTATATTCAAAAAGGGACTGTTTTTTTTCTCCATCTGACTCATTGCTGATGCTCAGTTCAAAACAAGGTAACCCAAGGTCTCGAGAAATTCTCAAATACTGCAATTTTATATTTTCTTATAGTTAGTACTTTTCCATAATTATAGTGTATTTGAACCAGTTTGACATTTTCAGATGTATTAGGTGCTAGAATATGTTTCCAGTGATAGTAAATCTTGCTGTCAGAAGGATATGAGTAAACACTGTACAAAATCATGGAGGGAAGTCATTTATTCCCAAGTTTAAAATGGCTAATGTGAGGTTAGGTCATGTAAGGACCCCTACTTTATTATTATTATAATACAGAATTTATACAGCACCAACAGTTTGCGCAGCGCTTTACAACATGAGGGCAGACAGTGCAGTTACATGCTCATTAGAGCTTACAATCTAGGAGGGAGGGTCAAGTCAGTGATTCAAAAGGTAATAGCTGAGAAAATGGAGAAAATGAAAGTACAGTTGTTATGTGGGGGCAGGATAGGCTTCTCTGAAGAGATGGGTTTTCAGGGATTATCTAAAAGCAAACAGAGTAGAAGATAATCAAACAGATTGGGGTAGGGAGTTCCATAGGATGGGAGAGGTACAGGAAAAAAGTCTTGAAGGCGAGAGTGGGAGGAGGTGACAAGGGAGCTAGAGAGCAGGAGGTCTTGGGAGGAACAAAGAGAACGATTTGGTTGGTATTTTGAGACTAGGCTAGTGATGTAGCTGAGGGCAGAGTTGTGGATGGCTTTGTACAGTGCCTTGCAAAAGTATTCACCCCCTTGACATTTTTCGTGTTTTGTTGCCTCACAACCTGGAATTAACATGGATTGTTTGGGGATTTGCATAATTTAATTTACAGAACATGCCCACAACTTATTCAACCCCCTAAAATCAATACTTTGTAGAGCCACCTTTTGCCGCCATCACAGCTCCAAGTCCCTATGAGCTTGCCTCATCTTACCACTGGGATTTTTGCCCATTCCTCCTTGCAAAACTGCTCCAGCTCCTTCAAATAGGATGGTTTGCACTTGTGAACAGCAATCTTTAAGTCTGACCACAGATTTTCTATTGGATTGAGGTCTGGGCTTTGACTAGGCCATTCCAACACATTTACATGTTTCCCCTTAAACCACTTAAGTGTTGCTTTAGCAGTGTGTTTGGGGTCATTGTCCTGCTGGAAGGTGAACCTCCGTCCTAGCCTCAAATCACACACAGAGTGGTACAGGTTTTTCTCAAGAATATCCCTGTATTTAGCACCATCCATCTTTCCCTCAACTCTGACCAGTTTCCCAGTCCCGACTGCTTAAAAACATTCCCACAGGATGATGCTGCCACCACCATGTTTCACTGTGGGGATGGTGATGTTTTGGGTATGCGCCAAACATAGCATTTTCTTTGATGGCCAAAAAGTAAAATTTTAGTCTCACCAGACCAGAGCACCTTCCTCCATACTTTTTGGGAGTCTCCCACGTGCCTTTTCGCAAACTCAAAACGTGCCATTTTGTTTTTTGCTGAAAGTAATGGCTTTCTTCTGGCCACTCTGCCATAAAGCCCAAATCTATGGAGCGTACGGCTTATTGTCGTCCTATGTACAGATACTCCAGTCTCTGCTGTGGAACTCTGCAGCTCCTCCAGGGTTACCTTAGGTCTCTGTGCTGCCCCTCTGATTAATGCCCTCCTTGCCCGGTCCTTGAGTTTTGGTGTGTGTCTCTCTCTTGGCAGGTTTGCTGTTGGCCATGTTCTTTCCATTTGGTTATGATAAATTTGATGAAAAAGAGAAGAAAGTGACTTCTGGAAGCAGCACTCCGATTAAAAAGCCTTTATTCCAAAAAGGTTCAGGAAACAAAACACACTGCACGACACAGCAAACTGATCACATCTGGCTAACGCGTTTCACACTATTGTAGTGCTTACTCATATGATAAATTTGATGGTGCTCCTAGGCATCATCAAAGATTTGGATATTATTTTATACCCTAACCCTGACTTGTACTTCTCAACAACATTGTCCCTTGCTTGTTTGGAGAGTTCCTTGGTCTTCATGGCAGTGTTTTGTTAGTAGTGCCTCTTGCTTGGGTGTTGCAGCCTCTGGGGCCTTTAAAAAAGGTGTGTATATGTAATGACAGATCATGTGACACTTAGATTGCACACAGGTGGACATCCTTTCACTAATTATGTGACTTCTGAAGGAAATTGGTTGCACCAGAGCTTTTTATGGGCTTCATAACAAAGGGGGTGAATACATACGCACATGCCAATTATCAGTTTTTTATTTCTGAAAAATTGTTTTATGTATATATTTTTCAAATTTTACTTCACCAACTTAGACTATTGTGTTCTGATCCATCACATAGAATTCAGATTAAAAAAACATTGAACTAAAGGCTGTAATGTAACAAAATAGGTAAAAAGCCAAGGGGTGGGTGAACACTTTTGCAAGGCACTGTAAGTGTAATGGATATGATTAAGGTGTTATGATAAAATGCCTATTTCAACATGTAATATATATTTTATTGCTATTGCTTATCAGCCTTGACTTTACTCAAAGATAGCTGCTGGCTCACCACTCCCTTATTGCGAAACTGAACTGCAAAGAGTTAAGAATTGTAACGGCACCCCAAATGCGAGAGGGGTTAACGCCGTTTAGGATATTCCCTTTCCGAACACAAGGCAGCTACCGACACTCCACAGTCGGGCGAATGAGACCCATAATGGTAATTCCCCCCTAATAACGAGACAAAGCTCTGTTGTTAGGTTTCCAGCAGGTCTGACAATCTTTATTGAGAAAGCAGGCTCTTATATACACTAAAAGAATACTGTAGTCCAAATGAACAATGACCCAACTCCACCCACAACATCACACAATGGTTACATAACGAGCCCCCAATACACATTATTCTGACATCCCTTAGCAGACAACAGGTGAGTTAATTAACTAATCCCTTTATACAATTACAGAGTTAATTATCACAATCCACAATGAAAAGATCTTTAGAAGTTAGCCTGGACTCATTTACATTACACAGGCAGCCAGGTGCTTGGAGGTGATGACATTAACATCTTTCAATTAACCTGTTGTGTTCAGAATCAACAACCAGTAAATAGTTCTTTACAGATATCCTGGGGAATATTGTGGATTAATATTAAAGACCCATTTTAAAGCAATCCAAGACATATTCTCAATGTCCATTATTTTCTGGCTCATACTTTCTAAGAACTTCTGGGTTCCACGGGCCCACCCATTACAAGAATATTGTGCCTCCTCTACAAGACCACACCCAAGACACAACGCAACATCAGTATCTCGGGAGGAAGTTACCCTATATGTTTATGATATATGTCTATGATCAATTGCTAACCCCTATATGGACATAAGTCAGCTAAAATGCTTACACATTGTCACAACATTATGTTTTGCATATGTCTTGCCTTGTCTGACACAAGTGTCCGGCAGCTTATAAAATCTGTGAAAAGAGGAACAAATAAAGAGAAGCAACTTTACACTGAACCTATGTGTGTTTCAGCGTGGATTTCTTCAAGTGTGCACACTTCATACCATATCTGGCCGGGGCAGATATAAAATTCGGAAAGTTCTGTCCGGTCCAAAACATAAGTTGTTGTTAGTATTTTGAATTTAATTGGTTGGGTGAGTGGGAGCCAATGGAGTGATTGACACAGAGGAGTAGCAGACACTGAGCGGTCGGTAAGGTGGATGAGCCTGGCAGCACCATTCATGACGGACTGAAGGGGGATAGCCTATGTAAAGGTAAGCCAATGAGGAATGAGTTGCAGTAGTCCAAGCGGGAGATGACCAGGCAGTATATTAGGAGCTTAGTGGTGTCATTGGTTAGAAAGGGGCATATTTTGGACATGTTGCAGAGGGTGAGGCAGCAAGATTTAGATAGTGATTGGTAGACATGTGCACACTGAAATATTTTGTTTCGGAATTTTGTTTTCGTCCGAAAAATACATTTATATAGTTACTCCCGAAATTCGTTTTTATTTATTTAATTTTTCGTTAGAAATTGCATTCGTCCGAAAATCTGAATTAATTAAGGTCAAATCTGTCATTGAAGGCTTATGGTGTCTGTCGAATGTTCAAAAAAGATTTGACGGAGCAGCGAAACTGTACGACGCCGCAATCATACATTTCCGGTTGAATGTTCCGCCTACAAGCTATAGTAGAATTCTAATGTTGTATGACTAGTAATAATTATATTTATTAATTACTATTACTAGTCAACCAACATTAGAATTCTTCTATAGCCTATGGGCGGATGCATTTGACCGGAAATGTACAATTGCAGCGTCGTACAGTTTAGCTGCACCGTGGAATCTTCTAACTTTCGACAGACACCATAAGCCTTCAATGACAGATTCTACGTTTGTATGTTTTTCAATGATTTGTCGAATCTTTGTCGTTCATGTTAAATTGTCAAGTTAGTTCTAGCTATTTTACTGCTCCTCCTCTTTGGTTACAATCAGCCAATAACATTCATCATCATCATAATTATTTTTATTTTACTTCCCCCACCCAATTCCAGCAGCGATCTTTTCTCTCTATAATGTCAAATCTTTTCTCTCTATAATGTTGAATCTTTTCTCTCTATGTCGAATCATTTCTCTCTATGTAGAATAATCTTGGACTAATAGAGTTAAGGTTAGGCACATTCGACCGCAGGTTCGATAGACACAGATTGTTATTGTCAGCGTCACGTCGAATCTCCTATTTATATCGAACTGTTGTCGCAACGAAAACGAAAATACAGCATTTGTTTATGTCGGATCTTTCGGTTTTCGGATTCTGTGCTTTCGTTTTCGTTTGTTAAAATGATAACGAAAATACCTGAAATTCGGACGAAAATGCATTCGGACGAAAACAAATGCATATGTCTAGTGATTGGATGTGGGACCGAAAGGATAGTTCATCGTCCAGGATTACACCTAGAACCTTGGCATGCGGTGATGGGCAGATAGTTGTGCCATCGATCTTGACAGAGAGATCAGAGGAAGGGGCATGTGGGGGAGGGAAAATTATGAGCTCGGTTTTGGATAGGTTGAGTTTGACATCCAGGCTGATATGTCTGTTAGTAAATTAGTTATACGTGAGGAGACTGTGGGAGTGAGTGGAGGGGCAGAGAGATACATTTGGGTGTCATCAGTGTAGAGCTGGTATTGGAAGCCATGGGATGCTATCAGCTGGCCCAGGGAGAAGGTGTAGATGGAGAATAGGAGAAGTCCAAGAACAGAACCTTGGGGGACCCCTACAGAGAAAGGAAAAGGAGAGGAGGAGGTAGAATTGTAAGTCACACTAAAGGTGCAGTTTGATAAATTGAAGGAGAACCAGCAAAGAATACAGGCACAGAGACCATAGACGTGAAGTTTTTTGGAGGTGGTGGTCAACTGTATCAAAGGCAGCAGAAAGGTCCAGGAGTAGGAGTACAGAATATTGTCCATTGGTTTTGGCCATTAGTAGATAGTTTGTTAGTCTTAGGAGGGTGGTTTCTGTGAAGTGTTGAGGGCGAAATCCAGACTGAAAGGAATCAGGAAGGTTAGTCACAGTGAGGGGGTCGCACAGTTGGTTGTAAACCAGATGTTCAAGAAGTTTGGATAAAAAGGGGATAACTTGAAATATTTTTCACCAGAAGCTGTTAGGATTCTCACGGGACCATAAAGTGTGCACCAAATTGCTTATTTGTCCACAGCCTCTTACCTCTATTGTAGGTTTTTGGGATAAGTGGTGTAAAATTTGGGTGAAAAAATCTGCATTCAAAAGATCTAATTCCTCAGTCAGCTCTTTGAACTGCTTTAGTTAGGAGTATGAATACAGATTATGTATGAAATTAATACCATTTGAACACAAATTTTGGATAGATAGTTGTGGTGGGAGAAATTTAAAGATGATTATTGGCTTTGGAAGGGATTGTGTTTGGGTGCTCATATTACATATAGAATTACAAGGATGAATGTCTGTATGATCAGAAATACTTTTTAAGGAAACATTTTTCCATGCATCAGACGTTAAGCAGGAGTAGAGACTGTTTCTAGGGACTAAGCACTGTGCTATGTCAAACCATAACATTTCTGGGGGAAGGCTTTAAAGGGAAGCATGGCCCAAGCTTGTTTGGTCATACTTCCCATATGGATCACAGGAGTGCACTTACGCTTGCACTCCTGTGACCCAGAATCAGCCAACAGCGGGCTTAAGTTCTGGATGTATCCCGACAATAATGTTGTGATCCACCCAGATGCCTGACCGGCAGCACACCGCTGAGAGCTAGTTATTCCCATCCCTCTCCTGCCCAACACTCCAGTGAAGGCTGGTGGGGCAGAGCAGAGAGTGGTGATAATAACCACACTCTTCTCAGAGTGGACCCAGGAACTGAGCAATCAACAGTCATATGATTGCTCAGTTGTCAGGCTTAGAGCCAGTGGAAAACAGCTGTAGCATCACAGTAAAACTGGGCTATACAGGTGAGTATTTATGTTTGTTTTTTTGTTTTATGTTTTCCATTTCCCACAAGCTCTTTTAAGCCAGTATTTGAGTTGGCCTAAAAGCTCAGCCACATAATAATCCATAAGATTATCATAGCCCATTGTTCCTGACTTTCTGTGTATGATCAACTGTAAGTGTGTATATCTTGCGCTGCCATTTTGATAGATACATTGTTTAATTGTTGAGTGTAAAGTATTAAAGTAAGAGGGAGAATGGGTTTTGGCAGTGTTCTAAATAAGTAAAGAATCTGAGGCAATGCCAGCATTTTAAAGGAGGCTAATTGTCCTTGCCAATATAGTTCATGCTTAGCTAACTGAAAAAGTTATTTTCTATGCTTACGTAAGAAGCCTTTGCAGTTTTGTTCTACTAGGAAAGAGGCGGTGTTAGAGTAATTCCTAAATATGATATCCCTGAGTTACGCCACATATAGGAAAAGCTAGTTTGAAGATGCTATAAGGTCTGCTGCTGCATCAACACCAAGATTTAAAATATACGATTTCATGGAATTTACCTTATAGTAGGAAATATTGCTGAACAGGTTCAAGTAATGATTGGCTGCAGTGAGGGAAGTAGCTGAATTTGAAAGTATAGGATAAAATCATCTGCAAAGAGATTTATTTTATGATGTCTGTGATTGAATTTGAAGACAGCGATATTTGGGTGGGACTGAACGGATTCTGCCAAAGGTTCAGTTAAGAGTTAAGACTGCATTATGGTCTCATGTCTACTTGCTAAACATGGTGGTGCAAACCCAAGAGAGATAACCTGGGGCCAATTGCAGCAAAGTGTTCCTGAGATCATTAGGCCCATCACCACCACCAAGATCTCTGATAAAGACTAACTCATGCATAGATTCTGGGCCCAGGGAGAGCCTGCACCACTTGCCAGAGGATAACCTAACATCTGAAATATATAGATTACCGTATTTATCGGCATATAACATGCACAGGCGTATAACACGCACCCTAACTTTAAGAGGGAAGTTTCAGGAAAAAATCTTTCCACAGCCCCCTGCGTATAACAAGCAGGCACAGTTTACCCTCTATTTTCAGGGTAAAAAAGTGAGTGTTATATGCCAATAAATACAGTAATTATCTTGAACAAATTATGTCCCATGTCCTACTGGCTACTGCTTAGTGTAAATCTACCCTGCAAAGACTCCACATATTCCCATAGTGATGATTTCCCAGCACTTTAGGGTTTAAGATCAGTGGATACGAATGTGAAGCATTGGCATTGATCACCTTTGCCCATTCACCAAACTCATACAATTTTTTTCATAATGAAAAGTGCTCTGTAATTGGAGGAGGCAGATCCTGCTATTTATCCACCCATCCTCCATTCACAGAATGCTCTGGATGAGTTTTATGAATGGGAAGGAGAGGAAAGGGGTAGTTGAGCTGTGGTAGTGCTTCACATTTGTAGCTGTTGATCCTAAACCCTGAGGCACTGGAAGATCAGAACTGTGGGAGGTATCTAAAGTCACTGCAGGGAAGATTTCTATATAAGCAGCGGTCAACAAGACATAGGATGTGCAATTTGATATAGGTAAGTTATGTCCCTGGTGCTCCATAGCCAAAAGATTGTACTAAACTTCAGCTTTAATAATACCACTACCAATAATGACTACTGTGTCAACAGTAGTTGATATATTTAGATATATTAATAATTAATATGAAGGTAATAAGGATATACATTTGATATACAGTATACATGTACAATATCCTATAGATATATGCATAGCAATTTTATAACAGGGAAAAATAAAATCATAAGATACAAATGAGATAGACAGGTGAATTCGTTTTGTTGCTGATTGGTTGGTAAGTTGAGCTTGGATAATCTGTGTGTTTTTTATTGACATGCGTCCGCCCATCCAGTGCTCCTTGCTGTGAAGACCAGTCATAGATGAGGGCAGTGACATTTTTGTTATATGTATTGTTGTCATTGTGGTCAGGCAACGCACTAGCACCTTTGCTTCCATGTGCTGGGTGTTTAGTGTGCTCCTGCCCCTTTAATGGAGGGTGGGCTCCCCCCAGTCACCTGCCCTATATCTATCCATCAGCATACATGTGCTTCCATTGAGGAGACCTTAAATTTTAGAGTTAGGACTGCAGCATACAGGGAGCCTTGACGCGGCCTGCAGCTTACACATGTATTTGCAAATGCGTGCAACTAAACCCCTGTTTTTAAACGCACTGTTAGACAGGTGAATTTGTTTTGTTGCTGATTGGTTGGTAAGTTGAGCTTGGATATTCTGTGTGTTTTTTATTGACATGCGTCTGCCCATCCAGTGCTCCTTGCTGTGAAGACCAGTCATAGATGAGGGCAGTGACATTTTTGTTATATGTATTGTTGTCATTGTGGTCAGGCAACGCACTAGCACCTTTGCTTCCATGTGCTGGGTGTTTAGTGTGCTCCTGCCCCTTTAATGGAGGGTGGGCTCCCCCCAGTCACCTGCCCTATATCTATCCATCAGCATATATGTGCTTCCATTGAGGAGACCTTAAATTTTAGAGTTAGGACTGCAGCATACAGGGAGCCTTGACGCGGCCTGCAGCTTACACAAGTATTTGCAAATGCGTGCAACTAAACCCCTGTTTTTAAACGCACTGTTAGACAGGTGAATTTGTTTTGTTGCTGATTGGTTGGTAAGTTGAGCTTGGATATTCTGTGTGTTTTTTTATTGACATGCGTCCGCCCATCCAGTGCTCCTTGCTGTGAAGACCAGTCATAGATGAGGGCAGTGACATTTTTGTTATATGTATTGTTGTCATTGTGGTCAGGCAACACACTAGCACCTTTGCTTCCATGTGCTGGGTGTTTAGTGTGCTCCTGCCCCTTTAATGGAGGGTGGGCTCCCCCCAGTCACCTGCCCTATATCTATCCATCAGCATACATGTGCTTCCATTGAGGAGACCTTAAATTTTAGAGTTAGGACTGCAGCATACAGGGAGCCTTGACGCGGCCTGCAGCTTACACATGTATTTGCAAATGCGTGTAACTAAACCCCTGTTTTTAAACGCACTGTTAGACAGGTGAATTTGTTTTGTTGCTGATTGGTTGGTAAGTTGAGCTTGGATACTCTGTGTGTTTTTTATTGACATGCGTCCGCCCATCCAGTGCTCCTTGCTGTGAAGACCAGTCATAGATGAGGGCAGTGACATTTTTGTTATATGTATTGTTGTTGTCATTGTGGTCAGGCAACGCACTAGCACCTTTGCTTCCATGTGCTGGGTGTTTAGTGTGCTCCTGCCCCTTTAATGGAGGGTGGGCTCCCCCCAGTCACCTGCCCTATATCTATCCATCAGCATACATGTGCTTCCATTGAGGAGACCTTAAATTTTAGAGTTAGGACTGCAGCATACAGGGAGCCTTGACGCGGCCTGCAGCTTACACATGTATTTGCAAATGCGTGCAACTAAACCCCTGTTTTTAAACGCACTGTTAGACAGGTGAATTTGTTTTGTTGCTGATTGGTTGGTAAGTTGAGCTTGGATATTCTGTGTGTTTTTTATTGACATGCGTCCGCCCATCCAGTGCTCCTTGCTGTGAAGACCAGTCATAGATGAGGGCAGTGACATTTTTGTTATATGTATTGTTGTCATTGTGGTCAGGCAACGCACTAGCACCTTTGCTTCCATGTGCTGGGTGTTTAGTGTGCTCCTGCCCCTTTAATGGAGGGTGGGCTCCCCCCAGTCACCTGCCCTATATCTATCCATCAGCATACATGTGCTTCCATTGAGGAGACCTTAAATTTTAGAGTTAGGACTGCAGCATACAGGGAGCCTTGACGCGGCCTGCAGCTTACACATGTATTTGCAAATGCGTGCAACTAAACCCCTGTTTTTAAACGCACTGTTAGACAGGTGAATTCGTTTTGTTTCTGATTGGTTGGTAAGTTGAGCTTGGATATTCTGTGTGTTTTTTATTGACATGCGTCCGCCCATCCAGTGCTCCTTGCTGTGAAGACCAGTCATAGATGAGGGCAGTGACATTTTTGTTATATGTATTGTTGTCATTGTGGTCAGGCAACGCACTAGCACCTTTGCTTCCATGTGCTGGGTGTTTAGTGTGCTCCTGCCCCTTTAATGGAGGGTGGGCTCCCCCCAGTCACCTGCCCTATATCTATCCATCAGCATACATGTGCTTCCATTGAGGAGACCTTAAATTTTAGAGTTAGGACTGCAGCATACAGGGAGCCTTGACGCGGCCTGCAGCTTACACATGTATTTGCAAATGCGTGCAACTAAACCCCTGTTTTTAAATGCACTGTTAGACAGGTGAATTCGTTTTGTTGCTGATTGGTTGGTAAGTTGAGCTTGGATATTCTGTGTGTTTTTTATTGACATGCGTCCGCCCATCCAGTGCTCCTTGCTGTGAAGACCAGTCATAGATGAGGGCAGTGACATTTTTGTTATATGTATTGTTGTCATTGTGGTCAGGCAACACACTAGCACCTTTGCTTCCATGTGCTGGGTGTTTAGTGTGCTCCTGCCCCTTTAATGGAGGGTGGGCTCCCCCCAGTCACCTGCCCTATATCTATCCATCAGCATACATGTGCTTCCATTGAGGAGACCTTACATTTTAGAGTTAGGACTGCAGCATACAGGGAGCCTTGACGCGGCCTGCAGCTTACACATGTATTTGCAAATGCGTGCAACTAAACCCCTGTTTTTAAACGCACTGTTAGACAGGTGAATTTGTTTTGTTGCTGATTGGTTGGTAAGTTGAGCTTGGATATTCTGTGTGTTTTTTATTGACATGCGTCCGCCCATCCAGTGCTCCTTGCTGTGAAGACCAGTCATAGATGAGGGCAGTGACATTTTTGTTATATGTATTGTTGTCATTGTGGTCAGGCAACGCACTAGCACCTTTGCTTCCATGTGCTGGGTGTTTAGTGTGCTCCTGCCCCTTTAATGGAGGGTGGGCTCCCCCCAGTCACCTGCCCTATATCTATCCATCAGCATACATGTGCTTCCATTGAGGAGACCTTAAATTTTAGAGTTAGGACTGCAGCATACAGGGAGCCTTGACGCGGCCTGCAGCTTACACATGTATTTGCAAATGCGTGCAACTAAACCCCTGTTTTTAAACGCACTGTTAGACAGGTGAATTCGTTTTGTTTCTGATTGGTTGGTAAGTTGAGCTTGGATATTCTGTGTGTTTTTTATTGACATGCGTCCGCCCATCCAGTGCTCCTTGCTGTGAAGACCAGTCATAGATGAGGGCAGTGACATTTTTGTTATATGTATTGTTGTCATTGTGGTCAGGCAACGCACTAGCACCTTTGCTTCCATGTGCTGGGTGTTTAGTGTGCTCCTGCCCCTTTAATGGAGGGTGGGCTCCCCCCAGTCACCTGCCCTATATCTATCCATCAGCATACATGTGCTTCCATTGAGGAGACCTTAAATTTTAGAGTTAGGACTGCAGCATACAGGGAGCCTTGACGCGGCCTGCAGCTTACACATGTATTTGCAAATGCGTGCAACTAAACCCCTGTTTTTAAATGCACTGTTAGACAGGTGAATTAGTTTTGTTGCTGATTGGTTGGTAAGTTGAGCTTGGATATTCTGTGTGTTTTTTATTGACATGCGTCCGCCCATCCAGTGCTCCTTGCTGTGAAGACCAGTCATAGATGAGGGCAGTGACATTTTTGTTATATGTATTGTTGTCATTGTGGTCAGGCAACGCACTAGCACCTTTGCTTCCATGTACTGGGTGTTTAGTGTGCTCCTGCCCCTTTAATGGAGGGTGGGCTCCCCCCAGTCACCTGCCCTATATCTATCCATCAGCATACATGTGCTTCCATTGAGGAGACCTTACATTTTAGAGTTAGGACTGCAGCATACAGGGAGCCTTGACGCGGCCTGCAGCTTACACATGTATTTGCAAATGCGTGCAACTAAACCCCTGTTTTTAAACGCACTGTTAGACAGGTGAATTTGTTTTGTTGCTGATTGGTTGGTAAGTTGAGCTTGGATATTCTGTGTGTTTTTTATTGACAAATGAGATAAGCTGGAGTAACACATTTGACACTCAGGTATTGTTTTAATTCTTTTTTAAAACATTATTGATTTCTGATGTATTCTTACTTGCATGACTTTTTTTTAGGTATTGTTCATTAGCTATTGTCTATCTCCCGTATTATTATTTATATGTACAGTATATTGCCCCAACATATTACACAGAGTACATAAAACTAATCACATCAGTGATACAATCATACAATCTACTGTTTATACACACTCCACATTTGAGCCTCGTACACACGAACAAGTTTCTCGGCAAAAACCAGCAAGAAGCTTGCTGGCAGAGATTTCTTGCAGAGAAATTCGTTCGTGTGTATGGTTTCTCGTCAAGAAAAGCGACAAGAATCTCGACGAGAAAATAGAGAACCTGCTCTCTATTTTCTCGTCGAGATTCTTGTCAGCCTGACGAGAAAAGTGAGTGTGTGTACACTTACCTGTCCTCCGGGAAGCCCGCGCATGTTCGAAATGAATTTGACGCATGCGCGGTAGCTTCCTAGGCATAGGTAGGGTATACCAAGATGGCGGCGATGGCATCGAATGTGATGAGCGCATGCTCGTCGTAGTCGATGACGTCACTGCGTACGCTCCATTGAAAGAACCGCGGGTTCTTTGAATCGAGCGTGTGTACACTCGGCCGGGACAAGTTTCTTGTCCAAGAATCTCGTCGAAAAAAACGACATGTTTTTTTCGACGAGAATCTCGGCCGTGTGTACGAGGCTCTAGTTTTGTAAAATGTCAAGACTATTGGTATTGGTATGGTAAGACTATTAATTACTCGTACTATGGAAACCAATAATAATAGTCAAAAACAACATGGTTAAAGAAAGATAAGGTATTTTGAACAGGACATTCATGTAGCAATCTTTATTGTTTTGGTAGTTTTCTCATTGGAAAACTATGCTTTGAACTAAATGAATTTCCAACTGACATGTGTACTGTGGGTTACTAAGAGGCTTCAGAACTCTTAACATTGAAATGATTGCTCAAGCGCTTTCTGTTCTTTTTATTTGCTAGATGTGCATTGTGTACTCCTCTAACCACAGTGAGCTGAATTCTATTTCCATTGGGAAAATGAGACATCTTCATGGTGACTTTTGTGTTTGCTCTTAGGCATACAGACTTTGGATCTTGAAACTTTCATTTTTTTTATTTTTATATATAGGCATGTGTGTGTTTCTTGAACATTTATTCATTTAGCAAGCAGTAATTAGGAGTTGATTAGTTATAAAAAAATTGGTTCCTTAAAGCATTTCTAAACCAAAACGCAAAAGTATTGCAGCTTACCAGTGCTCAGAGGTGATCGCTGCATTAATTTTCCTTTTTTAAGCTTTTTTCTTTTATATTCACTTTGTGATTCTACTAATTACTTATTTCAAACCCTAGGATCACTCACCCTTCTGTATCAGGCCAATAGAAACAAGAGATTACTACAGATCCACACCCCACTGCTATTTTCTATAACATAGAACAAAGTGGTTCTGAAACCAATTCAATTGGATCGGAAACACATAGAAATCTATTGTGCTCCCCTTGCAGAGTCCTGTATTTTTCTAGTCCAGGAAAATGCAGGTCTCTTCACAATTGTGAACTAGTCCTAGGAATGGAATGTGCACTTATTTTTACCTAAATGTGGGGTAGGTGCGTTTTGAACAGTTAAAAAAAACGGTTCTAAACATTTAAACTGGTAGAAAAGATCAAGAATGTTTTGGACAGTTTGGGGAAAACTAGAACTCCACAGTAAGGTTTTTTTTTTTAGCTTGTAGCTAAGGCAAAGTTATGTCTAAACTAGTCTGCTGACCCCACAACTCAAAAATTATAAACACAATATAAGATAAATTTACAAATAAGCAACTCTTCTGATAATCTAAATGAATAGCTGGATAGAACACAATTATTAAAAGCATAGCTTCTGAAGCCAACTTTTATATCCATACTACTGAAATATTGTTCCCAGACATGTACAACAATACCAATACCATCTATCAGTACTGAATAGAACCAAAAGTTGACCTTAGCATGTACAGCACAACAATCAAAATTGTAATGCATGCCCAAAGTTTACTAATCCCCTATTTGATGCATCAGCATAAATGCTGCTCATCTATGGGGTGATGCCACTTTTACCATCAATAGAGACATTTAGACTATCACTTAATCTTGTATGCATAGGCTAGGTCTAAATTACTGAAGATCGACTGCCTAAATTGTTTTTTTTGTTCAGGACCAGCATTGCAGGCTTTACTTGCATACATAAAGGAATGTCCTGACATCTTTAATAGCCCCCCTTTCCCACTTTCAGTGTGTTTACTAATAGAAAAGTGTATTGGCTGTGACCCATGTATTGGGGTTTGGTGCCCTTTCCCCTTCCCATCTAGATGGTCTTGGCGTTTACCAGATTTTATTATATATTTTTTATCTATTCTCCTGAATAAGCAGAATGTGATTCCAGGAAATGACTTTGAAGGGCTAGTCCCACCCACAGTTTGATATGTTTTAATCCAAAGCACTTGTATATCAAAGCAAATTTCCCCATAGGAAATAATTGGAAATGCAAATGATTCATTCCACAACCATTTATTCATAGGTCCTTCAGTTTATAGTCAGTTTATAGTCCATATAAAAAGATCATAGCAATGTGATAGTTTGTGTAACCATAAAATGTCCATCCACAAATGGAAGCCTTCACAAGGGGTTTAGAAGCAAATTCCATCAGGAGCTACAGAGTATAAAAGAGAAGAGAGGCGCCTCTAAGTGTAGAAATATGGTTACATTTAATGAAGGTAAAACATTTAGCAACTCACATGGTTGATGATTAAAAGAGACACATCTAAGTATGCAGGCATCCGGGGTAAAGCTGTCCACATAGACCATCCTCCACACAGCTGGCTCTTACCACTGTCAGTCTGCAATCGTGACCCTGAAGACTATCCTTCAGTAGAGCACTCTGAAAGGCTTGAACCACTCGTGGAGAGCAGAGTGGAAGGGATGACGTTGATGGAAGTGAAGAGGATGGTCTATGTCAGTGGTTCTCAACCTTTCTAGTGTTGTGACCCCTTAAAAAACTTTCCCAAGTTGTGGGGACCCCTAACAGTAAAATTATTTTCATAGTGTGGGTTGTCAGCACCCAAGTAATTTGCACCCCTAACCCATGGAAATGTAGCGTTTCCTGAGTCCCTTCCACTCCTACAGTATTAAAACTTCTTATGGTACATTTTAGGATGTACCACTCTTTCACTTTGTTCTCCTTTCTTTCCCTTTTATATATTTTAGTGGCAGTGCTGGCGGGAAGTTGGGATGAGTGGCAGTGCTGGCGGGGAGTTGGGATGAGTGGCAATGCTGGGGGGAGTTCTGATCAGCCAACTTAGGTGCTCTTGATCAAGGTCATCTGCTGATCCTAGAACTGTAGTGGGAACTTTTAATTGCAACTATATTCACAGGTAGTGTTACTCACTGTGTCTCTGGCTTTACTGTGTCTCCGACTTTGTGGTGTCTCGTAGCAGTTACACCTATGCCGAAATCAGGAGATAGGGTCTCCTCCAGCCCCTCCCACTTCACATTCCTCACCAGTCAGCTGACCTCTAGTCTCAGCCCCCCAGCCATGCCGTGAACTGAATAGGCGGCTGCAAAGAGACTAAGTGGTGGCCGCAGGCTCCAGGGAAAGCCCTGCTGGGCGGCCGCAAAAAGGCTGGGAGAGCAGTGCGGGCTTCAGGAACAGCCCAGGATTTGGTGACCCCTGGAAAATCATCATTCGACCCCCGAGTTGAGAACCACTGGTCTATGTGGACATCTTTACCCCAGATACCTGCATACTTAGATGTGCCTCTTTTAATCATCATATTGTAACCATATTGTTACACTTAGAGGCACCTCTCTTGTCTTTTATACTCAGTTGTGACATGATGCTACTTGTATATCAAGACATTGCTTGTATATCAAGTCAAAATTTATTAAAAAATTTAGCTTGTCTTCCAAAACGCTCTCAAACCAAGTTACTCTCAAACCAAGGTTTTACTGTATATACTATATATTGGGGTTGTGACATACTCTTTGGATGTATTTTCGATGTTGATTATCAATGTGCTTTGATTTTATTTTATGTTTTAATCAATTGTACAATAATATATTTATATATTTTTAATGGATAATTGTTTGGGTGCTGTGAAAGTCCGCTGGGTGCGTTTTTGCAATTTTTGTCTAGTTTAAATTTAGGAAACCTTTTAAAATTAAAAGCCCCTTTCTTTTTCCTCTGTTGCATTAATCAGCATAAATGCAACATTTAAATCCAAAATTATAATGTCTTATGGAATCATCTTTGAATGATGAAAACCTTTCTGTGCAAATGCTACCTATTGTTCACAGTCATAGTGAGGGAATAAACTGCCTTAATCAAAACTCCACAAACCACTATAATCAATGTTGTGCTTATGTACTGAAAAGGTTAAACCTTATTATCTTTGTTTTGTTGTCTAATCGTACCACACAATGTAACAAACATGGAGTCCATGTCATATCTATGTTGACATGCAATTGAACATATTAAACTAAAAGGTCAGTAATTACCTGTACTTTCTTGTTCTGTTGTGGTCCCCAAAGGTATGTCACATCCACTTACTGTTCATCATGGTATTTTCTTGTCTATCTTGCATAGAGTTAGAAAAAAATGAAAAACATTTTACTACTTCCCAAACCATATTATCACGGTGATCAAAAATGTTTCCTTTATATAAAAATCATACCTTTTTTTCTTGCTTTTATTTCTGTTGCAAGATCTTTAGTCACATTGTCTCACTTATGCATAATCCTAAAACCCAGGTGACAAATAGCCTTCTATATTTACCAAGTGGAGATGTGGAGATACCATACAGTATTAGCAGCTGAATCTACAAACACCAATGTCAATCAAACTGGCTGGCAATAGACCATATTTCTTGTCACTAAGAGGCTTACTGAAAAGAATCTGTGCCTAATTCTCTTAAAGCTTGCAGGTCAAAAGGTTTTGAAATTATTTTTCACACCATTTCTTTACTTTGTCAACAGGCCTTAGAACTTTTTAGCATATAAAAAATGCTTCTTATGGCATCCTTTAATGATAGCGTTTTATATATTAATTAAACACAAGCAAAGACTATCTGCTTTTGTACAGTGCTTAAATAAATTGCCAAGGCATCACAATTAAATAAGCAACACACCATAATTTATCATTTGGATGGTATTAGAAGGACCACCCCTGTTTATGATATCAACTGTTCACTCTAAGATGCTAGGATAAATTATGGTGCTTTTTAAGATTAGATTAGCATCTGTAATGTTAGTGGTGTTTATTAATGCTGTAGTGACTGCCAAATACTTCATGCCTTGAAGATGGTCTGTTACTTTAATTCTCACACACTTGCAAAGTCCAAGATCAAGATCAAGATCAAGAACTCAAACAAGCAGAGGGTCACAACATTGAGCCACACTACAGCTTCAGCTGCAGCTACTCAAAACATTTATGACATTTTTTAAGGCTACCAATATCCTAATATATGATGAGGAAATCTTTTTTTTTTTTTTCTACAATATATATACAGTAATTCAGATGAATCAAAAGCATATTGCTGTAAAGGGTGGACCATACTGTGTTTGTGTTCAACATTTAGATCATATTGAAGCTTGTGTAAACCCTAAAAATAATGAGCCTCCCTTTTAGTCTGTTAAATATACAGTAACTTTGGAAACATTTGTTATATGTCTTTGATATGTGCAAAACAAAAACTGCATATTCCTTGTTTTATATCAAAGTGTCTGTTTAACCCTTCTAGTTGTTACTTTTTTTTTTTATTCAATAGTTTTTATTAGGTTTTAATATTTTACACAGGAAAAACAAAAGGAAAACATTGTTTGTCTAATGGCGGTAGAACAACTCCATGCATGTTTCAGAAGAAGGCAACATTACAAAAAAAATTCAATGGGTATCCGTAATGAACGTGTAATACCTTAGTTTGATGAACTGTTGGGTGGAGGGGCTGGCTCCAGTCCCGGGCACCCCCATAGGGGTTCAAGACTGTGTCCAGGGCCCAAGTCAGTCCCCCACTCCTCAAATATATTCCAGTCAATCGCATTGGCTAATGCTTATTTCTAGTAAACATAATACGAGAACCGTAATACAAATAACCGTCTAAGGTAACCTTGGGGAAATAAGGATGTACCTTGACATTTCTGCCTAAATATTGTAGCCAAGGGTACAGGTAGAGAAGTCAAAGATTTTTTCATTGTACCAAATCAACCATGGGTGCCACTGTCGAGCGATATGTTCTCTGTTTTTATCCCTGAGTGCCAAAGTTTGCCCGTATATGAAATGTAAGTGGGTTGTTTGTACCACTTCTCCTATGGTGGGAGGTGCAGGGTTTTTCCACTTCCTGGTGATGCTCAGTCTGGCCGAGAGTAAGATGTGTGAAATGGTGTGTTTCATCTGTGTCGGGTATCGATCCAATTCAAGAGAGAGGAGTGCCAAACTGGGTCTAGGAGTAATTTCTAAATGAGAAATGTCGGATATTAATTGGAAAATTGATTCCCAGAAGCGTGTCAGTATGGGGCAGCTCCAAAAGGTATGGAGCATATCTCCTTTTTCTCCGCATTGTCTCCAACATTTATCATTTAAGTTTTTATCAAATTTAGACACTCTATCGGGGGTCAAGTACCATCATTGTGATATTTTAATGGATAGTTCCCAGAGGGTGGAACAGCAGGTGACTTCATATGTGGATTTGCAGGCTTTAGCCCATTGGTTCGTAGTGTATTTGCTTCCTAGTTCTGATTCCCATTTAAGCAGAGGGGCTGATTTAATGAAGATATTTTTTTGCTGAAGGATATTATAGAAGAGTGATATACCTTTTAGGGTGGAGATGGGGTTACTAAGAAAGAGCCATGCAGGATTGGGAATGTGACGTTCCCAGGGAGGTGATGTATGCAAGTAGTGCTTTGTTTGCAAATATAGGTAAAGGTCAGAGATAGGTAACCGATATTCCTTTTGAAGGTCAGGGAATGATTTTAGCTTATTATGAATGAAGAGGTCATTAATGTGTAAAATGCCTTTCTCTCGCCGTCACTTCGTGAAAGATATTAGGTCTATACTGTTTTGTAGGGCTAGGATCGGGATTTTCAGTGTGGTTTTGTTAGGGTAATCATGACTAAGGCATACAAATGTATTCCATACTTGGACTGTGGCTGACATTGTAGGGAGAATAAATGAGGGGATTCTAATAGTGGATGGATTGGAAAGTAACCATGCAGATAAGTCTTTACCCGGTATGAATGCTGCTTCCATTTGCCCCCATATGGTGTTCGGGGATGGTAAGAACCATTCTCTAGACTGTGTGAGTACAGAGGCCATATAATAATCCTGGAAGTCCACATAGCCAGGACCTCCGGCTTTACGGTTTTTGATAAGATTAGAGTGTGCGCTTCTAGCCTTTTTGCCCTGCCAGGTGAAGGAAGATAGGATAGTTTGTAGTGATTTAAAGCACTAGCGTTGCTAGCCAGGTGCGGGGGGAGGGCGGGCCGCACCCGGGTGACACCCACCAGAGGGGTGACACCCGTGGGTAGCGCAGCGGCACCACACTGACATGGCCCGCTGCCCTGTGCCTTAGGCTCACGCTGCGGCTGTGTCCCTCAGCGGAGCGGAAGGAAGCCGCCGCCCCCTCTGCCTCCTCTCTGTTTACATCCACAGAGGAGGAGGAGGAGCCCACGCTCGAGAGACACACCGCTGTGTGTATCTGCCGCTCTGTTCTGAGGTCTGTAAGGTAAGGGGGGCATCTTTACTGATGGGGGGAGGGGGTGTCTGTACTGCTGGGGTCTGCACTAGGGGGAGTTTGCACCAGGGGGGCTGTAACTGAGGGGGTGTCTGTACTGAGGGGGGTCTGGTACCAAGGGGGTGTCTGTACTGAGGGGGGTGTCTGTAACTGAGGGGGTGTCTGTACGAGGGGTGTCTGGTACTGTGGGGGGTGTCTGTAACTGAGCGGGGTGTCTGTAACTGAGGAGGTCTGCACTGAGGTGGGGGTGTCTGTACTGATGGAGCGGTCTGCACTGAGGTGGGGGTGTCTGTACTGAGGGGGGTGTCTGTACTGAGGGGGGTGTCTATACTGAGGGGGGTGTCTGTAACTGAGGGGGGTGTCTGTAACTGAGGGGGGTCTTTAACTGAGGGTGTGTCTGTAACTGAGGGGGTGTCTGTAACTGAGGGGTGGTCTGTACGAGGGGGAGTCTGTACGAGGGGGTGTCTGTACTGAGGGGGGTGTCTGTACTGAGGGGGGTGTCTGTACGAGGGGTGTCTATAACTGAGCGGGGTGTGTGTAACTGAGGAGGTCTGCACTGAGGTGGGGGTGTCTGTACTGATGGAGCGGTCTGCACTGAGGTGGGGGTGTCTGTACTGAGGGGGGTGTCTGTACTGATGGGGGTGTCTATACTGAGGGGGGTGTCTGTAACTGAGGGTGTGTCTGTAACTGAGGGGGTGTCTGTAACTGAGGGGTGGTCTGTACGAGGGGGAGTCTGTACAAGGGGGTGTCTGTACTGAGGGGGGTGTCTGTACTGAGGGGGGTGTCTGTACGAGGGGTGTCTGTAACTGAGGGGGTGTCTGTAACTGAGGGGTGGTCTGTACGAGGGGTAGTCTGTAAGAGGGGGTGTCTGTACTGAGGGGGGTGTCTGTACTGAGGGGGGTGTCTGTACGAGGGGTGTCTGTAACTGAGGGGGTGTCTGTAACTGAGGGGGTGTCTGTAACTGAGGGGTGGTCTGTACGAGGGGGAGTCTGTACGAGGGGGTGTCTGTTACTGAGGGGGGTGTCTGTACTGAGGGGGGTGTCTGTACGAGGGGTGTCTGTAACTGAGGGGGGGTGTCTGTAACTGAGGGGGTCTGCACTGAGGTGGGGGTGTCTGTACTGATGGAGCGGTCTGCACTGAGGTGGGGGTTCATACTGAGGGAGGCGGGTCTATATTGATGGCGGAGAGTCTGTACTTAGTGGAGCGGGTTTGTACTGAGGGAAGGGATCTATACTGTGGGAGTGGGGTCTGTAGTTAGTGGAGGGGGGTCTGTACTGAGGGGGGACTATAGTTGTTGGGGGGTGACACCATTTTTTTTCGCACCGGGTGACACCAACCCTAGTGACGCCACTGATTTAAAGTAATAGGTAGGTATGTTAACTGGAAGAGTCCTGAATAGACATAAGATTCGAGGGAGGTGGAACAATTTAAAAGCCGCTAGGCGGCCCATCCACGACTACTCCTGAAACGCCAGCCTGCGTAGATCTTCTTGAAGTTTGCTACGGAAAGGGATGTAATTGTTATGAAATAGTGTTTTAGTGGTTTTGGTCAGCTGAACTCCAAGATAAGTTATACTTTGGTCCACCCATGTATATGGGAATTGTTGCTGTAGCATCAAGCTTGTTGGAACGTTAACTCCTAGGTTTAAGATATGAGATTTAGATTTGTTGATTTTGTAGTAGGATATTCTACTGAACCAGGCTAGCGTCTCCTGAACTCCCGGGAGAGATGCGGTCGGATTAGTCATCATAAGTATCACGTCATCAGCAAATAAGCAGATTTTGTGTTCTTGGTCTCCTATTGGGATGCCCGTTATATTTGCGTTGGAACGTATGGATTGTGCTAGGGGTTCCATTACGAGGTTAAATATGAGAGGGGAAAGGGGGCAGCCCTGTCTAGTTCCATTAGAGATACGAAATGGGGATGATAAGGAGTCTGCTGAGTATACTTGGGCTGAAGGGGCAGAGTATAAGGCCATAATGGCATTGTGTATTTGTCCTGTGAATCCAAATTTATGTAGAGCTGATGAAAGGTACCCCCAATGTACCCTGTCGAACGCTTTTTCAGCGTCTAGGGACAAGAGTACAGAGGGGGTACCGGAGTTTCCTGCCTGGTGGATGAGATTGATCATCCTTCTTGTAGAGTCTGAGGCTTGGCGGCCTTTTGTGAAGCCTGACTGGTCTTTATGGATAAGGGTTGGGAGAATGTCGATTAATCTGTTGGCTATTAATTTCACGTAGGTTTTAACATCTACGTTGAGTAGAGAGATGGGGCGAAAATTTTGGGGTGAGGTCGGGTCTTTTACAGGTTTTGGAAGGGCGACTACTATCGCATTTAGCATTTCGGGGGGGAAGAAAGAGGAGGTTGCGGCAAAATTATAAACTTCACAGAGGGTGGAAGCTAAGATTTGTTGGAATTTTTTATAATATTCCCCATTGAACCCGACTGGTCCCGGAGATTTGGAATTTGGGAGATTATGAATCGTTTGCGCTATTTCGGAAACAGTGAAGGGGGCGTTGTGGGAGGATAGTTGTGATGGCGAAAGTGAAGGGGGATTGACTTGCGCTAGAAATTGTGATATGTTGGATAGTTGGATAGTATTTTTATCTTCCTTAATATTATATAAGTCATTGTAATATGCACTGAATGCATTGGCTATCTCATTGGGCTTAAGCAGTTTTTCTTTTGTATAAGGGTGGTAGAGGTATGGAATTTTGGATTTGATCCTATGTCCTTGGATTATTAGTGCCATCAGTTTACCTGCTTTGTTACCCGTGGCATAGGTGGTTGCTCTAGCCTTAGTATAAGCTTTTTCAAAGGATTCTAGTAGAAGTGAGCGTAGTTCTTGGCGTAAATTAAATATTTTTGTTTGTAGGATAGGTGAGGGATGGGATTTGTTTTGAGATTCATTGAGCTCTATATCAGCCGTGAGCTGGTCTATTTTTTGCGACCTGTTTTTCTTTGCTCTGGCTCCTAGTTAAATAAAAACACCCCTGATGACGGCTTTGTGGGCGTTCCACAACCACCGGATTGGACACTGATTGGGAGTTCAGGGAGAAAAATTCTTCCAAATGCTTTTGGAGAGATTTTGTGATGGAGGAGTTATGGAGAAGGGAATTGTTAATTCTCCATAGGTATGAATTGGGTTGTGATGATTTGGCATCAATAGTAATACTGATAGGGTCGTGGTCCAACCAGGTGGTAGTGTGAATCACTGATGCCGATACTCTTTGAAGCAAACATTTATCAGAAAGGAATAAGTCTATTCGTGAGTAGGTGTTGTGGCGCGGTGATAGAAATGTATAATCGTACTCACGTGACAACACCTCCAGACGTCAAACAGGTTATTGGAAAAAATGAATTTTGTCAATGGAGATACATGTCTCTTAGTACCCGCTGTTGAATCCAAACTGTAATCTGGAACAAGATTAAAGTCTCCACACAGCAGCAGGTGTCCCTGCTGGAGGCTTTCCGCTGTTTTCAAGATACTTTTAAAGAAAGACATTTGTCGTTGGTTCGGTGCATACAAAGATACTAAGGTATATTGGGTGTTGTCGATCGTACATAGCAAAATAAAGAATCGTCCCTCAGGGTCAGTTATGCATTTCTGTAGTTGAAATGAGACTGTGTTTCGAACGGCAATTAATACCCCTCTTTGTTTCTTCGTGTAACACGATTGGAATATATGGAAACTGTTGGCACGGAGGGGAAACTGGCAAAGTGCGTCTCCTATACACAAAGTACGTTGCTTTTAAGCGATAATGCAGTTTTCCACATGGACGAGCGTTTGGCTGGGTGATTCAAGCCTTTCACGTTCAAAGATAGTACAGTAAATGACATGTTATTTAACTTTGAAGTGGATGCGATTCTGTGACTTACGGTTGGAAGGTGTTGTGCAGAGGCTCCTCAGGGAGAGGTTTGTAGCTTCAGGTGAGGTTGTTCTCTCGAGGATTTCTAGGAATGTATATATACATATATATATATATATTGTTGCACAAAACCTTAATGCAGCATACAGACGATCGGACATTCTGACAATAAAACCGTGGATTTTTTTCCGATGGATGTTGGCTCAAACTTGTCTTGCATTCACAGGGTCACACAAATGTTGTCGGAAATTGCGAATGTCAAGAACGCGGTGACGTACAACACGTACGACGAGCCAAGAAAAATGAAATTCACTAGCCAGTGCGGCTCTTCTGCTTGATTCCGGGCATGCGTGGAATTTTGTGCGTCGGAATTGTGTACACATGCTCGGAATTTCCGACAACAAGTTTTGTTGTCGGAAAATTTGAGAACCAGCTCTCAAATTTTTGTTGTCGGAAATTTCGACAGCAAATGTCCGATGGAGCCTACACACGGTCGGAATTTCTGACAAAAAGCTCCCATTGAACATTTGTTGTCGGAAATTACGAGCGTGTGTACGCGGCATTAGAGTAAAGGCATGGGTGTGCATGAATGAGGTGACACTCAAGGCAGAAGTGATTAGTGATACAGCAACAAGACATCTTAAATTGTATCTATACTCATATACTTGGTGTATGTATAGCCAAAAAGTTTTTTCTAGTTTTGGGTATCTTAGGAAGTAGTCAGGACCTCTTTGAAGTTTCATTTCTGTCTGTGTCCCAAATAGGTAGTTTCACCCTCTCTATTTGTTCTAAAGAGCATTGTCACTAGGAGAAAAATTGGATGGAAAATCCAAATTTTACAGTTGTCGCAAGAAGTTAGGGTTGATTGTCCATTTGATTAGATGACAATTGTTTTAAAAAGACTTTCCCTCACATTGTAGAAATTTCCTTCACCTCCTGCTGCATCTCTGGGACAGGAAGTACTGGGAAATCTCCCTAATGAACAGACAAAAAAAATAAACTGAAGGGTTTTACCCGTTCTCTACTGTATCCAAAACAAAAATGTTTGGGCTATACACACACTTTAAGCCAAATATGACATTTTTCTGTGATTGCAAAAAAAATCATATATATATATATTTTTTTTACATATAACTATTTTAAATAAATCATAAATTGTGATTCTACCAACAAGGTGTACCAATAGGCACTTCCTTTCCAGGATGACAATTCTTACTCAATGTGTTTAAATGTGCTATTGGCAGGCCTTCCTACACGTGCCCAACATGTACGTGTATCCCATGTATTCCTATGTATTGTACTGTATATTGTTTTGTCTCTGTAAAAAAGCTGCAAGTCTAGTCATCCAACAGATTCATGATATCTTAGCTGTGGGACTCAATACATGTTACTTCCTTTCTAGGGTTTTTTATATAGCCAGGTGACAGAAGTTTTATGTTCTTGTGGCCAAATATCGGGGTCCTTATAGTGTTTTTTATCTTATGATTGTACATACATGCCATTTCTTTTGTCTAAATGTTATTGCCATATAAATGTCATATACATTCTTACTTACTATATAAAAATATTAAAAAGTAAAGAAAAATACATGTTCCTAATGTCCTTTAATAAGCTGGCAGTACTGCCTCTGATGCACTAAAATACCAATTAGCGTTGTCATTCCTGACAGAGTCCTCCTTTCTGGACTACAGAACACCTCCCCCTCTGCTCATCTCAATAACATACGGAGGGGACATTTAGTAATTCTGCACAGGCAGGTCTGACTACATTGTTTGGAATTTTGGTACTGCAGAGGTAACATTGATAACTTGCTACATAAGTATAAGCACTCCCTAGATTTCTGAATATGTTTAATTTCTCACATGCATACAATTTAAAACTTTACAGTACAAGAATCTAAAAAAACAATGTACCGGTATGTATTAATTTGAAATAAACAGCATAAGTCACCAAATTTGTCCTTAAATTGCCCTTATATAGTCCCCTATATAGCAGAGCTAAAAGCAACCATGTCAGCCAAGCAGGCTCTATTGCATTGCATGTGCTGTCAGTCTAATATAGGGACCATGCTTTCAGGAGGGTAGAGGACAGAAATAATTTCATCATGCTGTTTTTGCAGTTCTTCCATTGTCCAGTAAAGAAAGGTAACACGACAAACCTGAGGAAAACATGTTTGGCACAGAGTGTCCAATCTGCATTCTTTTTTTTTTTTTTTTAAATAGATTTTATTGAAAGATGCATCATACAGAGTATAACATTGATAGTAATCATAATCAGAAAGGCATTTATGACAAAGTATAACAGAATACATAACAATAACAAAGAGTCTTGTAGCCTAGGGGTGGCATAGTAATAAGGCCCCACATGGGGGGGGGGGGTAGGAAACATGCATGTAATAACAGTGCAAGGGTATTAACCTAGTTGACTAAAGAAAAGTAACTGGATGGATCTAAGGATGAGGAGGGTCCCTCGGGATACCAAGAGGGTACTGTTGGATGATTCCGATAAGAGGTGTGGGGCAGGGAGAGGTGGGGAGAGGAGGGAGGAAATGGGAGAAGGGCACCAAGTTCATGCAATGGATGTAGAATGGGGGTGGACAGTGGGGTTGAGGCTGCATTTTCAAAGGTAGCATTTTCCGTCAGTCTGTTTGGAGGAAGAGAAGGGGTTGGTAGGCGAGAGGTGGTCTCGCACGATGATTCATGACATGACAAGAGTTGAATTCCTTATGTTGCAGTTCTGTCTGTCAGGAGAGAGCAGCTCCGTCCATGGCGTAGGGGGGAGGCCCATAATATGAAAAAGAGAGATTCTCGAAATTCACCATATCCATAGGGGTGAGTGTTGAGACCATAAAAGCTTGGCATTTGTGGTAGAAACGTGTTTTGGTCTTTTCATGTGTCAAATCCGTGTTGAGCTTGTCCTTGTAGAGTAGTTGTAAGAGATCTCTTTTTACTTGTGAGGTGTTTGGGCGAACGTTGGAGATCCAGTTTTTCAGGATGGATCTTCTGGCAAGTAAAATGCATATCAGGGTCCAGTCTTTGCAAGAGGGGGTAGAGTTCAGCAACCAGGGTAGTAGCTGGGGGTAGACAAAAACAAGAAACATTGGGGCAAAAGAATGCTCCAATAGAAGGTCAATGAAGTGAATCAACTACACCTGTTGGATCATTTAAAAAGGGGAGACTTTATTGGTGAAATTAACAGGTGAAACATTTTTTTGGATAGCTCCTGGCGGGGGGGGGGGGGGGGCTGGGCCTCCAGGTAATCTGAATCAAATTAAATGCAGTAAAAAGTACAACGTTGTAATTAAAAAACAGGTATAAAAGACATGTCGCTGTGATAACCTTGAAAATTGTTGCTAATATGACCTGAAATTTACGGTATATTACTGGTGTGATCTGGAAAACACATCCCCCTTAATAGTGCAGGAAATAGGAAGTTCATACATAATTGAGTCCAACAAAACACTGGAATCAAAGGATTCAAATAATAATAGAAAACACGCTGAAAATAGCAGCAATTTCAATCATATGAACAAGCACAAAAATCTGTATATAGTGGATCACAAAAGCAGTCCAGCAATTTCAAAATTGTGACCCAGTATAGATGGCTTTAGAATAGAGCTGCAAAAGTTTTCATATTAATCGAAATCCTATCACAGTGGATTGGAACAGAAAAAAAAAAAACGTAGCTGGGGGTCCCAATGGCCAAAGATGAGGAGTAGGGGGTCTTTGGGCAGTTCCAGCAAAGTCACCTCAAAGATGTATGATAGGACTTGATCCCAAAAGGTGGAGATGTTGGTACACGATCAAAAGCGATGTGTCAGTGAAGGCCTGGGGTGTTGACACATGGGGGCGGAATGAACCTGTTTGTTGTAGAGGAAAGGAATGTGAGCTCGATGTACAATCTTCAGTTGGGTTTCCCTCCTAGATTCGTTGGGCACCAGTCTGTGAACGGTATTAAGACCTTGTAAAAGTTTGTCCACAAGCTCGGTGTCTGGGAAATCTTTTGCCCAGTTGGCTGCTGATGAGGGTGTCAGAGAAGGAGTGTTTTTCAGGAGAAGAGGTTGGTAGATGTCTGAAATTTTGTATGAGCCCTCTGAGAGAAGGGTATCCGTGAGAGATGATTGGAACCTTTTGCGATCTTCACTGCAAGCCTTTTTTAGAAAGCTGACGCATTGTCTATATTGGAAGGTATGTGATTGCGGAAGTGAGAACTTATCAGCTAAGGTTTGGAATGCGATGGGGCGACCAGACTCCATGCCACATAGTGAGGAAAATTTTGTGAGGCCGTTTTTTTGCCAGGTAATGTAAGGCTGCTGGTCCAGACCTGGGGGGAAGCTCGGGTTTCCTTATATTGTAAGGTGGCTTGATATGAAGGGTGAGAGTTTGAGGCTTTTCTGGGCTTCTCTCCAAGCAATGGCTGTGTCGCGAAACAGGAGGTTGTGTTGAAATGGCAGTGGAATGGATTTCCACTTACAGTGGAGAAGGGCCACCAGGGAGTAAGGGTGGACCATTGCGGATTCCAGGGGGAAATTGGAATAGCGAGATGTTTGGGCTACCCAGTCCAAACCTGTCCTCAGTAGGCAGGCTAAATTGTAGGTTCTAATGTTTGGGAGACTGATACCCCCTTTGCGTCTAGGAAGATATAACTTTGTGAAAGCTATACGCGGTCGTTTATTTCGCCAAATGAATTTGGAGATGGCGTATTGAGAAATTTTGTGTCTTTATGGTAAAGAAGCAAGGGAATGGTTTGAAGTGGGTAGAGTAGACGGGCGAAACTGACCATTTTCACTAGATGGCATTTTCCCAGGAGCGAAAGGGGCAGATCCATCCAGTTATCTAGTTCTTGAGAAATTTTCATGAGCAGGGGGGGATAGTTGAGACGATAGAGAGAAGAGGGCAGTTTCCCTATTTTTATTCCTAAGTAGGTGATGTGGGATTTTGCGACTGAAAAGATGGAGTTTTGAGTCCAGGGAGGGTTGGACGGGGTCCCTATCGGGAGGATTTCACTTTTGTTGGAATTTATGCAAAGGCCCGAGCATAGTCTAAACTGGTCAAAGATTGATTTAATTGTACGCATGTCGGAGGAGGGGTTTGCTGAGAACATAAAAAGAACATCATCCGCGAAGAGTGAGGTGCGGAGTTCGTGTTTGCCAATGTTGATACCATGCAGTGGGACTATGTGAGACAGATACCTAGACAAGGGTTCCAATGCAATGTTGAAAAGGAGTGGGGATAAGGGGCAGCCCTGTCTCGTGCCTTTGTGGAGACGGAATTCGTCCCAATCTGCATTCTACCTTAGGACACATTTTAAGGCCATTCTGGTGCATTTCTGCTCATAAAATGCCAGACTTTGTTTTTTTACTTAAATAGAGTGATTGGAGCTGCAATTGCTTCTAAAATGCTTAAACTGGTGCTAGTCTACAAATCCTAAAATATATATATATATATATATATAAATGTTTTCCCACAACTCTTTTCCTGGAATTACATATCTTTCCAATTGAATCCAATTAAAAACATTTAAGAGGATCTTTTTGTGGGCATCTTATGTAAAAGCACTTATTAAGAGACCACTGTTCAGCTTGTCCTTTTTTCTGTGCAATGGGTTTAAAAAAAATGTTCCAGAAAATATCATGGACTAAGAAATTATTACGTATCCATAATATATTTTATTTTATTTTTAAAGAAACGCAGTTTGGGATTCTACATTACATCACACTAAAATGATCCGACTCTAGCATTAGCTAGAAAGTCAGAGATTATTTGTGGGCTGTTGAAACTCTTCTGTACTGATCAACCTCAATCAGAGCTGTTTTAATAAAATTACATTCACAGCAGCCTATACACTTATGATGGCTTATGTGCTTTATGTAGCAGAACTGCATTTTAGTTCCAGTCCAGCTAAAGATCACCAGAATTGCTCTTGAGTTTTTGGAACACCCAGTTTGATAAGTGTATAATGTAGTTTGTATGAAGCAAATGGCTATATATGAAATTCACGTCAAGCACATTTGAGCTTGCCAAGTTTTAGATTAAGTGGCACAGGTGAAGGGACATTGGGCTCTAATCATTCCAGGATTAAACCACAAGGCATGGATAAATAAAAGAGAAGAAACATATTTGCAGTTCTTTTTTTTTTTTGTACAATTTATTTGACTATATTGAAAAAAAAACTCTGATTTGTATATTATTTTATTTATTTATTACTTTGATTGTTTATGTTCCCAAAGATATTTAAAATGTTGTCATAATATTACATTGTCTATAGCCAGCCTAAATGTGAATTCCAGCCAAATAAAACCCATCCCCCTAAAAGGTGTATGTGTATGTAAACCCAGAACATTTGTTTTATTTTTTTATTAGCTTTGGATAGAGAAGTGAAACCCTAATAGATTACTTTTTGCTGCCTGTGTCCCACAAAGGAGATCTCCCATCACTTACTGTCCATGGGACTTAACAGGAAGTCAAAGGAGACAGGCGTCTCAGTTGGTAGGATTTTTTGTAAATTCTTTATCTGTGTTTGGTATCTTGCAAACAAAGAACGATAGGTTACAGCAGTGATGGTGAACCTTGGCACCCCTGATGTTTTGGAACTACATTTCCCATGATGCTCGTGCACTCTGCAGTGTAGTTGAGCATCATGGGAAATGTAGTTCAAAAACATCTGGGGTGCCAAGTTTCAGCATCACTGGGTTACAGTGTTGAAATCAGTGAGACCATGTTACCAATATAGTCTTCATGATCACAACATGAATAACATATTGAAACAGGAGCATGGGTAGTTAGGAGCTGTACACTCCCATGAATCTCTGTTATAGTGGTCTAATGTTGCATACACATGATCGGAATTTCCGCCAACAAATGTTCGATGTGAGCTTTTCGTTGGAAATTCCGACCGTGTGTAAGCTCCATCGGACATTTGCTGTCAGAATTTCCGCCAACAAATGATTGAGAGCAGTTTCCCTTTTTTTTCCAACTGCAAAAGTTCTTGTTGGAAATTCCGACCATGTGTAGCCATTTCTGACACACAAAAGTGCTGCGCGTGCTCGGAATCAATTAGACGGATGCTCGAAATCATTGTACTTAATTTTTCTCGGCTTGTTGTAGTGTTGTACGTCTCCGTGATCTTGACCATCGGAATTTCTGAGCAACATTTGTGCGACCGTGTGTGTGCAAGACAAGTTTGAGCCAACATCCGACGGAAAAAACAACCACGGTTTTGTTGGCGGAAATTCCAATCGTGTGTACGCGGCATAATAGCTAAGACTGAAAAATGAGAAGGTCAAAGTTTCATTCAATATCATGGGATTCTGCTCACCATTGAAGTAACTAATGCAACTGGCCAAAACAATTTTCTTCTTAACGGAAGGAAAGTACAGAGAAGATAGTGAAGAGAATAAGGGTGGATAACTCCTTACTCTGATTCAGAGTAGGAGGCTCAGAAAGTATTGTAGGGTCCAGCTGGTAAGATTTTACCTCACTTCTTGCTTCGTTGTTGGTGCAATTAAAATCCTGTATAATAATGCCTTTACATACAATATAAATACTAAATGTACCGGTATATCTATCAAATTGTTGGCTTTATATCAGCTTCCTCATGTTTGGAACATATGGATTCTTATGGAACAACCCAACGTTGCATACAGTTTTATAAGGGGGGTTCTTGCCAACCTTACTTAGAATTCAAACTATTCTTTACAACCAAAGCACTTATTTCCCAGCAGCAAAGACTATAGGTCCAATGACAGCAATATACAGGGCTGATCCTCTTCTGCAGTGATGCAGAGAGATCTCACTTGCTTTTTGCTGTAGCTTTTAAACCTGTGACCTGGAAGTCATATCACTTTCAGGTCAAGGTTTCCAGAGAAGCCAGAGCCCAGAGCGACAAGTGAGTGAGATCTTTTTGTATCACCAGCAGAAGAGGAGTATCCCTGTATGTGGTTAGAAAGGCGTATTGGCACATTCCAGCATAAACAAAGCCCTGAGTAATGGTAATATTATACTACCAGCTGTACCAAGAATAGCCCCAACATTATAAAATCACTTCCATGATCTCGACTCTTAACGCTCCAACCTGTGGCTCTTTGGTAGTTTCTGTGTGGCCCCTTGAAGACCTCCCTCTTGCACATAAGTCCTAATGCTGGATTATCAAAAGAAAATTATTTTGGCATATTTAATTCTGCCACGCAATACATGGTAATGCCAAGAAAACAAATGCATCTAAACAAATCATTAAAGAATAAAAGCAAAGTTAAACAAGCATTAAATAGAAATGTTATGGTAAATGTGGTCAGTTCTGCAAAACAAGGATATTACCAGGGACTATAATTTCCAAGGAAAAATCCTCTGACAGTCTTCTAAAAGGGGGAACAGCTGCAAATTACAGACCCAGATGTATTAAAGCATCAGTACTAAGAACAGGAGTTATGTTTCAAGTCAGAATCAGGATGCTGCAAGGAAATCAATAACTTGTTAATTCTGACATATTAATCATCATATAATGTGACAGTATCTTTCTGTTTAGTGGTTCATCTGTAGCACATGAGTGATGCACAGCAAAAGTGTCATGCACAGAGCTGAAGGCATTTTGTTGAGAACTGTCAGCTGCAGACAGGGGGTCTGTTCATCCTTGGAAATAGAGGATCCTAAGACACTGGGTGTGTCAGTGTTCCTTAAGTATGTGAATGATCCACATATAGGAAGTTATTGACAATAACAACTCCTGACCCTCCTACGCTTTGTGTATGGGCTCTCAGTTTTCAGGTGTCAGGAGAATATCTGCTAAAATAACATATGCCCACCTGTCCAGGAAGCTTCCCATTGCATCACTGGCAGTGATCACCAATTAATAGGGGCGCATCATTTCCTTTGGGCAATCTGAAACTGGGCTCTGTGTTATTGGTAGATGCATGGAGGGTTTGTGAGTAACATAGTTACATAGTTACATAGTAGGTGAGGTTGAAAAAAGACACAAGTCCATCAAGTTCAACCTATGTGTGTGATTATATGTCAGTATTACATTGTATATCCCTGTATGTTGTGGTCATTCAGGTGCTTATCTAAGTTTTTTTTAAACTATCGATGACCCCCGCTGAAACCACTGCCTGTGGAAGTGAATTCCACATCCTTGCCGCTCTTACAGTAAAGAACCCTCTACGCAATTTAAGCCTAAATGTCTTTCCTTCTAATTATAATGAGTGGCCATGTGTCTTATTAAACTCCCTTCCGCTGAAAAGTTTTATCCATATTGTGGGGTCACAAGTACGGTATTTGTAAATTGAAATCATATCCCCTCTCAAGCCTCTCTTCTCCAGAGAGAATACGTTCAGTGCTCGCAACCTTTCATCAAAACTAATTCCCTTGCCCTTCTCTGTACTCGCTCCATTTCCAGTACATCCTTCCTAAGAACTGGTGCCCAGAATTGGACAGCATACTCCAGGTGAGGCCGGACCAGAGTCTTGTAGAGTGGGAGAATTATCACTTTATCTCTTGAGTTAATCCCTTTTTAATGCATGCCAATATTCTGTTTGCTTTGTTAGCAGAAGCTTGGCATTGCATGCCATTGCTGAGCCTATCATCTACTAGGACCACCAGGTCCTTTTCCATCCTTTATTGCAAGGAGTTGCAATATTTAGGGAAACCAGACATGATCAGCCAATGATAAAAAGGGATTTTTATAACAGCTTACCTGTAAAATCCTTTTCTTGGAGTACATCACGGGACACAGAGCGACTTAGTCATTACTAATGGGTTATATAGTTTACCTTCAGGTGTTGGCACTGGCCAATTCCAAACCGGAAGTACCCTCCCCTATATAAGCCCCTCCCACCCGGGAGCACCTCAGTTTTGTAGCCAAGCAATAAGTGTCCCAAAAAGAGGGGTGGGAGCTCTGTGTCCCGTGATGTACTCCAAGAAAAGGATTTTACAGGTAAGCTGTTATAAAAATCCCTTTTTCTTTTTCGTACATCACGGGACACAGAGCGACTTAGTCATTACTAATGGGACGTCCCAAAGCAATGCCAAATGAGGGGGGGGTACATAAGCTGGGCGCCATCAGGCATGAGGATCTTTTGCGGCCTGCAACACACTGCGCCCAAAGGCGACATCCTCCTGACTTCTAACGTCTACCTGATAGAATCTAGTAAACGTGTGTACCGAAGACCATGTTGCGGCCTTACATACTTGAGTCAGGGAGGCCTGGTGATGCACTGCCCATGAAGTTCCAACCGCTCTTGTGGAGTGCGCCCTAACTTTGAACGGAGGCGGTCTCTTTCTCAAGCCATAGGCTTGTATTATGACCTGTCGAATCCACTTGGCTAAAGTAGATTTTGATGCTGCCTGACCCCTTCTGGGGCCTTCCGGCAGAACAAACAAAGAATCCGTTCTGCGAATCTGAGCAGTGGCTTTTAGATAAGCTTTAACTGCTCTTACCACATCCAAAGAATGTAATAACTTTTCCTCTACTGAGCTAGGTTTGGGGAAAAAAGAAGGAAGAACCACATCTTGGTTCAAATGAAACCTCGATACCACCTTAGGAAGAAAGGCTGGATGAGGACGTAATACTACTCTGTCCTTATGGACAACCAGATATGGCTCCTTACAGGACATAGCTGCTAATTCCGACACTCTTTTAGCCGAACAAATGGCTACTAAGAAAACCAATTTCCTGGTGAGAAGAACCAAGGAAATGTGTTGTAATGGTTCAAACGGTTGTTTCTGTAGAACCGACAGAACCAGGTTTAAGTCCCAAGGACATATGGGAATACTAACCGGAGGGCTAATACGCATCACTCCTTGTATAAAGGCTTTGACTAGTGAATGCGAAGCCAAGGGCCTTTGAAAAAATATTGACAAGGCCGAAATCTGACCCTTGATAGTACTCAAGGCCAGTTTCCTATCTACAGCCCACTGTAGGAAGTCCAGAATCCTCCCTATCATGTACTTACGTGGATGCCATTTCTTGGTCTCACACCACGTAATGTACGCTTTCCAGATCCTATAATAGATCTGCCTGGATACCGGTTTCCTGGCATTGATCATGGTAGATACCACAGAATTAGAGAGCCCTCTCTTTTTCAGAATGTGGGCTTCAATAGCCAGGCCGTCAAACCTAGGGCTGGTAAGGAAGGGTGGTATATCGGTCCCTGCGAAAGCAGGTCCGGACGAAGTGGGAGGGTCCAAGGACTCCTCACTGACATTTTTACCATCTCCGCGTACCATGCCCTTCGGGGCCACGCTGGAGCCACCAGAATCACTGGTTTCTTTTCTACCCTGATTCTGCGGAGTAATCGCGGTAACAATTGTGGCGGTGGGAATGCATATATCAGCTTGAACCGATCCCAAGGGAACACTAGGGCATCCGAGCCGCAAGCTAGGGGATCCCTTGTGCGAGACACAAACCTGTCCACCTTTGCGTTGAATCTGGATGCTAGCAGATCTACATCCGGTGTTCCCCACCGCTGGCATATTGCCTGGAAAACCTCGGGGTGAAGAGACCATTCCCCCGGGCATAATTGTTGGCGACTTAGAAAGTCCGCTCTCCAATTTTCCACTCCTGGGATGAAAACCGCAGATATGGCTGGGACATATCTTTCTGCCCACTCCAGGATGCAATTTGCTTCCTTCTGGGCTGCACGACTTTTGGTGCCACCCTGATGATTGATATATGCCACTGCCGTGGCATTGTCTGATTGAATTCTGACAGGGGACCCCTGGAGTTTGGATGTCCATGCTACTAGGGCATACCGGGCTGCTCGTATCTCTAAGAGATTGATGGGCAGGGCCTTTTCTGCTTCTGACCACCTGCCCTGGAGAGACCATTGCTCCAGCACTGCCCCCCAGCCGATGAGGCTGGCATCTGTAGTGACCACCTTCCAAGAAACCGGACTGAAGGGTTTCCCTCTTTCCAGATTCTGGGGCACCAACCACCAATGGAGGCTCTTGCGAACGGAAGGGGACAGGGACATTGGTAAGTCTAAAGCCTGAACTTTTTTGTTCCAGGCTGACAGTATGGCCCTTTGCAAATTCCTTGAATGGAATTGACCGTAGGGTACCGCTTCGAATGAAGCCACCATCTTTCCCAGCAGCCTCATGCAGAGACGTATGGATGGTTTTCTTTTTGTACCCACTAAGTGGGTCAAATTTCTTAAAGACGACACCTTCTCTGGAGGTAAGAAAATCTTTCTCTGATTTGAATCCAGCCTTAGCCCTAAGTATTCCAGACTTTTGACTGGTCTTAGAGCTGACTTGTCCCGGTTGATAATCCAACCGTGATATTCCAGATACTCGATTGTCTTGTGAATAGCTACTTCCAGCTTTTCCACTGAGTGGTCTATTAGTAGCAGGTCGTCTAGATATGCCATTATCGTTACACCCTGTGTTCTTAGATTGGCCAATAATGGGGCCAGAATTTTTGTGAACACTCGTGGTGCTGTGGCCAGACCGAAAGGTAAGGCTCTGAACTGAAAATGGCGCCCTTCTACTGCAAAGCGTAGAAATTTCTGATGGGCCGGAAAGATGGGAATATGCAGATAAGCATCCCTTATGTCGATCGAGGCTAGCCATTCCTGCCCTTGTAGGGCGGTGGCCACTGATCGGATCGACTCCATCCGAAAGGTCCTGATATTTAGGAACTTGTTTAGCCCTTTTAGATTTAATATGGGCCTCACGTCCCCATTTGGTTTGGGGACTGTGAAAAGGTTCGAGTAAAACCCGAATCCGCTTTCTTCCAGGGGAACCTTCATGATTACCCCTTGGAGCAATAGTTGTTCTAGTGCCAGAAGGAGGGATCCTCTCTTTTGGGGATCTCTTGGCACGTTTGACCTCATAAATTGGGCAGGAGGAGTGCCTTTTAACTCCAGCTTGTATCCCAGACTTACTGCGGAGAGCACCCATCTGTCTCTGATGGTGTCCCGCCAGGTCTCTGTGAACAACTGAAGTCTTCCCCCCACCCGATTGAGCGGGGGCAATACTTCATGCCTTAGGGGGAGGTTTTGTACCTCTCTTGATCCAGGGCTTCTTGTTACCCTGTGATTGTCCCTGATTTCTGCCCCCTGAATTTGACCGCGGAGGCCGTCGGAACTGCTTCACAGCCGATGTGCCCGGGACTGGAGAGGTAGGCCTCTTAAAAGAAGGACTTCTACCCTTGTTCTTAACCGGTAAGAGTGAACTTTTACCGGCAGAAATTTTCTGGATATATTTGTCCAGATCTTCTCCAAATAAGCGTTCTCCATGAAATGGGAAGCTAACCAGCAGTCTTTTACAGGGAGCTTCAGCAGACCAGTTTTTGAGCCACAAAAGCCTACGCATATGTACTATAGACAGCGTAAAGCGGGAGGCCTGTTGGATTGTATCCTTTATGGCGTCCACCGCAAAACACAAGGCTCTAGGCAGGTCAGCTAGGGCATGAGCCTGCTGATCTGGTAAGTCCCTTAAGACTTGTTTCAACTGATCTTTCACTGCTTGGCAGACTCCAATCGCTGCTACCGCAGGTTGTGTCACCATACTTGCTGTAGAGAAAGCAGATTTTAGTAAAGACTCCAATTTTTTATCTATTGGGTCTTTGAACATTGGAACATTATCTACTGGACATGTCAGTGATTTGTTAACAGAAGAGATGGCTGCGTCCACTATAGGGACCCTCCATTTTCTTATGAACTTATCCTCCATGGGATAGATCACCGGAAATCTCTTGGGGGGAGCAAATATTTTATCAGGATGCTCCCAATCCTGGTAAATAAGCCCTTCTAATAAAGGGTGGATTGGGAAGGAACAGACCGCCTGGGGAGCTTTTAGCGACCCCAGCGAGGAAACCGTAGTGGATGGTGGTTCCGCCAGAGGCATTTTAAATGCTGATCGGACCATGTTAGTCAGAGACTGAACCCATAATCTTTCAGCCTGAGAAGCTGAGAAAGGTTCTTCCACTGTTGATTCCTCTATAAGTGAATCAACCTCATCCTGATCCCCTTCAGGTAGGTCGATCTCTGTGTGGGGCTGTTCCTCCACTAACAGGCACTCTGAAGGAGGAGACGGAGATCGGACGCGCTTTTCCTGTGACAGGGAAGCAGCGATCAATGCTGTTAATCTCTCTTCCAATCCTCCCAGAGTTGAGGATAAAACCTCCTCTGTTATATATACAGGAGCAGGTGGACTGGGGACAGCCGCAGCACCAGACATTCCTGCGGGGTTTCTACGGCTACTGACCTCTGCATTCTCAGGGGAGATTGGTGCAGTGCAAGCATGCCCAATATCCTCAGAGCCCGATGGAGACCCCTTTGGCTTCCTGGAAGATTTATTTCCGGAGCGTCTGGACGACATATCCTTTAAGCACAAAGCTGAGGTATTCCCGTCGTCATACACCAATTTTTGCTGGTAATAGTCTAACACAGGTGCTGCTATATACCAGCTGGTGTCCACTAAAGTGCCTTTCTATGGGGATGCCTGCATCAACCGCCTCTGTGTGCCACTGTTTGTTGCTAGCTCTGTTTGCATGCAGCTGACACTTGTACTGTGTCTTTTAACCATGCTGGGACGCCCGCACATGCGCAGAAGCGCCGCGGCGCGCATCGAGCGTCATCCACCCGCCCCGCCCCTTTTTTTTCATAGGAGGCGCGTGCACGCGCCCGCGCGCGCGCCCGTGCGCCAATGGCGCCCTTTTCGAAAACCAACAGAGGACTAGGAGCCAGGGCCCTTTTTGCCGGAGGGCCTGTGCGGTGGATGAACGCAGCAACAGGGCAGAGGAAGTGGATTCCCTCAGAGAAACTTACCAGCTGCCTGGATCTTTTGAGTTGAGAAAACCAAAGATCCACATTTACAAGAAAAATGGACTACAGCGGCCTCTAGTGGTTTAACACAGGTACCGCGGTCCCTGTTTTTTTTTTTTTTTTTCCTGACTACTATTAAAATTTTACATTTTCAGTAGTTATAGGCAAACACAGATATTTAGCGGGAATACCGTTAGGTAACAGACAGAAAGACAAATTAGGCTTGGGGGTCCCCCAATAGAACCAAGTTCCTGAGGGCCCCCACTTACCTGATCCCCGCCGCAGGACTTTGTTTGGTCCACAAAAGTCCAAACTTCACCTATCACGGCAGGCATTGTAATTAAACCTTCAGGGACCGGGTTCCCAAGGATTCCACTCCCCTGGACCTGTATAGCACCCTGCACAGACAGCGTCTTGGTCGTGGGTATGACCAGAGCTCTGGATCCCAGGGTCCAGCCCTCCTAAGAGAAGCATTACAGGCAAAACCTTGCTCTTCTGCTGCAAGGCCCGGGTACCGACCGTTTAGCTATGAAGCTTTTTTTGGTGGGATCCGGAACAGCTTACTAAGGCCCAAAAGAACCTGTACGCAAGCCCAGTGAAAACACATGTTACTCTTTGGCCAACACCTTAGACACTGGCAAAAAACTGAGGTGCTCCCGGGTGGGAGGGGCTTATATAGGGGAGGGTACTTCCGGTTTGGAATTGGCCAGTGCCAACACCTGAAGGTAAACTATATAACCCATTAGTAATGACTAAGTCGCTCTGTGTCCCGTGATGTACGAAAAAGAAAATCAGTTTCTTATCACACATCATCTGTGCTAGTTGAGCAGGAAACTGGTACTGATGGGTTCCAGGAATGCTGATAGGTTCCAGGGATGCCAGAGCGACAGGCCACAGGCGATTGAGATCTTGATGTGTGATAAGTTGAGGAGCCCTGCTGTATGTGGCTTTCAATATACAGCCCCATACAGCTACTTTCAGGACATAGGGCTGTGCTGGGATGTGCCAGTTAAGCATATAAGCATGTTCTTGCACAAAAAAATTACAATTCATATGATTACTTATGAATATATTATTATTTATTATTATTATACAGGATTTATATTGCCCTAAAAGTTTGTGCAGCGCTTATATATGTAATTTACCTTCTGCAACCTGAGGTAGCAAGCATACATATGGTACTCTAGGGTTTCAGATATATGGTTTACTGTTCTGCTGTACAGACTGCAATAGCAGAATCTCAGGTTTCATACACAGCTCAAGAAATTAGCTGAATGAATCAGAAAGGTTTGAACCCCACTTTGGTTTTACTATTGATGCTATTTGGAGCTTCAGCCTGCAGGAGCAAATTAGCAAATGCATAGTAAGTATTGGGCTTGCATATCAGGTAGCCTGAGAATGCCTTGCACACACTAAAGTATTGATGCATCCAAGAGTAAATGGTAACAGAAATAATTTATTTAACTTATTAAAAACAAAATAGAAATCTAACAAATCAAAAAACAAAACAAAAAAAAAAACACATCATTTCCGATTAGCAATGATTTTGGACATTTTTAATGTAATAGAAGAAGTAATTCCCAAAAAAACAGATAAATAATGGATTAACCACTTAAGCCCCGGACCATTTGGTAGCTAAAGGACCAGAGGTGAATTCAGAATTTTGCACTGCGCTGCTTTAACTGTAAATTGTGCGGACATGCAATGTTGTACCCAAACGAAATTTGCGTCCTTTTCTTCCCACAAATAGAGCTTTCTTTTAATGGTATTTGATTGCCTCTGCGATTTTTATTTTTTGCGATATAAACGGAAAAAGACCGAAAATTTAGAAAAAAAATGATATTTTCTACTTTTTGTTATAAGAAAAATCGAATAAACTCAATTTCAGGCCAAAATGTATTCAGCCACATGTCTTTAGTAAAAAAAATGTCAATAAGCGTATATTTATCGGTTTGCGCAAAAGTTATAGCGTTTACAAACTAGGGTACATTTTCTGGAATTTACACAGCTTTAAATTTATGACTGCCTATCTCATTTCTTGAGGTGCTAAAATGGCAGGGCAGTACAAAACCCCCCCAAATGACCCCATTTTAGAAAGTAGACACCCCAAGGAAATTGCTAAGAGGCATGTTGAGCCCATTGAATATTTTTTTTTTGTCCCAAGTGATTGAATAATGACAAAAAAAAAAATTACAAAAAGTTGTCACTAAATGATATATTGCTCACACATGCCATGGTTATATGTGGAATTGCACCCCAAAATACATTCTGCTGCTTCTCCTGAGTACGGGGATACCACATGTGTGGGACTTTTTAGGAGCCTAGCCACGTACGGGACCCCGGAAACCAAGCACCGCCTTCAGGATTTCTAAGGGCGCAAATTTTTGATTTCACTCCTCACTACCTATCACAGTTTTGAAGGCCATAAAATGCCAAAATAGCACAAAACCCCCCCAAATGACCCCATTTTAGAAAGTAGACACCCCAAGGAAATTGCTGAGAGGCATGTTGAGCCCATTGAATATTTTTTTTTTGTCCCAAGTGATTGAATAATGACAAAAAAAAAAAAATTACAAAAAGTTGTCACTAAATGATATATTGCTCACACATGCCATGGTTATATGTGGAATTGCACCCCAAAATAAATTTTGCTGCTTCTCCTGAGTACGGGGATACCACATGTGTGGGACTTTTTAGGAGCCTAGCCGCGTACGGGACCCCGAAAACCAATCACCGCCTTCAGGATTTTTCAGGCACAAATTTTTGATTTGACTCCTCACTACCTATCACAGTTTCGAAGGCCATAAAATGCCAAAATAGCACAAAACCCCCCCAAATGACCCCATTTTGGAAAGTAGACACCCCAAGCTGTTTGCTGAGAGGAATGGTGAGTATTTTACAGCTCTCATTTGTTTTTGAAAATGAAGAAAGAACATTTTTTTTTCTTTATTTTTTTCAATTTTCAAAACTTTGTGACAAAAAGCGAGATCTGCAAAATACTCACAATACCTCTCAGCAAATAGCTTGGGGTGTCTACTTTCCAAAATAGGGTCATTTTGGGGGGGTTTTGTGCCATCTGGGCATTCCATGGCCTCCGAAACTGTGATAGGCAGTGAGAAGTGAAATCAAAAATTTACACCCTTAGAAAGCCTGAAGGCGGTGATTGGTTTTTGGGGTCCCGTACGCGGCAAGGCTTCCAAAAAGTCTCACACATGTGGTATCCCCGTACTCAGGAGAAGCAACAGAATGTATTTTGAGGTGTAATTCCACATATGCCCATGGCATGTTTGAGCAATATATCATTTAGTGACAACTTTGTGCAAAAAAAAAAAAAATTGTCTTTTTTCCGCAACTTGTGTCAACATATAAAATATTCCATGGACTCGACATGCCTCTCAGTATATAGCTTGGGGTATCTACTTTCCAAAATGGGGTCATTTGGGGGGGTTTTGAACTGTTCTGGCATTTTATACACAACATTAGGAAGCTTACATCCACTCTTCTAACCACTTGAAGACAAAGCCCCTTTTGACACTTTTTGTTTACATGAAAACATTTTTTTTTTTGCAAGAAAATTATGTTGAACCCCCAAACATTATATATATTTTTAAAGCAAAGGCCCTACAGAATAAAATGGTGGGTGTTGCATTTTTTTTTTCTACACAGTATTTGCGCAGCGATTTTTCAAACGCATTTTTTGGGGAAAAAATAACTTTTTTTTAATTTTAATGCACTAAAACACACTATATTGCCCAAATGTTTGATGAAATAAAAAAGATGATCTTAGGCCAAGTACATAGATACCAAACACGACATGCTTTAAAATTTCGCACAAACGCGCATTGGCGACAAACTACATACATTTTTAAAAGCCTTTAAAAGCCTTTACAGGTCACCCCGTTAGATTTACAGAGGAGGTCTACTGCTAAAATTACTGCCCTCGATCTGACCTTCGCGGTGATACCTCACATGCATGGTGCAATTGCTGTTTACATATGACGCCAGACCGACACTTGCGTTCGCCATTGGGCAAGAGCAGGGCAGGACAGGGGTGCTTTTTTTTTTTTTTTTTTTTTTTTATTATTAATTTTGCTTTTTTATTTTATTTTTAAACTGTTGCTTCCATATTTTTTTTATCATTTTTATTGTTATCTCAGGGAATGTAAATATCCCCTATGATAGCTATAGGTAATGACAGGTACTCTTTTTTGAAAAAACTGGGGTCTATTGGACCCTAGATGTTTCCTCTGCCCTCAAAGCATCTAACCACACCAAGATTGGTGTGATAAAATGCTTTTCCAATTTCCCAATGGCGCTTTTTATATCCGGGGGGACATTCCCTCCCACTGCTTGTAAAAGCAGTCCAGAGGCTAATTAGCCACTAGGATTGCTTTTACATGAAAGCCGGCCGCTGGCTGAAAAGAATGATACCAAGATGATACCTAAACCCGCAGGCATCATTCTGGTATAAACATTCAAAGTCCAGCAACATACTAGTACGTTGCTGGTCCTTGTTGGACATGTATTGTAATCTTTTTTTTCATGCAGCCTGTTGGCTGAACGAAAAAAAAAGATTGATCGGTGGGTATGCCCACCATTAGAATACCGCCCTTCATCCACCAACTTCTAATGATGGGCATACATGCACCATTTATATATGCTGAAGCATGGGGGCATCTTCCCGCAAAAGTTATGCCGCGTACACATGGTCAGACTTTTCCACGGGCAAGCCTCCGTCAGAATTTCGACCGTATGTACGCGGCATTAGGAGCAAAATCGCTCCTCCGCTCCTGCTGCCCCAATGCTTCGGCATATATGCTTTTTTTTTTTTAACTGTGGTGGCGAAATCACCTCCTACAGCACTGGAGTCGCAGGGATCAGGCCTGTCTCTGCGAACGCTGCAGTTATGTGTGTTGTGTTTTGCAAGTGACAGTGATCGGTCGATACTGCACTTGGGTGGCCTGGGCTGGACGGAGGGGCAAAACGCAGGTGCTAGCAGGTATCTGGGCTGATCCCGCTAACACTGCATTTTTGGGAACCCTAAACTGCTGGGGACGCTAGTATAGATCTGATCAGATCAGATATTGATCTGTTCAGATACTATACCACTAAGGGGGGTGTATGCTTCACGCGTGGGTGTTAGCGTTACTGGCACTAACCTGACGCTGCCTGGGGTGTGACGCAGACCCTCTCTGATGCTAAAACCTAATTGATATCACCCGCCGGGCGATCAGGGGGTTAAACCTTTATTGGGTTATATACGGCGGGTGCCCTGACACTATAAAAAGCAAACTAACTAACCATCGTCACCCGTAACACTTATATGATGATCACTGGTGAAAGGGTTAACTAGGGGCAATTAGGGGGTTAAAACCTTTATTAGGTAATATATGGGGGTACCCGACGCTATATAAAAACCTGACGGCGAACCTAAAAAACACTTACTGGCTACCGATCTGCATCACCGACACTAAGACAACGATCATAAAAATGATCGCTTAGCGACAGTGGTGATAGGGGGTGAAAGGGTTACCTGGGGGGCGATCAGGGGGTTAAACCTTTATTAGATAATATATGGGGGTACCTGACGCTATAAAAACCTGCGGCGAACCTAAAAAAAATTACTGGCTACCGATCTGCATCACTGACGCTAAGATAGCGATCAGAAAAATGATCGCTTAGCGACAGTGGTGATAGGGGGTGAAAGGGTTACCTGGGGGCGATCAAGGGGGTTAAACCTTTATTAGGTAATATATTGGGGTACCTGACGCTATAAAAACCTGCGGCGAACCTAAAAAAAATTACTGGCTACCGATCTGCATCACCGACGCTAAGACAGCGATCAGAAAAATTATCGCTTAGTGACAGTGGTGATAGGGGGTGAAAGGGTTACCTGGGGGGCGATCAAGGGGGTTAAACCTTTATTAGGTAATATATGGGGGTACCCGACGCTATAAAAACCTGCAGCGACCCTAAAAAAAATTACTGGCTACAGATCAGCATCACCGACGCTAAGACATCGATCAGAAAAATGATCGCTTAGTGACGGCGGTGCTAGGGGGTGAAAGGGTTACCTGGGGGGTGATCAAGGGGGTAAACCTTTATTAGGTAATATATGGGGGTACCTGACGCTATAAAAACCTGTGGCGAACCTAAAAAACATTACTGGCTACCGATCAGCATCGCCGACGCTAAGACATCGATCAGAAAAATTATCGCTTAGTGACAGTGGTGATATGGGGTGAAAGGGTTACCTGGGGGTGATCAAGGGGGTTAAACCTTTATTAGGTAATATATGGGGGTACCCGACGCTATAAAAACCTGCGGCAAACCTAAAAAAAATTACTGGCTACCGATCAGCATCACCGACGCTAAGACATCGATCAGAAAAATGATCGCTTAGCGACGGCAGTGCTAGGGGGTGAAAGGGTTATCTGGGGGGTGATCAGGGGGTTAAACCTTTATATGGGGGGGTTAGGGGGCTACACTGGACCTAAAACTGAATGTACTGACACTTTTACAGTCACAAATGTCACTGATTGCAGTGATCACTAAATAAATGGTCACTGCAATCAGTGACACTGTGACGGGGGCTGGGGGTGATCTGGGGGTGTCTGGGGGGGCCTGGGGGGGATTTATGTGCCTATGTGTCCTGGTGTCAGTGTAGTGTTGTGTGCACTAACCTGGCATCTTCTCCTGTACGGCGCTCGGTATATGTGAGCGCCGCAGGAGAGATGACATCACTTCCTCCCGCCTGTGTAAACAGTACACAGGCAGGGGAAGCTCTCATTCACCGGGAGCGATCGAGAGGGGGGGGCCGGAATCGAACGGCCGTCCCCTCATGCCGGATCGCTCCCGAAGGTAAAGAAGGGGGGTCCGATCGGACCCCCCAACTATACAAAGGCAATCACGTATATGTACGTGATTCTGCCTGTCGGTGCCATTGTGCCGACGTATATTTACAGTGGGCGGTCGTTAAGTGGTTAAATAAATTAATTGAATATGTATATATATATATATATATATATATATATATATATATATATATAAATAAATGGTAGGAGTGTTGTTTCTTTAAAAGGCATGGCACCATTTTATATAAGGGACAGTGAATCTTACTTTCATATTAAGGTAAGATATCACCTGAACCAGGGCAGAGAAAATATACAATGGAGAAAAGATATGTCATTTCTCTTTTATAATTATCAATATGTCTGTGTATAAAGCAGACAACATTTACACCAACATATGAATTATTCATATTGCTTTCTGTGGTACACCCTGGCAGCTTAAAAATTCAATGTATATGGAAATAGAATTTGGCAAGTCTTTCTGCATCCAAGCCATCTCATTATTTCAAAATGGTCCCAGAGCATAAGGAATCATCACCGCTCAATTAAATGCTTAATATAATACAAATAAAACACAATTAAGGCAAAGCAGGATTGTTTTGTAGGCCTCCCACATATATAATGAAAAAAAGAAATGTTTGCAAACATTAAAGTACTGGAAAATCAACATTTGCTTGAATCATCTGATATTGCAAATGATGTGGAAAATGAAAATTATACTGTAATTAAAGCATGCATTGATTAATATAAATGGTTTAGGTTTATATAAATACATATGAACATTTTGTGTACTACAAAGAACTCAAGATATCCAAAATTAAACCATTTTGATTGCCTTCACATATTTTTACTTGTAAAGCAATGTTGTGCTAAAATACTATAGGTAATCACTCCTACCTCTCACTTCTAAATTGGTGATAATTCAAAGCCCAAATCTAGTTCAATATTTATAAATCTTGTTAAATCTTTAGTTGTTCATAAAGTGGAGAGGGGTTAGAACATCAGTATTTATTGCTGCTTATGTGATAGAGCTTAACCAGTAGAAATAAGAATTGGCTTTGGTGTGAATCCAAAAGAGGAGGTGTTATCCTTTAAGTAGGGGGGGAGGTGCTGGGAAGGGTTGGTGTACTGTAGACCAGTACAGATCATAGGCTGCTGTCTCTGTGATCATGTTATCATCATATTTATAATATTTTTTAATAGAATTGGTCTTTACCCATTTTGAGGATTTCTATCTACAAATAAGAGGCACAGCAGGAACCCATTTGTTAAACAAGCCTATAAATGACAGCATTCATGCTTAAATTAATTTATTCTAACGACCTATAAACTTTATTACTAGTCTCACTGGGAATCAAGATGGCACCATTACCGTCAGAAACTTCTTCAAAACAGTTGACAGCAGTGGATATCTAAAGTATACTTGTTGCCACAACAAGCCACGGCTCAAAAATATCCACTTTTTGACAGTTCTAACAGCTCAGATGAAATTGTAACACAGATTTCTCCTTCATCAAGCAATCACAGTTAAATCAAGATTTAAAACCAAATAATATCCAAACCAACTAATAGAATATAATTCGAATGAGCCAAAAACATCCCACTCTGCCTCTAATTTCTCCAGTTAGAATAGAAGCTGCCAAACCTCTTTTACATTGCACCTTCATAACCAAGCATTTCTCCACTCATCATTCCAACAACTACAACAGGTTTACCAGGACAAAGTTCTATATTTATTCTGTTGTCCTTTTAAATCTGTGTTGGTATTTTCAAGTATTAATTTATTTATACAAAAACACATGATTTTTTTTTCATTATTATTAATTTAAATGCATTATTGCTACATTTTTATCCATTAATAAACTATCAGGTTCTCTGCATAGTAATCCCTGCCTATAAGTTAACATTTTTTCATGACTTTCACAACTATTCATCTATTTCCCCTCCTCTAATTCCATTGATCCAGCTCAGTTCTTCTAGAATACGCATTCTCTGAGAATTGTCCAAGCTCCACATCTGTTTAAATTTCAGTGTCAACATGACGCCCTGATGTAGTCAGCTGCTCTCATGGTTGTTTGGTCACACCAACAAACAGGTCTATTCCCAGCCTCCTATAACATTGTGCTAACCCCCTAACTACCTGATCTCCTACTGCTTTACCTATTTCCACAAATTTCTCTTCTATTACTTCACTTCTGCTATAGTTATTCCACAGCAAAACTGACACTCACTCAACCCTGCACTTCCTGGTCCCCTGCCTGTCCCATCATCCTTCTATCCAATCTTTTTCAGCCTAATCACTGTTATTCAGGTTTACCCGCCTCCTTTTAACCGATTTGTATCCTAGTTCTTTCTCTCCCTGATGCATTCGAAGTTTCTTACTTCTGATTTCCTTACTGGACCTGTCACCCTGCCAGCTCATTCCCCAGTGTTTTTCATCCCTCTTCTATGTAACTAAGCTGCTTCCTCCAGTAAACAGCTGCTACAGACACTCTCTTCATCATGTTTTGGCCTAATCTGCCCACTGTACTGATTGCCACAAACCCTTATATGTCTTCTCTCTCCTTAAACTAGTCTCCTGCTTTTTTTTTTATTCTGTCTTACCGTGCACATTCCCAGCTCCCCCCCCTGACTCTTGGGCTACCCCACACAGTCCCTTCCTCTGCCAGTTCCACCCTCATCTTTGCTGTCAGTGTAGTTCTACTCTGTTAGTTACTACTAATACTACTCTGTTACTCTCCCAAGTATCACACCCCATTGGCACTACTGTTTACATCAATTATTACAATTCTTCAAGGTCCTCAGCTCATTGTTTCTCTCTTTTGCCTCACACATTTTCCATTTCTACCTTCATTCCACACTACACATTTTCCTAGCTCAGCCACCACTAATCACTAGATCCTGTACAATCACAACCCCTGCTCAGTGCCACTCCAATATTATGGAAGATTCCACACAAATTACAACAGCTTTCTATCTCCATCAGCTTTGCACCTCCAAATATCTTCACCAGCTCTATTTACCCTGCTACCTCCAACTGCATAGTACGCCTTTTCAAGTCATGTTAGCTCTTTTTAGTATTTCTCAAACACTTATTTTTCGGGTTCCCACATATTCATCAGTGCACTCCAAATTGACCTAAATGCTTAAGATTTTTTTCCTTTCATCCTCCCTTCATCCATTTCACCCTTAACTTTCAGCACATTGTCCCATAGCCCATTATAAATGCAATCCAGGCTATTCAACAAACTTTGCCTTGTTTCAATATAAGAGGTTGTGATGCACAATGTATGATTCTGTATGGTACTTAAAGTTTAAGTTTAATCATATATTAATTTCCACATTGAATTTCAATGATTTCTAGCCTGAATGATCTTGATGTTTGAAAACATACTTTTTGTAGAATCTCACACCCACACATTTACTTCCTTAAATTCCATGACACATATTCACTATGCCTTGTGGGTGTGCACTGCTGTGTCACATATTTCTGAACCACAGAAGAGCTGAGAGGAGGAGTTTCAGGAGGTAGAGTCAGTACAGGAATCACTGCTTGTAAGAGGCAAGGTACCATGGGATATATAGTCATAGAAATACGTAATAAACCAAATGAATGGTTAACATATTTTTATTTTGAATTATTTTTATATTTTTATAATTTTTGTTTTATATTTTACATTTACTATCAGTATCCACGTTGAATCTGATTTTTTTTTTCAATCAACACTATAAGCAAATTTCCAGACAAGATGACCATTCCTACTGGGTCCTTTCATCCACATATCTAGCAGGTATGTAGGCAGCAAAAAAGAAATCTACTACAGTGATCAGGATTAAGAGCCTCGGTCTGGATTTTATTGTTGTCTGTGTCCCCATGAAGGAGATGTTCCCTCACGTCCTATGAAGTTAATACAATAAAAACAATAAAAAGACAATATATATATATATATATATATATATATATATATATATATATATACACACAAATATAACAGATATATTTTAGTGTTGCTTACAATAGAAGTTTCTCAGTAACTGAGGTGTAGAGGTGTCTGCAGGCAGTGTCTGTAGCTGGATGTCAGAAAGTGGTTGGGCATCCGCCCGCTCACCAATTCTGAAGATAGCACGGCCCAAAGGAACAGAAGACACTTGCACAGGCTCTTGAATCCCAGAAGAGATGTGCAGAGTAGCCTCCTGACAGCCAATCAGTGTGGTAAACAATGATAGCTGTGTGGATATGTATGGTAACAGTCCCAGAGCAGAGAGGAGTAGATGCGATCTCAGTGTAGCGATCTGCACCACAGCAATGCAGATACACTGCCTCAAGAATCACTGCCACCAGCTAGGCCACAAGACCCACAGTCTACCAGTAAGAATGACGGCTACCTTCTTTCAGCTAGAAGTCCCGAGCTCTGAGAGAGTGAGCCTGTCGCTCGCTTGCTGTTCAATATATCTGCTCAACCAAAATCCTCTTTGCTTCCTCTGCTCACTGGTATGTATAGTTTAGTCAGCGCCCAGAAACACAGTATCTATTTGCCGTGGGATTACAGGTTCCAAGATCCTCTGCTGTCTAGGAGATGTCACTCTGCTCTGCTAACAGGAAGTGATGTAGTTACTGGGCACTAGAGGAAAAAGCTTAATCAATAGTCCCACTGTAAGTGACCCCATATTTCATTATAGCATAGCCAGCACCTGGCTACATCTGCATTTATTATTTGTAATTAAAAGTGAACTTAGTATTTAACCTAATCTTCACAGAAAAATCTCCTCTAAGGGGATTAGACAACATTTAAAAGCCAACAGAAGTTAATTTATCCATGCAGGGCAAAGTAACAAGGCATTCAACTTCCCATCCCCCCAGCGGCCTTCTTCTGCTCAAATTAGAGTTTCAATATTCTTGCTGTATTTTCCATAATGCGAATATGTCACCTCCTCACTGCCTTTTTTAACCCTTAAAAACTTGCACTATAGCAACTGTGTGCATTTCAAGCCTTTGTGGGGGGTGTTTTTGCGGCATGGCACCATTCAGCTAAATAGGTTGCATTCTCAGAGTTAGTGACCGGCAAATGCAATGGGGGTCATTTTTGCCATGCTACAATGTAGCATGTGTATACCTCATCCTTTTCTATTTAAGGGGGAGTGGTTAGGGGATCAGGAAGCATAATGCTTAAGAAATATAAAGACCAGTGGGTGAGTGAAAATACACAGCTGTATGCTGTAATGTCGTGTACAGACGATCGATTTTCTCGACGGTGAAAACACCGCCGAGAAAATCGACATGAAAAACGAGGACCGGCTTGTTCCCCTACACACGGCCGGTTTTCATGACAGTTTTTCTTTTGGTTGTGAAAAACTACCGTGTGTAGGCTCCCTGGCAGTGTTTCCCTATGGGAAAACTGCCGTGGAAAAAAATGCTGTGAATCACGACGAGAAAAATTAGAGCATGTTCTAATTTTTCTCGTCGTGATTCTTGACGTTTTTCTCATCAGGAAAAATGCAGAAAAGCCCATACATGGGCGTTTTTCTCGTCAAAGAGAAAAAATTTCATTTTTCCCAACGAGAAAAATGGTCGTGTGTACGCGGCATAAGTGTTGATTCTTAAGTGCTCTTGGCCAGCCAATCAGAACGCATTGTGCTGAAGTCAAACTAGTACAAGGTACAGAAGATCTTACATAAATAAAGAAAAAGCTGCGCCAAGAAGGTTAATGAGCAATCCTCAAAAGTCAATGATTATATGAAGGCTATGAAGGCAGTCCAAAGGAGTGAGCTATGGGTGCCAACATAATATCAGAAGGCAGGAATCACATATGCTGTAGAAACATCCAGGAACCATACAATATAGTAACACCACCGTGCTTGACAACCAGAGTGACCACCACCGTAGAAAAAATGGCTGCTTACCAGAAGCAAGCAAAGGAGCGCAGTCGGCTATAACCTAGCCGCGGCCTTTAGCTTGCATGTGGTGGGTGGATGGAACTCAAACCCAATCAGAACACCCGATCCTCCAGTATGCAATATGGCGTTGTTGTATGATGGCTCCGTATGCATAAGTATCAAAACAAGAAAACAAGAGGAGAGGACCATAGGGTGATAAAGTCTAAATGCGTTTAATAGGAAAAAGTAATATACTTACAACAATAAAAGTTTAAAAAGCGTAGAAAAATGTGCCAGCCGGCATAAGCAGAAGCCCTTCCTCGAATGAGCTGCGTGGTGACGTCACTGCGTGTCCCCCAGATGCGTTTCGTCACATCTGACGTTCTCAATGGGATAGGGCCACGCACAGTGATTCACCACAATACATAGAAGAACCAAGCCTCGCTGTGAGATGCAAGCATTCAGTTTAGAAAGCGTCATTTTGATTATGGGCATGGATGAACTTCAAAATTAGATTTTTACTGAATGATGCCAATAGTCATCTTCCCAAAACTCAAATAACAAAAAGCAGCGCTCGATGAAAATAGCATTAAAACTTTATAGTCTTCAAATAGATAACAAAATAAATATATTGCACAGGACATAAAATCAGTGAAGCTACATTAACTGTCAAAACGATGCAAGTAATATCAGACAGTAGCAAAGGCAGTCATTAAAACGTGTAGCTTAGTGAGATACTGGTATAAAAATATATAAAATGATACCACAGCTGAGTCCACGCACCACCGGCGTGCAGATGTATAAGCACAGCAATGGAAACCCTTACGATGGACACGGCAAGCCCCGCCGTGGGATGTGAGGAAACACTCCGCTGGGTCAGCTGAGCCGTGCGGGAGCTGGTACACTTCACCGCGACATGCAGAGACCTCCGTGAGGGGGAGAGGCCAGGAGAACTGAACAGGCCGACTGTGAGCCGGGCGCGCTAGGTGACGTCAGCGTAGCCTTGGAGACGGAGGGAAGCAGGAAGAGACAAGGACTCGTCTGCAGTGGTGGATCGTAAGCTCGGAGGGAAGCCGTGACTTACATGTTTCAGGCTTCAGTGCTTTTTCAAAGTCTTCCCAAAACTAGTAATAGCCACTTGACGACCAAGCCTTTTCTGGCACTTTTTATTTATTTTTTGCTAGAAAATAACTTTGAACCGCCAAACATTATATATATATATATATATATATATATATATACATATATATATATATATATATATATATATATATATATATTTTTAGCAGAGACCCTAGAAAACAAAATTGCGATTGTTGTAATTTTTTATGACACAGGGTATTTGTGCAGTGGTTTTTCAAACGCAGTTTTTGAAAAAAAAATACACTTTAATTAATTCTAATGCAAAAAAAACACAATATATATAACCCAATTTTTTTGTAAAATATAAAAGATGATGTTACACTGAGTAAATAGATACCAAACATGTCATGCTTTAAAAAATGCACATACTCGTGGAATGGCGTCAAACTACGATGCTTAAAAATCTCCTTAGGTGATACTTTAAAAATGTTTACAGGTTACCTGTTTAGAGTTACACAGGAGGTCTTGCGCTAGAATTATTGCTCTTGCTTTACACTTCATGGCGATAACTCACACGTATGGTGCAAACACTGTTTACACATGCGTGCACGACTTACATATGTGTTCGCTTCTTCCGGCAAGCACGGAGGGAATAGGGCGCTGCAAGTTTTTTTTCCTATTTATTTATTTTTTATTTTTACATTGTCCCTTTAATTACCATTTTTTTATCACTTTTTTTCTATTACAAGGAATGTAAACATCCCTGATTGGTCCTCTTTATGGTCCTCTTTATGTAGAGAGCACAAATCTCTCCTTTACCTTTAAAAGTAAAAAAAAAAGATATTTTTCTTAAAAAAACGTCACTCTGGTCCTTCAAGATCATAGAGGCGATCCGAGATGTTCTGGTTTCTTGTAACCTCTATGGCCAGCGGCGCAAACCATGGGATCATTTTTTGGGAGTGCAGTAAAAACTGTAAGCCCGAGAAACACCTTCCCACTGCTTCTGAAAGCAATCCAGCAGCTAATTAGCTGGTTGGACTGCTTTCATGAGAAAGCCAATTGCTGTCTGAAAAAAAAAATAGGGTTATGGCTGATAGCTTCAGCCATAACCCTGGTACACCACTTGCAAGCTGCAGCGTATATATGCATATTGCGTTCGGCAAGTGGGTAATTTGAAGGTAGACTGAAAACTTGTAATTCTAATATATTAGTATTAGAAAGTTTTTTTTGTTCCATTATATAGTACTTCATTTTAGTTAATTAATTGTTAATTATATGTGGAACTGAAGGACAACACGTTAATAAATGAGCTTTTTTAATAGGATGTATTAGCATTATTTTCTAAAAGATCAATAGAAATGTAGATGTATCAAGTTAAACCCAGTTTCAAGACAGAGCACTTCCCCATTATCCCTTCTGTACTAGGATGTTACTGGTTTGGTCAATGTGATGATGTATGTGCTGCAGGCTGATTAGTTACAGTCATCACATCATTAGTGCTGGATTAAAAGTGGACTTGAAAAAGGATCTGGATATTTAAACACACTGGACTTCGGCATTGTAATCTAATGTGTGATAGGATAGCTCATCGTGTTAGTGTTTGGGTCTTTGACTGTGTTTTGCTTTCTCTTTAGTCTGAAATGAACTTCAACTGCCTTCATTATTATGCCAACTTCAACAGCAAAACATTTCCAAAGCAAAGTAATTAAACATTCCAGCAGCTGGAAAGACAGATGATAATGTCTCGTTCATATGTCAAGTCATCTTCTATTAAGGATTGGATTACCAAAAGCATGCCACCTTTTCACAGCTAAGCAGCGCCAAAAGAATGTCTCTGAGACAAGATGGCAGCAAAGAAATAGTACAGTACTACAGTGATAAACATTCTTATTGAATGAAAACACATTAAAGAATGTTAATGTGGAGAGAGACCTTGAGGCAAGAGATGAATTTAAAAATAGACCTTGACATTTACATGCCAATGTAAAGAAAGATGTGATGCTACTCTTTGTGTGTGCTGCGACTCAATGTAAACTACTTCATATCACATTGTTCTGGTTAAGGGAACATTGCTATCATACTTTTTAAAATTAAGTTAAAGTGTTATTAAACTCACAACAGTAAAATTTGTCTGTATATGCAGTAAAGCATGCTTGTTATACTCACTGTGGAACCTAAGGGGTTAATCCACCACATTGCGTAAAACGGCTGTTTGATCCTGTATGCACAGATCCTCTTCTTCTTCCACTGACTCCAGAACATGTCCGGATAAGACAGAGCCTTTGGAGTCAGGCTGCACGTGCTCAGTTTGGTGTGTATTGCTAGAGAGTTTTTTTCTTGGGAGAGTGCATGTGATCAGCACAGGGCCAATCAGCACTGTCCAGATAGAGGGTCAGGAGTCCTGGATACTGATAGGACAGCTCAGTGCAGTATTAAAACTCCTCCTATAAGCTTTAAGCAGGAACTGATAGAAGTCACGAGACTGCTATATACTGCTGGTGAGAAAAGGTATTTAGCAGTTTATATTTACTAAAACGATTGCATTTCCATGTTCCGTGTACTGTGGGAGACCCGATAGAAATGAATGCAGGGTCCTGGGTTTAGTAACGCTTTTTAAAAAAAATTCTCTCCTGGGTACCAATGGTGGCTGGTGCTAAATATTTTGTGGGGGGGGTGGGGCAGCAAACTAACAGGGGGGAAACCCCCAGCATTAGACGGACGAGAAGGTGGTGTTCCACCGCCACCCCCCCCCCCCGTGGGAGATGGACCTTACCTTAGGAGGCAGGGGGAAGGAAGAGCCGGGGACGTTGCTCCCCCTCCCGGCTAAGGAAGTGTGTTCTGAGACATGAATTGAGAATGGTGTAGGTGTGCCGCTGTTCTAGTTGTACCAAGGTGCTAACGGAAAATAAATTAAAGTGACAAGTGCTGCTTTTTCCCATGGCTGGAACTGTGCATGGATGGGTGAAATATACTGTATTTATTGGCGTATAACACTCACTTTTTTACCCTGAAAATAGAGAGTAAACTGTGCCTGCGTGTTTTACGCAGGGGACTGTGGAAAGTTTAGTGTTATACGCCTGTGCGTGTTATATGCCGATAAATACTGTAAATGCTGGTTTAGGTGCTACACCCTCGGCCGGTTGTTACTTTTTGCGATATATTGTGCAAAAACTACTTTAATTCATGTGACATAATAAATTAGCAATGTTGTCTAATATTTGATAAAAGTTCAAATAAATAAATTATCATATACAATAAATTGCAAACAAAAATTATAAAAGCGTGAATAAAGTCTGAACACTTTGCAATTGGTGATAAATTAGTGACTTGTGCTCTTAAAAATAAAAAAATGAAAAAAGAGTCCAGTGCTGGTAAACAAATGCTTATTCCTGTTTTCTTGCGGTGTGCGTGACTATCCGTGCTCGTTCTAAATATGCACTCACCGGAGTTTTCTTACCTCCCACTATAGTGTTTTTTTTTACCTTAACCTCCCTAGCGGTAATCCCGAGCGTGACTCGGGGTTGATTTTTTCTGCTAGGAGCGGTAACCCCGAGTCACGCTCGGGGTAAGATTGCAGAGCTGGCAGCGGAGTCCCCTTACCTTCTCCCGGCGATCCAGCGATGATGTCCTCGGCTGTGATCGCCGGCGAGATCAGCGGCGACTCCAGAGTGCCCATGGTCACCTGACTTCCTGGTTCCGTTCCCTGCGAGCAGCAGCGGTGCATGGGAGCGGAACTGGGCGGGTAATTTAAAACTTCAAAAAAGTGAAACACACATAAAATAGGTGATACATTGTAATCTGAGAGGATTGCACTGTATCATCTCTGATCTGACACATGATCACTGTACAGTGCCCCTTGCCTGCCATTTTACTGACATTTGTGCCTATAAAACATTTATAACATGGCATCAAAAAAGCGCCACTTTACTACAAAGGCGCTTTTGGACCAGTTGAGTGACAGCGGCAGCGACACGGAGTTGCTCGCAGAACTGAGCGATAGTGAGCTGTGGGGAGATTTGTCGTCCGACACTGACACTGATCTGGCAAGTGACAACGGCGATGACCCTGCACCTGACCTCAGCGATGTGCCCTATAGACTGCGATACGGACCAGGTAGCGCCCCCAAGATTTCCATTCACTGGATCACCTGGGATGAAGGTAGATGTTGAGTGTGACAACCCTCTGGCATACCTGCAATTATTCCTCACTGAGGAGGTAATTGAAAAATTTGTCACAGAGACAAATCGCTACCAAGATCAGCAATCCGCTACGCTGCATGCCAGGTTTTCCAGAAGCAGAAAGTGGGACCAAAGAGGACATCTGGCAGTTTCTGAGACTCATCATTATACAGGGGGTGGTGGGGAAACCGCTCCAGAAATGGTACTGGACCACCAATAAGTTACTGGCCACTCCGTTTTTTGGCACCGTGATGTCAGAATACCGGTTTTCCCTCATCATGAAGTATTTCCACTTCACGAACAATGAAGAATTTGATGAGGCCACGCATCCTGCGCTCAAACTAAAAAAAATCTGGGAGGTATGCCAAATGATTGTGACCAATTTCCAGCAGACCTACGTGCCAGAAAGGGACGTCAGTGTGGATGAAAGTTTGATGGCCTACAAGGGACGCCTAGGCTGGATACAGTTTATTGCATCCAAAAGAGCGCGGTTTGGTATCAAATTCTATATGCTCTGCGAGTCATCCACTGGGTACATCTGGAATTCTGTCATTAACACTGGTAAAGGCACGAAGTTCAACCCCAGGTACAGCGGCTATGGGATGGCCACATCATCTGTCCTTACACTGCTGGAGCCATTGCTAAACCAAAGATATTGTGTGACCACGGATAATTTCTACACGTCTCCGGAACTGTATGAGGTTTTGCTACAAAACAAGACTGATGGGTATGGTACCATTAGGCCTAACCTACGTGACATGCCATCTATGTTTGCCAAGAAAAAACTCAAAACCAGTGAAATGGTTGCCTGGCAGAAGGGTAAGATGATGGCAATGCGATGGCGAGACAAGAAGGACGTTTGTCTCTTGAGTACTGTGCACAATACCGCCACTGCCATGGTCCACACAAAAGGTGTGAAAGATCTGCTGAAGCCGCAAGTCGCGATGGACTATAATAACACAATAGGAGGTGTCAACAGAGCTGATCAGGCAATGACATTTTACCTGGCTATGCGCAAACAGCAAAAAAATATTATAAGAAGATTTTCAGGCATCTTCTGGAACAATGCCTTTGGAATGCATATATCCTGTACAAAGCAAAGTTGACACGCCTCTTGTTCATTCTGATTTTGTCTGGAAGGTGGCTGAACAGATTTTTGTCAACCACCAGACGCCATCAGTAGCTGTGAACAGACCCGGACGACGTGCTGTTGGCGTTGTCAACCTAGAACGCCTGACTGGTCGTCATTTTATGGACTACATACCGCCAACCGCAAAAAAGGCAGCAACTACCGGGATGTGCGTGGTTTGCTGTTCAAAGAGAGATGGCAATGGAAAGAAAGTCCGAAAAGAAACAAGGTTCCATTGTCCAGATTGTGACATCGGACTTTGTCCAGTTCCCTGCTTTAAAATGTATCACACTCAGGATGTTTATTGAATTTTCTTTGTTTGACAAATTTCATTATTTTTGATTACATTATTGAATAAAATTATATTATTTATTAGATTATAATTCATGATTTTGTGTTTCAAATTTATCACATCTGGGATGTCTACTAGAGTCTTGTTTGGTCAGGTTTAAGTAAGTAATTACTAAGAATTGTAGGTCTACAATACATAACACCAAATTTCCATGCAAAATAATTGTACCACTTTTGGTACAAAATTCCAGACAGAATCATACCGCCAGGGAGGTTAATGCAGAGAATGCATTAAAGTGGTTAGACATGAAATATGAGCAAAGCATATCCCGCTTTAGTGTGTACTGCTATCAGCATGAATCACTTCAAATAAGTTTGCCTGACACCAAGAGAAAAATAGCGTGCTCTTTGAAGGGGCCACCACTCAACAATCAGAGCTCTCCTCACTGAGCTCTGCAGAGTGTGACTTCAGCTCTCCACTAGAGTTGAGCGGGTAGCTGGATATTCGGGTCCGGCGGGTTCGGCCGAACTTCGGAAAAAAGTTCGGATTCGGGACCGAACTTTAACCCGAACCCGGACCCGGACCCGGACCCCATTGAAGTCAATGGGGACCCGGACTTCTGACGACTAAAAAGGCTCTAAAAAAGTAATGGAAAGGGCTAGAGGGCTGCAAATGGCAGCAAAATGTTGTTAAGAACATGGCAAGTGCTCTGCAAACAAATGTGGATAGGAAATAACTTAAAAGAACATAAAAAAAATAAAAAAATAAAAAAATATGCTGGAGGCCCGATTTTCAGCAGAAGAGGTACAGGAAGTCATTAAGAACCTCAGAAACTCAACGGCACAATGCGACACATATGGTGGGAATGCCCCAGAATACGCCCTTTCTGGAATAAATTATTTAATTTAATGGATAAGCTAGTGGGAAAATAAAATACTTTGAAATAAAAATGTAGCGGGGTGCTAAATTTAAGGAAAGTGTTTGAGTGGTAAATAGGCTCAAATACCCTAATTCTGTAGGATTCATGGACCATTTTGTCCTCGGGGGACAGTATTGGTGTACAGTTCCCTGCGGCCTACAGGTGGCGCCTTTTGTGTCCCCTCTTGGCAGTAGTACAGCGGGGCGGGGAACCTGCTGTGCATGCCAGGAGAGCATATAAAAGGGGCAGACCTTTGGCCTGGGGGCTGATGTCCAGTGGGGTCCGCGCCCAGGTGCCTTCGGCCTGGGTGCATGTGTTCCTGTTCCATCTCGGGCACCTTTAGCCTGGGGTGAGGTACTATCCTGGAGTTCTTGCTGCCCTGGGTATGGAGGCCTAGGAGAAAAAGAAACCCTGGACTGCCGCACTCTGTATAGACAGTTATTTATTCCAAAATTTCAGGTAAAAAATCCAAATTCAAAATAAGTCCATAAATCCAAAACAACAAATGCAGATGGTGTGCATGCAGGGAAGGGTGGCTAACGCGTTTCACGTCACGAATTGACGCTTACTCATAGCTAGCTATGAGTAAGCGTCAATTCGTGACGTGAAACGCGTTAGCCACCCTTCCCTGCATGCACACCATCTGCATTTGTTGTTTTGGATTTATGGACTTATTTTGAATTTGGATTTTTTACCTGAAATTTTGGAATAAATAACTGTCTATACAGAGTGCGGCAGTCCAGGGTTTCTTAGCCACCCTTCCCTGCATGCACACCATCTGCATTTGTTGTTTTGGATTTATGGACTTATTTTGAATTTGGATTTTTTACCTGAAATTTTGGAATAAATAACTGTCTATACAGAGTGCGGCAGTCCAGGGTTTCTTTTTCTCCCATGCATCAGTGCAGAGCCAGCACCTGTGTGAGTGACCGGGCGGAAGCAGCTATTTGGTGAATTCTCAAGCTTTTGAGCGGTACGTTTTTCCTTTCCTATGGAGGCCTAGGGGCGGGAGTAAAGCCTGGAGTCCAGAGCCGCCTCGTGTAGGGGACCCTGTTCCAGGGAAGGGAGGATCATTCTGATGGACCGATGCGGGAGTCACGGTGAAGGAATGGTCTGTTGACTCCCTGGAGAGATGTCTTCCCCTTGATATGGGCTAGGTTCGTAGAAGGAGAAGCTCAAGGTCACCTTGACTGTATCAGAGGCCTTATTCAACCGGCCCGTGGCAGGGGCCTTATACACCCTGGTCTGTGGCTGAGACCAAAGTTCTCCAGGCCCGTGGCAGGGGCCTTATACACCCTAGTCTGTGGCAGAGACCAAAGTTCTCCAGGTCTGTGGCAGGGGCCTTGTACACCCGGTCTGTGGCAGAGACCAACCTCAATGTCTGTGGCAGAGACCGTGCGCCAAAAACTGTTTGAGAAACCTAAGCAGTGAAGTGAATGTGCTACGTTTGTGCCTGGACCTCCTCCACACCTTAAGCTGTCCTGTTTCTTTGCTCTAACCTTTTCTATCTGAGTACAGTTTATTTTGCCATGAGAGAATAAGAGTTGGAGTTTCAGCTGGTGTGGACATTGACTTTACTGGCAATTAAAGGACTTGCCTCTACCTACAGTAGAGGTGAGAATCATCCTCTGGAGGAGTTTTGACTCCGGCTGTGGACACGGCCCGTCAAGTACACCGCTCAACCTCTTTATATAGGAGGATACGGGCTGGTAGTGCGGTGTGCCTTTCTCCCTCCTGCGAAGAGCCAACAACATAAAGGCAGGTAAGGGGGAAAGGATCTGTGCGCTACAAAAAATAAAATAAAAATTTTAATCTTGGCCTAGCAGGACGAGGTCCATATGGAGTAGGAGGTTGAGGTGGCGGTGGATGTGGCTGTGTAGGTGGAAGCGGCGGTGGAGGAGGACGAGGTAGCCAACACTGGTTCAAAAATACAACAATGGCTGGGTAAGGCCGGTGATGTGTCGAATTCTGTCCCCTGTCGAATAGTGTCCGCCCTGTACTGCGCTTGCTGAGTATGTAGGACAAGGGGATTTCAAAAATCTCCCAAGACTAACGGCGCCTGCGTGTTGAGTTCAGGTGAAGGCCACACCATCCGTGGTTCAAGCCGAGCCAAGCAAGGCCGCGATCGAAGCGAGCCCGTGAGGGGCCCTGTTACTATGTGCTACCGTATGTCCTCTTGGATGGTGGGGCTTGAACCTGCACTCACAGCGCAGGCGCCGTTCATCTTCGGAGATTTTGTGAATCTCCTTGTCCTTTGTACTGCGCAAGCGCTGCGCCTGCGCAGTACGGGCCGGGCACAATCCGATGGCCGGACAGTTTGTCACAACACCGGTATACATGTCTATTCTGCACAAGGTACGGACAAGTCCTGTGGGATCCATGCCTGGTTCATTTTAATGAACGTGAGCTTGTCCACATTGGCTCTGGACAGGCGGCTGCGCTTGTCTGTGATAACGCCCCCTGCCGTGCTAAATACACGTTCAGATAATACACTGGCTGCAGGGCAGGCCAGCACCTCCAAGGCATAAACGGCAAGCTCAGGCCATGTGCCCAATTTGGAGACCCAGAAGTTAAAGGGGGCAGACCCGTCATCCAGTACGTGTAGGCCTGTGGACACATACTGCTCAACCATGTTGGTGAAATGCTGCCTCCTGCTAAGACGTTCCATCTCAGCTGGTGGTGCTGGTTGTTGTGGCGTGCTGACAAAGCTTTTCCACATTTCGGCCATGCTAACCCTGCCTTCTGAGGTGCTGCCGGTGCCCCGGCTGCGTTGGCGACCTCTTCCTCCTCCTCTGCCTTCGCTTTGTGCTTCCACCGTACGCCCGCTGTCAGGTGGGAATGCCACCAGCAGCGCGTCTACCAGCGTGCGCTTGTACTCGCGCATCTTATGATCCCGCTCCAGTGAGGGAATTAAGGACGGTACGTTGTCCTTGTAACGGGGATCCAGCAGGATGGCCACCCAGTAATCAGCACCAGTTAAAATGTGGGCAACTCGGCTGTCGTTGCGGAAACACTGCAGCATGTAATCGCTCATGTGTGCCAGGCTGCCCAGAGGCAAAGAAAAGCTGTCCTCTGTGAGAGGTGTATCGTCTGTGTCCTCTGTATCCCCCCAGCCACGCACCAGTAATGGCCACGAGCTGGTCTGAGTGCCACCCTGCTGTGAACATGGCTCCTCCTCCTCCTCCTCCTCCTCCATCTCCTCCTCCACCTCGTCATCCTCCAGAACTGTGCCCTTTCTGCCGGACAATTGTGTACCTGGCGTTTGTTGGTGCAGGAACCCACCCTCATAGCCACTTGTGAAAGACTGCCCCGAAAGCCTTTGAAATGATCCCGCTTCCTCCTCCTCCTCCTCATCCTCCTGTGCCACATCCTCTTCCATCATCGCACGAAGCGTTTTTTCAAGGAGGCATAGAACTGGGATAGTAACGCTGAGAACGGCGTCATTGGCACTGGCCATGTTGGTGGAGTACTCGAAACAGCGCAACAAGGCACACAGGTCTCGCATGGAGGCCCAGTTATTGGTGGTGAAGTGGTGCTGTTCCGCAGAGCGACTCACGCGTGATTGCTGCAGCTGAAACTCCACTATTGCCTGCTGCTGCTCGCACAGTCTGGCCAGCATGTGCAAGGTGGAGTTCCACCTTGTGGGCACGTCACATATGAGGCGGTGAGCGGGAAGGCCGAAGTTACGCTGCAGCGCTGACAGGCGAGCAGCAGCAGGGTGAGAACGCCGAAAGTGCGCACAGACAGCCCGCACTTTCTGCAGCAGCTCTGGCATATTGGGGTAATTTTTAAGGAACCTCTGGACCACCAAGTTCAGCACATGCGCCAGGCAAGGGATGTGCGTCAAACCGGCTAGACCCAGAGCTGCTACGAGATTTCGCCCATTATCGCACACCACCAGGCCGGGCTTGAGGCTCACTGACAGCAACCACTCATCGGTCTGTTGTTCCATGTCCCTCCACAACTCCTGCGCGGTGTGGGGATTTTCCCCCAAACAGGAAAGTTTTAAAACTGCCTGCTGTCGTTTACCCCTGGCTGTGCTGAAGTTGGTGGTGAAGGTGTTACGCTGAATGGATGAGGAGGCGGTAGAGGATGAGGAAGCGGAGAAGGAGGAGTTAGCAACAGGAGGCAAACTGAAGCGCCCTGCAATCCTCGGTGGTGGAAGGACATGCGCCAAACCGCTATCTGCCTCAGGCCCAGCCGCCACTGCATTTACCCAGAGTGCTGTTAGGGAGATATAACGTCCCTGACCGTGCTTACTGGTCCACGCATCCGTAGTTAGGTGGACCTTGCCACAGATGGCGTTGCGCAGTGCACACCTGATTTTGTCCCCCACCTGGTTGTGCAGGGAAGGGATGGCTCGCCTGGAAAAGTAGTGGCGGCTGGGCACGACGTACTGCGGGACAGCCAATGCCATCAGGCTTTTAAAACTCTGCGTCTCCACCAGACGGAATGACAGCATTTCAAAGGCCAGGAATTTTGAAATGCTGGCATTCAGGGCCAGGGATCGCGGGTGGCTAGGGGGGTACTTCCTCTTCCGCTCCAATGTTTGGGAGATAGAGAGCTGAACGCTTCCATGGGACATTGTGGAGATGGTTGGTGACCCAGGTGGTAGTGTTGCTGGCAGATCCTCTGTTTGCGGGGTGACAGGTGCCACTGTCACTACAGAGGTGGATGAAGAGGCCGAGACTGCAGCAGAAGAGGAAGCAGGAGGAGCCAGAGACCTTTCTTGGTTTTTGAGGTGTCTACTCCACTGCAGCTCGTGCTTTGCACTTAGATGCCTGGTCATGCAGCTTGTGCTCAGGTTGAGAACGTTTATGCCTCGCTTCAGGCTCTGATTGCACAGCGTGCAAACCACTCGTGTCTTGTCATCAACACACTGTGTGAAGAACTGCCACGCTAGGGAAGTCCTTGGACCTGGCTTTGGTGTGCTCGGTCCCTTGCTGCGTTGGGCAGTAGCAGATGTACTGTCTAGGGGACGAATGCTCAGTTTTTGCACCCTGCTCCCTCTTCTGCTGTGCTGGTGGCTCTGTGCGACCACCGCCTCTTCCTCCGAACTACACTGGTCACCTGCATAACGTTGATTCCATGTGGGGTCGAGGACCTCATCGTCCTCCACATCATCTTCCACCCAGTCTTCACCCCTGCCCTCCATGTCTGTCTGCACAATTGCGAAAGCAGCAGCAGTTGGCACCTGTGTTTCGTCATCATCCGAGACGTGCTGCGATGGTCCTCCCATGTACCCATCATGAAACATAAGTGGTTGGGCATCGGTGCACTCAATCTCTTCCACTTCTGGGGCAGGGCTAGGTGGATGGCCCTGGGAAACCCTGCTAACAGAGTCATCGAAAAGCAGAAGAGACTGCTGCATGATTTGGGGCTCAGACTGCTTGGCTGATTTGCAAGGGGGTGAGGTGAAAGACTGATGGACATGGGCTTCAGGTGCCAACTCTGATCTTTCATCAGAAGAGTGGGTGGGAGACAATGTGAAGGAACCCGAGGCACTGTCAGCAACCCAATCTACTATCGCCTGTACTTGTCCTGGCCTAAACATTGGTACAGCCTCATTAGGCGCGACAAAATACCGCCGCAGGCTCGGTCGCCTACTCGCACCTGAGGAAGGTGTTTCACTTGTGCGTGTAGCTGGCACAGATCCACCACATCCTCTCCCTGCAACAGGAGCTCCACCAGCAGCACCACGACCGGGGCCACCACGTCCCTTTGACCTTCCCCTCATATTTTCCAAATTTAGGATCTTGCCCTAAATGGCGTTTTTTGGAAGACCACAACACACCCACAGTATTTAACCGCTGAAACGCACAGCTACAGAACTGCAGAAAATGCTATTAAAAAAAAAAAGGTTGTTTTTTTTAGTATAGCACAGTACAAGGAAAATATATAGAAATTGTTTATTTCACACACCTCCAGATGTGTATTTCACACTGCAAAATATTTTCTGTGGCCCTAAATGGCGTTTTTTGGAAGAGCACAACACAACCACAGTATTTAACCACTGAATCGCACAGCTATAGAAGTGCAGAGAATGCTATTCAAAAAAAATGGTTTTTTTTTTTAGTATAGCACTGTACAATATATAGAAATTGTTTATTTCACACACCTCCAGATGTGTATTTCACACTGCAAAATATTTTCTGTGGCCCTAAATGGCGTTTTTTGCAAGAGCACAACAACCCCAACAGTATATAACCGCTGAATCGCACAGCTGCAGAGGCCAGAGAATGCTTTTTAAAAATAATGTTGTTTTTTCACACACCTCCAGATGTGTATTTCACACTGCAAAATATTTTCTGTGGCCCTAAATGGCGTTTTTTGGAAGAGCACAACACAACCACAGTATTTAACCACTGAATCGCACAGCTATAGAAGTGCAGAGAATGCTATTCAAAAAAAATGTTTTTTTTTTTTAGTATAGCACTGTACAATATATAGAAATTGTTTATTTCACACACCTCCAGATGTGTATTTCACAATGCAAAATATTTTCTGTGGCCCTAAATGGCGTTTTTTGCAAGAGCACAACAACCCCAACAGTATATAACCGCTGAATCGCACAGCTGCAGAGGCCAGAGAATGCTTTTTAAAAATAATGTTGTTTTTTCACACACCTCCAGATGTGTATTTCACACTGCAAAATATTTTCTGTGGCCCTAAATGGCGTTTTTTGGAAGAGCACAACACAACCACAGTATTTAACCACTGAATCGCACAGCTATAGAAGTGCAGAGAATGCTATTCAAAAAAAATGTTTTTTTTTTTTAGTATAGCACTGTACAATATATAGAAATTGTTTATTTTACACACCTCCACATGTGTTTTTCACACTGCAAAATATTTTCTGTGGCCCTAAATGGCGTTTTTTGCCAGACCACAACACACCCACAGCACGTAACCGCTGAATCGCACAGCTACAGAAAATGCTATTCAAAAAAAAAGGTTGTTTTTTTTAGTATAGCACTGTACAAGAAGAATATATAGAAATTGTATATTTTACACACCTCCAAGATGTGTATTTCACACTGCAAAATATTTTCTGTGGCCCTAAATGGCGTTTTTTGGAAGAGCACAACACAACCACAGTATTTAACCACTGAATCGCACAGCTATAGAAGTGCAGAGAATGCTATTCAAAAAAAATGTTGTTTTTTTTAGTATAGCACTGTGCAATATATAGAAATTGTTTATTTCACACACCTCCAGATGTGTATTTCACACTGCAAAATATTTTCTGTGGCCCTAAATGGCGTTTTTTGGAAGAGCACAACACAACCACAGTATTTAACCACTGAATTGCACAGCTATAGAAGTGCAGAGAATGCTATTCAAAAAAAATGTTGTTTTTTTTAGTATAGCACTGTACAATATATAGAAATTGTTTATTTTACACACCTCCACATGTGTTTTTCACACTGCAAAATATTTTCTGTGGCCCTAAATGGCGTTTTTTGCCAGACCACAACACACCCACAGCACGTAACCGCTGAATCGCACAGCTACAGAAAATGCTATTCAAAAAAAAAGGTTGTTTTTTTTAGTATAGCACTGTACAAGAAGAATATATAGAAATTGTATATTTTACACACCTCCAAGATGTGTATTTCACACTGCAAAATATTTTCTGTGGCCCTAAATGGCGTTTTTTGGAAGAGCACAACACAACCACAGTATTTAACCACTGAATCGCACAGCTATAGAAGTGCAGAGAATGCTATTCAAAAAAAATGTTGTTTTTTTTAGTATAGCACTGTACAATATATAGAAATTGTTTATTTTACACACCTCCAGATGTGTATTTCACACTGCAAAATATTTTCTGTGGCCCTAAATGGCGTTTTTTGGAAGAGCACAACACAACCACAGTATTTAACCACTGAATCGCACAGCTATAGAAGTGCAGAGAATGCTATTCAAAAAAAATGTTTTTTTTTTTTTAGTATAGCACTGTACAATATATAGAAATTGTTTATTTCACACACCTCCAGATGTGTATTTCACAATGCAAAATATTTTCTGTGGCCCTAAATGGCGTTTTTTGCAAGAGCACAACAACCCCAACAGTATATAACCGCTGAATCGCACAGCTGCAGAGGCCAGAGAATGCTTTTTAAAAATAATGTTGTTTTTTCACACACCTCCAGATGTGTATTTCACACTGCAAAATATTTTCTGTGGCCCTAAATGGCGTTTTTTGGAAGAGCACAACACAACCACAGTATTTAACCACTGAATCGCACAGCTATAGAAGTGCAGAGAATGCTATTCAAAAAAAATGTTGTTTTTTTTAGTATAGCACTGTACAATATATAGAAATTGTTTATTTTACACACCTCCACATGTGTTTTTCACACTGCAAAATATTTTCTGTGGCCCTAAATGGCGTTTTTTGCCAGACCACAACACACCCACAGCACGTAACCGCTGAATCGCACAGCTACAGAAAATGCTATTCAAAAAAAAAGGTTGTTTTTTTTAGTATAGCACTGTACAAGAAGAATATATAGAAATTGTATATTTTACACACCTCCAAGATGTGTATTTCACACTGCAAAATATTTTCTGTGGCCCTAAATGGCGTTTTTTGGAAGAGCACAACACAACCACAGTATTTAACCACTGAATCGCACAGCTATAGAAGTGCAGAGAATGCTATTCAAAAAAAATGTTGTTTTTTTTAGTATAGCACTGTACAATATATAGAAATTGTTTATTTTACACACCTCCAGATGTGTATTTCACACTGCAAAATATTTTCTGTGGCCCTAAATGGCGTTTTTTGGAAGAGCACAACACAACCACAGTATTTAACCACTGAATCGCACAGCTATAGAAGTGCAGAGAATGCTATTCAAAAAAAATGTTGTTTTTTTTAGTATAGCACTGTGCAATATATAGAAATTGTTTATTTCACACACCTCCAGATGTGTATTTCACACTGCAAAATATTTTCTGTGGCCCTAAATGGCATTTTTTGCCAGACCACAACACACCCACAGCACGTAACCGCTGAATCGCACAGCTACAGAAAATGCTATTCAAAAAAAAAGGTTGTTTTTTTTAGTATAGCACTGTACAAGAAGAATATATAGAAATTGTATATTTTACACACCTCCAAGATGTGTATTTCACACTGCAAAATATTTTCTGTGGCCCTAAATGGCGTTTTTTGGAAGAGCACAACACAACCACAGTATTTAACCACTGAATCGCACAGCTATAGAAGTGCAGAGAATGCTATTCAAAAAAAATGTTGTTTTTTTTAGTATAGCACTGTACAATATATAGAAATTGTTTATTTTACACACCTCCAGATGTGTATTTCACACTGCAAAATATTTTCTGTGGCCCTAAATGGCGTTTTTTGGAAGAGCACAACACAACCACAGTATTTAACCACTGAATCGCACAGCTATAGAAGTGCAGAGAATGCTATTCAAAAAAAATGTTGTTTTTTTTAGTATAGCACTGTGCAATATATAGAAATTGTTTATTTCACACACCTCCAGATGTGTATTTCACACTGCAAAATATTTTCTGTGGCCCTAAATGGCGTTTTTTGGAAGAGCACAACACAACCACAGTATTTAACCACTGAATCGCACAGCTATAGAAGTGCAGAGAATGCTATTCAAAAAAAATGTTTTTTTTTTAGTATAGCACTGTACAATATATAGAAATTGTTTATTTCACACACCTCCAGATGTGTATTTCACACTGCAAAATATTTTCTGTGGCCCTAAATGGCGTTTTTTGCAAGAGCACAACAACCCCAACAGTATATAACCGCTGAATCGCACAGCTGCAGAGGCCAGAGAATGCTTTTTAAAAATAATGTTGTTTTTTCACACACCTCCAGATGTGTATTTCACACTGCAAAATATTTTCTGTGGCCCTAAATGGCGTTTTTTGGAAGAGCACAACACAACCACAGTATTTAACCACTGAATCGCACAGCTATAGAAGTGCAGAGAATGCTATTCAAAAAAAATGTTGTTTTTTTTAGTATAGCACTGTACAATATATAGAAATTGATTATTTTACACACCTCCACATGTGTATTTCACACTGCAAAATATTTTCTGTGGCCCTAAATGGCGTTTTTTGCCAGACCACAACACACCCACAGCACGTAACCGCTGAATCGCACAGCTACAGAAAATGCTATTAAAAAAAAGGTTGTTTTTTTTAGTATAGCACTGTACAAGAAGAATATATAGAAATTGTATATTTTACACACCTCCAAGATGTGTATTTCACACTGCAAAATATTTTCTGTGGCCCTAAATGGCGTTTTTTGGAAGAGCACAACACAACCACAGTATTTAACCACTGAATCGCACAGCTATAGAAGTGCAGAGAATGCTATTCAAAAAAAATGTTTTTTTTTTTAGTATAGCACTGTACAATATATAGAAATTGTTTATTTTAAACACCTCCAGATGTGTATTTCACACTGCAAAATATTTTCTGTGGCCCTAAATGGCGTTTTTTGGAAGAGCACAACACAACCACAGTATTTAACCACTGAATCGCACAGCTATAGAAGTGCAGAGAATGCTATTCAAAAAAAATGTTGTTTTTTTTAGTATAGCACTGTACAATATATAGAAATTGTTTATTTCACACACCTCCAGATGTGTATTTCACACTGCAAAATATTTTCTGTGGCCCTAAATGGCGGTTTTTGGAAGAGCACAACACAACCACAGTATTTAACCACTGAATCGCACAGCTATAGAAGTGCAGAGAATGCTATTCAAAAAAAATGTTGTTTTTTTTAGTATAGCACTGTACAATATATAGAAATTGTTTATTTCACACACCTCCAGATGTGTATTTCACACTGCAAAATATTTTCTGTGGCCCTAAATGGCGTTTTTTGGAAGAGCACAACACAACCACAGTATTTAACCACTGAATCGCACAGCTATAGAAGTGCAGAGAATGCTATTCAAAAAAAATGTTTTTTTTTTTTTAGTATAGCACTGTACAATATATAGAAATTGTTTATTTCACACACCTCCAGATGTGTATTTCACACTGCAAAATATTTTCTGTGGCCCTAAATGGCGTTTTTTGCAAGAGCACAACAACCCCAACAGTATATAACCGCTGAATCGCACAGCTGCAGAGGCCAGAGAATGCTTTTTAAAAATAATGTTGTTTTTTCACACACCTCCAGATGTGTATTTCACACTGCAAAATATTTTCTGTGGCCCTAAATGGCGTTTTTTGGAAGAGCACAACACAACCACAGTATTTAACCACTGAATCGCACAGCTATAGAAGTGCAGAGAATGCTATTCAAAAAAAATGTTGTTTTTTTTAGTATAGCACTGTACAATATATAGAAATTGTTTATTTTACACACCTCCACATGTGTTTTTCACACTGCAAAATATTTTCTGTGGCCCTAAATGGCATTTTTTGGAAGAGCACAACACAACCACAGTATTTAACCACTGAATCGCACAGCTATAGAAGTGCAGAGAATGCTATTCAAAAAAAATGTTTTTTTTTTTAGTATAGCACTGTACAATATATAGAAATTGTTTATTTTACACACCTCCACATGTGTATTTCACACTGCAATTTATTTTCTGTGGCCCTAAATGGCGTTTTTTGGAAGAGCACAACACAACCACAGTATTTAACCACTGAATCGCACAGCTATAGAAGTGCAGAGAATGCTATTAAAAAAAAATGTTTTTTTTTTTGTATAGCACTGTACAATATATAGAAATTGTTTATTTCACACACCTCCAGATGTGTATTTCACACTGCAAAATATTTTCTGTGGCCCTAAATGGCGTTTTTTGCAAGAGCACAACAACCCCAACAGTATATAACCGCTGAATCGCACAGCTGCAGAGGCCAGAGAATGCTTTTTAAAAATAATGTTGTTTTTTCACACACCTCCAGATGTGTATTTCACACTGCAAAATATTTTCTGTGGCCCTAAATGGCGTTTTTTGGAAGAGCACAACACAACCACCGTATTTAACCACTGAATCGCACAGCTATAGAAGTGCAGAGAATGCTATTCAAAAAAAATGTTGTTTTTTTTAGTATAGCACTGTACAATATATAGAAATTGTTTATTTTACACACCTCCACATGTGTATTTCACACTGCAATTTATTTTCTGTGGCCCTAAATGGCATTTTTTGAAGAGCACAACAACCCCAACAGTATATAACCGCTGAATCGCACAGCTGCAGAGGCCAGAGAATGCTATTCAAAAATAATGTTGTTTTTTCACACACCTCCAGATGTGTATTTCACACTGCAAAATATTTTCTGTGGCCCTAAATGGCGTTTTTTGGAAGAGCACAACACACCCACAGTATATAACCGCTGAATCGCACAGCTGCAGAGAATGCTATTCAAAAAAAAGTTTTTTTTTTTTTTTTAGTACAGCATAGTACAAGAAAAATATATAGAAATTGGTTATTTCACACAACTAGAGATATACACTGCAAAATATTTTTTTTGCCCAAAAATAGGTATTTTTTGCGCACAACAAAGTGCCTTTTTTTTTTTTGCAACAGCACAATAAAGTGCCTTTTTTTTTTTTTTTTCTGCCCGAAATGGGTCTTTTAGCAAGAGCACAATACAGCCACTAAATGGAATAGGTGTATCACTCAACGTAATGCAGTGCTGGTGCACTGAGCTTGCAACACAAACAGATAAACCTATGCAGATCGCTGAGCTATTATATCTCTCAATCTGGACTCCTATCTAAATCTCTCTCCCTGAAAGCACAAACAGGATCCTGCCCCTACACTACACTACACTACACTGTCTCTCTATCTTTTCTATCAGTAGATTGCAGAATCAGGACTAACTCCTATCATATAATTCTCTCCCTCACAGCAACAGCAGCCAGGATCCTTTCCCTACACTGTCTAAAAGCAGAGTGACGATCTGTGCTGTGTGCCTCTTGCTTATATAGAAGCTGGTCACATGCTGGGTCACATGTTGCACTGACCAATCACAGCCATGCCATTAGTAGGCATGGCTATGATGGCTTCTAAGGGCACACCAGCTAATCAAATGGTGATTGGCTGGCCCCTGAAGCATTTCTAACTGCGCCATTAAATTCCCGAATCCGGACCCGAACCCGGACTTTAGCGCAAAATCCGGGTCCGGGTCCGGGGTCGGGAAAAAGCCAAAATTCGGTACGGACCTGAACTTTACAGTTCGGGTCCGCTCAACACTACTCTCCACCCCCTTTTTTCTGAACTCCCAGATGGGCTTTAAATATTCAGCACTTTGAATAGAGGTAGAGAAGAGAAGACTGCAGATAGACAGACAGATACAACTTATGTAGGAGGATTTGATTCATCTCTGTCTATCACCTGACGCCAGTCACTTCACTAAGATTCCAACCACTTTAACCTCCTTAGCAGTAATCCCGAGTCTGGCTCGGGGTGAAATTTCAGTGCCAAAAGCGTTAACCCCGAGCCACACTGAGGATTGCATCGCAGGATCCAGTCAAAGTTACTTACCTTGTTCCCTGGATCCTGCGATGTGTAAGGGCTGTCTCCTCCGCTCGATTCACAGTGATGAGCTCCGTTCCCTGCGAGCGTCGCGATGCATGGGAACGGAGCACGGCGCCAAATTCAAAAAGTTCAAACAAATTACACATACAGTACACTGTAATCTTACAGATTACATTACTGTATAAAATTATTTCACATTCCTTTTGTCCCTAGTGGTTTGTCCAGTACCCTGCATGTAGTTTCATATTATAAATACTGTTCTTTCTGCCTGGAAACTGGAGATTGTCCATAGCAACCAAAAAGTGTCCCTTTACATCAAAAGTGGTTTTAGACCAGCTAGAAAACAGCGATAATAAATTAGAATTATTTGCAGAATTGAGCGATAGCGATTTGTGGGGAAATTCGTCATCAAACACTGAAAGTAATGACAGCGACAATTCAGCAACTGAGCAAATTTCAGTGTTTTTGATTTGATTACATTAGTGAATAATTTTTATTATTATTATATTATTATTTGTTATAATTATTTATAGTTATTTATTATATTATAATTTATGATTTTGTGTTTCAAACTTTATCATACCCGTGATGTCTACTAGACTCTTGTTTGGACAGATTTAAGTGTGTTATTCCTAAAGCCCCGTATACACAGTCGGAATTCCCGACAGAAAAAGTCCAATGGGAGCTTTCGAGAATTCCGACAGACATAGATTGAGAGCAGGTTCTCAATTTTCCGGTCGGAATTTCCAACTGACTTTTTCCCATCGGGAATCCCGACCGTGTGTACGGGGCATAAGAATTACAGGCCTACAATATAAAACGCCAAATTTCCATGCAAAACATTGTACTGCTTTTAGCATCAAAAATCTGACATCATCATACCCCAGGGAGGTTAAAGGTAAAAAAAAAACTTTTACCTTTGCAACCACTTTGACAGAGCTTCTAATCCTTTTCCACTCTACCAAAGTAGAAAAAAAAAACTGTTGGCTGGAGCTATACTTAAGGGCATATTTATAAAGCAGCAACTATGAATTTCACCAAACATTTTCCTATTGTGAACCAAAGACTGTCATTTAAAAATACATGTACCTCAAAGATAAGTCTACAGTAAATATGTGAGAAATGTCAAATGGTCAGCGCAACTTGTTAGCCCTTTAATTTAGATAGAGGAGTCCCCAGGTTTATTGTTACAATTATTAGCATGACATTCACGACTGTGACAAAATTGATTGTAGCACACGGACCTTTTTCCTGCCTTTGGCTTACTTGCAGGTCAAGGCACACCGTGCTATATGCCCGTACACTCCTGTTTTAGGAGGTTGAGCGGTGTTAACAATTTTGGGTCCTGCAACAAGTTATCCCCTTCAACTGGTTCTCATCTCCTAGAGTATAGGGACAAGTCTCTATTTCTCCCCAGGAAGGCCAATGTCCACACCACTTTAACTCCAACGCTGAGTTTATTTTATAAGCAAGTTCAAGTTCAGCAGACAGGAAAGGTGGATGAGAGAAAGGACAGCAAGGTTTGGGAGATGGGTCCAGGCACAAACTGGTACAATAGTCGCTACTTGATCCCGAATAGGTTTAGCTCACCCGGATAGTCCCCAGTAAGAGCGGATCCTAGCAGCCGGAGTGATGCTCGAACGTTCACTTTAGGTTTCCTAGAGATACGATCGGTAGATCCTCTGCCACAGAATCTTTAAGTCCCAAACTTCTCAGCAATTGCAACACAAGGACAGGTGCCAGCGATAGCACGTTGCAAGACCTGTGACGGATCTTTGAATCCCTCCAGAAGGTAACCAGGCCTCTCTTTCACTGTGAACTCTCACCGGTCCATCAGAAAGGTCCTCCCCCGGTCTCCTCTTCTTAGAGCGGGTCCACCCTTTCCCGGGCACCCTGGGATTCCTCTTTTGGAGATAGGCCCCAGCTAAAGGTGCTGGGCCTACTAGTGCAGTTGCAGCCCCTTGGCTAAAGGTGCCTGAGACTGATACACGCGCGCACCCTTGGCCTGAAGGGCCGGGCGGCGCGAAGCGCTCACTCCCCAGCGCTCCAGTCTCCCCTAAAGATGCCGTCTGCCCCTTATGTATCCTCTCCCAGCATGCACAGCTAACCACCCTAAGGCATAGCAATGTCACCCACGGTTCAACCCTGACCTGATATGGCAGTGCCACCTACAGGCCACAGGGAACTGTACATCAGGTTACATCACATAGGCAGAAGCGAATACTAACAATCAAAGTGGTCTGAGCCTGGCTACTAGCTCAGACCAACCCCCAAATTTAAGTACATAGCACCCCTGAAAGTAAAGGGGCGCTACATGATTATATCACCATATAATATCACTTTTTGAATGGCCTTATGAAGCTATTCTGGGTGTTGAAATAATGTTCTACAACCAAGGATGGTGTCAACCATGGTTAGTGTTAACACTATGGTCTGTAAAACAAATCTTTACAAAAAGGGTGCAATTGTAAGCAAAATTTCACAGCATAGAAACAATCTACTTTATTTCAATCATACAATTGTATTCCACTAGTAAACAGTAATATATTTTATTTTATTTATTATTTTAGTTGAAAAACTTTTTTTTTTGCCAGATATACAGGTTCATTTTACACATATGTTAGAATATTCATCTCACAAGAACTGATAATATTTCTGAGAGCATTTAAACTGATATACTGTAGCAAATGTGAGTTGTGACAGAAGTCTGGACAGTGTGACACTGCGCTCATAATTCATTTATGTGCTCCAGTCATTTGCACATTCAGGAAGTGATAGCTCTGAAAATATTGACAAGTGTGTGTTTTATTTTATGTAAGGTCTCTTCGGGGCAATCAGTGTCCAGGAAAGAGGCGCAAATGATTGCATGAGTAGCCATAAAGGCAACTAGGTAAAATCTCAAATATTTGAACATATTATTGCTTACAGCTAGAAAAAATGGCATACTCAACCAATTTCAATTGAGTTAAAGCACATAATATTTAGTTTATATGCTTTTACAGGCAAGCAAAAATGGAAGACATACTGTATGTGTTTTAAAAGATACTATTAACTTAAAAATGGGAGAAAAAAAATATGAACGAAAAAAGGGAAGATTTGCTATGTTATAGAGTAAACTTTGTAATGTTAATTGTGCCTATTCAGTATACTGTAAAAATTAACATTTTGTCTGGTTTCTCCTGAAACATAGCAATGCATTCCCTGGTATGTGATTATGCTTAGGAACTCCTGTGCCTACAGCCTCATAGCTGTATTAATGAATAGTATAACCATTCTCTCAAGTGTGCTATCTAATCACAATAATAATATGTAGATAAAGTTAAAGTGTTTGTTACCCCCAACATTTCATATTCCTGATATGTGCCTGCTGCACCATGTACTTGTATGAGAAAATCTCCTGTTCTCTTTGTATTGCTTCCTTTGTGTGAAATCCCTGTTGTTCTTGCTAGTCCCTCTGTTTACCTATTACAAACTGACCACACTAAGCAGGAGAACACACCGCGATAAGTTCTCTAGCTATGCTTGGAACTCAGTGTACTATCCTCCAATATCCAGGAACATTTGGGGAAGGGATCACAGCTCCAGGTGGATGTGTGGAAATGGCACTCTCCTCAAGCTGGAAGCATCAGGTGCAGGCTAAGCATATAGAAATTAGAAGAGGGAAGGTCTGGACAGCCGCACTCCAATAAAAACGCCTTTATTGTGCAAAATAACAAAAGTACACACCCCAGCAGGGTACAGGATAAAAACTGACGCGTTTCACACTCAACAGTGCTTAGTCATAGCTATTTTTTTTGTTATTTTGCACAATAATGGCGTTTCTATTGGAGTGCGGCTGTCCAGACCTTCCCTCTTCTAATTACTATCTTCCAATGATCATATTTGTCCTGACGCGCCCCCCGCTGCACAGCCATGGGAAGCTCAGTGTGCTGCTGACTCTGCTCCCCGAGCTGTTATGCAGCTGAGAACAGAGAGAATGAGATCACTTATAAAAAAGGGAAAAAAGGTACTGTATATACTCGAGTATAAGCCGAGATTTTCAGCACATTTTTTTGTGCTGAAAATGCCCCCCTCGGCTTATACTCGAGTCTGTTTCCGACTTCAAATTTGTGTGCCTGATCCTGGCCATCCGTAAGTCCCCTGGACCCCAAACTGGTACACATGTAGCCCAACTATTCCTCTACAAGTGTACAAAGTTTGGTGTCCGGGGGACCTATGGACGGGGAGCACCGATTTTTCAAAGCCAGGCACCCCTTTCTATAGACTCCAATGTTAAACGGTAATTTCTCCGGTGATTTTTGGCGACCCGGTACCATGTTAAATGTCAGTCTAGTCACAGTGAGGCATGGGCACAGTGAGGCATGGACACAGTGACAGTGAGGCATGGACACAGTGAGGCACAGTGAGGCATGGACACAGTGAGGCATGCAGATGGACACCCTAGGCTTATACTCGAGTCAATAAGTTTTCCCAGTTTTTTGTGGTAAAATTAGGTGCCTTGGCTTATATTCGGGTCGGCTTATACTGGAGTATATACAATATTTATAATGTTTTTTTTAATATCTATAAAAAAAATGTTTTGCCTTTCATTTCTATTTTAAACTTAGTGGGTTGTTTTTCAAGGTAATTGTTTTCAATCACTTTAACTGAATAAAATCCTACTTAATGAATAATGCCTATAAACATACAGGTCCTTCTCAAATAATTAGCATATTGTGATAAAGTTCATTATTTTCTGTAATGTACTGATAAACATTAGACTTTCATATATTTTAGATTCATTACACACAACTGAAGTAGTTCAAGCCTTTTCTTGTTTTAATATTGATGATTTTGGCATACAGCTCATGAAAACCCAAAAATCCTATCTCAAAAAATTAGCATATTTCATCCGACCAATAAAAGAAAAGTGTTTTTAATACAAAAAAAGTCAACCTTTAAATAATTATGTTCAGTTATGCACTCAATACTTGGTCGGGAATCCTTTTGCAGAAATGACTGCTTCAATGCGGCGTGGCATGGAGGCAACCAGCCTGTGGCACTGCTGAGGTGTTATGGAGGCCCAGGATGCTTCGATAGCAGCCTTAAGCTCATCCAGAGTGTTGGGTCTTGCGTCTCTCAACTTTCTCTTCCCAATATCCCACAGATTCTCTATGGGGTTCAGGTCAGGAGAGTTGGCAGGCCAATTGAGCACAGTAATACCATGGTCAGTAAACCATTTACCAGTGGTTTTGGCACTGTGAGCAGGTGCCAGGTCGTGCTGAAAAATGAAATCTTCATCTCCATAAAGCTTTTCAGCAGATGGAAGCATGAAGTGCTCCAAAATCTCCTGATAGCTAGCTGCATTGACCCTGCCCTTGATAAAACACAGTGGACCAACACCAGCAGCTGACATGGCACCCCAGACCATCACTGACTGTGGGTACTTGACACTGGACTTCAGGCATTTTGGCATTTCCCTCTCCCCAGTCTTCCTCCAGACTCTGGCACCTTGATTTCCGAATGACATGCAAAATTTGCTTTCATCCGAAAAAAGTACTTTGGACCACTGAGCAACAGTCCAGTGCTGCTTCTCTGTAGCCCAGGTCAGGCGCTTCTGCCGCTGTTTCTGGTTCAAAAGTGGCTTGACCTGGGGAATGCGGCACCTGTAGCCCATTTCCTGCACACGCCTGTTCACGGTGGCTCTGGATGTTTCTACTCCAGACTCAGTCCACTGCTTCCGCAGGTCCTCCAAGGTCTGGAATCGGTCCTTCTCCACAATCTTCTTCAGGGTCCGGTCACCTCTTCTCGTTGTGCAGCGTTTTCTGCCACACTTTTTCCTTCCCACAGACTTCCCACTGAGGTGCCTTGATACAGCACTCTGGGAACAGCCTATTCGTTCAGAAATTTCTTTCTGTGTCTTACCCTCTTGCTTGAGGGTGTCAATGATGGCCTTCTGGACAGCAGTCAGGTCGGCAGTCTTACCCATGATTGCGGTTTTGAGTAATGAACCAGGCTGGGAGTTTTTAAAAGCCTCAGGAATCTTTTGCAGGTGTTTAGAGTTAATTAGTTGATTCAGATGATTAGGTTAATAGCTCGTTTAGAGAACCTTTTCATGATATGCTAATTTTTTGAGATAGGATTTTTGGGTTTTCATGAGCTGTATGCCAAAATCATCAATATTAAAACAAGAAAAGGCTTGAACTACTTCAGTTGTGTGTAATGAATCTAAAATATATGAAAGTCTAATGTTTATCAGTACATTACAGAAAATAATGAACTTTATCACAATATGCTAATTTTTTGAGAAGGACCTGTATTAAGCAAACGAAAAATAGTGATAAGAAAAGTAGTGAAGTAAAAATGATAATAGTGACGCTGAGCTCACACATATGTGAGGCATCATGAGGGTAGACCTTGTTCCAAGGTGCCGCATACTGTACAGTATATGCTCTTCTGCATTTGAGCTAGAAGTGGGTTCCATAGCGGGTCGCAAACAGCTCCTGATCTTGCATTAACGATAGGGGTTAGGTTCCCCATTACATGATTGCTGTAATAACCTATGATTGGCTAACACATTGGTCATCCAGTAAAACCTGCCCCGTACTCTCTTTCTCCTCTTCCTAAATAGACTATGCGCTTTGCAAGTGCAGTTGCACAAATTTTCAACGCATTCACAAAAGCTTAGTGAATGCGTTGAAGCATCACTTTGTAAAGAATACCCAATCAGGTGCAAAAAAAAACAAAACAAAAACAAAAAAAACAACATCTTTGTGCATGATTGGATCATGGAAATCAGCTTTGCTTCACCATATTAAGTAAGCTCTGGGGGAAAATAAGTCCAACTGCTTTTGCAAAGTGCACAGTCTCTTTGCCTCTAGTAAATCAACCACACTGTATCTTTTTCTTCTAGCCAAAGTAGAAGAATATAAATAACAAAAAAGTCTGTGTGCAATAAATTATATAAAAAAAAAGATAAAATAGTTCAGAGCTTGATCTAGATTACTGTCAGGGTCAGTGTTAGGGTCAACATCACAGTCAGAGTCAGATCAAAGGGTCAGGGTCAGTGTGTTTTTTATTATTTATTTCAATGTCATGGCATTTAGATAGGAGGAAAAAAAGCAAAAATTAGCACTATTGTTCCTTGGCTCTACTATAGTATCGGTACAAAACAACAAACAATGTGGACAGAGGTTGTATTTTTTTACCTTTTTGGGCCAGTTTTCCTGTAATAATGTAAAAAGGGGATATTACCCAATTTGTTCTGAAAAAAAAATGGTATAATTCACTTTGTTACACTATATACTTGCAATAATATGTACCGTTTTACTAAAACATGCAAAACTGAGTTCAGGCTTTTAGGTTTGTTTTATTTTCCACCACAAAGAGATACCACTAATACCGCAATACAACATATTCTCAGGGTGCAAAATTAAATCTATGAAAGTGCAATTGTGCAAATATCCTTTTGTGATAACCAGTAATGACCAGTATAATAAATAAAATGTCCGTCTGTAGTAACCAATAGCAACTATTACAATTCTTAAAGTTGTGCAAGTATCCATCTGTGGTAATTAAATACAGTTCATATTATTGTACAAATGTCCAGCTATGGTAACCAATAGCAATGTGCAAAAATTCAATATACTCCCAGGTGTTAAAAATTTGTATGACAGTTTTACTCGGCAAATTTACCCAAACAGGTTGACCTTGAAGCTTCATTCACACGACTGGTTTTCTCGGCAAGAAAACTGCTGGGAGAGCTTTTTGCTGAGAAAACCGTTCGTGTGTATGGTTTCTCAGCAGGAAAACTGCCGGGAATCTCGACGAGAAAAATAGAGAACCTGCTCTCTATTTTTCTCTTCGGGATTCTTGGCAGAGTGTTTCCTGCCAAGAAACCCGGTCGTCTGTATGCTTACCTGTCCAGGGAAACCCACGCATGCTCGATGAGACTTTGATGCATCCACGGTAGCATACAAGGGTAGTGTGGGGTGTAGCAAGATGGTGGCGGCGGCATTGAATGTGACGAGCGCCGGCTCGTCGTAGTCGATGACGTCACCGCGTTATTGCCATTCAAAAGAATGGCGGTTCTTTTGAATGGCGCGTGTGTACACAGGGATTGGCAAGACAAGCTTGCCAGGAATCCCGTCGAGAAAACCAACGGTTTTTTTTCGACGGGATTCCCGCCTGTGTGTACGAGGCATAAGGCTGTATTCACACAGCATTGGAGAGCTGCTACAACAATTTACTACTGCACCATCTCTCCATTGCCAGGTATGGTAGGGGGTAGTGTGGTGCACGATCACACAACCTTTTTTTTTTTTTGCTTTTTTTGGAATTGTACTAACTTTATTTGAAGTTTACAAAACATACACTTCCTTCATGGCAATGTACAGAAGTGCGATGCACAGTGTTGCTGTCCATTGTCGTATGATTGGGCACGGTGCACTGCAATAAAATACAGCATGCAGCGCAGCTCTGGGCTATATTTCAGTGTGAATGGGACACATAGGAAACATTTGTTTTCTGTGTGTCCCTGCGGTGACAGACATTTTACCATGTGGTAAAATGTCTGTCACTGCATATAGTCGAAAAAGGCCAGAAAGCACTTTTCCCAGGTTATAAAAAAAAAAGACCACTCCTCCACCTCTGGATCATTATACAGTGCCTTGAAAAAATGTTCATACCCCTTAAAATTTCCAAGTTTTGTCACGTTACAACCAAAAACGTAAATGTATTTTATTGGGATTTTATGTGATAGACCAACACAAAGTGGCACATAATTGTGAAGTGGAAGGAAAATAATAAATAGTTTTCAAAATGTTTTATAAATAAACATGTTAAAAGTGTGGGGTGCATTTGTATTTGGCCCCCCTGAGTCAATACTTTGTGGAACCACCTTTCACTGCAATTACAGCTGCAAGTCTTTTTGGGGATGTCTCTACCAGCTTTGCACATCTAGAGAGTGACATTTTTGCCCATTCTTCTTTGCAAAATAGCTCAAGCTCTGTCAGATTGGATGGAGAACAGCAATTTTCAAGTCTTGTCACAGATTCTCAATTGGATTTAGGTCTGGACTGTGACTGGGCCATTCTAACAAATGAATAGGGGATCTTTGTGTTCGAGTCGAACCCATGTTCGACTCGAACATCGGCTGTTCGATCGTTCGACGAAGATCGAAGATTATGGGTCGTTCGCGCCAAATTCAAGTGGCGCGTCATGGCTCATAATTCACTGCGGCATCGCAGTGCATTGCTGGCTGATGATTGGCCAAGCATGCACTATGACCCGCATGCTTGGCCAATCACAGCGCAGAAAAAACGGAGAGCCATAATTGGCCAAAGCCAGGGTGGCTTTGACCAATTATGGCTCAGGTGGTTTAGTACACGCCCCACACTATATAGGGCCGCCGGCTCGGTGGCCTTGTGTAGTGTGTTGGAGTTGTGAAACAAGAGTTTACAGAGATAGACAGTGTCATTTATATTGAGTTAGATAGAGCAGGCATGTGAGTCAGTTAGCTGTAGTTACAGTGTGTAGAGGATATATATGCATCCTAGGTGTTGTATATATATTTATACACTGTATTGAGTTTAGCTAGATCCGTTCCTGTTAGTCTCTATACTGTGACAGGCAGGCCGGTGATTGTGCTAGCTGCAGACAGTCACTGTTTCACTTAGTGTACTGTGTGCTTTGCATAGCATTCACCTAAAGCATAACCTGAATACAGTTAGTCTCTATATTGTGACAGGCAGGCCGGTGATTGTGCTAGCTGCAGACAGTCAGTGTTTCACTTAAGTGTACTACTGTGTGCTTTGCATAGCATTCACCTAAAGCTCACCTGAATACAGTTAGTGACTATTATTGTGGTGTTCTCATAATAAAACCACAAGCAGAGAGCTGCAAGTATTTTCAGTGTACTGTTTCCTCTGCACAGTTTTCACCTAAAACTAACTGAAAACAATTGCTGCTTTTCCCATACTAACACCACAGCAGGCCATTAGTATGTCTGGAAGGCAAACAATGAGAGGCAGACAGTCAAGAGGCAATAAAAGAGGGCAAGCAAGCTCTGTGTCTAGAGGCAACAGTGCTGCTGGTCGTGGACACGGTGCATCCTCATCAGCACGTGGCCGTGGGAAATGCTTGTCCTTCTTTTCAGCAGCTGGCCATGTTGAGCCGCAACATGCCCAAGACTTGGTAGAGTGGATGACCAAGCCGTCCTCCTCCTCCTCATCCTCTCTCACCCAGGCTCAGGGTACTTTGTCTGGCAAAGCAGCTGCCAAAGCGGCCTCTTCCCTCGGCTCAATGGCATCAGTCACTCCTTCCCTAGCCCCACCATGTCCTCCTGAGGAGTCCCCCGAACTGTTTGATCACAGTGTTGGGTACATGCTCCAGGAGGATGCCCAGCTTTTTGAAGGCTCTGATGATGGAACCCAGCTGGAGGAAGACAGTAACGTGAGCTCAGAGAGAGGGGGTAGCAACGTGAGCCCAGAGAGAGGGGGTGCCCAACAAGGTCAGCTATCTGGCAGTCATGTTCCCCCAGCTGCAGCATACTGCCAGATTGGCTCCAGTGATGAGGAGGGAGGGGATGATGAGGTCACTGACTCCACGTGGGTGCCTGATAGGAGAGAGGAGGAGGAGGAGGCCCATCTCCAACGAGGCAGGATTCCCTCCAGGGGCCAGCTTAAGGGCAGCACACCGACTGAATCACACCGCAGAGCTCCGCATGTGCAGGGCGCTGCTGTCTCTGCGCGTTATTCCAAAAGTTCTTTGGTGTGGGCCTTTTTTCAGACGTGTGCAGCAGATCGCACTGTTGCCATTTGCAACATATGTCTAAAGCGTATCTCGCGTCAGCCGCTTGGGCACCACGTGCTTGACCAGACATATGTCGACCTGCCTTGCAGTCCATTGGCAAGCACACCCAAAAGACCCACACCAAAGAACAAGGCGGACCTCTCCTTGCTCCTCATCAGCTGGGATCTCCAACCCCACTATACCTTCAGTCCTCTCTGAAACTTGCACTGAGAGGAATGAAGGTGTATAATTAGGTGTGTCACAGCCAAGTACTTGCGGGCAATCTGCTATCGGTACACCGACGTCCGATTGAACCAGGCAAATTTCCCTGCCCCAGCTGCTGCATCGCCAAAAGAAGTTCGCTCCCAACCATCCACATGCCCAGCGGTTGAATGCTAGCTTGGCTAAATTGCTAGCACTTCAACTGCTACCTTTTCAGTTGGTAGACTCTGCCCCCTTCCGTGAGTTTGTGGAATGTGCGGTTCCTCAGTGGCAGGTTCCCAAATGCCACTTTTTCTCACGGAAGGCGATTCCGGCTCTCTACCGACATGGAAGGCAATGTCTTGGCCTCGCTGGACAGAGCGGTCAGCGGTATGGTGCATATTACCGCTGACTCATGGTCCAGCAGGCATGGACAGGGACGTTACCTTTCTTAACGGCGCATTGGGTGACTCTGCTGGCAGCTCGGAAGGATGCAGGATGAGGTGCATTAGTGTTGGAGGTTGTTCTGCCACCACGCCTCTAAAATGTTACTACTGGTGATTCTGACACACCTCTCTCCTCCACCCCCTCCTCTTCTTCCTCCATGGCCTCTTCCTGTGCTGATTTGTCCTCGGAACCAGCGGTGCTCCGTAGGCGTTCAAGGGGCTACGCCAGTACGCAGGCAAAAAGATGCCATGCGGTGCTTGAGCTGGTGTGCTTGGGGGACATGAGCCACACTGGGGCAGAGATTCTGTCAGCTCTGCAGGGGCAGGCTCAGAGGTGGTTGACGCCATGCCAGCTTAAGCCAGGAAAGGTGGATTCCGACAATGACACCAACCTCCTCTCCGCCCTCTGACAAGGACAACTGACCCATGTGCCCTGTTTGGCTCATGTCCTTAACTTGGTGGTGCAGAAGTTCTTGGGCAGGTACCCGGGTTTACAGAAGGTCCTGAAGCAGGCCAGGAAACTCTGTGGGCATTTCCGCCGGTCATATAATGCCAGTGCTCGGCTGGCTGAGCTGCAAAAGGATTACAACCTGCCCAAGAACCGCCTAATCTGTGACATGCGCACCAGGTGGAACTCTACGTTGGCCATGCTGCAGCGGCTGCACAAGCAGCAGAGGGCCATCAATGAGTATCTGTTGCAATATGGCACCAGGACAGGGTCAGGGGAGCTTGGATTTTTTTCCCCACGCCAGTGGGCCATGATCAGGGATGCATGCACTGTCCTGGCACCATTTGAGGAGGCCACGAGGATGGTGAGTAGTGACAGTGCATGCATCAGTGACACTGTCCCTCTTGCCCACCTGTTGGAGCACACGCTGCGTGGAATAATGAACAGGGCACTTGAGGCAGAACAGAGGCAGGAAGAGGAGGACTTTCTTACCTCTCAAGGCCCCCTTTATCCAGACAGTGTTCCTGTTGGCCCGGCTATCACACAGGAAGAGGACGAGGAGGAGGAAGATTGTGTCAGCATGGAGGTGGAGACTAGCACTCAGCATCAGCAGTAGTCTTCAAGGGATCAATTACAATCCCAAGACACCCATGGACTTGTACGTGGCTGGGAGGAGGTGGCTGCGGATCATGTCGTCCTCAGTGACCCAGAGGACTCTGCACCGAATGCCTCAGCAAACCTACGCTGCATGGCCTCCCTGATCCTGCAAAGCCTGCGTAAGGATCCTTGTATTTGTGCGATCAAGGAGAGGGATCATTACTGACTGGCAACCCTCCTTGATTCACGTTACAAGGGTAAGGTTGCGGACCTAATCTTGCCGTCGCAGAGGGAGCAGAGGATGAGGCATCTTCGGGAGGCCTTGCAGAAAGGTCTGTGCAACCCGTTCCCAGAGACTGGGAGGTTAAAAATTCCTGGTCGTGGACAACGTGTTGCTGAGGCTTCGGTCAGTCAAAGAAGGAGCGGTGGAAAAGGTGGCCGTCTGACCGATGCGTACAGACAATTTTTTAGTCCGCAGCCCCAAGGTATGATCGGTTCCAGCAACCATCGCCAGCATCTGGTTTACATGTGCAGGAATACCTAGGGGCAAGATTAGACTTGGACACCTTTCCCACCGAAAATCCTCTGGGTTACTGGGTCTTGAGGATGGATCACTGGCCGGAGCTTGCACAGTATGCAATTGAGATACTGGCCTTTCCTGCATCCAGCGTTTTTTCGGAACGCACATTCAGTGCTCCTGGAGGCTTTTATAACTGATCACAGGGTGCGCCTGTCAACCGACTCGGTTGATCGACTGACCTTCATAAAAATTAATCAGTCTTGGATCACCACCAGCTACCAAGCACCTGATGCTGATGTAGCAGAATAATTTTCTTTGAGATGTCAGATCCCTTCAAGACTATGCTGATGCAGAGTGACTATCCTGTTATGCTGAGTGACTATCCTCTTCCTCCTCAATAATCATGCTGATAGCTTGAAAGAAAATTTTTGGTTCTGGGCACCGCCACCAGTGGCTAAGACCCAATTTTTCAGCCCCAGTTTAACAGGGGCGTGTATTTACAATTTTTGATGCAATGCTTTGCAGCAGGGCTCATTGCTGGGCTCCAATACTGTATCTGTGAGGGGTTGCAGTGTTGTGGCACCAGCACCAGTGCCTAAGGCCCAATTTTTCAGCCGGCATGTAATTACAATTTTTGATGAAATACTTTGCAACAGGGCTCATTGCTGCCCTCCAAGTACAGTATCTGTGAGGGATTGCAGTGTTGTGGCACCAGCACCAGTGCCTAAGGCCCAATTTTTCAGCCCCTGTTTAACAGGGGCGTGTATTTAAACATTTGTATGCAATGCTTTGCAGCGGGGCTCTTTGCTTTGCTCCAAGTACAGTATCTGTTAGGGGTTGCAGTGTTGTGGCACCAGTGCCTAAGGCCCAATTTTTCTGCCCCTGTTTAACAGGGGCATGTAATTACAATTCTTGATCTAATACTTTGCAACAGGGCTCATTTCTGCGCTCTAAGTACAGTATCTGTGAGGGGTTGCAGTGTTGTGGCACCAGCGCCAGTGCCTAAGGCCCAATTTTTCTGCCCCTGTTCAACAGCGGCATGTATTAAAATTCTTGATCTAATATTTCACAGATGGGCCCATTCCTGCGCTCACCAAGAGTAACTGTGAGGACTTACAGTGTTGTGGCACCAGCACCACCGCCACCCCCAAAGGCCCAATTTTTCAGCCCCTGTTCAACAGGGGCATGCAATTACAATTCTTAATCTAATAATTCACAGCAGGGCCCATTCCTGCGCCCACCAAGAGTAACTGTGAGGGCTTACAGTGTTGTGGCAACACCACCACCACCACCACCACCACCAAAGGCCCAATTTTTCTGCCCCTGTTCAACAGGGGCATGTAATTACAATTCTTGATCTAATATTTCACAGCTGGGCCCATTCCTGTGCCCACCAAGAGTAACTGTGAGGACTTACAGTCTTGTGGCACCAGCACCACCGCCACCACCAAAGGCCCAATTTTTCAGGCCCTGTACAACAAGGGCATGCAATTACAATTCTTGATCTAATAATTCACAGCAGGGCCCATTCATGCGCCTACCAAGAGTAACTGTGAGGGCTTACAGTGTTGTGGCACCAGCACCACCACCAAAGGTCCAATTTTTCCTACCACTGTTCAACAATGGAATGTAATTACAATTCCTGATATAATAGTTCACAGCAGGGTGTTCCAGCACCCACCAAGAGTAACTGTGAGGGTTTACAGTGTTGTGGCACCAGCACCACCACCACCACCACCACCAAAGGCCCAATTTTTCCTACCACTGTTCAACAATGGCATGTAATTACAATTCTTGATATAATAGTTCACAGCGGGGCGTTCCAGCGCCCACCAAGAGTAACTTTGAGGGCTTACAGTGTTGTGGCAACACCAACACCTAAGGGCCAAATTTCTGCAGAGTATATACGGCAGGCCCCTACTTTCAAACATCCAACTTACAAACGACTCCCACTTGCAAACAGGAGACAACAGGAAGTGAGAGGAAATCTACCCCTAGGAAGGGAAATTCTCTCCTGTAAGGGTTAATATGGGAAAAGGGTGTCTCCTCTCCACTGATGCTTTATCACCAATCCTTGTTTCAATAAAAACCCCAAATTTTCAAAAAACATTTGTCATTGGGATGGAAAGTGAGGTGAAATGTTCTGAACAGGTGCACAGACAGCAAAACAAATGTTTCAGGGGTGATAACCTTTCGCTATGTTTTCCAAAAAGCTTAAAAATAGATTTTTTTGGGGGTGGGGGGTACCCATGCCATTTTTCCCAATGATTTTCATCTATATTGCCGAGACCAGACATTACATTAAAGCCGCAAGCAGTTTTAAATGACTTTCTTTCCTTTAGAAATGTCATTTTGTGCAGGGACAGTTCTAAACACAGGAAACACGGGCCACTTCACAGGCATACTTTAGACACCCCCCAGGTACGATATTTAAAGGAATATTTCACTTTTTTTTTCACTTTATGCATCATTAAAATCACTGCTCCCGAAAAAACTGCCATTTTAAAAACCTCTTTTTGCATTGATCCCCAAACCCTTTTTAGGACAATAACATGCATATTAGCCGTTATAATTAGCACTTTAGATCTCGAACGTTCGCTTCCATTGTATTTAATAGGGTTCTAAAGTTTGTGCGGACTGTCGGTCCGTTCGCAGGTTCTGGTGCGAACCGAACCGGGGGGTGTTCGGCTCATCCCTACAAATGAATATGCTTTGGTCTAAACCATTCCATTGTAGTTCTGACTGTATGTTTAGGGTCGTTGTTCTGCTGGAAGTTGAACCTCCCCCAGTCTCAAGTCTTTTGCAGACTCTAACAGGGTTTCTTCTAAGATTGCCATGTATTTGGCTCCATCCATCTTCCCATCAACTCTCACCAGCTTCTCTGTCCCTGCTTAAGAAAAGCATGGTGGTGTGTTCAAGGTGATGTGCAGTGTTAGTTTTCCGCCACACATATCGCTTTGCTTGTAGGCCAAAAAGTTCAATTTTGGTATCTGACCAGAGAACCTTCTTCCACATGTTTGCCATGTCCTCCACATGACTTCTCACAAAATGCAAACAGCACTTCTTAGGGCTTTCTTTCAACAATGGCTTTCTTCTTGCCACTCTTCCATTAAGGCTAGATTTGTGGAGTGCACGACTAATAGTTGTCCTGTGGACAGATTCTCATACCTGAGCTGTGGATCTCTGCAGCTCCTCCAGAGCTACCATGGGCATCTTGACTGCTTCTCTGATTAATGTTCTCCTTGCCCGGCCTATCAGTTTATGTGGACAGCCATGTCTTGGTAGGTTTGCAGTTGTACCATACTCTTTCCATTTTTGGATAATGGATTGAACAGTGCTCCGTGAGATGTTCAAAGCTTGGGATATTTTTTTATAACCTAACCCTGCTTTTAACTTCTCCACAACTTTATCCCTGACCTGTCTGGTGTGTTCCTTGGCCTTCATGATGCTGTTTGTTCACTAACAAACCTCTGAGGGCTTCACAGAACAGCTGTATTTATTTTGAGATTAAAGTACACACAGGTGGACTTTGTTTACAAATTTGGATTTTAATGGCAAGCAACACACCAATATATATAAAAAATATAACAATTTATTGGAAATGTTGAAATCATGTAGAGAAGAACACGACACAAAACAAATATATTGCATACAAGATAAATTGCTATTTTACACAGACATCAAGGTGTGTAGTAGATTTCAAGCTGATGGTTTCTCCATTCATCTGATGCGTTTTTAAGGTACCGTATATACTTGAGTATAAGCCGAGTTTTTCAGCAGTTTTTTTGTGCTGAAAATGCCCCCCCCCCCCCCCTCGGCTTATACTCGAGTCACCTTTTTGCTCCTGATCTCCCGAACTTTGGGGACCCGGTGCCGGCCGGTCGTAGGTCCCCTGGACCCGAAACTTGGCATACATATAGCCCCACTCTTCCGCTACAAGTTTGTTGTCCGGGGGACCTATGGCCAGGGAGCACCGATTTTTCAAAACCGGGCACCCCTTCCATAGACTCCCATGTTAAATGGTCATTTCTCTGGTGACTTTGGGGACCCGGTTCCGGCCGGTCGTAGGTCCCCTGGACCCGAAATTTGGCATACATATAGCCCCACTCTTCCTCCAAGCAGCCCCAAACAAGTTCCAAAGAAATTCAAGCTGTCCTGCAGGCTCAGGGAGCATCAGTGTCAGCGCGAACTATCCATCGACATTTAAATGAAATGAAACGCTATGGCAGGAGACCCAGGAGGACCCCACTGCTGACACAGAGACATAAAAAAGCAAGACTACAGTTTGCCAAAATGTACTTGAGTAAGCCAAAATCCTTCTGGGAAAACGTCTTGTGGACAGATGAGACCAAGATAGAGCTTTTTGGTAAAGCACATCATTCTACTGTTTACCAAAAACGGAATGAGGCCTACAAAGAAAAGAACACAGTACCTACAGTGAAATATGGTGGAGGTTCAATGATGTTTTGGGGTTGTTTTGCTGCCTCTGGCACTGGGTGCCTTGAATGTGTGCAAGGCATCATGAAATCTGAGGATTACCAAAGGATTTTGGGTCGCACTGTAGAGCCTAGTGTCAGAAAGCTGGGTTTGCGTCCCAGATCTTGGGTCTTCCAGCAAGGCAATGACCCCAAACATATGTCAAAAAGCACCCAAAAAAGGATGGCAACAAAGCGCTGGAGAGTTCTAAAGTGGCCAGCAATGAGTCCAGATCTAAATCCCATTGAACACCTGTGGAGAGATCTTAATATTGCTTTTGGGAAAAGGCGCCCTTCCAATAAGGGAGACCTGGAGCAGTTTGCAAAGGAAGAGTGGTCCAAAATTCCGGGAGAGAGGTGTAAGAAGCTTATTGATGGTTATAGGAAGCAACTGATTTCAGTTATTTTTTCCAAAGGGTGTGCAACCAAATATTAAGTTAAGGGTGCCAAGAATTTTGACCAGCCCATTTTTGCAGTTTTGTGTGACATTATGTCCAATTTGCTTTTTTCCCTCCCTTTTTTTGTTTTGTTCCAATACACACAAAGGGAATAACCATGTGTATAGCAAAACATGTGTTACTGCAATACTTTTCCGTGAGAAATACTTGATTTTCTGGAAAAATTTCTGGGGTGCCAACAATTTTGGTCATGACTGTATATATATATATACAGTATATATATATATATATATATATATATATATATATATATATATATATATATATATATCTCAGTTTAGGCTGATGTTTTTTTTGGGGGGGTGACAAGCCACCCACCCGAGCAGCCGGCGGCACCTCCCCCCCTCTGTTTGGCGGTCAGCCGCTTACCCCATCTAGGCGGGTAGTGTGTGGTGGGCGGTGGGCAGTGTGCAGCGGCTCCGTGTCCTCTCCTCTATCGGCGGCTTCCTCTATCGGCGGTTCTTAGGCGTCCAATAGGGTCACCTGTCCTTTCAGCCAATCGGGTGACAGATGTCAAAACCCACTTCCAGATTGGCCGGGAGGAGGATCAGTGTTACAATAGCGAATATTCATTTATTGTTATAACACACCTGGGTGGGCTGTGAGCGCATTCTCTGCGCCCGAGCCCACCCTATTTTGAAGCCTATTAGAGTGCTTCAAAAAAACACCCACCCCGCATTGGAATCCATGCATCCGGTGTCCTGAAAGGGGCCGGGCGCATGGATGGGGAGATGGCGAAAGATGGGGTGGCAGCGCCCATGCGCCCTTAATGGATGGACTGCCCCTGATTTATATATATATATATATATATATATATATCAAAATATTTTGTACCAACAATCTTTTAACTTCAAGAGACCAACTTCAAGTTCAAAATCTTTTAACGTCAAGTGTTGGCTGCACCATGCATAAATTAAATCAGAGTAGAGGGCAACATGTGACCAACATCAAAAAGGGATACAAAAATCTTAGTGTATAAAAACATTTTAGAGACTTTTACAGCAAGAACCTTGGTCTTCTATTAGGCTGGATTCACACCAGTCCGGTGCGAATTCCAGCTACGTTCTCTGTGCGAAGAGAAAAAGCAGCTGTTCAGCGGTGCCTCTCCATCGTAGCTGCGGATCAGCTGAGCAGGGAGAGGGGGAAGTGTAGTGAGGAGGGGGAGAGAATGCCTGTTCACAACAGAACGCATCTGCAAATCAGATGCTTTCGACTAGAAAAATATGTGCCTGCAATTCGCACCGCACTGCCTAGAAAACGCACACTTTTTTGGGCTATGCGGAGTGTGAATGCAACACACATATGTGAACCAGACTGATTGAAAGTATTGGATTTTGAAATGTTCTGCGAATTGGAGGCTGTGTAAGCCGCCTCCAATTCGCATAGGTGTGAACCCAGCCACAATGCATTAATGTGGTGTATTTAGGAGAAATATAAAGATCCATAGGCAGAGTGAGTTTTACCTTTTAAATGGAGCTGGGAAAAGCACTTTGTGACCTTTTTTTTAAGTCCAACCTGTTCCGTTGAAATTACCTAGTGAAGTTGCAAAGCAGATCTTTAATACCTAGGAGATTATTGGAGTTTTGTACACTGATCTTTGGTTTCTGTTGGTCACCATGTTGGTCCAGCATTATGAAATGTATTTAATTCTCACAGAAAAATACTTGCACAACTTTATTAATTGCATTGGTTGCTACTGGTTATCACAGATGGCCATTTGTGCCTAACCACGTTCCTACTGGGCCCTTTCTGCCCAAGTCAATTTTCAACTTTCAGCGCCCTCACACTTTGAATGACAATTGTGCGGTCATGCAACACTATGCCCAAATAATTATTTTTTCACACAAATAGAGCTTTCTTTTGGTGGTATTTACCAACTTCAGCCCCAGAAGGATTTATCGCCTTAATGACCAGGCTATTTTTTGCGATACGGCACTCCAACAATTGCGCGGATGTGCGAATGCTGTACCCAAATAAGATTGATGTCCTTTTTTTCCCCCCACAAATGGTGCTTTCTTTTGGTTGTATTTGATCACCTCTGCGGTTTTTAGTTTTTGAGCTATAAACATAACAATTTTGAAAGAAAACAAACAATATTTTAAAATTTTTGCTATAATACATATCCAATAAAAAAAAAAATGTCATCAGTTTAGGCCAATATGTATTCTTCTACATATTTTTGGTAAAAAAAATCCCAATAAGCGTACATTAATTGGTTTGCGCAAAAGTTATAGCATCTACAAAATAGGGGAAAGATTTAGGGACTTTTTATTTATTTTTATTGTTTTTACTAGTAATGGCAGTGATCAGATTTTTTGTGAGACTGCGCCGGACAAAGTGACACTTTTTTGTTGACCAGTGACACCAATACAGTGATCAGCGCTATAAAAATGCACTGATCACTGTATAAATGGCACTGGCAGGGAAGGGGTTAACACTAGGGGTGATCAAAGGGTTAAGTGTTCCCTTGGGAGAAAATAAAAAAGGGGGTTCCCCTGGGTGGACTTTTAAGGCACTGGTAGTATTAATTCCAAATATATGGGATATTGAAGTAAAAAATAGTTTTTATTCACAATTATACATATTTATCAAAAAAGGAAATATTAAATTAAAATATACAGTTTCAAAGATTGTCACCATATAGGTAAATACATGAAAACCTTCTTTACACCCGACGCATTTCGGGGTAACCTTCTTCAGGGGTGTGTAGAGAAGGACAATTAGTTCATCTAAGCATAAGAATACATAAAGTTAATTACATGCATTTAAAACATTATTATCAAATATATACAAAAAGTTTTCTTTATATATGATGTATATACATGTAATCATTCACTTACGTATTATAAATGTAGTAGGAGGATGATGAATATTTCATTGGATGCGATTTTTTAAAAGCATTGAAAAAATAAACAGCACGCTGGGTTCTGTCAATAGGGTTGCCAGTCAAGCAAGAAGTGGGTATCAGAATATACAATTAATGCAGGTTTAAGAAGGACATTTATAAGGAACAGGTGTTCATCCCGTTAGGGAGAAATTATTCCAAAGATCGAGAAGCCGGTGGATCAACCAGAAGAGATATACTGGGACCGGGGTAGAGGTCCCTAAGAATATAAAAGAATAAATACAAATAATGGATTGTATCCCTATGGGGCTAAATGATATATATTATATAGAAAAAATAGAGATCTACTACAATAATAGTTTATATGTTTAAAAAATGTTTTTAATAAAGGATAATGAAAGATTATATATGTACCGTATTTATCGGCGTATAACACGCACAGGCGTATAACACGCACCCTAACTTTAAGAGGGAGGTTTCAGGAAAAAAACTTTCCACAGCCCCCTGCGTATAACACGCAGGCACAGTTTACCCTCTATTTTCAGGGTAAAAAAGTGAGTGTTATACGCCAATAAATACAGTATATGTACCTGAGTATATGAGATCCGTAAAAGACCTAATAATGTCCGCTGTCAAACAGTACACTGTATTACTACAGGATAGAAAAAGGTATGACATTACTATTGGGATTAATCTAGCCTTAATTTTAACCTCTGATAAAAAATTAATAAATAAATAAACATAATGATATCTTTTGTTGTTTATTTGTTCATATAGACAATAACATAAGCAAATACGTTTGAATACCTAAATCCAAAACTAGGGAGCACCCGAACATAAGGGTGATAGTTTAGTAAACATATAAAGAAGGTTTTAATGTATTTACTAGGCTTGTGCAATTCGTTTCGTAACGAATTGAAATTCGTCCGAATTTAGCAACTTTCGGACATTCGGAAGCATTCGAATTTCCGAACAAAGCAATTACGAATAAGACCGAATCCGAAATAAATTATACCGCAAATAGCGAATGCCCGAATGTCTTCGGCATAATTCGTTATGAAAAAGTTACGAATGTACGAATCCATACGAAGCACAATAACACTCACTCTGCTCTGCTCTCTGCTTCTCCCACACCGTGCTGAACTCCCTCTCAAAATGGTGTACAGGGGCGGAGGTTATAGCCGCATGTAAAAAACGAAAGTAAAATACGAGATTTCGAATCCATTCGAAGCACAATAACACTCTGCTCTGCTCTCTGCTTCTCCCTCACCGTGCTGAACCCTCTCAAAATGGTGTACAGGGGCGGAGCCTATAGCCGCATGTAAAAAACGAAAGTAAAATACGAGATTTCGAATCGTTACAAATAACCGCTATGTATTTAGAAAAGTACAAATCCATTCGAAGCACATTAGGCATAATAGGCAGCGTCGTTGTGAGAGAGACACGGAAAATTACGAATCAACGAACCCAAAAAAAGTTACGAAAGTAGGAGTTGTGTCCAGAATCAACGAAAAACAACGTACTCTACCGAAAGTACGAATTATAAAGCAACAAAAAAATTTAACGAAAAATGTCGCTTGCAAAAATACGAATGAGTCCGAACACGAAAAATCCCGTCTAGCAAAATTACGAATGATTACGAATCAACAGGACCGGAAAGAAACGAACCGAAACGGAACAAATTTTTCCGTTGTGCACAAGTCTAGTATTTACCTATATGGTGACAATCTTTGGAACTGTATATTTTAATTTAATATTTCATTTTTTGATAAATATGTATAATTTTGAATAAAAACTATTTTTTACTTCAATATCCCGTATATTTGGAATTAATACTACCAGTGCCTTAAAAGTCCACCCAGGGGAACCCCATTTTTTCTTTAATCATATATACTGGATGTGACACAAGCATATATTTGCCATTCACCCCCCCTTTTCTTTGAAGTGTTCCCTTGGGAGGGGCTTTCTAACTGTCAGTGGGTTGGAATGACTTGGAGTAGAGAGAGATCGCTGTTCCTGATCAGTAGGAATCTGATCTCTCTCTCCTCCCCTGTCAGAACGGGCATCCGCCTTGTTTATATAGGCAGATCCCCATTCTGCCTCTGCGAGGAGCGATCATGGGTGGCCAGCGGACATTGCGGCCGCCGGGGCACGCGCATCTGCTCCCGAGCCATGTAGTGTGTGCGCCCTGTATCTATTACACAAAATGATAAAAAAGGACGTTGTTTCGTACAATAGAGCCACCCTGCCACAGTATATGTGCAGTGGGCAGTCTTAAAGTGGTTAATCACTGCTGGATTATTTATTTTTTACAAAAAAAAAGAAAATTTAAAATAAAAATAAAGTTTTTCTTAGTTTCTTTCAGGAAATTTTGTAAATAAGTAATTTTTCTCCTTCACTGATGTGCGCTGATGAGGCGGCACTGATGGGCACTGATAAGGTGGCACTGAAGGACACGGATTAGGTGGCAATGATGAGGAGGCACTAATATGCCACACTGATGGGCACTGATAGGTGGCACTGATATGCAGCACTGATGAGCACTGATAGGTGGCACTGGTGGGCACTGATAGGTGGCACTGATGGGCACTGATAGGCGGCACGGATAGACAGCACTGATGGGCACTGGTGGGCAGCACTAATGAGAGTCACTGATGGGCAGCACTCATGAGCAGGCACTGATGGGCACTATAAGGCAGCACTGACTGGCATAACTAATGGTCACTGATTGGTGTCACTGATGGGCACTGCTGGGGCTTTACTGTAATCAGGACACTTATGAGCAGTGATAGGCGGCACTGATAGGTGGCACTGGTGGGCACTGATAGGTGGCACTGATGGGCAACAGTGATGGGCACTGATGGGCGGTACTAATGGGCAGCACTGATAGGCACTGAAAGGCAGCATTGACTGGTGTCACTAATGAGCAAAGTTGGTGTCACTAATGGGCACTGCTGGGGCTTTACTGTAATCAGGGCACTGATGATCAGTGCCCTGATTGCCTGTCCTGGTCTCCCCTGTGTGGAGATGCCACTGATCGACACTCTTCACTAGGGATGAGCTTCGAGTTCGAGTCGAACTCATGTTCGACTCGAACATTGCCTGTTCGCCCGTTCGCCCGTTCGCCGAACAGCGAACAAATTGGGGTGTTCGTGGCAAATTCGAAAAATCTATGGGAGAAATCTAAAGTGTTAATTATAAAGGCTTATATGCAAGTTATTGTCCTAAAAAGTGTTTGGGGACCCGGGTCCTGCCCCAGGGGACATGTATCAATGCAAAAAGAAGTTTTAAAAACGGCCGTTTTTTCGGGAGCAGTGATTTTAATAATGCTTAAAATGAAAAAATAAAAGTGAAATATTCCTTTAAATTTCGTACCTGGGGGGTGTGTATGATATGCATGTGAAGTGGCGCATGTTTCCCGTGCTTAGAACTGTCCCTGCAAAAAATGTAATTTTTGAAAGAAAAAAATGCATTTAAAACTGACTCGCGGCTATTAATGAATTGTCGGCTCCCGGCAATACATACAAAAGTCATTGATAAAAAAAAAAAAAAAAGCGTGGGGGTTCCCCAGAATTCAATTACCAGGCCCTTCAGGTCTGGAATGGATATTAAGGGGAACCCCGCCGCAAATTTAAAAAAAAATTGACGTGGGGTTCCCCCAAATATCCATTCCAGGCCCTTCAGATCTGGCATGGATTTTAAGGGGAACTCCACCCCAAATTAAAAAAAAAATGGCGTGGAGTCCCCCCAAAAATCCATACCAGACCCCTTATCCGAGCACGCAACCTGGCCGGCCGCAGGGGAAAAGGGGGGGACGAGAGAGCGGCCCCCCCTCCCTCCTGAACCGTACCAAGCCACATGCCCTCAACATGGGGAGGATGTCCCCATGTTGATGGGGACAAGGGCCTCATCCCCACAACCCTTGCCCGGTGGTTGTGGGGGTCTGCGGGCGGGGGGCTTATCGGAATCTGGAAGACCCCTTTAACAAAGAGGACCCCCAGATCCCGGCCCCCCCCCATGTGAATTGGTAAGGGGTACATTGTACCCCTACCATTTCACGAAGAAAGCGTAAAAAAATGTTTAAAAAAACACACAAACACCTTGAAAAAGTCCTTTATTTAAAAAAATAAATAAATAAACATTCCAGCGGTGAAATCCAGTGTCCCGCGGCGATCCCGATGTCCAGCGCTGTCCTTCATTGGTTGTGCCTGAGCGGACCTGATGGGGAACTCCCTCTCAGTATTTTAAATGTATAGACCCGCCCCTTCTAAAGTTCCCCATCAGGTCCGCTCAGCAGACGAGATGCAGAACATGAGAAGGGGCGGGTCTATACATGTATTACCAAAGTGAGAGCAGTTCCCCATCAGGTCCGCCCCCTCGGTATGTCGGACCCGCCTACGTCATTGGCCTGAGCGGGGAACTTCCTTCACTATGTAAATTTAAATCCAAGGCTTGCATCGGACCGCTCAGCTTCGGCTGACCTTACGGCCGAGTCGCAGCAGCCTGTCCGGTGAGCGTCATGCTCCAGGGCATACATATGATCGTCCCTTCTGGGTCCAATCACAGCATGCCTGGCCAACAGTCACCTTCCGTGCGCGGACGATGATCTGTTTGGAATGTCTTCCAGCAGAATACATGCAGGATAGGTAAGTAAAACTCCCCTGCCTCGGCTGGGTGATTTAGCTGGACATTCCTGGAGAGATCAAGTAAGTGGTTGTGGCCCCTTTCTTCCCTCTCTCCCTGCCTTTCCCTCCTCCCTGGGCTTCTAGCTAAAGGTTGCTGGGTGCAGGGGGTCACCTAGGGGGTCCCACTGGAGTGGGGCTGGCTGTAACTAACATTTAAAAGAAATGTCATTTTTGCTTACCTGTGTTTCTGTGTCTCCATGCTGTCGGCGGCCATTTTGAGGTGGTCCATGCCAAGTTTGGCCTCTTGTAACTGCCTGGCGGCCATCTTCCTGTAGTTCGGCCACACCCACTGGCCCCTATCAGGTGATCGGCGGCCATGTTTGTCCACCCTGTATGCAGATATTGCCGTTCGGCGGCCATCTTTTTTGTGGGCTATGGCTGCCTGACCTCTATCTTCTGTCGGCGGCCATTTTCTTAGAGCCCACATTATCTTCCATACAGACGGTTTTGGCAACCATTTTGCGAGAGCCTCCGGCCTCTAGGGTGCATTACACTGGCGCGAAAATTCACACAGGAAGTGCTGATAAAAAGAAGCAGACTGACACAGCAGCAAGGGGACAGCATCATAGGCGCAGCATAGCAGTACCTATCCAGGGTGGTGAGTCCTCTGGGTAACCCAGCATCTCTGCAGCGCAGGAGGGTGGCCTATTGATATCTTGCCTGGAGCCCTGTGAGTGTCAGCGTGTGGTCAGCATGGCATCTGAGCCAGATGTCTTCTCCCCTGAAACACCAGATTTAGCAGCTGGTGTCCCTGAGGTGTCTATGGACGCTATGTCGGCAATCCTAGAGGCGTTTGCTGCCAGGGTGGAAGCAGCACACGGGAATACAGGGGGTAATAAACGCCCCCGTCCCCTGCAATCTTCTGGGGATATTTCTGATGCAGAACCAGGTCCAGCTACGGCTCATGGCCCAGATTCTGATGCATCAGAGACTGCAGACCGTGACCGATCGGACAGTGAGGAGGACTCCAAGTCCAGGTCAGTACGCGAGACGGCTTTGGTATCTGACCTTATTACTGCAGTGCGGGATACGCTAAAGTTGGAAAGGACTGAAGAAGTAGCAGATACTCCAGTCCCCTTTGGGTTTCGTAAACCTGCCCGCACTGCTAAGGTGTTCCCTTGTGTGTCTTATTTTGACAAACTCTTATACAAGGAATGGGAGAACCCACTGAGGGTCTTTACAGCCCCAAAGAGGTTTGCAGTACGGTACCCCTTTGAGGAGAGTTTTCTGAAGATATGGACCTCTCCCCCTATAGTGGACCCTTCGGTGTCCAGACTTAATAGAGCCACCACTATTCCAGTAGAAGGGGCTCCTGTTTTCAAGGACCCTGTGGATAAGAAGGCTGAAGCACTCGCTCGCTACCTATACTCAGTGGTAGGCTCAGCAGTACGCCCGGCATTGGCGGGGGCCCTAGTGTCTCAGACACTTACTGAATGGGCAAAATTGCTACTCCAGGGGTTAAAGGAGCGAGATGCTCCTCCTAATGAGATAACTTTGGCCGACCAGTTGGTCCAGGGCCTTAAGTTTGTCTGCGAGTCAGACATGGATACTATTCCCCTGCTGTCAAGAGCTTCGGTTTATGCAGTAGCAATACGCCGCCTGATCTGGCTAAAGGGCTGGTCTGCGGACCAGACTTCCAAGAAAGCCCTATTGGATCTGCCTTTTAAGGGCGACAGACTTTTTGGGGCTTCTCTGGATGACATCATCAAGGATGCTACAGGAGGTAAAAGCACTTTGCTTCCCCAAACTAGCAAGGGTGGGGGACCACGCCAAGGGCAAGGGCCCTCCTTTACTGCACGTAAGCGGTTTTTTCGCCCTCTTAAGGCGACAGGGAAAAGACCCCAGGCCGATAAAGCGCCTGCCCAAGGACAAAAGCGTCCTTGGTCCCGCAGACCCAACAAGCCTGTGGACAAATCTACGTCCACATGAAGGTCCGCCCCCACCCAGCTCTCGGGTGGGGGGACGTCTTCGCAAATTCGCGACTCAGTGGACTGCTCTAGTCTCCGACAGGTGGGTTTGCGAAGTAATCTCCTCAGGCTACAAGATAGAATTTCTCTCTTGTCCACCAGACAGATTCATCACCTCCAATCTCCAGCTACTACCGACCCGTCGGGAGGCCCTGTATGGGGCGGTCCAGGGTCTACTGGAACGCGGGGTAGTTATTCCAGTTCCAGAACAGGAACGGGGTCAGGGTTTTTACTCAAATCTGTTCATTGTGCCAAAGAAGGAGGGGGTTCGTCCAATCTTGGATCTCAGAGCCCTCAATTGCTTTGTGAAGGTACAAAGATTTCGGATGGAGTCGGTTCGATCCGTAGTCACGGCTCTCCATCCGGGGGACTTTCTGGCCTCCTTGGACATCAAGGACGCATACCTGCATGTCCCCATATACTCCAGACACCAGAGGTTTCTGCGATTTGCTATTGGGAAGAACCACTACCAGTTTGTGGCCCTCCCGTTTGGCCTTGCCTCAGCACCCAGGACGTTCACCAAGGTGCTCGCTCCGATTCTGGCACTTCTAAGACAGCGGGGTATCGCTATCACAGGTTACTTGGACGACCTTCTGCTGAAGGGCCCTTCAAGCTCAGAATTAGAGGTAAGCGTGTCCATTACCTGTCAGACTCTTCGAGACTGTGGTTGGATACTAAACACGCAAAAGTCAGTATTGGTGCCCACTCAACGCCTAGTGTACCTGGGGTTGATTCTGGATTCCTCAGAGGCAAAGGTATTCCTCCCTGTGGAGAAGTTGCAGACCCTCCGGGCTGCAGTACGGCAGCTGACTTCCAGGAATTGGTCGTCACTCCGTTTTTGCATGCGAGTGTTGGGCCCCATGGTAGCCTCCTTCGAGGCGGTCCCATATGCTCAATACCACACTCGAGTGTTACAGAGGGAAGTTCTGTCCAGATGGAACAGATGCCCTTCATCTCTGGATTATCAAATCCGAGTGAGCCACCTAGTCAGGAGATCCCTGGTATGGTGGCTGACAGCACCGGCTCTAATGGCCGGGAAGTCATTTCTTCCGGTTTACTGGATAGTGATCACGACGGACGCCAGCCTTACAGGTTGGGGGGGGAGTCTGGGGTGTCCAGTCGGCGCAAGGTCGCTGGACCCCAGAGGAAGCCCTCCTGCCGATCAATGTCCTGGAGATCCGGGCGATCAAGCTGTGCCTCTTCAAATGGTCTCAGAGACTGCAAGGGCGTCCAGTCAGGATCCAGTCAGACAACGCCACAGCAGTGGCATATGTCAATCATCAAGGAGGAACAAGAAGCTCAGCTGCAGCATCGGAGATCGCTCGCATCCTGAAGTGGGCAGAGAGGAGCGTACCGGCACTGTCGGCCGTGTACATTCCGGGTGTGGAAAACTGGCAGGCGGACTACCTGAGCCGCCAGATGCTGGACCAGGGAGAATGGTCCTTACACCCGGAGGTGTTCCAACTCCTCTGCCAAAGATGGGGCACACCAGACGTAGATCTTCTGGCTTCCTGACTCAATCGGAAGGTATTGAGGTTTGTGGCCCGGTCAAGAGACCCATGGGCAGACGCAACGGACGCGTTGGTAGCATCGTGGGGCCAGTATCGGCTAATCTATGCCTTCCCTCCCTTAAGGCTTCTTCCTCTTCTGCTCCGCAGAGTGGAGGCAGAGGGAATTCCAATGATCCTAATCGCTCCAGATTGGCCTCAGCGTCCTTGGTACGCCGATCTAGTACGTCTGGTAGCAGACGTCCCCTGGCGCCTACCACTACGGAAGGACCTGCTGTCGCAAGGTCCCATATTCCATCCTGCTTTACAGTCATTGGCTTTAACGGCATGGCTGTTGAGAACCAGGTACTGAGAGACCGGGGCCTGTCAGACTCAGTAATTTCTACTATGAGAAGTGCTCGGAAACCGTCCTCTAGGAAGGTCTATCACCGCACTTGGAGGGCCTACATCTCCATGTGTGAGGAAATGAAATGGCATCCGCGTACTTATTTGGTTTCCAGAATCCTGCTGTTTTTACAGCATGGGGTAGACCAAAGGCTTGCCCTAAGTACGATTAAGGGACAGATATCTGCCCTGGCTGTCTTTTTTCAGCGACCCCTGGCGACTCACTCTCTCGTGAGTACATTTGTGCAGGGGGTTCGACATGTGGCCCCTCCGGTCCGCCCCCCGTTACCTCCGTGGGACTTGAACCTGGTCCTCTCGGTGCTTCAGAAGGCACCGTTTGAGAATATTATAGATATTCCCCTGTTGACACTTTCTCAGAAGGTGGTCTTTTTGGTGGCTGTTACGTCAGTTAGACGAGTCTCTGAGCTGGCAGCCTTGTCCTGCAAGGCTCCCTATTTGATTTTCCACAAGGATAAGGTGGTGCTGCGGCCGCAGCCTTCCTTTCTTCCGAAGGTCGTTTCGGCTTTTCATCTCAACGAAGACATTGTACTTCCATCCTTGTGTCCTCAGCCGTCGAATCCTAAGGAGTCGGCGTTGCATTCCTTGGACGTTGTCCGAGCTTTGAGAGTATACATATCTGCTACTTCCCTGTTCCGGAAGTCAGACTCACTGTTTGTTTCGGTGGCTGGTCCCAAGAAGGGCCAAGCAGTCTCATCGGCCACCATCTCTAGGTGGATCCGACAGATAGTAATCCAGGCTTACGCCTTAAAGGGTCAGGCGCCCCCCTTTCCTGTCACGGCGCATTCGACCAGGGCAATAGGTGCCTCTTGGGCTTTCCGACATCAAGCGTCTGTTTCCCAACTATGTAAAGCGGTGACTTGGTCGTCCGCTCACACTTTCACAAAATTCTACAAAGTTGATGTAGGTGCATCTTCGGATGCCTCTTTCGGCCGCAAGGTTTTGCAGGCGGCTGTTTAGAGTTGCAACTCCTCCGTTGGAGGAGTGCTGTTTTGTGTTTTGGGGTGAAGTTTGTTTTTATGCTGTTACCACCCCTCGTTTTTTCTCTGACACTGCTTTGGGACGTCCCACTTTGTCAATAGAGAAGCTGTGTCGGTCCATGGACGAAAGAGTAAATAGGATTTTTTACTCACCGTAAAATCCTTTTCTCTGAGTCCATGGACCGACACAGCACCCACCCCTCCTTTTAAGTTTGTACTGCTTTTTGACGAACTGATCTGCGATGTGCAGACTGAGAGGGTATACCCAGAGGGTCCGCCCCCTGGGCGGTACTGTAGAAGGTGTGATGCAACACTTTTTACAAGTTTTTCTGCCTAGTCACTCCTAATTAACGGATAATACCCACTTTGTCAATAGAGAAGCTGTGTCGGTCCATGGACTCAGAGAAAAGGATTTTACGGTGAGTAAAAAATCCTATTTTTCAAGGTGTTTGTGTGTTTTTTTAAACATTTTTTTACGCTTTCTTCGTGAAATGGTAGGGGTACAATGTACCCCTTACCAATTCACATAGGGGGGGGGCGGGATCTGGGGGTCCTCTTTGTTAAAGGGGTCTTCCAGATTCCGATAAGCCCCCCGCCCGCAGACCCCCACAACCACCGGGCAAGGGTTGTGGGGATGAGGCCCTTGTCCCCATCAACATGGGGACATCCTCCCCATGTTGAGGGTATGTGGCTTGGTACGGTTCAGGAGGGAGGGGGGGCGCTCTCTCGTCCCCCCCTTTTCCCCTGCGGCCGGCCAGGTTGCGTGCTCGGATAAGGGGTCTGGTATGGATTTTTAGGGGGACTCCACGCCATTTTTTTTTAAATTTGGGGTGGAGTTCCCCTTAAAATCCATGCCAGATCTGAAGGGCCTGGAATGGATATTTGGGGGAACCCCACGTCAATTTTTTTTTTAAATTTGCGGCGGGGTTCCCCTTAATATCCATTCCAGACCTGAAGGGCCTGGTAATTGAATTCTGGGGAACCCCCACGCTTTTTTTTTTTTTTTTATCAATGACTTTTGTATGTATTGCCGGGAGCCGACAATTCATTAATAGCCGCGAGTGAGTTTTAAATGCATTTTTTTCTTTCAAAAATGACATTTTTTGCAGGGACAGTTCTAAGCACGGGAAACATGCGCCACTTCACATGCATATCATACACACCCCCCAGGTACGAAATTTAAAGGAATATTTCACTTTTATTTTTTCATTTTAAGCATTATTAAAATCACTGCTCCCGAAAAAACGGCCGTTTTTAAAACTTCTTTTTGCATTGATACATGTCCCCTGGGGCAGGACCCGGGTCCCCAAACACTTTTTAGGACAATAACTTGCATATTAGCCTTTATAATTAACACTTTAGATTTCGAACGTTCGAGTTCATTGTATTTAATAGGGTTCTAAAGTTTACACAAACATTTTGTCTGTTCGCAGGTTCTGGTGCGAACCGAACAGGGGGGTGTTCGGCTCATCCCTGCTCTTCACCACACCCTCTGTCAGTGTCAGGCGAGGAGAGCAGATAGACGGCACGTCTGCATATTCATGTGACAGACTGTGATTGAACACAGCTGATCACATGGTTAAAGAGCCGCGTCATTGGCTCTTTACCGAGATGTTACTAGGATATGGTGTGGATGCGTTAGTTGCGCTGCGCACCCCGGCAGGCCCGCAAGAGCGGCCGTTCTGAGGTACCGTCATATGACGTCATCCCAGAACGAAAGCCGTATTGCTCCTCCGTCATTTAACGGTGGGTGGGCGGCAAGTGGTTGACCACCTTGATTATTTTAAGGGGTCCATCACATCAGGTGAGGAGACACCAGATTAGGCACATGGGTGATATTCTTTGGTGGCAGTCCATGGTGGAAGGTTTCTGATGCTGTGGAAAATGTACCTATACTTGTGGCACATGAACTGTGGTGGTGTTTTTTCTGGACATGTACAATCTAATTGGATGATCTAACCTAATTGGATGACATATGGGACCATTGTCATGTTTTTTTTTTACTTACAACCTAGTTAGATGATGTATGAGATTCTTTTCACGTTTTTTACTTGATTTGTGATGATTTTGTAAATTTATAAAACGTTGTTGTTTACTTGCACATTTGAGTCAACATTTGGCCATTTATATTATGGAGCGCTTCATTGTTAGTAGTTATACATTTATTGATTTTAGTATGGTGATTGCACTGTGGAGTAATAGCTGCTCTTTCACAGATTTAATTTATTTAATATATTTTATCGTAGTGTATTTTTTGTAAGTAATAATGTGAGGTTTTTGTATTAAAAATGTATATTGCTACCACTGTCTGCCTGTCTCACATTATTTGGAGTGAGATTTGGTGATAGAACAACAGGTAGGAAAATTGGCTGAATGGTCAGACAGAGGGTAGCTTTAACCTGAACTTTACTAAGCAGGTACAAAGTAGGATTAACGACTCAAACAGGGTCAAAATGGCAAATGGGTATGTATACACTATAGAGCAATTTTAAACGGAATATGAAGCTGTACAAACAGGAGCTCAAAGAGCAATGTCTCTGGGGCTTAAAAGGACCACTCAATCATAGTACATCACAGTTTCTAAAAAGGCTTTGTAACTACAGACACTAGAGAATGACCCATTTTTCAGTAAATAGTATACTACATAAACAGCTACTTGCACTTAGCCACAGCACAGCATCTTTCACAGTAAAGTCAAGTGCGGGACTGAGTACACAGGGGAACGGAGGGAGATATCTCTGGGCTGGCCTTACAGGTACATGTGCACGGCTGGAGAAATCCAAGGGTTGGTACCACAGTATTTTAAGGGTGAGCCCACGTTAAAAAAAAAAAAATAGCATGAGGTCACCCCCTAACCCTTCTGGTCTGATTTAAATTTTAAAGAGAAATCCCATGCAAAAATTAAGAAAAAAATCTACACCAGACCCTCATCTAGGTACCGTATTTTCCAGCGTATAAGACGACCTTTTACACCGGAATTACAGAGCCCAAAACTGGGGGCCGTCTTATACGCCGGGTGAAGCAGCTGCCCAATGGATATCAGCCCGCCGGGTGCTCTGTAATGCTGTATGTAATTTAGTATATGCGTCGCTCAGCCAATCCCAGCGGGCGATGCAATCTGTTGATGACTAGAGCCTGCTAAATCTGCTCGGATTGGAGTAACCATCTCTGCCAATCCGAGCAGGCTACATTATGTAGCTTGCTCCAATTGGCAGAGGTTGTTACTCCAATCCGAGCAGGCTTAGCAGGTTTTGCAGTCATCAACAAAATGCATCGCCCACCGGGATTGGCTGAGCGGCGCATATACTGAATTACTGTATATACTCGAGTATAAGCCGACCCAAATATAAGCCGAGGCACCTAATTTTACCACAAAAAACTGGGAAAACGTATTGACTCGAGTATAAGCCTAGGGTGTCCATCTGCATGCCTCACTGTGCCTCATTTTGCCTCACTGAGTCCATGTGCATGCCTCACTGTGTCCATGCCTCACTGTGCCCATGACTAGACTGACGTTTAACATGGGAGTCTATGGAAGGGGCCTACATGTGTGCCAAGTCCAGGAGAACTATGACCGGCCTGTACCGGGTCCCCAAAATTCACCAGAGAAATTACAGTTTAACATAGAAGTCTATGGAAGGGGTGCCCAGATTTGAAAAATCGGTGCTCCCCGGCCGTAGGTCCTCCAGACAAAAAAAATTGCACACTTATAGAGGAGAAAGGGGCCTACATGTGTGCCAAGGTTCTGGTTCCAGAATACTTATGACCGGCCTGTACCGGGTCCCCAAACTTCACCAGAGAAATTACAGTTTAACATGGAAGTCTATAGAAGGGGTGCCCGGTTTTCAAAAATCGGTGCTCCCCGGCCGTAGGTCTACCGGACAACAAACTTTGCAAACTTGTAGAGGAAGAGTGGGGCTATATGTGTGCCAAGTTTGGGGTCCAGGGGATCTACGGACGGCTGGTACCGGGTCCCCAAAGTCCAGGAGATTAGGCGCAAAAAGGTGACTCAAGTATAAGCCGAGGGGGCATTTTCAGCACAAAAAAAGTGCTGAAAAACTCGGCTTATACTCAAGTATATACGGTACATACAGCTTTACAGAGCACCCGCCTCTTTGTTTTTAAACGTCATTACCGCACAAGGGGGTCGCAGAAGGGGGTCATATTACCGCACAAGGGGGTCGTCTTATACGGTGAGTACAGCACAAAACCACAGTTTTAAACTGAATATTAGGGGGTCGTCTTATGTGCCCAGCCGCCTTATACGCCGGGAAATATGGTATGCAGTCTGGCAGGCCATGAAAGAGAAGTAGGGACATTCACTCCCCCCCCCCCCCGATCCATTCCAGACCACATGCCCTCAACATGGGGGGTACCGTGACAGTTTTTTGACGGTTAGGATGGACCTCACGCTTCTTTTTTGCTTTTTGTGTGCATGAGGTCTCCCTTAAAACTTAAATTTGGATTGGATCCCCTTGTGGGACTTTAAAAGGCAGAGAGTCTGAATAAACCAATATTGATATAAAAGATATATAATATTTATTTGAATAGTGTTAAAATACATGGAGATTGAATAAAATTGGATGTAATTTGTACAGAACATATAACAAACTTAAAACTCAGACCTGACCTGAAGGGCCTGGTATGAATAAGGAGGGGGTCTCTATGCTTTTTTTTTAATGGTGCCAGCTTAATTATCATTATATCTAAAATAATGTTCAACACAGAATGCTTATAAACATATATTTGTTGACTAATGTCTATTCACTCGTTCTCTATTTGTGAATGTAAAAACTTGACGTAATTTGAATGTAAAAAAAAAGAGAGCCCATGCATTTCTAGCTTGGTGCATTATACCGTACATAAGAAGTGATATTGGCCAAGCTGTAATTAGTTCTGCATACCTGGGCAACATTCATGAATTGGTTCATTTCCACAGTTAGGTAAATAAAAAGTTTAGGATGCTCAGATGGTATTACCCTCCTTACATCCCATACAGTATAATTTGTGGCCCACGTGTCTGCCTGTCAAATAATTATCTTGTGCTGACAAGGTTGGGATCAAGCTTCTTGTAACCTGTAGATAACACTTTGATAAATTGTTTTACACTCCACATGCAGCCTGTCATTAGAAACATATGAGAAAATTTGAATGTTTTATGCTGTTGGTGTGTCAGATATCCTTTTACTCATACTGTAAGTTGATTTCAACAGATACAAAGCATATCAGTACATAAGTATAACAGACCTTTTCAAACCAGAGTTTATTGCTTATGCAATATTTGGAATATCATATGCTCTTTTTGTTCATTTGACATTAATGCTAAAAATACAGTTTATAAGACATCTGTTATGGGGAGACACTGGTAAATGAACTAACTACCGTAATTATTATACTTGTGCACAACGGAAAAATTCGTTCCGTTTCGGTTCGTTTCTTTCCGGTCCTGTTGATTCGTAATCATTCGTAATTTTGCTAGACGGGATTTTTCGTGTTCGGACTCATTCGTATTTTTGCAAGCGACATTTTTCGTTGAATTTTTTGTTGCTTTATAATTCGTACTTTCGGTAGAGTACGTTGTTTTTCGTTGATTCTGGACACAACTCCTACTTTCGTAACTTTTTTTGGGTTCGTACTTTCGGTAGAGTACGTTGTTTTTCGTTGATTCTGGACACAACTCCTACTTTCGTAACTTTTTTTGGGTTCGTTGATTCGTAATTTTCCGTGTCTCTCTCACAACGACGCTGCCTATTATGCCTAATGTGCTTCGAATGGATTTGTACTTTTCTAAATACATTGCGGTTATTTGTAACGATTCGAAATCTCGTATTTTACTTTCGTTTTTAACATGCGGCTATAGGCTCCGCCCCTGTACACCATTTTGAGAGGGTTCAGCACGGTGAGGGAGAAGCAGAGAGCAGAGCAGAGTGTTATTGTGCTTCGAATGGATTCGAAATCTCGTATTTTACTTTCGTTTTTTACATGCGGCTATAACCTCCGCCCCTGTACACCATTTTGAGAGGGAGTTCAGCACGGTGTGGGAGAAGCAGAGAGCAGAGCAGAGTGAGTGTTATTGTGCTTTGTATGGATTCGTACATTCGTAACTTTTTCATAACGAATTATGCCGAAGACATTCGGGCATTCGCTATTTGCGGTATAATTTATTTCGGATTCGGTCTTATTCGTAATTGCTTTGTTCGGAAATTCGAATGCTTCCGAATGTCCGAAAGTTGCTAAATTCGGACGAATTTCAATTCGTTACGAAACGAATTGCACAAGCCTAGTAATTATGATAGTGACATTTATTGTAACACAAGAGTTCTTAAACTTACAATTACAGCCCCCCAATGGATTGCCCAAATGGCTTCCATACCCCCTTTTTCAGACAACGAAAATCATCATCAACATTATCACTAGGCTAATTAGCTACCAGTGTGATTTGTCAATAGTTGTGTTTTATACTACATACAGTGCACCTGGAAAGTAGTCACAGTGCTTCACTTTTTCCACCTTTTGTTATGTTACAGCCTTATTCCAAAATGGATTAAATTAACAATTTTCCTCAAAATTCTACAAACATTACCCCATAATAACAACATTAAATGAAGTTGTTTGAAATATTTGCAAATTTATTAAAAATAAAAAACAAAAAAAATCACATACATGAGAATTCACAGCCTTTTCTCAATACTTTGTTAAAGCACCTTTGGCACCAATTAAAGCCTCACGTCTTTTTGAGTACAATGCTACCAGCGTGGCACACCTATTTTTGGGCAGTTTCTCCCATCCTTTGCAGGACTTCTCAAGCTCCATCAGGTTGGATGGGAAGCGTGCACAGCCATTTTTAGATTTCTACAGAGATTTTCAATTGGGTTCAAGTCAGGGCTCTGACTGGGCCAATCAAGGACATTTACAAATTTGGCCTGTAGTCTCTCCTTTGTTATCTTGGCTGTGTGCTTATGGTCGTTGTCCTGTTGGAAGATGAACCTTTGCCCCAGTCTGAGGTCCAGAGTGCTCTGGAGCAGGTTTTCATCAAGGATGTCTCTGTACCAGGGATGAGCCGAACACCCCCCTAAAATGTTCGTGTGAACTTTAGAACGCTATTAAATACAATGGACTCGAACGTTCGAAATCTAAAGTGCTAATTATAAAGGCTTATATGCAAGTTATTGTCCTAAAAAGTGTTTGGAGACCCGGGTCCTGCCCCAGGGGACATGTATCAATGCAAAAAGAAGTTTTAAAAACGGCCGTTTTTTCGGGAGCAGTGATTTTAATAATGCTTAAAATGAAAAAATAAAAGTGAAATATTCCTTTAAATTTCGTACCTGGGGGGTGTGTATGATATGCATGTAAAGTGGCGCATGTTTCCCGTGCTTAGAACTGTCCCTGCAAAAAATATAATTTTTGAAGGAAAAAAAGTCATTTAAAACTCACTCACTCGCGGCTATTATTGAATTGTCGGCTCCCGGCAATACATAGAAAAGTCATTGATAAAAAAAAAAAAAAAAGCGTGGGGGTCCCCCAGAATTCAATTACCAGGCCCTTCAGGTCTGGAATGGATATTAAGGGGAACCCCGCCACAAATAAAATAAAAAAATGGGTGGAGTTTCCCCAAATATCCATACCAGGCCCTTCAGCTCTGGCATGGATTTTAAGGGGAACGCCACCCCAAATAAAAAAAAAATGGCGTGGAGTCCCCCCAAAAATCCATGCCAGACCCTTATCCGAGCACGCAACCTGGCCGGCCACAGGGGAAAAGGGGGGGACGAGAGAGCGCCCCCGTCCCTCCTGAACTGTACCAGGCCACATGCCCTCAACATGGGGAGGATGTCCCCATGTTGATGGGGACAAGGGCCTCATCCCCACAACCCTTGCCCGGTGGTTGTGGGGGTCTGCGGGCGGGGGGCTTATCGAAATCTGGAAGACCCCTTTAACAAAGGGGACCCCCAGATCCCGGCCCCCCCATGTGAATTGGTAAGGGGTACATTGTACCCCTACCATTTCACGAAGAAAGTGTAAAAAAAATGTAAAAAAAAACACACAAACACCTTGAAAAATACCTTTATTTAAAAAATAAAAAAAAATAAAAAAAAAACATTCCAGCGGAGAAATCCAGTGTCTCGCGGCGATCCGATGTCCAGCGCTGTCCGTCATTGGCTGAGCCTGAGCGGACCTGATGGGGAACTTCCTCCGCAGTCTATTACATGTATAGACCCGCCCCTTCTAAAGTTCCCCATCAGGTCCGCTCAGCCACTTACTCGGTGTAAGGCTGAGGACCTGATGCGGAACATGAGAAGGGGCGGGTCTATACATGTATTACAAAGTGAGAGAAGTTCCCCATCAGGTCCGCCCCCTCGGTATGTCGGACCCCGCCTACGTCATTGGCCTGAGCGGGGAACTTCCTTCACTGTGTAATTTAAATTTACACAGTGAAGGAAGTTTCCCCCCCTTTTCCCCTGCGGCCGGCCAGGTTGCGTGCTCGGATAAGGGTCTGGTATGGATTTTTGGGGGGACTCCACGCCATTTTTTTAAAAATTTGGGGTGGAGTTCCCCTTTAAAATCCATGCCAGATCTGAAGGGCCTGGTATGGATATTTGGGGGAACTCCACGCATTTTTTTTTTAAATTTGCGGCTGGGTTCCCCTTAATATCCATTCCAGACCTGAAGGGCCTGGTAATTGAATTCTGGGGGACCCCCACGCTTTTTTTTTTATCAATGACTTTTCTATGTATTGCCAGGAGCCGACAATTCATTAATAGCCGCGAGTGAGTTTTAAATGACTTTTTTTCCTTCAAAAATGACACTTTGTGCAGGGACAGTTCTAAGCACGGGAAACATGCGCCACTTTACATGCATATCATACACACCCCCTAGGTACGAAATTTAAAGGAATATTTCACTTTTATTGTTTCACTTTAAGCATTATTAAAATCACTGCTCCCAAAAAAAAACGGCCGTTTTTAAAAAAAAAAATTGCATTGATACATGTCCCCTGGGGCAGGACCCGGGTCCCCAAACACTTTTTATGACAATAACTTGCATATAAGCCTTTATAATTAGCACTTTAGATTTCTCCCATAGACTTTTCGAATTTGCCGCGAACACCCCAATTTGTTCGCTGTTCGGCGAACGGGCGAACAGGCAATGTTCGAGTCGAACATGAGTTCGACTCGAACTCGAAGCTCATCCCTACTCTGTACATTGCTGCATTCATCTTTCCCTTAATCCTGACTAGTCTCCCAGTTCCTGCTTCTGAAAAACATCCACATAGCATGATGCTGCCACCACCATGCTTCACTGTAGGGATGGTATTGGCCAAGTTATGAGCAGTGCCTGGTTTCATGCTTGCCATGCTTGCCAAGACATCATGCTTGCCATTCAGGCCAAAGAGTTCAATCTTTGTTTCATCAGACCAGAAAATGTTGTTTCTCATGGTTTGAGAGTTCCTTCAGGTGCCTTTTGGCAAACTCCAGATGGGCTCTTGTGTCCCTTTTACTTAGGAGTGGCTTTCGTCTGGCCACTCTACCACCATACAGGCCTGAATGGTGGAGTGCTGCAGAGATGGTTGTTCTTCTGGATGGTTCTCCTCATTCCAATGAGAAATTTTGAGGCTCAGTCAGAGTGACCATCAGGGTTCTTGGTTACCTCCCTCCCTGACCAGGCGGCCCACTCTAGGAAGAGTCCTGCTGGTTAAAAACTTCTTCCATTTATGGATGATGGAGGCCACTGTTCTCATTGGGAGTGGGACCTTCAATGCTGCAGACATTTTTCTGTACCCTTCCCAAGATCTGTGTCTCGATACAATCCTGTGTCTGAGGTCTACAGACAATTCCTTGGACTTCATGGCTTGGTTTGTGCTCTGACATGCACTATTAACTGTGGCACCTTATATAGACAGGTGTGTGCCTTTCCAAATAGTTACATAGTTACATAGTTAGTCAGGTTTTTAAAAGACACAAGTCTATCTAGTTCAACAACAAAAATAAATAAATCATACATTCCCATATACACAATCCTATACCCACAGTTAATCCAGAGGAGGGTGAAAAACCCCAGCAAGGAATGATCCAGTTTGCTACAACAGGGGAAGAATTACTTCCTGATTCTCCGAGAGGTAATCGGATATTCCCTGGATCAACTTTACCTATAAATGTTAGTACCAAGTTATATTATATACATTTAGGAAAGTATCCAGGCCTTTCTTAAAGCAATCTACTGAGCTGGCCAGAACCACCTCTGGAGGGAGTCTATTCCATATTTTCACAGCTCTTACTGTGAAGAAACCTTTTTGTATTTGGAGATGAAATCTCTTTTCCTCTAGATGTAAAGTGTGCCCCCTTGTCCTGTGTGATGACCTTAAAGTGATTAACTCAACACCAAGTTCACTATATGGACCCCTTATGTAATTGTACATGTTGATCCTACCCCCCTTCATCTCCTCTTCTCAAGAGAGAATGCAATCAGTTCCTCTAATCTTTCCCCATAGCTGAGCTCCTCCATGCCTTATCAGTAGGGATGAGCTTCGAGTTCGAGTCGAACTCATGTTCGACTCGAACATTGCCTGTTCGCCCGTTCGCCGAACAGCGAACAAATTGGGGTGTTCGCGGCAAATTCGAAAAATCTATGGGAGAAATCTAAAGTGCTAATTATAAAGGCTTATATGCAAGTTATTGTCCTAAAAAGTGTTTGGGGATCGGGGTCCTGCCCCAGGGGACATGTATCAATGCAAAAAGAAGTTTTAAAAACGGCCGTTTTTTCGGGAGCAGTGATTTTAATAATGCTTAAAATGAAAAAATAAAAGTGAAATATTCCTTTAAATTTCGTACCTGGGGGGTGTGTATGATATGCATGTGAAGTGGCGCATGTTTCCCGTGCTTAGAACTGTCCCTGCAAAAAATGTCATTTTTGAAAGAAAAAAAGTCTTTTAAAACTGACTTGCGGCTATTAATGAATTGTCGGCTCCCGGCAATACATACAAAAGTCATTGATAAAAAAAAAAAAAAAAAGCGTGGGGGTTCCCCAGAATTCCATTACCAGGCCCTTCAGGTCTGGAATGGATATTAAGGGGAACCCCGCTGCAAATTTAAAAAAAAATTGACGTGGGGTTCCCCCAAATATCCATTCCAGGCCCTTCAGATCTGGCATGGATTTTAAGGGGAACTCCACCCCAAGTTTTAAAAAAATGGCGTGGAGTCCCCCTAAAAATCCATACCAGACCCCTTATCCGAGCACGCAACCTGGCCAGCCGCAGGGGAAAAGGGGGGGACGAGAGAGCGGCCCCCCCTCCCTCCTGAACCGTACCAGGCCACATGCCCTCAACATGGGGAGGATGACCCCATGTTGATGGGGACAAGGGCCTCATCCCCACAACCCTTGCCCGGTGGTTGTGGGGGTCTGCGGGCGGGGGGCTTATCGGAATCTGGAAGACCCCTTTAACAAAGGGGACCCCCAGATCCCGCCCCCCCCCCATGTGAATTGGTAAGGGGTACATTGTACCCCTACCATTTCACGAAGAAAGCGTAAAAAAATGTTTAAAAAAAACACACAAACACCTTGAAAAAGTCCTTTATTTAAAAAAAAACAAAAACATTCCAGCGGTGAAATCCATTGTCCCGCGGCGATCCCGATGTCCAGCGCTGTCCTTCATTGGTTGTGCCTGAGCGGACCTGATGGGGAACTCCCTCTCAGTATTTTAAATTTATAGACCCGCCCCTTCTAAAGTTCCCCATCAGGTCCGCTCCCTCGGTATGTCGGACCCGCCTACGTCATTGGCTTGAGCGGGGAACTTCCTTCACTGTGTAATTTAAATTTACATAGTGAAGGAAGTTCCCCGCTCAAGCCAATGACGTAGGCGGGTCCGACATACCGAGGGGGCGGACCTGATGGGGAACTGCTCTCACTTTGGTAATACATGTATAGACCCGCCCCTTCTCATGTTCCGCATCTGGTCCGCTGAGCGGACCTGATGGGGAACTTTAGAAGGGGCGGGTCTATACATTTAAAATACTGAGAGGGAGTTCCCCATCAGGTCCGCTCAGGCACAACCAATAAAGGACAGCGCTGGACATCGGGATCGCCGCGGGACACTGGATTTCACCGCTGGAATGTTTTTTGTTTTTTTTTAAATAAAGGACTTTTTCAAGGTGTTTGTGTGTTTTTTTTAAACATTTTTTTACGCTTTCTTCGTGAAATGGTAGGGGTACAATGTACCCCTTACCAATTCACATGGGGGGGCCGGGATCTGGGGGTCCCCTTTGTTAAAGGGGTCTTCCAGATTCCGATAAGCCCCCTGCCCACAGACCCCCACAACCACCGGGCAAGGGTTGTGGGGATGAGGCCCTTGTCCCCATCAACATGGGGACATCCTCCCCATGTTGAGGGCATGTGGCCTGGTACAGTTCAGGAGGGAGGGGGGGCGCTCTCTCGTCCCCCCCTTTTCCCCTGCGGCCGGCCAGGTTGCGTGCTCGGATAAGGGGTCTGGTATGGATTTTTAGGGGGACTCCACGCCATTTTTTTTTACATTTGGGGTGGAGTTCCCCTTAAAATCCATTCCAGACCTGAAGGGCCTGGTAATTGAATTCTGGGGAACCCCCACGCTTTTTTTTTTTTTTTTTATCAATGACTTTTGAATGTATTGCCGGGAGCCGACAATTCATTAATAGCCGCAAGTCAGTTTTAAATGACTTTTTTTCTTTCAAAAATGAAATTTTTTGCAGGGACAGTTCTAAGCACGGGAAACATGCGCCACTTCACATGCATATCATACACACCCCCCAGCAGTGTTGCCAACCCCCTGAAGTGAAATTTACTGGCAAGGATGCCAAAATTTCTGTACGGCACCAATTTCTTACTGGCAAAAATAATGAAGATTACTGGCAGAGCCGCATTTTTTACTGATGCTGCAAAAAAGTACCTAAAATTACGGTTTTTAGTGCTAAACAGTGCAAATATCAATATTTGAACTAAAAACACATAGCTAATGCTAATATCAATGTGTTTAAGTTAAACAAAAGTAAAAAAACATATTTCTCAATTCACATGAAGGTTAGGTTACTATAACCCGGCCAGCACAGAGTTCCCTCTTACATCAGAGTCTGCAGGATGCCCCCTTACAGTGCAAGGGAACTCTTATGTAAAGGGGAACGCTGCAGATCATGATGTAAGGGGGAACTCTGATGTGGGGGGAGGGGCTCTGGTGAATAGAGACCACCTTCCACAGAGTGAATACACTAAGGTAAAGGGGGGTACTAATATAAAGGGGAAACCTTTATATCAGTGCCCCCTTACATTATTGTATTCATTCACCTCCTTACATCAGACAGTGACCCCCCCCCTCAGAATGGCCTGGCGGCACTGTCACTTACCTCCTCTCGGGTGCACAGTGTGGGGCTCAGTCAGACGGCTCCAGCTTGGTGGCTCTGATCTCCTCTTCCCAGTCCACACGTCTGTTTCTTCCTGGGCCGTAACCCCCATCCCGGCGGCACACCCACTCTTGACTCCTTTCTAGGATCCCCTCAGAGACTGTAGACATGACAAGAGATGGTCAGAGGCTGCGGACACACGATACAGGAGGGGGACAGAGACTGCAGACACACTACAGGAGGTGGACAGAGGCTACGGACATACTACAGGAGGGGAACAGAGGCTGCAGACATACTACAGGAGGGGGACAGAGGCTGCGGACATACTACAGGAGGGGGACAGAGGCTGCGGACATACTACAGGAGGGGGACAGAGGCTGCGGACATACTACAGGAGGAGGACAGAGGCTGCCGACATACTACAGGAGGGGGACAGAGGCTGCCGACATACTACAGGAGGGGGACAGAGGCTGCCGACATACTACAGGAGGGGGACAGAGGCTGCCGACATACTACAGGAGGGGGACAGAGGCTGCCGACATACTACAGGAGGGGGACAGAGGCTGCCGACATACTACAGGAGGGGGACAGAGGCTGCGGACATACTACAGGAGGGGGACAGAGGCTGCCGACATACTACAGGAGGGGGACAGAGGCTGCCGACATACTACAGGAGGGGGACAGAGGCTGCCGACATACTACAGGAGGGGGACAGAGGCTGCCGACATACTACAGGAGGGGGACAGAGGCTGCGGACACACTACAGGAGGGGGACAGAGGCTGCGGACACACTACAGGAGGGGGACAGAGGCTGCGGACACACTACAGGAGGGGGACAGAGGCTGCGGACATACTACAGGAGGTGGACAGAGGCTGCGGACATACTACAGGAGGGGGACAGAGGCTGCGGACATACTACAGGAGGGGGACAGAGGCTGCGGACACACTACAGGAGGGGGACAGAGGCTGCGGACACACTACAGGAGGGGGACAGAGGCTGCGGACACACTACAGGAGGGGGACAGAGGCTGCGGACACACTACAGGAGGGGGACAGAGGTGCGGACACACTACAGGAGGGGGACAGAGGCTGCGGACACCACCATATTACTTCTGCACATCATCAGTGTGCTGTGTCCTCCTCCTGTGCCCCTTTCACCACTCCACAGGTCAGGGCAGCACTGTGCTGCCCTGACCTGTGAAGAGGTGAAAGGGACACAGGAACCAGAGGAGGATACAGCACACTGATGACGCTGTCCCCTTGTATCCCCCCCTGTTTCACTGACCTTGAGTCCGTCCTCCTCACTCCTGCCTGGGCCCTGTCAGTGCTCCGAGTCCTCCACAGACCACCTATGATGAGTGCATGGCATGCACTCACTGCAGGTGTCCCGCCACTGCCGCCAGCCACTGTGGCCTTTTCAAAAATGGCGCCAGCGGCGCCATCACGTTACTGCGTGTGCGCCGCCGCCGCTCGGCCGAGTTCCGAATGCGCTCGGCCGGCGCATTCGGAACGGCGCATGCGCAGTTGTATGGCCGGCTCGCGGCCATCTTTTTTATGGGCGCCGGTGCCCATAAACGGACTTTTACGTACAGCCCGAAAAAGGGGTTAAATCGCGGGCTGTACGTAAATCTACGTACGGTTGGCAACACTGCCCCCCAGGTACGAAATTTAAAGGAATATTTCACTTTTATTTTTTCATTTTAAGCATTATTAAAATCACTGCTCCCGAAAAAACGGCCGTTTTTAAAACTTTTTTTTGCATTGATACATGTCCCCTGGGGCAGGACCCGGGTCCCCAAACACTTTTTAGGACAATAACTTGCATATCAGCCTTTATAATTAACACTTTAGATTTTGAACGTTCGAGTCCATTGTATTTAATAGGGTTCTAAAGTTTACACGAACATTTTGTCTGTTCGCAGGTTCTGGTGCGAACCGAACAGGGGGGTGTTCGGCTCATCCCTGCTTATCAGTTTGGTTGCCCTTCTCTGCACTTTCTCCAGTTCCCCGATATCCTTTTTGAGAACTGGTGCCCAAAACTGAACTGCATATTCCAGATGAGATCTTACTAGTGATGAGCCGAACACCCCCGGGTTCGGTTCGCACCAGAACCCGCGAACGGACCGAAAGTTCGTACGAACATTAGAACCCTATTAAATACAGTACAATGGATGCGAACGTTCGAATTCTAAAGTGCTAATTATAACAACTATTATGCATGTTATTGTCCTAAAAAGGGTTTGGGAACCCGGGTTGTGCACCAGGGGACATGTATCAATGCAAAAAGAAGTTTTAAAAACGGTCGTTTTTCGGGAGCAGTCATTTTAATGATGCATAAAGTGAAAAAAAAAGTCAAATATTCCTTTAAATATCGTACCTGGGGGGTGTCTAAAGTATGCCTGTGAAGTGCCACGTGTTTCCCGTGTTTAGAACTGTCCCTGCACAAAATGACACTTCTAAAGGAAAAAAAAGCCATTTAAAACTGCTTGCGGCTTTAATGTAATGTCTGGTCCCGGTAATATGGATGAAAATCTTTAAGAAAAATGGCATAGCTACCCCATGACCCCCCCCCCCTACCCCAGCCCATTACCAGCCCCTTTGGGTCTTGTATGGATATTAAGGGGAACCCCGCACATAAAATAAAAAAGGCCCTATATACTCTGAACAGCCGTATACAGGCGGTGCATACAAGACAGGGACTGTAGGTTTGTTCTTATGTAGAATCTGTTTGTAATTTTGAACAGGTACATTGTTGAAGTGTAGCTCCAGCCCAAAAATCTATTTTTAAACTTTTTGGAAAACATAGGTAAGGGTTATCACCCCTGTAACATTTGTTTTGCTGTCTGTGCCCCTGTTCAGAACATTTCACCTCACTTTCCGTCCCAATGACAACTGTTTTTGAAATGTGGTGTTTTTCTTGAAACAAGGATTGCTGATAAAGCATCAGTACAGAGGAGACACCTTTCTCCCATATTTATTCTTACAGGAGAGAATTTTCCTTCCTAGTGGTAGATTTCCTCTCACTTCCTGTTGTCTTCTTGCGTTTGCAAGTAGGAGTCGTTTGTAAGTTGGATGTTTGAAAGTAGGGACCTGCCGTATATACTCTGCAGAAATAGGCCCCTTAGTTGTTGGTGTTGGCACAACACTGTAAGCACTCACAGTTACTCTTGGTTGGTGCTGGAACGCCCTGCTGTCAACTATTATATCAGGAATTTTAATTACATATAATTGTTGAACAGTGGTAGTAAAAATTGGGCCTTTGATGGTGGTGCTGGTGCCACAACACTGTAAGCCCTGACAGTTACTCTTGGTGGGTGCAGCAATGGGCCCTGCTGTGAATTATTAGATCAAGAATTGTAATTGCATGCCCCTGTTGAACAGGGGCTGAAAAATTGGGCCTTTCGTGGTGGTGGTGGTGGTGGTGGTGTTGCCACAACACTGTAAGCCCTCAGAGTTACTCTTGGTGGGTGCAGGAATGGGCCCTGCTGTGAATTATTAGATCAAGAATTGTAATTGCATGCCCCTGTTGAACAGGGGCTGAAAAATTGGGCCTTTCGTGGTGGTGGTGGTGGTGGTGGTGTTGCCACAACACTGTAAGCCCTCAGAGTTACTCTTGGTGGGTGCAGGAATGGGCCCTGCTGTGAATTATTAGATCAAGAATTGTAATTACATGCCCCTTTTGAACAGGGGCTGAAAAATTGGGCCTTTCGTGGTGGTGGTGGTGGTGGCGTTGCCACAACACTGTAAGCCCTCAGAGTTACTCTTGGTGGGTGCAGGAATGGGCCCTGCTGTGAATTATTAGATCAAGAATTGTAATTACATGCCCCTTTTGAACAGGGGCTGAAAAATTGGGCCTTTCGTGGTGGTGGTGGTGGTGGCGTTGCCACAACACTGTAAGCCCTCAGAGTTACTCTTGGTGGGTGCAGCAATGGGCCCTGCTGTGAATTATTAGATCAATAATTGTAATTGCATGCCCCTGTTGAACAGGGGCTGAAAAATTGGGCCTTAGGCACTGGTGGCACAACACTACAACCCCTCACAGATACTGTACTTGGAGCACAGCAATGAGCCCTGTTGCAAAGTATTGCTTCAAAAATTGTAATGACACGCCCCTGTTAAACAGGGGCTGAAAAATTGGGCCTTAGGCACTGGTGCCACAACACTCCAACCCCTCACAGATACTGTACTTGGAGCACAGCAATGAGCCCTATGGCAAATTATTGCTAAAAAAATTGTAATTACACGCCCCTGTAAAACAGGGGCTGAAAAATTGGGCCTTAGCCACTGGTGGCGGCACCCATAAACAAAAATGATCTTCCAAGCTATCATCATCAATCGTATCATTGAGGACTCGGAGGAGGAGGATAGCCAGTCAACATAACAGCACAGGCACTCAGCATCAGCATCAGTCTTGAAGGGATGTGACATGTTAAAATCAATTAGTCTGTTATATCAGCATCAGGTGTGTGGTAGCTGGTGGTGATCCAAGACTGGTTCATCTTGATGAAAGTCAGTCGATCAACCGAGTCGGTGGACAGGCGCACCCTGTGATCCGTGACAAATCCTCCAGCAGCACTGAATGTGCGTTCCGAAAGAACGCTGGATGCAGGACAGGCCAGTAGCTCAATTGCATACTGTGCAAGCTCTGGCCAGTGATCCATCCTCAAGACCCAGTAAGCCAGAGGATTTTCGGTGGGGAAGGTGTCCAAGTCTGACCTTGCCCCTAGATATTCCTGCACCATGTTTATCAGACGCTGGCGATGGTTGCTGGAACCGATCATACTTTGGGGCTGCGGACTAAAGAATTGTCTGAACGCATCGGTCAGACGGCCACCTTCCCCACCGCTCCTTCTTTGACTGGCCGAAGCCTCAGCAACTCGTTGTCCAGGACCAGGAGTTTGTAACCTCCCAGTCTCTGGGAACGCGTTGCACAGACCTTTCTGCAAGGCCTCCCGGAGTTGTCTCATCCTCTGCTCCCTCTGCGACGGTAACATAAGGTCCGCAACCTTACCCTTGTACCGTGGATCAAGGAGAGTGGCCAGCCAGTAATGGTCCCTCTCCTTGATCCGAAGAATACGAGGATCCTTCCGCAGACTTTGCAGGATCAGGGAGGCCATGCAGCGTAGGTTTGCTGAGGCATTCGGTCCGGAGTCCTCTGGGTCACTAAGGACGACATGATCCGCAGCCACCTCCTCCCAGCCACGTACAAGTCCACTGGTTTCTTGGGACTGTAAATCATCCCTAAAAGACTGCTGCTGTTGATGCTGAGTGCCAGCCTCCACCTCCATGCTGACACAATCCTCCTCCTCCTCCTCCTCCTCCTCCTCTTCCTGTGCGATGGGTGGGACAGAAGGAACACTGTCTGGGTGAAGGGGGCCTTGAGAGGCAAGGAAGTCCTCCTCTTCCTGCCTCTGTTCTGCCTCAAGTGCCCTGTCCATTATTCCACGCAGCGTGTGCTCCAACAGGTGGACAAGAGGTACAGTGTCACTGATGCATGCACTGTCACTGCTCACCATCCTCGTGGCCTCCTCAAATGGTGCCAGGACAGTGCATGCATCCCTGATCATGCCCCACTGGCGTGGAGAAAAAAAACCAAGCTCCCCTGACCCTGTCCTGGTGCCGTAGTCGCACAGGTACTCATTGATGGCCCTCTGCTGCGTGTGCAGCCGCTGCAGCATGGCCAACGTTGAGTTCCACCTGGTGGGCATGTCACATATAAGGCGGTTCTTGGGCAGGTTCAACTCCTTTTGCAGCTCAGCCAGGCGAGCACTGGCATTATAAGATCTGCGGAAATGCACACAGACTTTCCTGGCCTGCCTCAGGACATCCTGTAAGCCCGGGTACCTGCCCAAGAACCGCTGCACCACCAGGTTAAGGACGTGAGCCACACAGGGCACATGGGTCAGTTGTCCCTGTCGGAGGGCGGAGAGGAGGTTGGTGCCATTGTCGCAAACCACCATTCCTGGCTTAAGCTGGCGTGGCGTCAACCACCTCTCGGCCTGGCCCTGCAGAGCAGACAGGACCTCTGCCCCAGTGTGGCTTCTGTCCCCCAAACACACCAGCGCAAGCACGGCATGGCATCTTTTTGCCTGCGTACTTGCGTAGCCCCTTGAACGCCTACGGAGCACCGCTGGTTCCGAGGACAAACCACAGGAAGAGGCCATGGAGGAAGAAGAAGAGGAGGGGGTGGAGGAGAGAGGTGTGTCACAACCAGTAGTAGCATTTTGGAGGCGTGGCGGTGGAACAACCTCCAACACTACTGCACCTTGTCCTGCATCCTTCCCAGCTGCCAAAAGAGTGACCCAATGGGCCGTGAAAGAAAGGTAACGTCCCTGTCCATGCCTGCTGGACCATGAGTCAGCGGTAATATGCACCTTACCGCTGACCGCCCTGTCCAGCGAGGCCAAGACATTGCCTTCCACATGCCGGTAGAGAGCCGGAATAGCCTTCCGTGAGAAAAAGTGGCGTTTGGGAACCTGCCACTGAGGAACCGCACATTGCACAAACTCACGGAAGGGGGCCGAGTCTACCAACTGAAAAGGCAGCAGTTGAAGCGCTAGCAATTTAGCCAAGCTAGCATTCAACCGCTGGGCATGTGGATGGCTGGGAGTGAACTTCTTTCGACGGTCCAACAGCTGGGGCAGGGAAATTTGCCTGCTAGAATCGGACGTCGGTGTACTGCTAGCAGTACTTGGCTGTGACACACCTAATTCTACACCTTCATTCCTCTCAGTGCATGTTTCAGAGAGGACTGAAGTTATGGTGGGGTTGGAGATCCCAGCTGATGCGGTGCAAGGAGAGGTCCGCTTTGTTCTTTGGTGTGGGTCTTTGAGGTAGGCTTGCCAACGAGCTGCATGGCAGGTCAACATATGTCTGGTCAGGCATATGGTACCCAAGCGGCTGATGTTTTGGCCACGTGATATACGCTTGAGACATATGTTGCAAACAGCAGCTGTGCGATCTGATGCACTAGCCTCAAAAAAGGCCCACACCAAAGAACTTTTTGAATGACGGGCAGAGGCAGCGCCCTGCACAGGCGGAGCTCTGCGGTGTGATTCCGTCGGTGTACTGCCCTTACGCTGGCCACCAAAGGGCATCCTGCCTCGTTGGAGATGTGCCTCCTCCTCATCCTCCTCCTCCTCCTCTCTCCTATTAGGCACCCACGTGGAGTCAGTGACCTCATCATCCCCTCCCTCCTCATCACTGGAGCCAATCTGGCAGTATGCTGCAGCTGCTGGAACATGACTGCCAGATTGGTGTCCTTCTTGAGCATCCCCTCTGTCTGCTCTCACGCTACTGCCTTCCTGTAGCTGGGTTTCATCATCAGACCCTTCGAAACGCTGGGCATCCTCCTGGAGCATGTACCCATCACTGTGCTCAAACAGTTCGGGGGACTCCTCAGGAGGAGGACATGGTGGGTCTAGGGAAGGAGTGACTGATGATGAGTCTGACATTGATACCAGGGAAGAGGACGCTTTGGCAGCTGCTTTTCCAGTACCCTGAGCCTGGGTGAGAGAGGATGAGGAGGAGGAGGAGGGCTTGGTCATCCACTCTACCAAATCTTCGGCATGATGTGGCTCAACATGTCCAGCTGCCGAAAAGAAGGACAAGCGTGTCCCATGGCCATGTGCTGATGACAATGCACCGCGTCCACGACCAGCACTGTTGCCCCCAGACACAGAGCCTGCTTGCCCTCTTTTATTGCCTCCTGACTGTCTGCCTCTCCTTGTTTGCCTTCCAGACATTCTAATAGATGGCCTGCAGGGAGATGGGAAAAAAGCAATAAGGGCTACCTTCAGGTGTCCTTCTCTGTCCCTTTACTTAAGGATTTCTAAATATGGTTGAGGATGATTGCTTTTGCACAGAATAGCACAACGACAATTTCCCTGACTGTCCAAAAAAACAAGGATTTCAAAGATGGTTGATGAGGAATGCTTTAGCACACTATAGCACAAGGAGAATTTCCCTCACTGTCCTTCCCTGTCCCTAGAAACAAGGATTATCACAGTGAAAGAAACTGACACTCTCCCTACCTATAGTTTTCTGTCCCTAGAAAAAATGTTTTTTTAAAGCACACTATAGCACAAGGAGAATTTTCCTCACTTTCCTTCCCTGTCCCTAGAAACAAGGATTATCACAGTGAAAGAAACTGACACTCTTCCTACCTATAGTTTTCTGTCCCTAGAAAAAATGTTTTTTTAAAGCACACTATAGCACAAGGAGAATTTCCCTCACTGTCCTTCCCTGTCCCTAGAAACAAGGATTATCACAGTGAAAGAAACTGACACTCTTCCTACCTATAGTTTTCTGTCCCTAGAAAAAATGTTTTTTTAAAGCACATTATAGCACAAGGAGAATTTCCCTCACTGTCCTTCCCTGTCCCTAGAAACAAGGATTATCACAGTGAAAGAAACTGACACTCTTCCTACCTATAGTTTTCTGTCCCTAGAAAAAATGTTTTTTTAAAGCACACTATAGCACAAGGAGAATTTTCCTCACTTTCCTTCCCTGTCCCTAGAAACAAGGATTATCACAGTGAAAGAAACTGACACTCTTCCTACCTATAGTTTTCTGTCCCTAGAAAAAATGTTTTTTTAAAGCACACTATAGCACAAGGAGAATTTCCCTCACTGTCCTTCCCTGTCCCTAGAAACAAGGATTATCACAGTGAAAGAAACTGACACTCTTCCTACCTATAGTTTTCTGTCCCTAGAAAAAATGTTTTTTTAAAGCACACTATAGCACAAGGAGAATTTTCCTCACTGTCCTTCCCTGTCCCTAGAAACAAGGATTATCACAGTGAAAGAAACTGACACTCTTCCTACCTATAGTTTTCTGTCCCTAGAAAAAATGATTTTTTAAAGCACACTATAGCACAAGGAGAATTTCCCTCACTGTCCTTCCCTGTCCCTAGAAACAAGGATTCGCACAGTAAAACACACTGACACTCTCCCTACCTATAGTTTTCTGTCCCTAGAAAAAATGTTTTTTTAAAGCACACTATAGCACAAGGAGAATTCCCTCACTGTCCTTCCCTGTCCCTAGAAACAAGGATTCGCACAGTAAAACACACTGACACTCTCCCTACCTATAGTTTTCTGTCCCTAGAAAAAATGTTTTTTTAAAGCACACTATAGCACAAGGAGAATTCCCTCACTGTCCTTCCCTGTCCCTAGAAACAAGGATTATCACAGTGAAAGAAACTGACACTCTTCCTACCTATAGTTTCCTGTCGCTAGAAAAAATGTTTTTTTAAAGCACACTATAGCACAAGGAGAATTCCCTCACTGTCCTTCCCTGTCCCTAGAAACAAGGATTCGCACAGTAAAACACACTGACACTCTCCCTACCTATAGTTTTCTGTCCCTAGAAAAAATGTTTTTTTAAAGCACACTATAGCACAAGGAGAATTCCCTCACTGTCCTTCCCTGTCCCTAGAAACAAGGATTATCACAGTGAAAGAAACTGACACTCTTCCTACCTATAGTTTCCTGTCCCTAGAAAAAATGTTTTTTTAAAGCACACTATAGCACAAGGAGAATTCCCTCACTGTCCTTCCCTGTCCCTAGAAACAAGGATTCGCACAGTAAAACACACTGACACTCTCCCTACCTATAGTTTTCTGTCCCTAGAAAAAATGTTTTTTTAAAGCACACTATAGCACAAGGAGAATTCCCTCACTGTCCTTCCCTGTCCCTAGAAACAAGGATTCGCACAGTAAAACACACTGACACTCTCCCTACCTATAGTTTTCTGTCCCTAGAAAAAATGTTTTTTTAAAGCACACTATAGCACAAGGAGAATTCCCTCACTGTCCTTCCCTGTCCCTAGAAACAAGGATTCGCACAGTAAAACACACTGACACTCTCCCTACCTATAGTTTTCTGTCCCTAGAAAAAATGTTTTTTTAAAGCACACTATAGCACAAGGAGAATTCCCTCACTGTCCTTCCCTGTCCCTAGAAACAAGGATTATCACAGTGAAAGAAACTGACACTCTTCCTACCTATAGTTTTCTGTCCCTAGAAAAAATGTTTTTTTAAAGCACACTATAGCACAAGGAGAATTCCCTCACTGTCCTTCCCTGTCCCTAGAAACAAGGATTCGCACAGTAAAACACACTGACACTCTCCCTACCTATAGTTTTCTGTCCCTAGAAAAAATGTTTTTTTAAAGCACACTATAGCACAAGGAGAATTCCCTCACTGTCCTTCCCTGTCCCTAGAAACAAGGATTCGCACAGTAAAACACACTGACACTCTCCCTACCTATAGTTTTCTGTCCCTAGAAAAAAATGTTTTTTTAAAGCACACTATAGCACAAGGAGAATTCCCTCACTGTCCTTCCCTGTCCCTAGAAACAAGGATTCGCACAGTAAAACACACTGACACTCTCCCTACCTATAGTTTTCTGTCCCTAGAAAAAATGTTTTTTTAAAGCACACTATAGCACAAGGAGAATTCCCTCACTGTCCTTTCCTGTCCCTAGAAACAAGGATTCGCACAGTAAAACACACTGACACTCTCCCTACCTATCCTTCTCTTTCCCTAAACTAAAGGAATCCAGGTTAAGCAAAAAAAATTAAATGTCACTGTCCCTGCCTATGCTTCTCTTTCCCTGCTCCGGAACACACTACACTAGGCCGCCGTGCTGGCGGCCTTTTATAGTGTGGGGCGTGTACTAAACACCCTCAGCAATAATTGGCCACAGGCATCCTGCCTGTGGCCAATCATTGCTCTCCTCGCTGCCGGCGCTGTGATTGGCCAAGCATGCGGGGTCACAGTGCATGCTTGGCCAATCACAGCGCCTGGATGACACTGCGATGGCGTAGTGCATTGTGGGCCGTTCGCGTCACTCGAATTTGGCGCGAACGGCCCAAATCGTTCGATCTTCGTCGAACGATCGAACAGCCGATGTTCGAGTCGAACGTATGTTCGACTCGAACACGAAGCTCATCCCTAGATCTTACTAATGATTTGTACAGGGGCAAAATTATCTCTCTCCCTGGAGTCCATACCTCTCTTAATACAAGAGAGAATTTTTCTTGCTTTGGAAACCGCAGCTTGGCATTGCATGCTATTATTAAGCTTATGATCTACCAAAACACCCAGATCCTTCTCCACTATGGATTCCCCCAGTTGTACGCCCCCTAGTATGTATGATGCATGCATATTCTTAGCCCCCAAGTGCATAACTTTACATTTATCAACAATAAACCTAATTTTCCACAAAGTTGCCCAATTAACCACTTAAGGACCAGAAGGATTTACCCCCTTAATGACCAGGACATGTTTTGGCATACAGCACTGCGTCGCTTTAACTGACAATTGCGCGGTCGTGCAATGTTGTTCCCAAACCAAACTGATTAAATTTTTTCCCACAAATAGAGCTTTCTTTTGGCGGAATTTCATCACCTCTCCGGTTTAAATTTTTAGCGCTATAACCATAAAAAGACCAACATTTTTGAAAAAAAAAAAAATTCTACTTTTTGCTATAATACACTGTATTATATACTGTACACTGCCTGCACTGTATATATAGTCTACACTGAATGCAGAATATATATATATATATATATATATATATATATATTGTGACAGCAGGAAGGTAAAGTCACCTGGTTGCATCCAGGGGGGTAGATATATTTCGCCCAGATTCAGGCTTTACGCCGACTTATACAACTAGGTGGAGAGTTGTATAAGCCCAGCTGAGGCTAGTGGGCTCATGGATGACTCATACCTCTAGGGAGAGTGTGGGGCGTCGTGCAGACAGGGAGTTGATGAGACCAGCTGAAACTTGTCAGCTCATTTAGGCCTCTATAAGAACTCCCAGATTCATTAGGTGTTAGCTCATGCCTGGAACCAGACCTGTGTGGACTGTCTAGGGAGAGTGAACCCCTGTGCGGTGAGACAAAGCCTGTGTGGCTATTTGCTTGGACATTTAAAACCAGGGACTTAGGGACTAGGACAGCACTAGGCTGATCCCAGTTGTTAGTTAGGAAACCTGTATGTTTAGTCAGAGGTCAAGTTGACCAGGATTTATTTTATTTATGTTTCTTTTGCTTTGCTGTGTTTTGTCACTGTAAATAGAAAATAAACCGCACCTTTTTGATTTTGAAAACCACAACCTCCGTTTGCTGGGCCTGTTTTTGTCTGGGGAGCCCATCCCGGGGGTCACACACACCCGCTGCCGAGCTAACCCCCTCACAGTTGGTGGAGAACCAGTGGCAGTTTTTTTTTAAGCCAGCATGGAGGAGATACTGAAACAGCTGGCTCTAGCAAATGCCAATCAACAGCAGACAAATGCAGGTTTGCAAAGGAGCCTTGCAGCCCAGCAGCAAGCTCATCAACAGAGCCTTGCAGCCCAGCAGCAAGCTCACCAACAGAGTCTGGAAGCTCAGCAACAAGCCCAGCAGCAATCTGAGGCCCGCTTCATAGACCTGTTACAGAAGCAAAGCAGAGACTACAACAAATGGAAGCAGTAATGCAGCAACGTCCGCAGACCAGTGAGGAAAGCCGTCCCACTAATACCGCGTCCTTTGGGGTGAGTCGTTTATTGACAAAAATGACTGGAGAGGATGATCCAGAGGTATTTTTGACCACATTTGAAAGGACCGCTGAAAGAGAAAAGTGGCCTGAGGAGCAGTGGGCTGGACTGGTGGCTCCTCTGTTAACTGGTGAATCGCAGAAAGCTTACTATGACCTAGAGCCTAACCAAGCAAAAGACTATGTGATGCTAAAAGCTGAAATTTTGGCAAGGCTGGGTGTCACCCAGGCTGTCCGGGCTCAGCGTGTGCATAACTGGACTTTCCAGCTTGGAAAACCCCCCAGGTCTCAAATGTATGATCTCATTCACCTGAGCAGAAAGTGGCTACAGCCAGAGACTTTGTCCGCACCAAAGATTGTGGAACGTGTTGTAATGGATCGGTTTTTGAGAGCTCTTCCTACTGCCATCCAAAAGTGGGTAAGCCATGGAGACCCAGAGACGGCCGATGGTCTTGTGGATCGTGTGGAGAAATACTTGGCTACAGAGAACCTGACGGCCTCTTCCAGAGACACTCGGACTTTCCACCCTAAGACCAGACCATCCCCAGGGGCGGATAAGAGGATTCCAAGGGGTGAGGGTGGAGAGAGTGAGAGGGTGGGAGCTCTACCCCAAGTTTGGCGAGAACAGCCTGGGAAATCAGCGGCTCAAGAGGCGGCAAGAAGGATCGTTTGCTACCGCTGCCGGCAAGCGGGACATATTGCAGCCAATTGCCCGGTTGTGGAGGAACCCATGCAGTGTGACTTTCTGACGGGCAGACGTCAGTCGCTGTGTGCGACAGTCGCATGCACTGCCATTCGAGGAACTGAGAAACATTTATGCAAAATGTGTGTTAATGGTAGAAATGTTGTGGTATTGCTGGATTCAGGTAGCCTTGTGACCCTGATAAAGGCTGAGTTAGTTAAAACAGAGGTCTTTGGGAATAGCAAGGTAGCTGTTATTTGTGTGCATGGGGACACCCGAGAGTATCCAGTGACTACAGTGTGTTTCGAGACCCCCAAAGGTACCCTCTCTCATCCAGTGGGCTTAGTATCTCAGTTACCGCATGACGCCATTGTGGGAAGGGATTTTCCGAAGTTCTGGGAACTGTGGGATGATCCTGAGCCCCCCACTGGTGCCCCTATGTACCAGGAATGTGATAGCCAGAACTCCCCTGAGAGTGGTGAGGACTCTCCGGAATTTCCCTTATCAGTATTGGCAGGGGAGACTCAAGAAACTGGAGAGGAGCCCACCTCCTCAGACGAAAACCTACCGTCTGTGGAGTTTTCTGATCTTGAGGTTCACAGGGAAAACTTTGCCACAGAACAGTTGAAAGACCCCGCCCTAATAAAGGCACGGGAAAACGTAGTGAAAATAGATGGCGAGTTAGTGAACCCAGATAATACCTGCACTTACCCATACTTCAGCGTAGAGAAGGACCTACTGTATCGGGTGGCAAAAAGGGCAGAAGAAACCGTTGAGCAGCTTGTGGTGCCCAAACCTTACAGGAAGTTGGTGTTGGAGTTGGCCCATGGGCACATTCTTGGAGGTCATCTGGGGACAGAGAAAACCCGAGAGAGGGTATTACAGAGATTCTATTGGCCGGGGGTGATGAAGGACATAGAAAATTATTGTTCCTCCTGCCCTGTGTGTCAGAGGTCGGCCCCGATGCCACATTTCCGTAGCCCGCTGGTCCCTCTACCCATCATTGAGGTCCCGTTTGAGAGGATCGCCATGGATTTGGTAGGGCCTATAATCAAGTCCGCTAGGGGGCACCAGTACATATTAGTTATAATGGACTATGCCACCCGTTATCCAGAAGCGATCCCTCTCCGAAATACCTCGGCCAAAACCATAGCCAAAGAGCTATCTCTTGTGTTTAGCCGGGTGGGTATTTGTAAAGAACTGCTTACGGACCAAGGTACACCCTTTATGTCCCGGGTTATGAAGGAGCTGTGTAAATTGTTCAAAGTGAAGCAATTACGTACATCTGTGTATCACCCCCAAACCGATGGGCTGGTTGAAAGATTCAACAAAACCCTAAAACAAATGTTGAAGAAAGTGGTGGATAGAGATGGAAAGGATTGGGACTGTCTACTTCCTTATCTGATGTTTGCTATTAGGGAGGTGCCCCAATCCTCTACGGGATTCTCCCCCTTTGAGTTACTGTATGGGAGACACCCAAGAGGGCTGTTGGATATTGCCAAGGAAACTTGGAAAAGTGAGAGTTCTCCCCACAGGAGTGTGATTGAGCATGTCGCCCTGATGCAAGACCGAATTGCACAGGTAATGCCCATCGTGAAGGAACATTTGGCCCAAGCGCAGTTAGCACAGCAGAGAGTGTACAACCGTGGAGCCAAGACCCGTACCTTTTCCCCGGGGGATAGGATACTGGTACTTGTCCCTACGGTTGAAAGTAAATTCCTTGCCAAATGGCAAGGCCCCTATGAGATAATGGAAAAAGTGAGCGAAGTGAATTACAAGGTCAGACAACCAGGAAGGCGAAAGCCCGAACAGATCTATCACGTTAATCTGTTGAAAGCCTGGAGGGATAGAGAGTCCCTAGTCGCAGACACTTGGTCACCAGCTCAAACTGGTTGCGTGATTCCTGAGGTTGGAATAGCAGCCACCTTGTCACAACCCCAACAACAGGAGGTTAAGGAGTTTGTGCTTTGCAACAAGGAGGTATTCTCTGAGCTGCCGGGACAAACATCTGGGGTAGAGCATGACATCATTACCCCGCCCGGTGAAAGGGTGAAGTTAAAACCCTATCGGATCCCAGAGGCCCGACGGGAGGCAATACGGGAGGAAGTACAGAAAATGCTGAACTTAGGGGTGATAGAGGAGTCCCAAAGTGATTGGTCTAGTCCCATTGTGTTGGTGCCTAAACCGGATGGGAGCTGGCGATTTTGTAACGATTTTCGTCAGTTGAACAAAGTTACAAAATTTGACACCTACCCCATGCCACGTATAGATGAGTTGCTCGACCGGCTGGGAACAGCCCGATACATGACGACTCTTGACCTCACAAAAGGGTATTGGCAAATCCCCCTGGCCAAGTCGGCCAAAGAGAAAACCGCATTTGTAACCCCAGACGGGGCGTTCCAATATAAAAGAATGCCGTTCGGGTTACAGAATGCGCCGGCCACATTCCAGCGGAAAATGGACCAGATGCTGAGGCCCCATCGGAAGTATGCTGCGGCTTACCTGGATGACGTAATTGTCCATAGCACAGATTGGGCCTCACATCTGCCAAAAGTGCAAGCAGTCCTGGACTCTGTTCGGGAAGCGGGGTTTACGGCTAACCCCAAGAAGTGTACCATTGGGCAGGAGGAGGCCAAATATCTTGGGTACACCATTGGGAGGGGAGTAATAAAACCCCAACTCAACAAAGTCGAGGCCATCCAGAGTTGGCCACGTCCCAACAGCAAGAAGCAGGTACGAGCCTTTCTGGGAATCGCTGGGTATTATCGGCGATTCATTCCCCACTTTGCTTCTAAGGCTGTGCCCCTAACCAACCTGACGAAGGGGAAAGGGTCGGTCATGATTAAATGGACCCCCGAGGCTGAGGCAGCATTCCAATTCTTGAAACAAGCCTTATGTAGCCAGCCAGTGTTGTACTCACCCGACTTCTCTAAAGACTTTGTCGTACAAAGTGATGCGTCAGATGTGGGGTTAGGAGCAGTATTGTCCCAGGTCTGGAACGGGGAAGAGCACCCAGTCATTTACCTCAGCAGGAAGTTGAAGTCCCATGAGGTAAATTACGCCACCGTTGAAAAGGAGTGTTTAGCGGTGAAGTGGGCTCTAGATTCCCTTCGGTACTACCTGCTAGGTAGGCACTTTGACATGGTTACGGATCACGCTCCGTTAAAGTGGATGGCTCAAAACAAGGAAACAAATAGAAGAGTGAATAGGTGGTTCCTGGCCCTCCAGGAATTCAACTTCACAGTAAAGCATCGCCCTGGCGTTCAAATGGGGAATGTGGATGCTTTGTCTCGAGTACATGAATGCCTGATTGCTGGTGTTCCAACCCCGAGGTTAAAACAAGAGGGGGGGGGTATGTGACAGCAGGAAGGTAAAGTCACCTGGTTGCATCCAGGGGGGTAGATATATTTCGCCCAGATTCAGGCTTTACGCCGACTTATACAACTAGGTGGAGAGTTGTATAAGCCCAGCTGAGGCTAGTGGGCTCATGGATGACTCATACCTCTAGGGAGAGTGTGGGGCGTCGTGCAGACAGGGAGTTGATGAGACCAGCTGAAGCTTGTCAGCTCATTTAGGCCTCTATAAGAACTCCCAGATTCATTAGGTGTTAGCTCATGCCTGGAACCAGACCTGTGTGGACTGTCTAGGGAGAGTGAACCCCTGTGCGGTGAGACAAAGCCTGTGTGGCTATTTGCTTGGACATTTAAAACCAGGGACTTAGGGACTAGGACAGCACTAGGCTGATCCCAGTTGTTAGTTAGGAAACCTGTATGTTTAGTCAGAGGTCAAGTTGACCAGGATTTATTTTATTTATGTTTCTTTTGCTTTGCTGTGTTTTGTCACTGTAAATAGAAAATAAACCGCACCTTTTTGATTTTGAAAACCACAACCTCCGTTTGCTGGGCCTGTTTTTGTCTGGGGAGCCCATCCCGGGGGTCACACACACCCGCTGCCGAGCTAACCCCCTCACAATATATATATATATATATTATATTATATTATATTTTATATGTATATATATATATATATATATATATATATATATATTACACGGTATATATATATTAATACACTGTCTGCACTGTACATATGGTCTACACTAAACTGTATATATATATATATACATATATATATATATATATATATATATATATACAGTCCATCGGACTGTTTTCATTGGTAAAACCGATCGTGTGTACACGGCTTTAGTCCTCTGAGCCATGATTGGCTAAAGGCACCCTGCCTTTGGCCAATCATGGCTCTCAAAGCAGAGCGTGCTGTGATTGGCCAAAGCATGCAGGTCAGGTGCATGCTTTGGCCAATCATCAGACATTAATGAACTGCGAACTCGCAGTGCATTATGAGGCATTCTGCGGCGTTCAAATTTGCCGCGAACTCCCCATAATGTTTGGGATTTGCCAAACGGGTGAACCTGAGCTCAATTTTGAGTGTCATGGCAAAGGCTGTGAATACTTATGTACATGTGTTTTCTTTGTTTTGTTTTTTATAAATTTGCAAAGATTTCAAACAAACTTTTTTTTACCTTGTCATTATGGGGTATAGTTTGTAGAATTTTGAGAAAAATAATGAATTTAATCTATTTTGGAAAAAGGCTGTAACATAGCAAAATGTGTAAAAAGTGAAGCGCTGGGAATATTTACTGGATGCACTGTATTGAGAGCTAGGAACAGCTGCAAAAAAAAAAAAAAAGAAAAAAAAAGGAAACAAATCTACTATATTTATTTATATTAAAACAGCAAATCACTATAGCAAAAACTAGCTACAATTAATTGGATTTGTGCTGTTGTTTTGTGCATCCAAAATGTGGAATCGAGGTAAAGTTACTAAAAGAATTGGTAACATTTGGCACATCGATAAAATTACTCCACTTAAAGTGATATTAAAGTAATTTTTTTAAAAATAACAAATATGTTATACCTACCTGCTCTCTGCAGTGGTTTTGTACAGAGCAGCCCTGACCCTCCTCTTCTTGGGTCCCCCGTCAGCCCTCCTGGCCTTTCTCTCCTGCCAAGTGCAGGCTCATCTGCACCTAAGCAGGCTCACTCCCGAGCCGCGGCTCTATGTGTCCATTTGCACACAGAGCTTGGCTCTACCCCCTCCATCTCCTATTTGGCTCACTGGCTGTGATTTGGGCTTGCGCTTGGGAACAAGTAAGTATTAGGGGGGCTGGGAGTGCTGCTGCACACAGAAGGTTTTTTACCTTCATGCATAGAATGTATGAAGGTAAAAAACCTTGAATTTTTAGAATCAGTTTAAATTTCAGGTTCAATAATACAGAGGATCCTGTTTTAAATATATAAATAATTTAGAGATCAAGTCTCAAACCCTAATCATTTTGTTCTCATTCCTCCAGGTAAGAACCCAGGTCTAAAAGTTCTTCCCTCTTCTCACTCCCCACTAGTGATGAGCCGAACACCCCCGGGTTCGGTTCGCACCAGAACCCGCGAACGGACCGAAAGTTCGTACGAACATTAGAACCCTATTAAATACAATGGATGCGAACGTTCGAATTCTAAAGTGCTAATTATAACGACTATTATGCATGTTATTGTCCTAAAAAGGGTTTGGGAACCCGGGTTTTGCACCAGGGGACATGTATCAATGCAAAAATAAGTTTTAAAAACGGGCGTTTTTCGGGAGCAGTCATTTTAATGATGCATAAAGTGAAAAAAAAAGTCAAATATTCCTTTAAATATCGTACCTGGGGGGTGTCTAAAGTATGCCTGTGAAGTGCCACGTGTTTCCCGTGTTTAGAACTGTCCCTGCACAAAATGACACTTCTAAAGGAAAAAAAAGCCATTTAAAACTGCTTGCGGCTTTAATGTAATGTCTGGTCCCGGTAATATGGATGAAAATCTTTAAGAAAAATGGCATAGCTACCCCATGACCCCCCCCCCCTACCCCAGCCCATTACCAGCCCCTTTGGGTCTTGTATGGATATTAAGGGGAACCCCGCACATAAAATAAAAAAGGCCCTATATACTCTGAACAGCCGTATACAGGCGGTGCATACAAGACAGGGACTGTAGGTTTGTTCTTATGTAGAATCTGTTTGTAATTTTGAACAGGTACATTGTTTAAGTGTAGCTCCAGCCCAAAAATCTATTTTTAAACTTTTTGGAAAACATAGGTAAGGGTTATCACCCCTGTAACATTTGTTTTGCTGTCTGTGCCCCTGTTCAGAACATTTCACCTCACTTTCCGTCCCAATGACAACTGTTTTTGAAATGTGGTGTTTTTCTTGAAACAAGGATTGGTGATAAAGCATCAGTACAGAGGAGACACCTTTCTCCCATATTAATTCTTACAGGAGAGAATTTTCCTTCCAAGGGTTAGATTTCCTCTCACTTCCTGTTGTCTTCTTGCGTTTGCAAGTAGGAGTCGTTTGTAAGTTGGATGTTTGAAAGTAGGGACCTGCCGTATATACTCTGCAGAAATTTGCCCCTTAGTTGTTGGTGTTGGCACAACACTGTAAGCACTCACAGTTACTCTTGGTTGGTGCTGGAACGCCCTGCTGTCAACTATTATATCAGGAATTTTAATTACATATAATTGTTGAACAGTGGTAGTAAAAATTGGGCCTTTGATGGTGGTGCTGGTGCCACAACACTGTAAGCCCTGACAGTTACTCTTGGTGGGTGCAGCAATGGGCCCTGCTGTGATTTATTAGATCAAGAATTGTAATTGCATGCCCCTGTTGAACAGGGGCTGAAAAATTGGGCCTTTCGTGGTGGTGGTGGTGGTGGTGGTGTTGCCACAACACTGTAAGCCCTCAGAGTTACTCTTGGTGGGTGCAGGAATGGGCCCTGCTGGGAATTATTAGATCAAGAATTGTAATTACATGCCCCTTTTGAACAGGGGCTGAAAAATTGGGCCTTTTGTGGTGGTGGTGGTGGTGGCGTTGCCACAACACTGTAAGCCCTCAGAGTTACTCTTGGTGGGTGCAGCAATGGGCCCTGCTGTGAATTATTAGATCAAGAATTGTAATTACATGCCCCTGTTGAACAGGGGCTGAAAAATTGGGCCTTAGGCACTGGTGGCACAACACTACAACCCCTCACAGATACTGTACTTGGAGCACAGCAATGAGCCCTGTTGCAAAGTATTGCTTCAAAAATTGTAATGACACGCCCCTGTTAAACAGGGGCTGAAAAATTGGGCCTTAGGCACTGGTGGCACAACACTCCAACCCCTCACAGATACTGTACTTGGAGCACAGCAATGAGCCCTGTTGCAAAGTATTGCTTCAAAAATTGTAATGACACGCCCCTGTTGAACAGGGGCTGAAAAATTGGGCCTTAGGCACTGGTGGCACAACACTCCAACCCCTCACAGATACTGTACTTGGAGCACAGCAATGAGCCCTGTTGCAAAGTATTGCTTCAAAAATTGTAATGACACGCCCCTGTTGAACAGGGGCTGAAAAATTGGGCCTTAGGCACTGGTGGCACAACACTCCAACCCCTCACAGATACTGTACTTGGAGCACAGCAATGAGCCCTATGGCAAATTATTGCTTCAAAAATTGTAATTACACGCCCCTGTTAAACAGGGGCTGAAAAATTGGGCCTTAGCCACTGGTGGCGGCACCCATAAACAAAAATGATCTTCCAAGCTATCATCATCAATCGTATCATTGAGGACTCGGAGGAGGAGGATAGCCAGTCAACATAACAGCACAGGCACTCAGCATCAGCATCAGTCTTGAAGGGATGTGACATGTTAAAATCAATTAGTCTGTTATATCAGCATCAGGTGTGTGGTAGCTGGTGGTGATCCAAGACTGGTTCATCTTGATGAAAGTCAGTCGATCAACCGAGTCGGTGGACAGGCGCACCCTGTGATCTGTGACAAATCCTCCAGCAGCACTGAATGTGCGTTCCGAAAGAACGCTGGATGCAGGACAGGCCAGTAGCTCAATTGCATACTGTGCAAGCTCTGGCCAGTGATCCATCCTCAAGACCCAGTAAGCCAGAGGATTTTCGGTGGGGAAGGTGTCCAAGTCTGACCTTGCCCCTAGATATTCCTGCACCATGTTTATCAGACGCTGGCGATGGTTGCTGGAACCGATCATACTTTGGGGCTGCGGACTAAAGAATTGTCTGAACGCATCGGTCAGACGGCCACCTTCCCCACCGCTCCTTCTTTGACTGGCCGAAGCCTCAGCAACTCGTTGTCCAGGACCAGGAGTTTGTAACCTCCCAGTCTCTGGGAACGCGTTGCACAGACCTTTCTGCAAGGCCTCCCGGAGTTGTCTCATCCTCTGCTCCCTCTGCGACGGTAACATAAGGTCCGCAACCTTACCCTTGTACCGTGGATCAAGGAGAGTGGCCAGCCAGTAATGGTCCCTCTCCTTGATCCGAAGAATACGAGGATCCTTCCGCAGACTTTGCAGGATCAGGGAGGCCATGCAGCGTAGGTTTGCTGAGGCATTCGGTCCGGAGTCCTCTGGGTCACTAAGGACGACATGATCCGCAGCCACCTCCTCCCAGCCACGTACAAGTCCACTGGTTTCTTGGGACTGTAAATCATCCCTAAAAGACTGCTGCTGATGATGCTGAGTGCCAGCCTCCACCTCCATGCTGACACAATCCTCCTCCTCCTCCTCCTCTTCCTGTGCGATGGGTGGGACAGAAGGAACACTGTCTGGGTAAAGGGGGCCTTGAGAGGCAAGGAAGTCCTCCTCTTCCTGCCTCTGTTCTGCCTCAAGTGCCCTGTCCATTATTCCACGCAGCGTGTGCTCCAACAGGTGGACAAGAGGTACAGTGTCACTGATGCATGCACTGTCACTGCTCACCATCCTCGTGGCCTCCTCAAATGGTGCCAGGACAGTGCATGCATCCCTGATCATGCCCCACTGGCGTGGAGAAAAAAAACCAAGCTCCCCTGACCCTGCCCTGGTGCCGTAGTCGCACAGGTACTCATTGATGGCCCTCTGCTGCGTGTGAAGCCGCTGCAGCATGGCCAACGTTGAGTTCCACCTGGTGGGCATGTCACATATAAGGCGGTTCTTGGGCAGGTTCAACTCCTTTTGCAGCTCAGCCAGGCGAGCACTGGCATTATAAGATCAGCGGAAATGCACACAGACTTTCCTGGCCTGCCTCAGGACATCCTGTAAGCCCGGGTACCTGCCCAAGAACCGCTGCACCACCAGGTTAAGGACGTGAGCCACACAGGGCACATGGGTCAGTTGTCCCTGTCGGAGGGCGGAGAGGAGGTTGGTGCCATTGTCGCAAACCACCATTCCTGGCTTAAGCTGGCGTGGTGTCAACCACCTCTCGGCCTGGCCCTGCAGAGCAGACAGGACCTCTGCCCCAGTGTGGCTTCTGTCCCCCAAACACACCAGCGCAAGCACGGCATGGCATCTTTTTGCCTGCGTACTTGCGTAGCCCCTTGAACGGCTATGGAGCACCGCTGGTTCAGAGGACAAAGCACAGGAAGAGGCCATGGAGGAAGAAGAAGAGGAGGGGGTGGAGGAGAGAGGTGTGTCACAACCAGTAGTAGCATTTTGGAGGCGTGGCGGTGGAACAACCTCCAACACTACTGCACCTTGTCCTGCATCCTTCCCAGCTGCCAAAAGAGTGACCCAATGGGCCATGAAAGAAAGGTAACGTCCCTGTCCATGCCTGCTGGACCATGAGTCAGCGGTAATATGCACCTTACCGCTGACCGCCCTGTCCAGCGAGGCCAAGACATTGCCTTCCACATGCTGGTAGAGAGCCGGAATAGCCTTCCGTGAGAAAAAGTGGCGTTTGGGAACCTGCCACTGAGGAACCGCACATTGCACAAACTCACGGAAGGGGGACGAGTCTACCAACTGAAAAGGCAGCAGTTGAAGCGCTAGCAATTTAGCCAAGCTAGCATTCAACCGCTGGGCATGTGGATGGCTGGGAGTGAACTTCTTTCGACGGTCCAGCAGCTGGGGCAGGGAAATTTGCCTGCTAGAATCGGACGTCGGTGTACTGCTAGCAGAGTGGCCGCAAGTACTTGGCTGTGACACACCTAATTCTACACCTTCATTCCTCTCAGTGCATGTTTCAGAGAGGACTGAAGTTATAGTGGGGTTGGAGATCCCAGCTGATGCGGTGCAAGGAGAGGTCCGCTTTGTTCTTTGGTGTGGGTCTTTGAGGTAGGCTTGCCAACGAGCTGCATGGCAGGTCAACATATGTCTGGTCAGGCATGTGGTACCCAAGCGGCTGATGTTTTGGCCACGCGATATACGCTTGAGACATATGTTGCAAACAGCAGCTGTGCGATCTGATGCACTAGCCTCAAAAAAGGCCCACACCAAAGAACTTTTTGATTGACGGGCAGAGGCAGCGCCCTGCACAGGCGGAGCTCTGCGGTGTGATTCCGTCGGTGTACTGCCCTTACGCTGGCCACCAAAGGGCATCCTGCCTCGTTGGAGATGTGCCTCCTCCTCATCCTCCTCCTCCTCCTTTCTCCTATTAGGCACCCACGTGGAGTCAGTGACCTCATCATCCCCTCCCTCCTCATCACTGGAGCCAATCTGGCAGTATGCTGCAGCTGCTGGAACATGACTGCCAGATTGGTGTCCTTCTTGAGCATCCCCTCTGTCTGCTCTCACGCTACTGCCTTCCTGTAGCTGGGTTTCATCATCAGACCCTTCGAAACGCTGGGCATCCTCCTGGAGCATGTACCCAACACTGTGCTCAAACAGTTCGGGGGACCCCTCAGGAGGAGGACATGGTGGGTCTAGGGAAGGAGTGACTGATGATGAGTCTGACATTGATACCAGGGAAGAGGACGCTTTGGCAGCTGCTTTGCCAGTACCCTGAGCCTGGGTGAGAGAGGATGAGGAGGAGGAGGAGGGCTTGGTCATCCACTCTACCAAGTCTTCGGCATGATGTGGCTCAACATGTCCAGCTGCCGAAAAGAAGGACAAGCGTGTCCCATGGCCATGTGCTGATGACAATGCACCGCGTCCACGACCAGCACTGTTGCCCCCAGACACAGAGCCTGCTTGCCCTCTTTTATTGCCTCCTGACTGTCTGCCTCTCCTTGTTTGCCTTCCAGACATTCTAATAGATGGCCTGCAGGGAGATGGGAAAAAAGCAATAAGGGCTACCTTCAGGTGTCCTTCTCTGTCCCTTTACTTAAGGATTTCTAAATATGGTTGAGGATGATTGCTTTCGCACAGAATAGCACAACGACAATTTCCCTGACTGTCCAAAAAACAAGGATTTCAAAGATGGTTGATGAGGAATGCTTTAGCACAGTATAGCACAAGGAGAATTTCCCTCACTGTCCTTCCCTGTCCCTAGAAACAAGGATTAGCACAGTGAAAGAAACTGACACTCTCCCTACCTATAGTTTTCTGTCCCTAGAATTTTTTTTTTTTAAAGATGGTTGATGATCAATGCTTTAGCACACTATAGCACAAGGAGAATTTCCCTCACTGTCCTTCCCTGTCCCTAGAAACAAGGATTAGCACAGTAAAACACACTGACACTCTCCCTACCTATAGTTTTCTGTCCCTAGAAAAAATGTTTTTTTAAAGATGGTTGATGATCAATGCTTTAGCACACTATAGCACAAGGAGAATTTCCCTCACTGTCCTTCCCTGTCCCTAGAAACAAGGATTATCACAGTGAAAGAAACTGACACTCTCCCTACCTATAGTTTTCTGTCCCTAGAAAAAATGTTTTTTTAAAGATGGTTGATGATCAATGCTTTAGCACAGTCTAGCACAAGGAGAATTTCCCTCACTGTCCTTCCCTGTCCCTAGAAACAAGGATTAGCACAGTGAAAGAAACTGACACTCTCCCTACCTATAGTTTTCTGTCCCTAGAAAAAATGTTTTTTTAAAGATGGTTGATGATCAATGCTTTAGCACAGTATAGCACAAGGAGAATTTCCCTCACTGTCCTTCCCTGTCCCTAGAAACAAGGATTAGCACAGTGAAAGAAACTGACACTCTCCCTACCTATAGTTTTCTGTCCCTAGAAAAAATGTTTTTTTGAAGATGGTTGATGATCAATGCTTTAGCACAGTATAGCACAAGGAGAATTTCCCTCACTGTCCTTCCCTGTCCCTAGAAACAAGGATTAGCACAGTGAAAGAAACTGACACTCTCCCTACCTATAGTTTTCTGTCCCTAGAAAAAATGTTTTCTTAAAGATGGTTGATGATCAATGCTTTAGCACACTATAGCACAAGGAGAATTTCCCTCACTGTCCTTCCCTGTCCCTAGAAACAAGGATTAGCACAGTAAAACACACTGACACTCTCCCTACCTATAGTTTTCTGTCCCTAGAAAAAATGTTTTTTTAAAGATGGTTGATGATCAATGCTTTAGCACACTATAGCACAAGGAGAATTTCCCTCACTGTCCTTCCCTGTCCCTAGAAACAAGGATTAGCACAGTAAAACACACTGACACTCTCCCTACCTATAGTTTTCTGTCCCTAGAAAAAATGTTTTTTTAAAGATGGCTGATGATCAATGCTTTAGCACACTATAGCACAAGGAGAATTTCCCTCACTGTCCTTCCCTGTCCCTAGAAACAAGGATTAACACAGTAAAACACACTGACACTCTCCCTACCTATAGTTTTCTGTCCCTAGAAAAAATGTTTTTTTAAAGATGGTTGATGATCAATGCTTTAGCACACTATAGCACAAGGAGAATTTCCCTCACTGTCCTTCCCTGTCCCTAGAAACAAGGATTAGCACAGTAAAACCCACTGACACTCTCCCTACCTATAGTTTTCTGTCCCTAGAAAAAATGTTTTTTTGAAGATGGTTGATGATCAATGCTTTAGCACACTATAGCACAAGGAGAATTTCCCTCACTGTCCTTCCCTGTCCCTAGAAACAAGGATAAGTACAGTAAAACACACTGACACTGTCCCTACCTATAGTTTTCTGTCCCTAGAAAAAATGTTTTTTTAAAGATGGTTGATGATCAATGCTTTAGCACACTATAGCACAAGGAGAATTTCCCTCACTGTCCTTCCCTGTCCCTAGAAACAAGGATTATCACAGTAAAACACACTGACACTCTCCCTACCTATAGTTTTCTGTCCCTAGAAAAAATGATTTTTTAAAGATGGTTGATGATCAATGCTTTAGCACAGTATAGCACAAGGAGAATTTCCCTCACTGTCCTTCCCTGTCCCTAGAAACAAGGATTCGCACAGTAAAACACACTGACACTCTCCCTACCTATCCTTCTCTTTCCCTAAACTAAAGGAATCCAGGTTAAGCAAGAAAAAAAATGTCACTGTCCCTGCCTATGCTTCTCTTTCCCTGCTCCGGAACACACTACACTAGGCCGCCGTGCTGGCGGCCTTTTATAGTGTGGGGCGTGTACTAAACACCCTCAGCAATAATTGGCCACAGGCATCCTGCCTGTGGCCAATCATTGCTCTCCTCGCTGCCGGCGCTGTGATTGGCCAAGCATGCGGGGTCACAGTGCATGCTTGGCCAATCACAGCGCCTGGATGACACTGCGATGGCGTAGTGCATTGTGGGCCATTCGCGTCACTCGAATTAGGCGCGAACGGCCCAAATCGTTCGATCTTCGTCGAACGATCGAACAGCCGACGTTCGAGTCGAACGTATGTTCGACTCAAACACCGAGCTCATCCCTACTCCCCACTAACAGAACGTTTATCTCTTCTTTCTGTTTCAGTAGGTATTTCAAATATAGAATCCAATCCAAGAGGGGAAGCAAAAAAAAAAACATTTTGGTAAATTTTTAAAGCAAGGTAGGTGGCACTGGAAACTCAAAAGCAGAGAACTTGCTAAGTAAGTCCCATATTACTTATAAGCTAACATGTTGATAAATTGATATCTTTCAATCTACTACTGAACTTTTATAAGATAGCTTTAAGTAAAATAAATTAGCATAGCCTCACCAAGGAAAAGTACAGTTTGGAAGTATCTCTGAGCTTAACACTAAAACAAAAGTTGGGTGTAGATATTAGACAGTGATTGAAGGCTGTGACTGTCAAAAATCATGTTTTAAAATGCTTGAGGCATAACTACCCAAGCTCACATAGGCTGAATATATATGTTCAGGACTTTTTCTCAGCTGGAACTTGGTGGAACCTCTGGCTCAGGCCCTCTGCTCCCTGCTGACCACTATTACTTGAAAACACAAAAGTCTGGCTTCTATGCTTACAAGTAACAGCTTGTTCCCCAACAGCTCCCACAGATCAGATCTCCTGAGTGGCTCCCACTGAATCAAGGATGGGGACAAGGGAGATGCAGGTACACGGGATGGAGTGCAAATGCCAACATCACCACTGGATGATCTGCTCGCAAGTGAGAGAGATGGAGCAAACTATAGTATGTGGGGAGGTACTATTGCTGGCTGGGTGCTTAAGCTTAATACAGCAACAAAAATAAGACATGTGGAAGATGGTGGAGCTTTTAAGGAGATGGGGGGAAGATGGGGGCAGTAGAGGGGGGTTGTATGCAGAGGTCAGAGCTGAAGAGGGCTAAACATGAGATGTGGAATGGGGGATGCAGAGGTAAGCAGCTGTGCAAGAAGACTGAGTTCTGCAATCTGTGTGTAGTGCACCGCTAAACTCTGCACTCTGTATGCAGCGCACCCCTGAACTCTGCACTATGTACGTAGCACACCCTGAGCTCTGCAGTCTGTGTGTAACCCACACCCTGAACTCTGCACTCTGTACATAATGCCCTCCTGGTATTTAATGACTCTGTTTAGACCCTCCCACTGTTAGTGAAATTTGACCACACCCACTATTTGATGCGGTTTGGAGGGTGTGTGTAAGGGTTGGGGTCGTGATTCAGTTCCTGTACCTATTTTCCGAGAAAAAAAGCCCTGTATATGCTCATTTACTGAGCTGGCACTCCCTGTGCCAGAATAATTTTCAAAGTACATTTGCAAAGTCCTTTCCTGAAGGTTGATACTTTCCCCTGGTGTGGTCACCAGTGATAGTTTAGAGAAATATACAAAGTGATCAAAACTGAAATGTAAAAGTAGTGTATATACAGTAAATTATGTAATCATGATATCTATTTTCTTCATAAAACTGCTCACATGTCTTTTATGGGAAATCTAGAAAAATACAGTGTGGAAATCTCTTCTACTTTTTAAATACATTTTTGAGCTTTCTGTATTGGAAATTCAGCAGTTTTGATGACTTACATTTGAATCCTTGCACTGTAGCAGAAATGTTTTTCCTGTACTATTTTGTTCCTGAATAAAAAAGATAATTATTAATTGGATCCCTACCCAAAATTAATTTTGTATTGTACTGTAACATAAGTCCAAACAATGACAGACTTGGCAGAAACACCTTACTTTAGCTAGCTGGGAAATAACTTTCCCAGAGCTCTAGTTGACAGAAACTGTATGGTTTTTGTTCGATGCTAGTTTTTAAACATATTTTATAAAATTATTTTTAATTACTTGTAGAAAATCAGTATTTTTAAATGAACAGTTATTAATGGATATGTTTGTGATACTTTGTTTGCCAAACATACTAAGCTTTTTGATAAGAAAGCCCACGACTAGTTTAATTTAAAAAAAACAGCACACCTATTGAACACCCCCCATACCTTTTGATTGGACAATTGATTTTTGAGAATAACTGTTGCAAAGGCCAGTGACTCCTAAAACATCATATTGAACTTACTCATTCAAATGATCCGAATTCTGCATTGCAGCAATGATACAGAAGACTACTTATAGAGGAATTCCACTCTCTCAATTCACATTGACTATCTGTAATCCTCCTGCTGTTAGCATTCGTAAATAGATAGGAAAGTATATCATATTTACTTATTTTAATCTTTTTGTACAATTCTTCAATTATATTCTGGTTTCCAGGCCCAGGCAAATAATGTCATACATCCCAGGAGTTTTTGGAGGGAAGGAGGAAATATCTCAGCTGAGCACACCATCCTACCTGTATGCCCAAGCTAAGGGCAGATGGATTCCAATAAGTAAATGCTAAATAAATAATCTGCCCTTACTTAATGCTACTTCTCCTACTGCTGTTCCAAGGAGCAGGTAGAGTGCCAGGCAACTATGAGGCTCCGTCTGACAAATCAAGCCACTTCTGAGGGAAAGTTTTCCACGAGCACAATGAAGCCTTTCAATCCATGATGTGGGTCAACATTCATTGGATGTAAAGATGGTCTGAACACTCTCCGGTTCACACAAGAACAGCCAAACATCGCAAAATGTTTGGACCTGAACACCAAACCTCATTGAAGTCTATGGGACCCAAGCTTGAAAAATCAAAAGGCCCTTATTTTGAAGGCTTATATGCAAGTTATTGGCCAAAAAAGGGTATGGGGCCCAGATTCTGCCCAGGGGGACATGTATCAATGCAAAAAAAAAAAAATCTTCTAAAAACAATCATTTTTAAAGGTGGTTTTAATGATGCTTAAAGTGAAACAATCAAAATTAAAAATGTATTTAAATATTGTGCCTGGAGGGTCCCCTTAGTATGCCTGTAAAGTGGCATCTGTAGCATGAATAAAATAATGTGAAGGCTGCGCTAGAAAAATTTAACGGAATACCGTGTGATAGTAAACCAACCTGTCATATGACAAAGTGACATATACCAGTATTAATCATACAAACATGAATAAAGTGCTTATAAGAAAATTGATCCAAAAGTCCATAAGGTGAAAACACTGTGAAAAGATAATAAATCTTCGAATAAAACGATCAAAGGATGATGGAGATAAAAAGTCCAAATATAGAGATCAGGGAAGCCATGGAACACCCACTGAGGTAATGATGAAATGTTGGAAGGATGTGACCCAAAGTAACACCACAGACACTCGTGCTCCACCACCACCTGAATTGGCTGCTTACCAGAGGCAAGTATGTATTAAGCCTGTCAGATATCCAAATCTGCAAAACTCCAGTAGGTTTGGATGAATCCGAGACCACATAAGATATGCTCGATACACGAAATCCCAGAGGAATCGCCAGGCGTACTCCAAAATGTAAAGACACTCAATATAGTAATACAGTAAAACGTAGGATTTATTTAAAAGTATTTTAAATAAATAGTTAAAAGTAAAATCTCACTTTCAGCAAGAACAATAAAAACATGTCCAAATGTAAAAGCTGGCCGGCATGCAGACGCCAGCCCACTAGCGATGACGTCAGCGCGTCAACCTCCCGACGTACGTTTCGTCTCAGATAGACGTCGTCATTGGGGAACGGGCGACGCACTGACTCATCGCTATATAAAGCAAACATACAGAACAACACCTCGATGTGAGTCTCTGGCAGCGGAATCATTATACTTCCTAATTCAAATGGAAACTCCCTAACTATCAATACATTTTAGTCAATAAGACTAGGACCAGAGAACAGAAGTAAAAAACGGATTAATATATAAAAATAGATTATAAAAACTTGCATGTTGTGGCCCTATTAATGAACCAACAAAACGAGTACTATGCGGTTGCACTCTGTCCCTAGTGGGCAAAAAAGGGAAACACACCTCTAAAATATAAAATTAGAGGAAACCTACAATGTGATGAAGATAAACAATGCCTCTCATATGTGTAGAGGGGGATTACACCTCTCACACGTTTGGACAATTATAATCCAAATCTAGATATTAAGGACTGGAAGGTGAATCAGATATGTATAAGCACAGGGTTACAGGTATGAAACCATAAACCAAAAAAACAAACAAAATATACAGGTATACCTAAAATAATACACATATCAATCCCTTATATAATTCCCTACTATGAGTTGGAGCTAAAATAATAACAACATCAGGTGCATGCCTATAAAAAATGATTAAGGATCTATCATTGAATATGCTACCATGGAGTCACATCAAGTACACACAGAGAAGACCCTATGGGTCAGATAGACCTACTTCAAGAATTGTCAATGAAGGCATTTAGATCAACCTCCACATTCAACCCAAAAGGAGTATAGCATTTTATCCTATGGATCCAGGCCATCTCAAGCCTGGATATGCTGCGTACCATGGAGTCCCCTCTCCATTGTGGAGTGTACCTATCTGTACCCAAAAAAACATTCTATACATGCTACATCTGTAGCATGTATAGAACACGCTGCAGCAAAAATAAAATTTCTAAAGAAAAAAAATGCAATTAAATGTACTTTGCGGCTGCAAGCTATTGCACCCGACAATACAAAAAATGTTTTCTTTTAAAATTTTGGCTGTTTTTTTTTTGTCTTGATGGCAATTTTATTTCTTTCAGCTGTCAGCGGGAAAGCTCACTGACAGCTGATCATTCATTTGTTGTTAAGGACATGTCGGCCGGCTTCCCGACCCCACTCCCAACAAAATATTGACAGTGCGCTCGGCAGACGAACATCCCGCCGAACACACAAAAAATTTGGGTGTTGAGCGAACGGCGATGTTCAGGACGAACTTTTGCATTGCCCAAACCGTTCACCCAACACTAATTGGACGTATACAACTTCTATCCCTGACAATGGCAGATTTTCCCTAATTATTTACAAAGTATATGGCAGGGCCCTCCAGTGCTTCTAGAATGTGAAGTTGCCTGATTTGCCTAAGTGGGCCCAAGTGTGCAGAGCACTCCTTCAGTGTATCAGACTGGGTTCACAAGTGTATCGGGAACTCGTGTTCTTGCTCAGGTTTTTCTTGCACGTCTTGGGATATTTCCAATTGTCACATAGGGCAGCCCATTCACCAAAGAAGCTCCAAAACCTTTTTTTGAACAGGGCATGGTACTTTTTTTCACCACACGTTTTGTAGTGCGTTTGCTGTGTGACAAAGCAAGCAACAAACATGCTACCTACTTTTGGGTGCATCTAAGAATTAATGGCACAGCAAGTGTGAGGTGCATTTGCAGTGCATTTCCAAAAGGATGTGGCAGAATTTTCTGTGCACTTTGTTGCGTGTTCTGGAAATGCCAAGTGTGAATGGAGCCTCAGACCTTAGTCCCTGAATGATACTCATGCCCAGTATCACCTGTGGCAACACCCTTCTGGGATTTTGTGGGCTCAGTTGTGCAGGGCAAATTTATGCAGAGTATCACCAGTGGCCACCACCTTCTGGAGGAATGTCTGATCACTATGCCCTTTCGGCCAAGGTCCTAAACCTTACATCTCCACTTTTATCCAGGGACTATTGATGACTTCTATAGAAAGCTCAATGGTGGCTGTAAATGTGATCCATGACATGTCTGGGCTCATCTTCTACTTAGGAAAGTATTGCTTCAATAACAAGACAGTCAAGGTAGTGATCTACATGCTGGTATCAAAGAGGCTCTTGATCTCTTGGTCATCAAAGCATCCTTGCATATCAGGGCAATTGAACAGCTCGTCTTGAAGTGCTTCACTTTGCTGCCCTACTGCTTTATTCCTGGCAGTGGGGTGTTCTTGTTTAATGGCTTTGACAACCTTGGGCCAGGGATGGTGACTTAGCCCACCCTGGTCACCTCAGAGGTTATGTTCACCTTCTCCTCCTTGCCCAAAAAGGAATATTTCTGTCTGCCCTTCAACACAGATAACTCTGTTTGGAACAGAGCCCTCTCTTCTGTCATTTTATGGAAGGCCACCTCCCATTAAGCCGACTGTATGGTGGCAGGTGAGTCTATCAATTTCCCACCTACAACAGCCATAAGTGCATCCAAGTCTTTGCTCCTGAGAGCACGGCCACGGCCACTTCTAAAAGTTTGTAGAACTTCAAATTGGGGTTGCTTCTATTTTTCTGTTGCAAGGTTTCTCTGACTTTGTCAGACAGCAGCACACTTACAAATTGTTCCTTTAGCTATCTGTCCAGAACACTTAAGTCAGGCCATCATACTTGGCTTCTTTATCTACAGTGCATTTTTGCTGCTATGTCCTGCAATTTCAGTGCATATGGTAGAATGGATTCTCACACTCTCTGCTCTCTGCGGATGAAGTAGGTTCTAAGGTCTTCTAATGTTGTCACTTGACTATACACTGCTTCTAAGTGATTAACTATTTTGTCAAGAGAATTCTGGTCTTCCACTGAAAAGTGCAGGATTAACCTTTCTGCTTACGTCTCTAAGGTGTTAATGGCCAGGCCTGCCTTCTGAGTGGGTGGGATCCCCTCTGGTTGGATCGAGCTCCACAATCTTTTGAGCTGATCACCCAAGTCCTGACTTAGCCCTGTGAAATGTATACGTGTCACTTGTCACAGCCAGGTTAAAAAAGTGGGCTGTAATGAAGAGATCGGAATGGGCGGTAATCTGTATTTATGAATAATATAGGTGTGGACTGTGTACTCTCAAGGCCACAAGAACTTGCTGTAAGGGGTGAGCTGTCTGATCACATAATCCTTCATTGCTAAGTGTAGATTTGTGGTTAGGGGGTGGTAAAGACAGGCAGGCCCCCAAACTGCCCCCATTAAGCTGCAAAGCTAGCTTTGTATACTTGTCATGGCCACGAGGCTTTGCTTTGCAGTGCGCAAGAGGTGTACACCCTGTCACAATTGGGTTCAGTAAATGGGGCCCCACCACAACTGCCCTGCAACTGAAAGCAATGGTTGCAGTGTGGTGGTGTGGGCTTTTATGCCCTGTACACACGATCGGATTTCCGATGGAATAAAATCCGATGGAATTTTCAGTCAGAATTCCGATGAAGCTGACTTCCATCAGTCTTGCATACACACTGTCAGACTAAATTCCGACCGTCCAAAACGCGGTGACGTAAAACACTATGACGAGCCGAGAAAAATTAAGTTCAATGCTTCCGAGCATGCGTCAACTTGATTCTGAGCATGCGTGCATTTTTCTCTAAAAGTTTAAAACATGTTCTATTTTTTTACTTCGATGGAAAAAAGTCAGATGGGGCCCAAACACGATTAGAATTTCATCTGAAAATCCGATCGTGTGTACAGGGCATAAGGGGTTAAAACAAGTTGTGAGAAGGTGACATGTCACCTGTTAAATACCCTCTCAAAATCAATCCATCATGGATGACTCTTCATAGGGCAATGCGTGTGTAAATTAACTCTTACAGATCTAAAGAAACCAAAATGAAATAATCAATTTATCAATACTGGAAAAAAGTATGGGTCTGCATATTGTGTATGTATATTTTTTAATGCTGCTGTCTATTCAGTCTAAATTGTAAATGTTCAGTCTGTCACCCTGTGTATAGTATTTGGTATGATTTGCAAATTACATGCCAGTTCGTTTCACTCTAAAAATAATTCTGTGTACTCATAATGATTAATGACTCATGTCATATGCCTTAGTAGTGTAAGCTAATGTGTGCTAAAGCATCAGTCAATCACATAAGGAGTATTACCTTGTATTTCAGCCCCATTTGGTTCAGTCAGGAAAGGTGAAGGAAATATTAGTTTTTTCTTTATCAGGCTTGTGCGTCAAATAGTAACTAAGTTTGGTACTCATTCAGAATGTCATACAGGAGCCGTTTGGTGTACTTGAAATATTTTCATTTCAGCATGAAAATGAACTGAAGTTTCCTGTGCACATTTGCAAATATTGTTGAATAATTTATGCATGCTCATGTGTACAGTTTTTAAAAAGCTTCTTCTCTATTAAAATCAATGAAGCAGGCAGCAGTGGTGCTTTAGATCATCGAAATAAAAATATTTTAACCACTTGATTACTGCTCTGTATATACCTCTTTATTTCAGGCCATTTGAAGTTTTCAGTGCTGTGACATGTTGGCTAATAATTACTCGTTCATGCAGCACTGCACCCAAATACATTTTATATAATTTTGTAGACAGAGGGGTACATTTTCCCTAGTGCTTAGTGAATGAGATGAAGCTCTGCTGACTTCCATTGTACAATCATATGCAAACAACCTTTTTTTTTTAGTTCTCTGCTTGTGATTGGGTATTCTTTGCAGAGTAAAATTTAACCACATTTAATAAACTTTGGGGAAAATTATCTTGCAAAAATGCAACTTCCCTTGTAAATGGAACAGCCTATTTGCCTTTAGTCAAACCCTAGATAAAGCTTTCTTTTGGTGATATTTAATAACCACTGGATTTTAAAAAAAAGTAAAAAAAGAAGGCACCCCAGCCTATTGCATTATCATAAGACTCTTTATTGAGGTAAATGATAGAGTGCATGGAACATAATTCAGTCCAAGCACTGAATACGTGTCCGTCCCCAGGGGTGTGGCTTGCGCGTTTCAAGGGCAATGTCCTTTTCTTCAGAGCTCTGAAGAAGAGGGCATTGCCTTTGAAAAACGTAGGCTACAACAGTGTATCTTCTGTTTTTATTTCAGTGTTAATTTTTCCTGATCAGAAATGGGCACAAAGGTTGGTGTGGTGTGTGCCACTGAGGTTACAGTAGCAGTGTGATATCTCTTTTTGACAAGATTGAAGAGGAGCCTGACTTTGGCCTGCACTCCCCACCCGAACAACAGAATTTTTGTTTGTGTTCTGTACTTCTGCAAATTAAAACAACGTTATTGAGCTGGAGTTTTGTGTTTAAAACTTTTTTTCACAATACAGTACAGTACAGTAGAAAAGAATGCTTAAAATAGTGATTACTTGTGGCTCCTCGTTTAATGACCAATTTGTTTAACAACCTGGTCGTTGGAATGGAACCTGGTCGTTAAGTAAGGAGTACCTGTATATAGGAAAAAAAAAGTTTTCCATACTTTCTGTTAAAAACATAGCAAATAAATATGCCAGGATTAGAGTTGAGCTGACACCTGGATGTTCGGGTTCGAAGGGGTTCGGCCGAACTTCGGAAAAAAGTTTGGGTTCGGGACAGAACTTTACCCCGAACCCCATTGAAGTCAATGGGGACCAGAACTTCTGAGAACTATTAGTGCTGTTTCCCGTGCTTAGAACTGTCCCTGCACAAAGTGTAATTTCTGAAGGAAAAAAAGTCCTTTAAAATTCACTCGCGGCTATTAATGAATTGTTGGCTCCTGGCAATACATAGAAAAGTAATTGATTAAAAAAAAAAAAAGCGTGGGGGTTCCCCCAAATTCAATTACAGTAAACCCCCGTTATATCGCGGTTCAGTTTTCGCGGTCCCGGTATATTGCCATTTTTTCTGTAAGACCTATTAACATTATTTTATTGATTAAATCATTGTTAATTAAATATTTTTGTGTTTTTCATTGCTCTTGCTATGTCTCTCGGTATCTTCTATGTGTTTAAATGTGTTTCTATTGTTTTAAAAGTGTGTTTAAAGACCTTAAAATGCTTTTAAAAGTACAGTGAAAGATATAAAAACATGCCTAGTGTGTATTTAAATAGGGTATTTCTATTTTGCAGATTTTCACTTATTGCGGGTGGGTCTGGAATGTAACCCCCGCGATGGAGGGGGGTTTACTGTACCAGGCCCTTCAGGTCTGGAATGGATATTAAGGGGAACTCTGCCGCAAATTTAAAAAAAAAAATGCTTGCGGTTCCCCCAAATATCCTAACCAGGCCCTTCAGATCTGGTATGGATTTTAAGGGGAACTCCACCCCAAATTAAAAAAAAAATGACGTGGAGTACCCCCAAAAATCCAGACCAGACCCTTTATCCGAGCACGCAACCTGGCAGGCCGCAGGAAAAGAGGGGGGACGAGAGAGCGCCCCCCCTCCTGAACCGTACCAGGCCACATGCCCTCAACATGGGGAGGATGTCCCCATGTTGATGGGGACAAGGGCCTCATCCCCACAACCCTTGCCTGGTGGTTGTGGGGGTCTGCGGGCGGGGGGCTTATCGGAATCTGGAAGACCCCTTTAACAAAGGGGACCCCCAGATCCCGGCCCCCCATGTGAAATGGTAATGGGGTACATTGCACCCCTACCATTTCACGAAGAAAGTGTAAATTTTTTTAAAAATGACAATAGCCGGTTTTTGAAAATTCCTTTATTAACGTCTTCTCCTTTCTTCCATCTTCTTCCATCTTCTTCTTTTCTCCATTCGGGTTTCTTCCTCTTCCTCTTCCTCTTCATCTTCATCTTCCTTCTTGCTTCGGTGTTCTCGTCCGCATCTTGCTCCGGCTTCTTCTTCCCCTCCTTCTTTCTTCGGCCGCTCCGTTTGAATTGGAGGTTCCCGCTGTGTGACGCTTCAGTTCTTCATTTCTCCTCTTGGTCCGCTGCCACCCGGTGACCCCGCCCCCCTCTGACGTACATGGATTTCACGGGGACTTTCCCCGTGGTGTCAGAGGGGGCGGGGCCACCGGGTGCCAGCGGACCCAGAGGAGAACTGAAGAACTGAAGCATCACACAGCGGGAACCTTCAATTCAAGTGGAGCGGCCGAAGAAAGAAGAAGGGAAGAAGAAGCCGGAGCAAGATGCGGACGAGAACACCGAAGGAAGAAGGAAGATGAAGATGAAGATGAAGATGAAGAACAAGATGGAGGAAGAAACCCGAATGGAGAAAAGAAGAACAAGATGGAAGAAGAAGATGGAAGAAAGGAGAAGACATTAATAAAGGAATTGTCAAAAACCGGCTATTGTAATTTTTAACATTTGTTACACTTTCTTTGTGAAATGGTAGGGGTACATTTGTACCCCATAACCATTTCACATAGGGGGGGCCGGGATCTGGGGGTCCCCTTTGTTAAAGGGGTCTTCCAGATTCTGATAAGCCTCCCGCCCGCAGACCCCCACAACCACCGGGCAAGGGTTGTGGGGATGAGGTCCTTGTCCCAATCAACATGGGGACATCCTCCCCATGTTGAGGGCATGTGGCCTGGTATGATTCAGGAGGGAGGGGCGGCCGCTTTCTCGTCCCCCTCTCTTTTCCTGCGGCCTGCCAGGTTGCGTGCTCGGATAAAGGGTCTGGTCTGGATTTTTGGGGGTACTCCACGCCATTTTTTTTTAAATTTGGGGTGGAGTTCCCCTTAAAATCTATACCAGATCTGAAGGGCCTGGTATGGATATTTGGGGGAACCGCACGCATTTTTTTAAAATTTGCGGCAGGGTTCCCCTTAATATCCATTCCAGACCTGAAGGGCCTGGTAATTGAATTTGGGGGGACCCCCACGCTTTTTTTTTATTTTTATCAATGACTTTTCTATGAGTGCTTAGAACTGTCCCTGCACAAAGTGTCATTTCTGAAGGAAAAAAAGTCATTTAAAATTCACTCGTGGCTATTAACCACTTAACGACCGCCCACTGTAAATATACGTCGGCAGAATGGCACCGACAGGCAGAATCACGTATATGTACATGACTGCCTTTGTATAGTTGGGGGGTCCGATCGGACCCCCCTTCTTTACAGTGAGCGGCCGTTATTCGTTTGGGAGCAATCAGGGATGAGGGGACAGCCGTTCGATTCCGGCCATCCCCTCTCGATCGCTCCCAGCGAATCGAATCCTTCCCCTGCCTGTGTAATGTTTACACAGGCAGGAGGAAGTGATGTCATCTCTCCTGCGGCGCTCACATATACCGAGCGCCGCACAGGAGAAGATGCAGGTTAGTGTACAAAACACTACACTGACACCAGGACACATAGGCACATAAATCGCCCCGCCAGGCCCCCCCAGACACCCCAGATCACCCCCCAGATCACCCCCCAGCCCCCAGTCACAGTGTCACTGATTGCAGTGACCATTTATTTACTGATCACTGCAATAAGTGACATTTGTGACTGTAAAAGTGTCACTACATTTAGTTTTAGGTCCAGTGTAGCCCCCTAACCCCCCCTAATAAAGGTTTGACCCCCTGATCGCCCCCCAGATAACCCTTTCACCCCCTAGCACCGCCGTCGCTAAGCGATCATTTTTCTGATCACTGTCTTAGCGTCGGTGATGCAGATCGGTAGCCAGTAATTTTTTTTAGGTTCGCCGCAGGTTTTTATAGCGTCAGGTACCCCCATATATTACCTAATAAAGGTTTAACCCCCTTGATCGCCCCCCAGATAACCCTTTCACCCCCTATCACCACTGTCGCTAAGCGATCATTTTTCTGATCGCTGTCTTAGCGTCGGTGATGCAGATCGGTAGCCAGTAATTTTTTTTAGGTTCGCCGCAGGTTTTTATAGCGTCAGGTACCCCTATATATTACCTAATAAAGGTTTAACCCCCTTGATTGCCCCCCAGGTAACCCTTTCACCCCCTATCACCACTGTCGCTAAGCGATCGTTTTTCTGATCGCTGTCTTAGCGTTGGTAATGCCGATCGGTAGCCAGTAATTTTTTTTAGGTTCGCCGCAGGTTTTTATAGCGTCAGGTACCCCCATATATTACCTAATAAAGGTTTAACCCCCTTGATCGCCCCCCAGATAACCCTTTCACCCCCTATCACCACTGTCGCTAAGCGATCATTTTTCTGATCGCTGTCTTAGCGTCGGTGATGCAGATCGGTAGCTAGTAATTTTTTTTAGGTTCGCCGCAGGTTTTTATAGCGTCAGGTACCCCTATATATTACCTAATAAAGGTTTAACCCCCTTGATCGCCCCCCAGGTAACCCTTTCACCCCCTATCACCACTGTCGCTAAGCGATCATTTTTCTGATCGCTGTCTTAGCGTCGGTGATGCAGATCAGTAGCCAGTAATTTTTTTTAGGTTCGCCGCAGGTTTTTATAGCGTCAGGTACCCCTATATATTACCTAATAAAGGTTTAACCCCCTTGATCGCCCCCCAGGTAACCCTTTCACCCCCTATCACCACTGTCGCTAAGCGATCGTTTTTCTGATCGCTGTCTTAGCGTTGGTGATGCCGATCGGTAGCCAGTAATTTTTTTTAGGTTCGCCGCAGGTTTTTATAGCGTCAGGTACCTCCATATATTATCGAATAAAGGTTTAACCCCCTTGATCGCCCCCCAGGTAACCCTTTCACCCCCTATCACCACTGTCGCTAAGCGATCATTTTTATGATCGTTGTCTTAGTGTCGGTGATGCCGATAGGTAGCCAGTAATTTTTTTTTTAGGTTCGCCGTCAGGTTTTTATATAGCGTCAGGTACCCCCATATATTACCTAATAAAGGTTTTAACCCCCTAATTGCCCCTAGTTAACCCTTTCACCAGTAATCACCATATAAGTGTTACGGGTGACGCTGGTTAGTTAGTTTGCTTTTTATAGTGTCAGGGCACCCGCCGTATATAACCCAATAAAGGTTTAACCCCCTGATTGCCCGGCGGGTGATATCAATTAGGTTTTAGCGTCAGAGAGGGTCTGCGTCACACCCCAGGCAGCGTCAGGTTAGTGCCAGTAGCGCACACACCTACGCGTTAAGCATACACCCCCCTTAGTGGTATAGTATCTGAACAGATCAATATCTGATCTGATCAGATCTATACTAGCGTCCCCAGCAGTTTAGGGTTCCCAAAAACGCAGTGTTAGCGGGATCAGCCCAGATACCTGCTAGCACCTGCGTTTTGCCCCTCCGTCCAGCCCAGGCCACCCAAGTGCAGTATCGATCGATCACTGTCACTTACAAAACACAACACACATAACTGCAGCGTTCGCAGAGACAGGCCTGATCCCTGCGACTCCAGTGCTGTAGGAGGTGATTTCACCACCACAGTTAAAAAAAAAAAGCATATATGCCGAAGCATTGGGGCAGCAGGGGCGGAGGAGCGGAGGAGCGATTTTGCTCCTAATGTCGCGTACATACGGTCGAAATTCCGATGGAGGCTTGCCCATGGAAAAGTCTGACCATGTGTACGCGGCATAACTTTTGCGGGAAGATGCCCCCATGCTTCGGCATATATAAATGGTGCATGTATGCCCATCATTAGAAGTGGGTGGATGAAGGGCGGTATTCTAATGGTGGGCATACCCACCGATCAATCTTTTTTTTTCGTTCAGCCAACAGGCTGCATGAAAAAAAAGATTACAATACATGTCCAACAAGGACCAGCAACGTACTGGTATGTTGCTGGACTTTGAATGTTTATACCAGAATGATGCCTGTGGTATCATCTTGGTATCATTCTTTTCAGCCAGCGGCCGGCTTTCATGTAAAAGCAATCCTAGTGGCTAATTAGCCTCTGGACTGCTTTTACAAGCAGTGGGAGGGAATGTCCCCCCCGGATATAAAAAGCGCCATTGGGAAATTGGGAAAGCATTTTATCACACCGATCTTGGTGTGGTCAGATGCTTTGAGGGCAGAGGAAAGATCTAGGGTCCAATAGACCCCAGTTTTTTCAAAAAATAGTACCTGTCACTACCTATTGCTATCATAGGGGATATTTGCATTCCCTGAGATAACAATAAAAATGATAAAAAATAAATAAATATGGAAGCAACAGTTTAAAAATAAAATAAAAAGGCAAAATTAATAATCCTGGCTCTTGCCCAATGCCGAACGCAAGCGTCGGTCTGGCGTCATATGTAAACAGCAATTGTACCATGCATGTGAGGTATCACTGCGAAGGTCAGATCGAGTGCAGTAATTTTAGCAGTAGACCTCCTAAAAATGTATGTAGTTTGTCGCCAATGCGCGTTTGTGCGAAATTTTAAAGTTTGTCGTGTTTGGTATCTATGTACTCGGCCTAAGATCATCTTTTTTATTTCATCGAACATTTGGGCAATATAGTGTGTTTTAGTGCATTAAAATTAAGAAAAGTGTATTTTTTCCCCAAAAAATGCGTTTGAAAAATCGCTGCGCAAATACTGTGCAGACAAAAAAAATGCAACACCCACCATTTTAATCTGTAGGGCCTTTGCTTTAAAAATATATATAATGTTTGGGGGTTCAACATAATTTTCTTGCAAAAAAAAAAAAATGTTTTCATGTAAACAAAAAGTGTCAAAAAGGGCTTTGCCTTCAAGTGGTTAGAAGAGTGGATGTAAGCTTCCTAATGTTGTGTATAAAATGCCAGAACAGTTCAAAACCCCCCCAAATGACCCCATTTTGGAAAGTAGACACCCCAAGCTATATACTGAGAGGCATGTCGAGTCCATGGAATATTTTATATGTTGACACAAGTTGCGGAAAAAAGACAATTTATTTTTTTATTTTTAATTTTTTGCACAAAGTTGTCACTAAATGATATATTGCTCAAACATGTCATGGGCATATGTGGAATTACACCCCAAAATACATTCTGTTGCTTCTCCTGAGTACGCGGATACCACATGTGTGAGACTTTTTGGGAGCCTAGCCGCGTACGGGACCCCAAAACCAAGCACCGCCTTCAGGCTTTCTAAGGGTGTAAATTTTTGATTTCACTTCTCACTGCCTATCACAGTTTCGGAGGCCATGGAATGCCCAGATGGCACAAAACCCCCCCAAATGACCCCATTTTGGAAAGTAGACACCCCAAGCTATTTGCTGAGAGGTATGGTGAGTATTTTGCAGATCTCGCTTTTTGTCACAAAGTTTTGAAAATTGAAAAAAATATATATATATTTTCTTTCTTCATTTTCAAAAACAAATGAGAGCTGTAAAATACTCACCATGCCTCTCAGCAAATAGCTTGGGGTGTCTACTTTCCAAAATAGGGTCATTTGGGGGGGGGTTTGTTCTATTTTGGCATTTTATGGCCTTCGAAACTGTGATAGGTAGTGAGGAGTGAAATCAAAAATTTGTGCCTAGAAATCCTGAAGGCGGTGCTTGGTTTTCGGGGTCCCGTACGCGGCTAGGCTCCCAAAAAGTCCCACACATGTGGTATCCCCGTACTCAGGAGAAGCAGCAAAATGTATTTTGGGGTGTAATTCCATATATAACCATGGCATGTGTGAGCAATATATCATTTAGTGACAACTTTTTGTAATTTTTTTTTTTTGTCATTATTCAATCACTTGGGACAAAAAAAAAATATTCAATGGGCTCAACAGGCCTCTCAGCAATTTCCTTGGGGTGTCTACTATCTAAAATGGGGTAATTTGGGGGGGTTTGTGCTATTTTGGCAATTTATGGCCTTCGAAACTGTGATTGGTAGTGAGGAGTGAAATCAAAAATTTGCGCCCTTAGAAATCCTGAAGGCGGTGCTTGGTTTTCGGGGGCCCGTATGCGGCTAGGCTCCCAAAAAGTCCCACACATGTGGTATCCCCGTATTCAGGAGCAGTAGCAAAATGTATTTTGGGGTGCAATTCCACATATAACCATGGCATGTGTGAGCAATATATCATTTAGTGACAACTTTTTGTAATTTTTTTATTTTTTTGTCATTATTCAATCACTTGAGACAAAAAAAAATATTCAATGGGCTCAACATGCCTCTCAGCAATTTCCTTGGGGTGTCTACTTTCCAAAATTGGGTAATTTGGGGGGGTTTTGTACTGCCCTGCCATTTTAGCACCTCAAGAAATGAGATAGGCAGTCATAAATTAAAAGCTGTGTAAATTCCAGAAAATGTACCCTAGTTTGTAGACGCTATAACTTTTGCGCAAACCAATAAATATACGCTTATTGACATTTTTTTTACTAAAGCCATGTGGCTGAATACATTTTGGCCTAAATGTATGACTAAAATTGAGTTTATTTGATTTTTCTTATAACAAAAAGTAGAAAATATCTTTTTTTTTCAAAATTTTCGGTCTTTTTCCGTTTATATCGCAAAAAATTTAAATCGCAGAGGCAATCAAATACCATTAAAAGAAAGCTCTATTTGTGGGAAGAAAAGGACGCAAATTTCGTTTTGGTACAACATTGCATGTCTGCACAATTTACAGTTAAAGCAGCACAGTGCAAAATTCTGAAAACAGCTCTGGTCCTTTAGCTACAAAATGGTCCGGGGCTTAAGTGGTTAATGAATTGCCGGCTCCCGGCAATACATAGAAAAGTCATGCAGGGACTGTTCTAAGCACGGGAAACAAGCGCGACTTTACATGCATATTGCCGAACACCGGACCCGAACCCGAACATACAGTGAATTGTTCGGGTTCGGGACCCCAAAACCCAAAAGTTCGGTACGTACCCGAACTTTACAGTTCGGGTCCGCTCAACCCTAGCCAGGATAGATTGAAAACCCCTTAAAGCAAAATTTCACCCAAAGGGGGATGTCCTGCTTGTTTGCACCCCCCCCCCTTCACTGCCACATTTGGCACTTTTTGGGACGAGCGGGTACCTGGTTTTGACAAGTATCCACTTTAACGTCCGGTCCGATCGCTGCAGTAATCTGTGCGGAAGTTTGGTCCCCCCTGCTCCCCCCCGCAGCCTTCTGGGACACATCACAGGCCCCAGAAGACTGCAGGACCATTCACTGCCGGTCTCCCTTACCTAAGAATGAATTAGAAAAAAAGAAGGTTTGGGACTTTAAATGAGGTAAGGACCAGGGGTAGTCTCATGCCTCCATCCCTGTAATGAACAAAGGGGGGGAAGGAGCGTGACTTTGAATGAAGCAAGCAGTCATCAGTGGAGGATCAAGACACGGTACATTTATTACATACCATACAAGTTCATACAATTCAATAAATAATGTCACGGTATAATTAATCTATATACAAAAAAGGAACATGATAATACATGACACTGGAAGGGGATCGACCCTGCACAACCTGAGAACTTCCTATTGCACAAACCAATTAAAACTCGTGATCATGTAAATTTGTACATATGAATCATGTTGACAACATAGTCGTGTAAACATTGTGTATACAGAGGCGCTACGCGTTTCGTGAAGTGTTTATATTCACTCGTCAGGAGCAGCAATGTCATTGTCTGAAATAAAACATATGGGTTTATAGGTCACTACCATGGAGAAAGGATCAAACATAAACATGTGTGTCCATAAAAATGTAGATAGAAAAAGTACCCTTATTTGAAGAATACTCACAACCGCCATGTTGCAGTTCAGCATTGGAGAGCTGGAGATACCCCTAAAGGCAGTCTTTTCCGGGAGTATGGCGGCATAAGGCGTGATATAGGCCCCCACATGACCGAATCAGGGGAGAACACAGCAATGGTGGTCTATCAAGTATGGTAAAAATGGTAAGTAGGGACGTCATATGGGATTTCTGTAGAAAATGCAAATATGTGTAATAAGCATAATGCCAAGTAATCTGTACTTGATTGAAAGCAGAAAACTAGGACTGGAGTAAAAGACTAACTATTGTACCTATTGTCTTACCATCTTAAGCCGCATTGTGAGGTGTAGAATGCTTGGCCATGGTGTAAGGGAGGACCAAAGCAATGAGTGAACTGCCCGAGATGCGATCTATAAGGGTCCACACGTCAAAGCCCCCAAACGTCATGCTGACGTGCATGGTGGGGGGAGGAGCCAGTACTGGGACAGGAATACCCGGTGTTTGGCGCCAAAAAGACCCCCACGAGCCGCCGGATGGTATACACAGACGGTGTGGCGGCGCTCAGGAGGACGCCGCACGCACGCTGCGTGTAGCGTGACGTCGACGCACAGTGCGGAATTATCCACCCACTTGCGAAGTAAGGGGGGAGGAGACCTCGCAGTGTGCGTCGAACTCCCGGACATGACGCGGACCGAAGCCCATGAATCCAGATCCAATTGGCACTGTCATCACACTGTGAAAACACAGGGTCATGTTAAAATGAAAAAGATGTGTTATTGACTAACAACAAACTGGTAGTGTATGGATCCTAAAACCACATGGAAATATTCAACAAAAAAATGGGGTAAATTAAGATGACTGGTCAATGGTGGCCAGTAGCAACAAAAAAGAAAAAGGATAGAATACCGACTGTGTGTATCAGATCCAACTCTGAAAAAACTGTGCGCTTCCATCCCTATATAAGAAATTAGAAAAAAGGAAGGTTTGGGACTTTAAATGAGGCAAGGACCAGGGGTAGTCTCATGCCTCCATCCCTGTAATGAACAAAGGGGGGAAGGAGCGGGACTTTGAATGAAGCAAGCAGTCATCAGTGGAGGATCAAGACACGGTACATTAATTACATACCATACAAGTTCATACAATTCAATAAATAATGTCACGGTATAATTAATCTATATACAAAAAAGGAACATGATAATACACGACAGTGGAAGGGGATCGACCCTGCACAACCTGAGAACTTCCTATTGCGCAAACCAATTAAAACTCGTGATAAGACTTTGAAACCGGTACTCCCTTTAGTTCCAAGATTTATATACCTCAAGGCACCAAGTATCGGAGACAAAGTGGTTAAGAAGGTACTAGATCCACCATCTAGACCTCCATCTTTTTGGGACCATAAAGGTTTTTTTTTTGCGTGCCGTAAATGCAAAGCCTGTAGATCTATAATAGAACCAATGAGAGGAATAGACAGGTTTACTTTGACTGTAAATAATAAAGAATTCTCCATTAAATAATTCATTACGTGCAATATCACCCACGTGGTGTATGTTTTACTATGCCCCTGTGGGTTGATGTACGTAGGCCGAACAAAACAATGCCTGAAGGTGAGAATTGGTGAACATATTAAAAAACATCGGGTTTTAAGGACCACAACATTTCACTACACTTTACGGTACACCATAATCAGGATCCCTCCGGGTTGAAATTTTGGGGTGTAGATCACATCAAGCCAGCATGGAGGGGAAGTAACCTGGTTAGGGAGCTGTCCAAGCGCGAAACCCAGTGGATTTATTTATTAGACACACTCACCCCAAAAGGGTTAAATGTAGAATTAATTGCTTTATAAGCGACTTTTAAACAAATTTATTTTATTATATTTTACTATGATATTAGTGAGAAGATGATATTAGATGTGTGTATATGAAACCAGGGATTGAAAGCCCCTAACAGATATTTTTATATTTATGATTATGTCCTTTGTAGTTTTAATAGGAATGTAATTTTAATAAGAGTTTATTTATTTTTCTGAATATCTTAAGATAAAATTTATTCAGAGGAATATTTTAATATTTAATATTCCTATGATTATGTGTATCTGTGGGTACTAATTTTATTAATTTTATTCTCTTCCAATTTGATCAATTTACTGTAACCTCTATCTAGAATAGTTTGGCTACAGATTGGAAGTTAGTATTTCTTTTTCTTTAGCCTTTGAAGATTCCTTCATTGTGACCTTTTCAATTTTTTTTTTCTTTTTTACCAATTTTTTGTATTACCTATTGTTTAGTATTACCTATGTTGTAGTATTAATTATTTTTAGATAGGTGCATCTATATTTAATATATATATTTTAATGTAAAGAGAATGTTTGATGTATACTATTGATATATTAGCATTTAAAGTCCCCTTCAATATGAATATTGTAGATGCTAATTGTATACATCAGATATTTGTAGTCACTCTTTGTGAACATTAATATGTTTAGTGATGAATATGAATTGTGTAGCACAAACACCCTCACATACCCGGTGAAATATAGCCATGGATGCTCTGGATAAGTCTAGGAAGCATGAACAGGCTACTGAGGGGTTAATGTGAGAAGTGGCTAAACATGCTATATCTTTGTGTATGCCGCGCTGTGAGGACATGCCCTCAGAGGAAGTCGAAAGGACGAAACGTCAGGGCGTGACCTGACGGCAACAGGAAGAGACGTGCTTGCGTGTTTGCTTTCCATCTGTGCTCCAACTATCAGGAAGAGGTGAGTATTGAAGTCCTACGGTGGACGTGACTGACACACATACACCCTCCTGTGCATGGATGCCTGGAACAGCGCGTCTATACTTATACCAATCAGCTGTATAATGCAATACGATTTTAATGTGATAAGAAGATTTGTGAATAAATGGTGAATAAATGGTGAAAACAGGACTACACTATCTCCTGCCTTTACTTATTACTCTGAGGAAACCAGGGGGAGCACCCAGCGTTTTGAATCAGTGTGAGAAGCGGGAGATTCACCTGCCTAGCTGCAAGGAAAAGCGTCTGGTGTTCCGGAGTGACAGAAAGGAGGAGGTCGATCGGATGATTGATTTACAGTGCCTGTTTTATTCAGCCATCTGGTGAGTAGGAACCCCTAAGGGGCAACTGTTATAAAGAAGGAGGATTGTGGGGCTGTTAACACAGTTGAAGCTGTAGCCAGAAAATAAGCTGATCAGGCTTTACAGACTACCCCTTTATCAGTTGGGACATTATTATCCTTGCTACTAATTGAGTGGTTTTTATACACATATACTTGTATTTTATTTTTATTTATTTATTTCTTTATTCACTCTTATGGACTTCCATATGATAGAGTTGTCATATATATATTATGACCACTAAGCGCTGCTTCAGTAATTGACAAGTTCACTTGTTATAGTTTACTACTTTTTTGTTTGTTTATGTGTGTGCATTGTGCACTTTATAAAGCGGCTGCTGACCTTTTGAATATAAATGTCATATGGTAACATTTGAACATTTGGTGATATCTGCTGAAGATAATCCATTAAGACCATAGAGCCGAGATAGTGAAAGAAGGCCTTGAACTTCACTATTTTTTTGTATACTAAGTGGGGAACACCTTCTGTTCCCCACTTCAGATGCAGTTGCTCCCCAAACATAAAGGTTGATCAAAATGTCAATTTGAAACACAAAACCACATGCGTTAACTTGGTTACACTTGTTACTGCATAAAAACTGCTCTTCTTAACCCTGAGGGTTTAACGTGGCTGGTTTTCAACTCCCAGTTCTAGTGAATACACCATGAATCCACCACTTAGAAATACACTTGGTTTCCTTGTAATTAATTCAGAGCAGGCAACGCTTCTTGCACCAAACAACATTTTTCTTAATAAACTTTTACGCATGTCACAGTTTCACAGTAAGTGCATAACATCAATAATATATCGGTATTTAATCAATATAGTTGAATTCTAGTAAATGGAATAATTGGTTTTATTCACTTACAAAATTTACATTTTACCATTTTAATTGATTTTTTAGAAATGCCTTTTTAACATCCTATTTTAAAACTTTTCATTAGACTCTAGAAAAGAGAGAATTTACCCAATTCAGGGTAAAGTGAAAAGCTCTTCAAAAGGCTGGCTCTCACTGGTACTCATTTTTTTTGCATGCTCCTCCAACTGCTACTTTCTTCTACTGGGGTCCCCTGAACCATATGGTGCTTCTTGATATGTGGAGCATAGCCCTCTCCCCTTCCTCCCAAGGTTGTAGTGCTTTAGCCTGAGTTACCATTTGCGAGATCCAAACACTGTTACATGGAGGAGAAGATCATGTCATCAGACTTTTGTAACTACGATCAAGAAGGTTTTGACTCAGGGCTCCAATGGAAGAATGGAGCGGCAGGGAGCATGGGGAAAAAAAGCAACCGTGTGTGTGTGTGTTTGTGTGTGTACAGGACATGTTTTTTAAGAGATAATGTTACTCATCCCTGACTAGGCAAAGGAACAATTTATTCTTAAAGGGAAAGTCCACCCAAACCAACCAAAACCCATAATTTTTTGGTAGATGCCAGGGAATGGAACCACCTGCCATTTTATTATATATTTTGATCTCTCCGGGGGAGATCTTGAGTTCCTGGGTCTGCACTCCCACTCTGGCCATTATAAGAGGTTACCACTCTCTTTGTAAAATAATCTAATGCTTAGTTTCCATACATAACTTATTTTATTTTCTCTAAAGGGCATATAGGAAATACATTGACTCATAAAAGCAAAATGCTGTTTTACCTAAAAACTTTGAAGATGCATTCCTTACTGATTAATATAAATCTCTTTTTTCAAGTGCCTGTATAATGTCTCATTAAATATTTTATTGAATATAACATACAGTATACTGGACAAGATGGTAGTTGAAGAAGCCATCCATCTTTGTATCTGCTCCCACTACCTCATACTGTGGTTTTGTTTCCAGTCAGGCATTATCAACAGAACATAGCAAAAACACAAACAGAATATATTATAAATATATTGTTAAACTAACACTACTTTTTAACAGTTTATCCATAGGCAAAGCTTTTCTAAACATCTAGATAAAGTGGTGCAGAATTAAAACACCTATCAAGTTTTTATTGTTGTCTGTGCCCCTCCCCTACCCATTTGTTCTGTGACCATTGTGAGGGTTAATGTAAACCTCAACTACAATCAGGTTTCGCTCACTTCCCCTCCACAACCAACTGTCTAGAGGTTTTATTGAGCTCCAAAAGCAATGGCCTCACGGTGTACACATGGGCATAACTGTTTTGGAGCATGTGCTTTTTAGATACTTTGTACTGAGTTACGTGACATGTCTGAGTATAGCCATTGACAGATCCTAGAGTGCCTTCACAGGAAAAAAAAGACTACTATATATAAGACTACATGTGCAGAAAAGGTCAGATATAAGTGGATATTTGTACATCTCAGTTATTGGGGGCAGCCCATGCACTGGCAGAAGATCAACAGAGACATTGAAAGAGACCTATCTCTGCAGGCAGTCCTCATGTATATGGGTATCTTTACCATGAGTCTACTGGGGTCTGTATTTCATGACACACAAAAAGTGGTTATTGGGTGTTTTTATTTTTTTTATAGATGATGGTATGTTTTTTTTCATAAATCAGCCTGATCTCTGTGTTTTGGTTTTGACCTCATTTCAGCTCATGTCTTCTGTTCTCTTTTCCACAAAGACAAGTAGATTTTGTAATAACCAATGTTGTTGTAATGTGCATAAATCCCCTCTCCCCAAACAATGATGATGGCAGGCTATATAAACCCCCTCATTCAAGGACTGATAATGGGAACCTGCATGACTTTTTTCCCCAAGGGCTAATTATAGCACCCTGCTCATACCCTGTCCCCTGTGGAGTGATGATGGCAATGTGCACAAACCCTCTTTTTAAAGACTGACGATTTCAACTTGTACAAACCACCCCTTCAAGGATTGATAATGGCAACTTGCAGATTTCACCCCCAAGGACTGATCAAGGTAATTTGCACAACACGCCCCATGGATTGATATTGGTGATGTGTGTAAAACACCCTTCCCAAGGCTTAATGAAGTCAACCTGCACAAACTATTTTGTCATGAATGGTGATGATATCAGTCTCTTGCATTACCTCATTACCAATTCCTTAAACTGATAGAACACACACAAGCTCTGTCTTGGACCACTGGCTCCTAAACAAAACCACCCCTACCTTCTGCTCATTAAAAATATCCCCTTTAGCCACAATGCTCATCCCAGAAAAATTTCACTTGGTTCACTTACACTATTAACTAATCTTAAACAAAATAGCAAAAAACACAATTATATTATATTGATTAGTGATAAGTGAACATACCTGGGTTTGGCTTGTAGCAGATTCAGCAAGTATCACTAAACTTCTAGTGCCGAATTCAAAACCCATTGAAGTAAATGCAAGCCAAATGTTAAAAAAACAGTAATGGCTGGGAACTGCCCTGGGACACATGACTAAAGCATAAACATTGTTTTTACATCTTTTTGGTGGGGAGCAGTGAATTTAGTAATGCTAAAGGGCACTTTCACACTACTGTGAACAAGGCCGTTGCGGCTGAAACACGTCTACCTCTGCTGTATTTTTATCCTTATGGAGATATAATAAATTCGGACTGATTTAAAGAGTATGTATGGAGTTGCGGATTGTCCTTTATCCATTTATTACTTTCACACTACTGTTGCCAAAACTTGGTAAAAACGTATATGCATTTTTGACGTGTTTTTATTGTGTTTTTACTGTGGTTTTGTTGCATTTTTAGTGCGTTTTGCACCTGTGAAAAAAGACACGTAACTCAAAAACTGCAACAAAAAACGCAACCACTGGTGCATTTTTGCTGCTGTTTCCATTAATTTTAATGGAGAGGTGTGTTTTTATTACTTTTTTTTACCGCACCGAACATGCACCAAAAATGTGGCAAGCAGAATTTTTTAAAAGGCAGTGGACCTGCAACTGATCAGTGTGAAGAGTCCCAAAAGACTTCATAGTCATGTTTTTTTCTTCTGCTTTTTTAACACAAAAGTGGAAGAAAAACAGATCAGTGTGAAAGCAGCCTTAAGTAAAATATTAAAATAAAAAATTCCTTTAAATACCATGCCTGGAGGATGTCCTGATCCCGCCTGTGAAGCAGTGCTTCTGTGTGATGAATACAACTTACAACAGTAAAACTGAAATTTTAAAGGCAAAAAGTATGTTTAAATTGCTGACAAAATGACAACTCTCAGCCAATTCGTTCTGCTTGTAAACAACATGCATGGGGATTACATTCATGTTTACAAGACCCCTTTCCTGTGTGAGAGTCTCATATACATGTTAATGGGGGAATCCCCATGATGACATAAACAAATATGGTCATGTTCATATATGGTCAATGACTTCACCAGGGAGACCATGTCATTTTGTATATTTCAGCTGTTATTCAGCAAGAGGGATGCAAAAGGACAAGACAAGTGTCAGCTGCCAATTGGTGTAGGACATCATGTTTGACATGAATCTATATCACTGGATAGCATGTCTGATGGTGGATGTACATTGTGGAACATTTTTATTATTATTATTAAAGGACTCATTCAAAGGGGTCTTTCAGATTCTAATAATTAATATGCTCACAGACCCCACAACCACTAGGCCAGGGTTGTGCTTTGTCAAGGCACCCCCCTCATGTTGAGGGCACATGGACTGGTATGGTTTAGGAGGGTACTCACTCTTCTCCCTCTTTCCTGGCCTGCCAGACTGCATGCTTGGATATGGATTATTTTGGGGGGACCTCATGCTTTTTTTCTTGATTTTTGAATAGAGTATACCTATAAAATATATGCCAGACCTGAAGATCCTGATATGGAATATTGGGATTATGGCGGACCCCCCCTTTTTTTTTACTAACCCCCCGCTACTTTGTTCACATGGCCTGAGATTTCCAGCCATGTAAGTGAATAGGGCTGGTTGTTAAGGACTTGGTGGTACGCGCTCATGCCAGCATCCTTAAAAAAAATTGATCGTGGGAATCAGGTATGTATAATTGCAGTAGTATTACTTTTATACATGACATTTGGCTCCTGTTGAACAGGTAAATGTTCAGATGTTCGCCCACAGAACCAAACAGCCAATGTTCAGCCTGAACTTGTATTAAACAATAAATTCAACACTGAAGGCCTAGTGAGAGATCTGTTACAGCTGTAGTAAATCAGAACTTTTAGCTACACATTTTAGTTTTTTGGTAGATTTTGGTAGCTTTTGTTTTTGTGTGAGGACCTTAAAACTGAATATCGGTAATATTAAAGCATATTTAAAAACAAAAAAAATGTGTTATATTGCAGCTTATCATTCCTTAGATGTGGTGGCTGCATTATTTTTTTTTCAGGCTAAGAAACAAACAAAAGTACAAATACACACAAACAAGTACAGAAAATCCCTGCCGATCTTGCCAGAAATACAGTGTCCTTGTCTGTTCCTATGAACTTACAACAAAGCACAAATATCATATTTTTTCAAGCCAGTAGTCCCATAAATCCACTATGTAAGAAAAATTTACAAAAAAAACAACATGTTCGAAGTCCAGACTGTGTGGCCACGGTTGCGCCCTTAGATACAGTGGAGAAAAGAGTGTAGACACAAAGAGACAGGAAGTGTATAGTTTTCAGAATTATCAGGTACAAATAAAGAAAAAAAAAATGGCAATAGAAAATGAATTCATCTACCACATCTACGGCTTTTGTGTATCACAACAGACCTGAAATAAATATATTTCTTCTTCCAGGCAGTTCGCCCAGAAACAAAAATAGACATGGGGCATACGCTTTTCATGTTGCATGTGATTACTGAATTTTTTTTTTTTGCTTTGACTTAAATTATTACTGTAAACACCAGTGTATTTAATTCTTTTTAACCACTAGAGGCCCGCGCTAGAGCCGAATGACGGCTACAGCGTCGACCTACAATGCCGGGAGGACGTCAATTGACGTCCTCCCCTTTCCTCGTTCCCTGCGCGCTCCCGAGTGTGCATCGGGGAACTTCTGTGCCCGCCATGTTACGTGGATGCCGATGCGCGTGCCTGGCGGCCGTGATGTCGGCCAGATAGGCGCGATCAGCATTTTCAGAGCAAGGGACGTGGATCTCTGTGTGTAAACACAGAGATCCACGTCCTGTTAGGGAGAGGAGACCAATGGTGTGTCCCTTGTACATAGGGACAACCATCGGTCACCTCCCCCAGTCAGTCCCCTCCCCCCACAGTAAGAATCACTCATGAGGAAACACATTTAACCCCTTCCTCGCCCCCTAGAGTTAACCCCTTCCTTGCCAGTCACATTTATACAGTAATCAATGCATTTTTATAGCACTGTTCGCTGTATAAATGTGAATGGTCCCAAAATAGCACCAAAAGTGTCCGATGTGTCCGCCATAATGTTGCAGTCCCAATAAAAATCGCTGATCGCTGCCATTACTAGTAAAAAAAAAATATTAATAAAAATGCCATAAAACTATCCCCTATTTTGTAGACGCTATAACTTTTGCGCAAACCAATCAATAAACGCTTATTGCGATTTTTTTTTTTTACCAAAAATATGTAGAAGAATACGTATTGGCCTAAACTGAGAAAAAAAATAGTTAAAAAAAAAAAATTGGGATATTTATTATAGCAAAAAGTTAAAAATATTGTGTTTTTTTCAAAATTGTCAGTCTTTTTTTGTTTATAGCGCAAAAAATAAAAACCGCAGAGATGATCAAATACCGCCAAAAGAAAGCTCTATTTGTGGGAAAAAAAGGACATCAATTTTGTTTGGGAGCCACGTCGCACGACAATTGTCATTCAAAGTGTGACAGTGCTGAAAGCTGAAAATTGGCCTGGGCAGGAAGGGGGTTTAAGTGCCCAGTAAGCAAGTGGTTAAGCATATAAAAATTTCTAAATACAAAGTACAAAGGGGGAGATTAAGGGCTCTTTCACACGGGACGGATCCGTGAAGATCCGCCCCGTGAATCTCCGCTTGCTCAGTGGGGATCGCTCCGTTGATCCCCGCTGAGCCGGCGGATGACTGGGCGGTCCCCGCACACTATGCAGGGACCGCCCTGTCAGAGTGCCGCTCTCCCCTATGGGGGGATCAGATGAACATGGACCGTCTGTCCGTGTTCATCCGATCCGCTCCGCCGACGGATGGAAAAATAGGGTTTTCCTCCGTCACACTTTGGCGGAGCGGAGTGGGTCAGATGTCAGCGGACATGTCACCGCTGACATCCGTGGCTCCATAGGGCTACATGGAGCGTCCGTCCAGGTCCGCCTAAAAAACTGACAGGCGGACCTGAACGGACCGTCCGTGTGAAAGGGGCCTTACTAAAACTGAAGCACTCTGAATTTGGTGCAGCTGTGCATGTTAGCCAATCTAACTTCAGCTTGTTCAATTAAGTTTTGACAATAAAACCTGGAAGCTGCACCTATGGAGAGCTGCACCAGATTTTGCATGCCCCAGTTTTAGTAAATCTCCAGCATAGTGTCCAGCAGCTAATAATATTTGACCATGCAAAGGTCTCACTTAATCAAAATGAATTCTGATTGGATATACTGTCTATTGCACTTAGCCTTCCTTGCACAATTTATTACATAATCCTATTTGTCTGTAAACAAAATATTTACCCTTGCAAAAGTAAAATGTATAATAATAAGTCTGTATCATGCAATCCACTTTTTGCAAGCATTTCAGGAAATCAGTGGATCAAATGAAACAACGTGATTTCATCACGGGTCAGCTTCTGAGCTAATTCAATCAGGTCAGGTCTATTCTGAGCAAATATGTTACTAAAATTGTCCTTTAACATTGCAAGATGCTATAGCCTTTCCCTGAATGGCAGCCCTTGGTTAGAAATAGATTGCGAGCCAATGGTGCCAGGCACCCCTTGTTGTGGAGCCTCGCTTTGCAAAAGCAGACAGCTGGGAGAGTTCAGAGTTTTGAAGGTTATGATCACAGCATTTTCATAAGTGCTTTATTTCAGTTCTCTTCTGGCTGCAGTTGAGACAGGTGCGGTCTGGTTCTGATTTCACTGGTCTTAATTTCTTATCTGACCTGCTAGTCAATCAAGGGCATGAGAGGGAAGAGTGTGTTAAAGGGAAAGCTGGAGCAAGAGAGCAATGCTAAGCATCTGACTTTTCTCATCTATGAGCTGGCAGACCTGCCTGTCATTCAGTGCTTCTCTGTATACAAACGGCTGCTCTGTGCAAAATGGATTTTTGAGTGTTAACCAACATGTACTTCTTTTCCGAAGGGTCTTCTGTTGGATTTCATTTGCAGAGCACGGAGGGCAATATCTAGGGTAATTCCAGGGCTTAGTATTGGTGATCTTTTGTCAACTCAACTTGTGAGGGAAATTAAACTTGGTATGATCACCCATATGCTGAGCTACAGCGACGCAATTCCAAGCCAATGAGTTCCTGAGCATGAGTCAGATGAGAAGTTATGAAGGGACAAAAATGAAAAACCATAATGTGACAGAAATGTGTTAATTAAATGGACCTCTGGAGGTTTAAGACATAAGACTGGCTGGCCAGAGTAATTATGCTTTACACGAAGAAAAAGATGAGCTCAAGCCAGTGAAATTTGGGGAGACTTTACATTATAGATACTGTGAATATAACCATTTTCCATTTTACCTTCTCTAATTCTCTTTAGTTATTGTGATATTTTGCAATGTTTTTAACACGCTAAAGCTTATATGGGATTTAGGACGTTGGGTTTACATCTACTTTAAATCCAAGCACTTTACTACTTAACAATTGTGTATTATATTGAATATCATTTTCTAAATCCATGTAATAAACATCTAACATGCACTGTTATTCAGTGACCACTTACCCAGACAGAAGCCATCATTGTGTGACTGGATTTTCAATCTCCCTGAGTGATATCCAATTGAATAATGATCTCTGCAGAAAGCATTGCAGTCTTCACTTTCATAGGTAAATTTGTTCTAAAATCACCTATTATAACCAGTAATGAGTACATGTATGACACCAATAAATATATTCTTATGGTGCCTGATGATCAGTGAAAATGTCCTCTTTAATTAAAAAGCAGCTTCATACTGTATTTATACTAAGAATGAAACACATAGGGGTTGATTTACGAAAGGCAAATAGGCTGTTTACTTTGCAAGAGAAGTTGCACTTTGCAAAGGTTTTTACCTCAGAGCTTGTAGAATGTAGTGAAGCTCTGGTGACTTCCATCATCCAATCATGTGCAAGCAAAAATTCTATTTTTTTTTTATTTCCTTGCATATGACTGGGTATCGCTTGCAAAGTTAAATTATACTACATTTACTAAGCTCTTGGGAAACATTCCTTGTAAAGTGCAACTTCCTTTGCAAAGTGAACAGCCTATTTGCTGTTAGTAAATCAACATTGAGTAGTGCTCTAATAAGCAGAAACCACTAATGAGGCAGTCAACAAAATAAGATAAGAGACAAAGCAATTTCTCCTTTTTATGTAGTTGCTCTACCAAAATGTGGGCTAACCATTTGACCTCCAGTTTTACCACCTTCATGACCACAACATTTTTTGCTATTCAGCACTGTAGTGAAAGTAGAGCTTTCTTTTGGTGGTATTTAATCACCACCGAGTGTTTAATTTTTTGCTATATAAATGAAAAAATATTGAACATTTAGAAAAAAGCAAGTTTCTCTTCATCTCTTAAAAATGTTTGCAAACAAAACATTTTTCTTCATAAATTTAGGCCAAAATGTAGTCTGCTAAATTTCTTTGGTAAAAAATAACCTAAATCAGAGTATACTATTTAGTGTGTGTGAAACTATGGTATATATATTTGAAAGTTGATCAATTCTTATGTACTGACGGCTTATCTAATTTCTTGAAGCCCTAAAATGCCAGGACAGTACAAATACACCCCAAATGACCCATTTTCGGAAAGTAGATAGTCCAATGTATTTAGTAAGAGAGGTAGTGTTATGTCCATCATAGGAGCCGGGCCAAGGGGCGGGACTGCGAGATGAGCCGAGACGAGTACACAGGACATCCGGCTCTATCTCGGCGGCTCTCGTTCCCTCCTCGGCAGGCAGATTGAAAATAATGGAATGCTTAAGGAATGACATTACCGCATATAGTGACCATGTTTGTCTTCCCCTGATCATAGCTCTGTACATGGCCATATTCTTTTGTGTTCCACTTACTAGCACAGTGACTAATACGTGCCACGCATGCTTGTGTGTATCCTTCACTTCTACATTAATATCCTCTATCTCATTTTCTGCAAAATGACAAGTCCACAGAGGACTGATCATGCTGCAATCATGGGCAAGGCTGCAGATGGACACTAATAAGGCTGCATTGATGGGCCTTTAAAAATTTTAGTTTTTTTCCTTAAACTTCCCTCCTAAAAGTTTTTTTCCTTAAACTTCCCTCCTAAACTTGGGGTGCGTGTTATACGCCTGTGCGTGTTATACACTGATAAATACGGTACTCTCATCAGAGAAGTTCAGAGTCACCATAGTGACATGTTATTACTTTGGGGGGGTGACCAGGGTATTTATTTATTTTTTTACACTGTGATTGCTTGTTGCAATAATGTAACAGCAATCATTTGAACTGTCATGAATAGCTTTCATTCATGACTCATTGTTTACTAATCTGATGCTGTGATTGACCCACAGCTATCATATGGTACAGAGTGCTGTGATTGGCCCAGATTCTATGTGATCACTGGTGATCAATGACAGATCACACACAGAAGTAAACAATAACATAATGAATAGATTCCATTCATGTCTATTGATTACACCGCAATCATGTAGTATCTGGGCCGCTCACAGTGACTTGTTATCGAGCACGTACACCTTGAAAACCAAAAACTTTCTATTACTCTGGGACTTCAACCTCTGGGCTAACTCCACTCAGGACCCCATCGCCACCTCCTGCATCAACCAACTTGAAGAACTAGGTCTGCAGCAACTGATAAATGCCCCCACACATGGGTCGGGTCATACCCTTGACCTCATCTTCAAACAAAATATGGACATCAACACACTGGACAACATGCCGTTATCATGGACGGACCACCACGCTATTAAATTTAAAATCACCTCCAATTCCATCGCCCAAAAACCGAAACACTCAATAACCACACACTGGACAAGATCTCAGAAGAAACTACACTCGGAACTCTTCAAAACGACACTATCACTACTAAAAAATTGGAACGCTAAATCAGAACCACTCAACGGAACAAACACTCAACCACTTAAACAAAGCATTACTACAAACCGCAGACACAGTCGCTCCGAGACGCAGAGCACTCATCCGCAAAAACAACTCAGGCTGGTTTAATGAAACTCTGACTATACTGAAGCAAGAATGCAGAAGAGCTGAGGGAGCCTGGAGAAGAAAACCACACTAACTACAAAGCGCTCACCAAGAAATATCACAAAGCAATTTTCAAAGCAAAAAAAGAACATTTCTCAAACACCATCTCAAAAGCCCTAAATCGACCTCGTGAACTCTTCAAACTTGTCTCTCAAACAATGAACCCCACCTGCCTAGAACCCCCAGCAAACGAAACTCAAGAATTCTGCAATGAATTATCGGATTTTTTTATCGCCGAAATCGAAAATATTTGAGAAAAAATTCAACAGAAAAAAGCAACCAATCTCACTCAGCCTAAACAAGAAGAGGAAACCAATATACAACCGAGTACATTCTCGCTGGTCCGGATCACAGGCGACATTACCAAAAATATCATCAGAAGTCTCCGAGATAGCACATCACCAAATGACATAATTTCTACAAAACTCCTGAAAGAATGTACTGACATTCTGGCACCCACCATAACACATCTCGTGAATCAATCGTTCAAAGAAGGCATTGTTCCAAGCTCCCTCAAGCAAGGCATTGTCAAACCCCTCCTAAAGAAGCCTAACCTCGACCCAAAAGACCCAAACTACCGCAGACCGATAACAAGCCTCAACACCATCGCAAAGATCATGGAAAAAGCAGTAGTACAACAGCTACAACTCCATTTAGACTCCCACAAACTTCTGGATCCACTACAATCAGGCTTCCGTCCAGGCCATGGCACAGAAACTGCCCTTCTCAAAATCTGGGATGACGCCCTCAAAGCTGCAGATCTCGGAGAATCATGTCTCCTGGTGCTGCTGGATCTCAGTGCAGCATTCGACACAGTAGACCACAAAACTTTACTCATCCGCCTTAAAGAAGTAGCAGGAGTCGCAGACCCTGACCTAACCTGGTTCGCATCCTTCTTAAAAAATCACTCTCAGACAGTGAAACTAGGAGCCTTCACCTCTGAAACTCACGCAATTTCTTGCGGAGTCCCTCAAGGATCACCACTGTCACCCGTGCTCTTTAACATCTACCTCCGCCCACTCCTTAAAATCATCAGCAAACAGGACTTGTGCTACCACTCATACGCTGACGACACCCAACTCTACTTTCGGATTACCGGAAAAAAAGACCAATATCATGGACTGGAAAATTGCCTCACACTGATCGATGATTGGATGACTGAGAGTTCCCTCAAACTCAATGGAACCAAAACAGAACTTCTTCTCCTCCGCGCAAACCGAAAGACAAAAACAAAGACGCCCTGGACACCACCCACCATTCTCGGACAGATCATTACCCCGAGCACCTAAGTCAAAAGCCTCGGAGTCATCTTCGACTCGGAGATGTCAATGGAGGCATAAATAGGATCAGTAGTCAGTGGAGCGCACCATCTCCTACGCCTGCTATGGAGACTCATCCCCTTCATCCCAGAAGAGGACATAGCAGTAGTGGTTGGAACAATCATCAACTCCCGACTCGACTACGCAAACTCCCTCTACATAGGACTACCTAAATATCAGATTTCGCGCCTACAAGTCGTCCAGAACACGGCAGCCAGACTGGTAACAGGGAAAAAACCCTGGGAATCCATCACCCCTTCACTAAGGACCCTGCATTTGCTAACCGTAAAGGATCGGATCACATTCAAAACCCTCTGCCTCACCCACAAGTGCACACAAGGAAACGCTCCTCAATATTTATGCGAGAAGATAAAACAATACATCCCCAATCGCATTCTCCGATCAACCAGCCAAAACCTCCCCCACATCCCCAAGGCCCACTACAAATCAAAGGGAGAAAGAAGATTTGCAGTCCAAGGACCATGGCTATGGAATGCTCTACCCACAGACATCTGTATGGAAAAAAAACATTGGGCCTTCAGGAAAAAACTCAAGACCCACCTCTTCTGAAGATTCAGGACGTCATTGGATACAAAGCGCCTTGAGGCAATTTAGTTCGCATTTGTAGCGCTATACAAGTTATTCACTCACTCACTCACTCACTCACCGCAACCCGATGTGTCCGGTGGATACAACGGGGCGCCAGTGTGTATGTGAAACATGATGTACGGGTACATTGTGGTGCCTGGGGGAGCCGTCTGACAACAGCAAATTAACTGCTGGTGGTCAGCAAGTGGTTAAGGTGTATGTCTGGGCAAAAAAGGAAAAAAAAACATATTTACTAGATCTCTGCAATACTTGAACATTTTCCCATGTGATTAAATTGTGCTGACTTAAATCCAATTGTGTGCAAGCAAGCAGCTTGCTTTGTTATGTTCCCTGAACAGGGTTGGGTATTTTTATAAAAATTATATTTCATCTCATTCACTAAGCTAACTGAAAATTCCCTTGCAAAGTGATCATGCTCTACTCCTTTTGTAAATCAACCCAAATGCATCATGTAGTTTCTCATTCTCTATTTTTCCACTTCTAAACACACTTTTTTTTTGCCAATGCAGTTTGTTCATGTTTGAAGTATGTAGCCACCTATTTTGAGACTGTTCTCAGTGGCAAATTAAACATTTTACTGTACCTTTTTTTTTCACTAGTGTCCCTGCATTTTGTACTTGAACGATTTGCCTTCTTTAGAAGTCTAATAGTTGCTTTTAATTTCTTCATTTCCACCACACATGACTTACTTTGACAGCTGTGTTAATAATTGTGTTTTAGTTTCCTTAAAATGGTGTTCCTTTGTAATGCAGTATTTCTCTTATTTACACACACACATGCTTAAACACACACACGTGCTTTTTTTTGTCTTTGTCTGCATATTTAGCATGCTATTTCTAGTTTCTATTGGTGTATAGAAATTACAAGGATTTTTTAATCAGGATGTTATTAGTGAATGTTTCAGTAAAGGTCAATAACTCAAAAACAAATGTACCATGGGTCAGGAAAACAGTATTAATTGACATATCACAATGTACATTCAAACCACATGATGTTTTTATTGCATGCACCATCTTGTTCTTAGTTATTAAACTAAAAAGTATAATCTACTCCTAAAAATATCTCCATTCAGAATTCTAATAATGATGACCTTGCATCTAGACGAATAATCATTTTCATTAATTGCATCCCTATTGAAAGAACTTAATGACATATTCGTCAGAGTGAGAATGCCTGTATGGAACAAGCATGCACTGCTAAAGTTAAGTTGTCTTCTTTACTAGTCCCCCTGTTGACACTTTCTTTCATCGAGTATAAATTGTAACAATTGCCTCTGTTGAAAGGCATCAAAGGCCAACTTGTAGTTAACAAAGTCGTTTTGCAAACAGAGATAAGTCACAAATGGTCACCGAAAGTGAAAGTTTAAAAAATACAAACCAATAGTTATGGTAACACCTGGCATTTAACCACATCATTAGCTCTATGATCTTTACATTACAATTTGTTCTTTGGTTGATGGAAAAGGCCAACTGTTTCCTTTGTAGTTTTCAAATTCTTTAAACAATGCCGGTTAATGTACTTTATGTGAAGTGAATAATAAACAGTATGCAAAGGTAGTTGAGTTCTAAAGTATGCATTTTAAATTTATTCTTTAGCATCCATTTTGTTAAAGTATATCTAAAGCCAAAAGTGTTTTTCTTTCATTTTGTATAGAATAGGGGCAGGTTAAAGATACCATCTGTGTCATATTCAAAAGATTTCCCTTCACTTCTTGTCATGTAGACACAACAAGAAATTAAAGGAAATCTCTCCAAAAAGTGAGGTAAATCCATCCATAACAGCTGTCACTGGAATGGTTATCCCCATTTAAAGGTTTTATCTCTATTCTTGTCGAAGTGACAACTTGAAACATTAGATCTTTCTTAATTTTCTGTCCTGGTGACAATTTTTACTAGGGAAAACAGAGGCACAGACAACGGCAAAACTCTAAAGCCCTGTACACACAATCGGATTTCCTATTGATTTTAAACCGATGGATTTTTCCATCGGAAATCCGATGAAGCTGACTTCCATCAGTCTTGCCTACACACCATCAGTCAAAAAACAGATCGTCCCAAATGCCGTGACGTAAAACACTCTGATGAGCCAAGAAAAATTAAGTTCTATGCTTCTGAGCATGCATCGACTTGATTCTGAGCATGCGTGGGTTTTTTATCCGATGGAGTTCCCCACAGACAATAGTAATTTGCTATCATTTTTTTTTCCATTGGATAAATTTAAAACATGTTCTATTTTTTAACACCGATGGAAAAAAGACCGATGGGGCCCATACACGATCTGTTTGTCCGATGAAAAAAGTCCATCAAACTGTTTTCATCAGTAAAACCGATCGTGTGTACAGGGCTTAACTCTCTCCACATGTTCCAAAACGAAAATTGTTTTAGCTTTAGATGCACTAGACATTCAAGTTACTGTAAATAATATATGCATGGTTTTTACATTTTACATCTATAGTACTAACAGAGAGGCAAAGAGTTTGAATGTTTGCAAGCCCATACACCCCTAATAAGACTTTGTAGTCTGTTTTTATTTTGATTTGCCATTTAGCACCTGTTTGCTTTGAGCCTTATAAATCAATCACTTAATGAATGCTAGAAAGTGCTAGAGCACATTAGAAATATACTCATAGGCACTCTTATGTAGAACATTTTTACTACTCTTTCACTTTTTAGAAATGTACAGCTCCAGCCAATTAGGAGCCCTGGTGTAGGAGACCTAGATTGAGCAGATGTTGTCGCCATACCATCTTCTACTTGGATAGAGCACCCACATACCTGTCTTGGCCACCGTCTTGGACTACCTGTCTTGACCACCATCTTGGACCCATTTCTGCCAGCCAGAGACCCACTCACACATTCCCTTGCCTGAGGCCTAACACTTCAAATAAAGGAATGTCCAAACTGCTTTTTCAGCACTTTATTGCAACTTTACATTTCTTCCCATGACATATAACATTTTACATATTGACAGAACTTTGGCACAGAGTGTCACTAGCATAGATATACATCCTGCAGCAGTATTTTCAGTGCAGAACACCTTAGCCATCTTGGGACCACTTTCCAGTGTAAACTAGGTCCCTCAAGGCCATCTGCACCATGCTAAAGGACCATGCTACAGGACCTGCAGTAGAAGGTCAGGGGTAGACAAGGCTAGTCCTCACACAATCTATGCTACTTCTCCTGGGAATACAGCTCTACATAGGGCACTTAGGGTGAGTTCAGTAAAGGATTACATTATCTGGGGTGTACTGACCCTACCCACAGCTGGTCTTTATATGGGCACTAACCTCACCTATGACATAACAACAGGAAAGAACCAAAATGTAAAGGGTCACTACACCTGCCAATAAGTATGCATGTTTATTAAGCTGCCAAAAGACATAGAAGCATGAGGGTGGGTGGTCTTATAATAATTACATAGTTACATAGTTAGTCAGGTTGAAAAAAGACACAAGTCCATCCAGTTCATCCAAAAAAAATAATAATACAATCCTATATACACAATCCTTCACCCACAGTTGATCCAGAGGAAGACGAAAAACCCCAGCAAAGCATTCTCCAATTTGTTACAGCAGGGTACAAATCCTCCCTGATCCCCCGAGAGGCAATCGGATTTTCCCTTGATCAACTTTACCTATAAATGTTAGTACCCAGTTATATTATGTACATTTAGGAAAGAATCCAGGCCTTTTTTAAAGCAACCTACTGAGCTTGTCCGAAGCACCTCTGGAGGGAGTCTATTCCACATTTCACAGCTCTTACTGTGAAGAAAACTTTCTGTATTTGGAGATGAAATCCTTTTTCCTCTAGACGCAAAGAGTGCCCCCTTGTCCACTGTGATGACCTTAAAGTGGACCACTTATGTATTTGTAGATGTTGATCATATCCCCCCTTAATCTCTTCTTCTCAAGACGGAACAGATTCAGTTCCTCTAATCTTTCCTCATAGCTGAGCTCCTCTATCATGTTATAGGTGCTGGAGGCCAATGGAGAGAGGGCTTCCTTTGAAGCTAAGTTCCAGACTCCCCTGATAGTGAGACAGGAGGAGTCGGGCACAAAGTAGCACAGGTCACCTGTGGAGTTGCTTGCAGAAATCTCAGGAATACTGCTGTCGTGATGAACAGAGTCTGCAGGCAGGTGGCACCTGTGAGGTGAGACAGGTCTGTAAAGTCACTGAGATAATAGAGTAGTCAACACAACCCAAGATTAGAACCAGGTTTAAAGCAAAGCAGACAAAGTCAGGTGGAAGCTGGGTCAAACACGAGATGGTAGAGGGTATCCAGGAAATGAGGCGGGGACTGGAGATAGGCAGACAGGTCGGGAACAAGGGAACTAGGGATCACAGGAGCAAGGAATCACAGGAATACAGGTAACAAGCTGAGATCAGTCAGCAACTTCAAGCACTGATAAACTTCCTTATAAATGCCCATGCTGCTGGAGACGCTGGGTCCTAGAGCCCTTCTTATGTTGTTGGTGCCCTGACAGATGCTGGGTCCTAAAGACCTTCTGCTGCTGTCAGCGCCCTGACATGCTCCATGCCTCTTATTAGTTTGGTTGCCCTTCTCAGCCAAATCTGACTGCCTTCATGCATCTCTATATATTTTAGCTTTTCCACGAACATGCACACTCAGCCTGTATGCCAGTCTTCCTCAACCAGGGTGCCATCTAGGTTAATTAGGGGTGCCATCTTCCTGCTTCTGGGTAAGCTGTGGTTCACCTCATGTGACTCACCAGATCCCTCTGATCCCTCTATATACTTATCTGTTGCTAACATTATGCTCTGCTCATCACACTGATACACTATATTACCAAAAGTATTGGGACACCTGCCTTTACACACAGATGAACTTTATTGGCATCCCAGTCTTAGTCCGCAGGGTTCAATATTGAGTTGGCCCACCAATTGCGGCTATAACAGATCCAACTCTCCTGGGAAGGCTGCCCACAAGGTTTAGGAGTGTGTCTATGTGAATGTTTGACCATTCTTCCAGAAGCGCATTTGTGAGGTCAGGCATTGATGTGGACAAGAAAGCCTGGCTAGCAGTCTCCACTCTAATTCATCCCAAAGGTGTTCTATCGGGTTGCGGTCAGGACTCTATGAAGGCCAGTCAAGTTCCTCCACTCCAAACTCATTCATCCATGTCTTTATGGACCTTGTTTGTGCACTGGTGCGCAGTCATGTTGGAACAGGAAGGGGCCATACCCAAACTGTTCCCACAAAGTTGGGAGCATAAAATTGTCCAAAACATCTTGGTATGCTAACGCCTTAAGAGTTCCCTTTACCGGAACTAAGGGGCCAAGCCCAACCCTTGAAAAACAACCCCACACCATAATTCCCCCTCCACCAAATGATACGGACCAGTGCACAAATCAAAGTCCATAAAGTCTTGACTGGCCTGCCCATAGCCATGACCTCAACCCAAGAGAAGACCTTTGGGATGAATTAGAGCAGAGACTGTGAGCCAGGCCTTCTCATCCACATCAGTGACCTCACAAATGCACTTCTGGAAGAATGGGTTTTTAATTTTTAATGTTTCACTTTAAGCATTACTAAAATTGCAGCTCCAAGCCAAGTTTAAATTGTCTTTTGCTTTATTACATGCATGTGCCCCAGTTCCCAGCCAACCTCCATCCCAACATGTTTTTCAAAATAGCTTGCCTATTCGGCCTAGAAAATGGCCAGAACTGACTTCTGAAGTTTGGCTCCTATTGATTTTAATGGGGTTTGGGTTCGATATCCAAACTTCAGTATCCAAATTTCAGTAAAGTTCACCAAATGTACCATGAACTGAACTAGGGTACATTTTTCTCATGACTAATTACTTTTTTTTCAGTTTTGAGATTGCTATTTTATGAGTGTACACATCTAATAAATGTAGGGGTCAAGCCAAATATATTAATTTGGCCTATAAAAAGGCCATTAAATAGAAACAAAAACCTTAATTGCTTCTACAATGATTAAGCAATTATATCTAGAAAGCTTTTTCTCAGCCCCAAAGCAACTGCGGTGCTAAACACATTTGTAGAGCTGGGAAGTGCCATGGTAGATATATATTTAAAAAAAAAGTTAAATAAAAATATCATTTCTGGATAGTTTACAATTTCTGATGTAAAAAGCAAGCACCTGGATATATAAATTAGTGTCTTGATTTAAAGACCAAAGACAGATATTTTTTATAGTTTTACACAAATGCTATTAAGCCTGTATGGACTGGCTGCAATTTCTGGGCTATTGAGTGGGCATGTTTGATCTGGAAATAAAAAAATGGTGTCTTGAATCAGAAACGGAAGATAGAAAAACGTTAAACGTTAAACCTATTACGTTTAGTTTTTTTTTTAGGTGGAAAAAAAGGTACAGATTTGCACAACAGCTATTAAAGCATTTGCTACCCTTAAAAAAAATAAAAATGGATCCTGTCTCTTTAAAGCACGTTATACAGCACAGTGCTTGTGATGTGTAATTTGCCCCCCTATCTCACCTAAAAAACCTGGTTGATCCTGCCAGTTTCTCCCCTCCCCTCTGTAAACTGACCTTGGTTCATCATGGCTGCTGAGCCCTGACACCTAATCAGTTTACGTGCCTCTGTCATCCGCTGTCTCCAGTCTGCTCTCCTCTCTGCTCTCCCCCTCCCCTCCCTACCTGTCAGCTTGTGACAGTGCCCACCGCTGCCCCTCCTGCTGCTGAAATAACATGTACATTTTCATACTATCCACTCTGTCTCTTAATGTTGTGTCCCCCTGTGTGTGTAATTTATAACAAAAAGGCAGATTATACCTCATTTTAGAGCGCCGATCTGCGCAACATGACTGTCTCTCTCTTCTCCTCTCCTCCTCCCGTCTGAGGTCAGTGGGTCAGTTCCCCCCCCACTCTAGCTGTCGGATGGGGAGAGGAGAGAGTCGGCCGGTCACGTGAACGCTGATCGATGCTCTGAAATGAGGTATAAGCTGCAGTTTTTTTTATAAATTACACACACGGGGGGGGGGGGCACAGCTTTAAGAGACAGAGTGGATAGTATAAAGTAGTGAGAGTGGCTTAACAACCACTTTAAGCCTGTAAGGAGGGACCACGATTTTTGGGGATTGAAAAGTAACTATAAATAAAAATGTATTACCTTTTTTTTTTTAGACTGAAGGTAGAGAATATTAACACATTTGCACCACAACTACTAGGCATTTTTGGAAAGCCCACTTTTTCTGATGGTAGATCAGGCAAATTGCATGCCCAAGATGTAAAAAAATGTGTCATTTTGTTTTTAGTTATATAAACATTGTACAGATTTGAGTCACACATTTGACGCCGTGGTTGGATAGGCTGCAATTTATGAGGAAGAAAGTAAGCAGATTGCATCTGGAAATGAACAATTAGGTTCCTTTTTCACAAACAGAGAAAGGACATATTTTACAAATTTGCCCTACCACCTTTAATCTTTTTCGGACAGGTCACTATTTCTGAGAGCTAGAACAGGTAGATTGCATCTGGAAATAAGAAATTGTTGCTTTTTTCTTAGACTCAATGTGGACAGTAAATTTTAACAAATTTGCACCACAACTTTGTTTGGACAGGCTACTTTATGTACCAGTCTCCAAAGCATGTGCTAAGTGACATTTACAAGGAAAATAAAAAAGGCACAGTTTAAATTGCCTGTAAATTACATTATATTTAACATTTTTGGGGAACCTTTGGAGGGGTTTATGTGCCTTTTTTACACCAGAAAAGAAATGTCATTTTCTGGCAATTTAAAAAACAAATTCCGTTTATAAATGTTAGTGCTTTAAAAAAAAAATCACCACTTCCGGCCAAATAGAATTATTTATGTGAGCCAGCGAGCAAGCAGATAGCATATTACAGGAGAAACTTGGGTATTTTTTTGTCAGACAGAAGGAAACATATACAGATTTGCAGCTTTTATAACCTTTTGAACAGGTTGATAGTTTTGAGGTAGAGAGCAGGCAGATTGCATCTGGAAATTAATAAAAAATGTATTTTTAAAAATCAAATTCAGAAAAAGTATTAGCAATTTCAAACACATCTTTTATGAGTTTTTGGATAATCCACAATTTCTGATAGTTTGAGCAGGCAGATTACATCTGGACATTTTCTTAATATTTAACATTTTAGACATTGCATTCCCTGATTTTAAACCTATTTGAATAGGCTGCTATTTCTCAGGGAAATATAAAATCAATAATTATGAAATTAGACTGTATTTATATGGAGACTGAATATAATAATTATTCCAATTTGCAGAGAATCACATTTTTATTAGTAGAAGGCAATTGTAGGCAGAGAGTAAGTCTATTTCAGCTAGAAATATTACATGAAACATAAATATTTTCAGACACAAATTATACACAAAAACTCAACATAATCCCATCCTTTTTATAGCAAATGTGTAGGCAGAAAGTAGGTCTATTTCAGATGAAACTATTTATATTTTTAAGACAGATTAGAACAGATCTATCATTTTTATTGAAAAAAGCGTTTGGAGGTAGAAAGCCAGAAATATTAAATGAGACTCTATTTTTTCATAGTCATTATATTAAAATTGTATGGATTTGCTGAACATGATTTTGCCTTTTTAATGTGAAGCATATTTCAGCCTAACAAGTTATATGGAGCTGTATATTTTTAAAGACAGTATATGAAAATGTTATAGGTTTAATAGGAGGTGATTTTTTAAAAAGAGAGGAGGCATATTTCAGCCTGAAATTTTTACTGAAACTGTATATTTTTTAAAGGCACTTTAAAAAAAATCTTTGTGATGTAGGAGCGCTGAACCTTATGGAGATGCATTATAATATAATGGGTGGTTTGCAATCCTAGAGGCTGCACACCAGCAACTGTGGGGTCCAGTTGGACCCTGGGAGGAGTTTATTAAATGTTTAAAAGGATGGGAGTGCCACACCAGCTTGTCTAGTCTTTTAAACGATTTTGATTTGCAACAGCCATCAGAGCTAAAATATAGAGAAAATAGAAAAATTGTCTAAATACTGATTTGATGCACAGTATCATATCTTTTTAAATTATTTGGCTACTACTGACAGGAGACAGGGAGTTAAACTGTTATTGCAGCATCATTACACTGATATAACAGCTACGACTTTGAAAACCTGTTGTTTTGCCAGTTTTGAAGTGATCAGTGTGAAACTTCAGTGGGACACCTGCAAATGCACCCTGCCCCGTTTAGATGAAGAACCCTAGCAAGGTTTCCCACAATTAGCTGCGAGTAGGCAGCCCCATTGAAAGCACTGGGAGGCTGTCGACTCTCACAGCTAATCTCACCCACTTGCATGTAATTACTCATGCAGCGATCACATATGAGTGATCAGCCCTGGACGCACACTGCCTATGTCCAAAGCCAATCACTTGCATGATGTGATCCCTGTTTGAAATATTACATGCGGTTGGGTGTGATTAGCTGTGATAGTTGGCCAAAGGCGGCTCTAGGCTTTGTGAGGCCTTAGGCAAAACTTAGGTCCCCTCACACCCATAATGGGAAAAAGAATTCAAGTGATAAAAATTAACTGTATAAGAAGGATACAGTACAGGTGGAGGGTAAGTGAGCACAGTACAGGGGGCAGGAGTGTACAATAACGGAGAGAGGAGGGCACAGTACAGGGTGTAGAAGGGTACAGTACAGGGGGAGCAGAAGGGCACAACATGGGGGAGGGTAAGTGGGCACAGTACACGGGGCAGGAGGGTACAGTAAAGGAGGGAGCAGGAGGTCACAGCACAGGTGGGAAGGTAAGTGGACACAGTACAGGGGGCAGGAGGGTACAGTAAAGGAGGAAGAAGGAGGGCACAGGGGAAGGGGGCACAGAACAGGGGGCAGGAGGGTACAGTACAGGGGGAGCAGGAGGGCACAGGGGGGAGGGTAAGTGGGCACAGAACAGGGGGTAGGAGGGTACAGTACAGGGGGAGCAGGAGGGAAAATCACAGGGGGAGGGTAAGTGGGAACAGCACAGGGGGCAGGAGGGTAAGTAAAGGTGGGAGCAGGAGGGCACAGCATGGGGGGTAAGTGGGAACAGTACAGGGGACATGAGGGTACAGCAAAGGAGGAAGCAAGAGGGCACAGTACGGGGGGGTAAGTGGGCACAGTGCAGGGGACAGGAGGGTACAGTAAAGGAGGGTGCAGGAGGGCACAGCACAGGGGATATAAGGGTACAGTAAAGGAGGGGGCAGGAGGGCACAGCACAAGGGGAGGGTAAGTGGGCACAGTGCAGGGGGCAGGAGGGGAAAGCACGGGAGTAAGTGGGCATAGTACAGGGGGCAGGAGGGTACAGTACAGGGGGAGTAGGAGGCCACAGCACAGGGGTAGGGTAAGTGGGCACAGTACAGTGGGCAGGAGGGTACAGTAAAGCAGGGAGAAGGAGGGCACGGGGAGTAAGTGGGCACAGTACCAGGGCAGGAGGGTACAGTACAGGAGGAGGGTAAGTGGGCACAATATCGGGGCAGGAGGGTACAGTATGGGGGGAGAAAAAGTGAGCACAGTACAGGTGGAGCAGGAGGGCACAGCACAGGGGGAGGGTAAGTGGGCACAGTACAGGGGGAGCAGGAGGGCACAGCACAGGGGGAGGGTAAGTGGGCACAGTACAGGGGCAGCAGGGTACAGTAAAAGAAGGGAGCAGGAGGGCACAGCACAGGGGAGGATAAGTGGGCACAGTACAGGGGGAGCAGGAGGGCACAGCACAGGGGGAGGGTAAGTGGGCACAGTACAGGGGGAGCAAGAGGGCACAGCACATGGGGAGGGTAAGTGGGCACAGTACAGGGGGCAGCAGGGTACAGTAAAAAAAGGGAGCAGGAGGGCACAGCACAGGGGAGGATAAGTGGGCACAGTGCAGGGGGAGCAGGAGGGCACAGCACAGGGGGGAGGGTAAGTGGGCACAGTACAGGGGGCAGCAGGGTACAGTAAAAGAAGGGAGCAGGAGGGCACAGCACAGGGGAGGATAAGTGGGCACAGTACAGGGGGAGCAGGAGGGCACAGCACAGGGGGAGGGTAAGTGGGCACAGTACAGAGGGCAGCAGGGTACAGTAAAAGAAGGGAGCAGGAGGGCACAGCACAGGAGATAATAAGTGGACACAGTACAGGGGAGCAGAAGGAAAGAAGAATGCCCCTTACATTAGAGTACCCCCCAGAGACCCCCATTAGCTCACAGTCCCCTAATATCAGTGCCCCCCTTCCTTAGAGAAATCCAGAGATCATAGAGACCCCCCTTATAGCAGCGCCCCCTGCCCTCTTTAGGATCTCCATGTATGTTACCTTACCGGCGGGAATCAGGTACCGCTGCAAGCAAGGTGTGAGAGCCGAAGTTGGGGGGCGGAGCATTCTACAGATTTTTTCTCAGTGTATACAGCGCCAATCCAGATGTAAAAAGGGTCATTGAGGCGGGCGGGGAGAGAGGCGTCAGGCGGAGGAACCGGAGATCGATGACCACAGACTAGTGGAAGAGCAGGGATGGGGGCTGGCTCTCTCTCATGTTGGTGACTGGCTGCAGAAGGGGTTGTGGCATGTTACCTGTGCCTCTCCTTGTAGCTGGAGCCCCGGATCCCCCATCCTGAATGACAGCCCCAGAGAGGGGCAGCCCGGACACCACTTCAGCTCTTCTCTCCTACCTCCCCCTTCCATACAGCCCTGGCGAGGCTTCCTCCCCGGCGGGACCCTCTTCTTCCCCTCTGCTTACCAGACACCGGATGCCTCCTGCGAGTGTGTGGGGATCACTCAGCGGAGAACTCCAGAGGAGGGGGGGCGATCTGCGGCTCCAGAGCTAGAATGGGGGGCGATCTGTGGCTACTTTTTCTCTGACTGCTGGAATGGGTCTCCTCCCCTTCTGCTCCCCCGGCCGGACAACACAGTGCTGGCCCCGCCTCCTCCCCTCAGACACAACTACGAGCGTCTTCTCTCTCCACGGAGCGGAGCTCACAAGCAGCTCTGCTGGCCGGAGCGCAGTGGCATTGTCAGCAGAGGTGGCTCTGCAATTAGGCAAATTAGGCGGGGCCCCTGTGAGTGCAAGGCCTTATTTGCCTAATTAGAGAGCTGCCTCTGTAGCTGGCAGCCTACCAGTGTTTTCAGTGTGGCTGCCTACTGGCAGCTAATTGTGGCAGGGTACATTCACCTATTTTTAGGTCACAGCAGCCATAGCATTGCAGGAAAATGCATGATTTCACTGAAAATATTTTTGAGAAGTGTGCAGAAAACTTACAATTTCCTAATGACACTAATATGAGAGTGAAAATAAAAGGAACAATATTAATTTTAATGTTACAATTAAATGTAAAGTGGTTGCAAACCTCAATCATGGAATCTGAGCAAAGCACATATATCAGTAGTGTTTACTATCTCTCTCCAAAGCTCTAAGGCCTCGTACACACGACCGATTTTCTCGTCCAAAACAGTCAAGAAAAGTGCCGCGAGAGTTTTTTTGTCTAGAAAAACGTTCGTGTGTATGGTTTTACGACGAGAAACTTGACGAGAATCTCGACGAGAAAATAGAGAACCTGCTCTCTATTTTCTCGTCAGGATTCCAGATTTCCTCGTCGTGTTTCTCGTCGGCCTGTTTTGTGACGAGAAAATGGTTCGTGTGTATGCTTTTACGACTCTTCCAAAAGCGCGCATGCTCACAAGCAACTATGAGACGGGAGCGCATCTTCTGGTAAAACAAGCCTTCATAATGGAGAGAGCACATTCGTCACGCTCATAAATATTTCATAGTTTAAATGTTCTGCATTGAAATCTTCGTTAGAATGTTACATTAATCAAAACGAGTGACCTTCTTTTGCTGCTGATATTCACACAGAGTTCTGCCTTATTTTTAACATTTTTCATGCTGCTCTTTATAAGATTTATGTGTATTAAATCGTGCAAGTTTTTAGGAATAATTTAAATGGTTAGATTTTTCAAAATGATGTTAACCACTTAAGCCCCGGACCATTTCGGGCCATTAGGACCAGGCCTGTTTTTGGGATTCGGCACTGCGCTGCTTTAACTGTAAATTGTGCGGACATGCAATGTTGTACCCAAATGAAATTTGCGTCCTTTTCTTCCCACAAATAGAGCTTTCTTTTAATGGTATTTGATTGCCTCTGCGATTTTTATTTTTTGCGATATAAACAGAAAAAGACCGAAAATTTTGAAAAAAAATGATATTTTCTACTTTTTGTTATAAGAAAAATCGAATAAACTCAATTTTAGTCATACATTTAGGCCAAAATGTATTCAGCCACATGTCTTTAGTAAAAAAAATGTCAATAAGCGTATATTTATTGGTTTGCGCAAAAGTTATAGCGTTTACAAACTAGGGTACATTTTCTGAAATTTACACAGCTTTAAATTTATGACTGCCTATCTCATTTCTTGAGGTGCTAAAATGGCAGGGCAGTACAGAACCCCCCCAAATGACCCCATTTTGGAAAGTAGACACCCGAAGGAAATTGCTGAGAGGCATGTTGAGCCCATTGAATATTTTTTTTTTGTCCCAAGTGATTGAATAATGACAAAAAAAAAAAAAAATTACAAAAAGTTGTCACTAAATGATATATTGCTCACACATGCCATGGTTATATGTGGAATTGCACCCCAAAATACATTCTGCTGCTTCTCCTGAGTACGGGGATACCACATGTGTGGGACTTTTTAGGAGCCTAGCCACGTACGGGACCCCGGAAACCAAGCCCCGCCTTCAGGATTTCTAAGGGCGCAAATTTTTGATTTCACTCCTCACTACCTATCACAGTTTCGAAGGCCATAAAATGCCAAAATAGCACAAAACCCCCCCAAATGACCCCATTTTGGAAAGTAGACACCCCAAGCTATTTGCTGAGAGGCATGTTGAGTCCATGGAATATTTTATATTTTGCCACAGGTTGCGGGAATATGACAAACTTTTTTTTTTTTGCACAAAGTTGTCACTAAATGATATATTGCTCACACATGCCATGGGCATATGTGAAATTACACCCCAAAATACATTCTGCTGCTTCTCCTGAGTACGGGGATACCACATGTGTGGGACTTTTTGGGAGCCTAGCCACGTACGGGACCCCAAAAACCAAGCACCGCCTTCAAGGTTTCTAAGGGCATAAATTTTTGATTTCGCTCCTCACTACCTATCACAGTTTTGAAGGCCATAAAATGCCAAGATGGCACAAAATCCCCCCAAATGACCCCATTTTGGAAAGTAGACACCCCAAGCTATTTGCTGAGAGGCATGTTGAGCCAATTGAATATTTTTTTTTTTGTCCCAAATGATTGAATAATGACAAAAAGAAAAAAAAAAATGTACAAAAAGTTGTCACTAAATGATATATTGCTCACACATGCCATGGTTATATGTGAAATTACACCCCAAAATACATTCTGCTGCTTCTCCTGAGTACGGGGATACCACATGTGTGGGACTTTTTGGGAGCCTAGCTGCGTACGGGACCCCAAAAACCAAGCACCGCCTTCAAGGTTTCTAAGGGCATAAATTTTTGATTTCACTCCTCACTACCTATCACAGTTTTGAAGGCCATAAAATGTCAAAATAGCCCAAAACCCCCACAAATGACCCCATTTTGGAAAGTAGACACCCCAAGCTATTTGCTGAGAGGCATGGTGAGTATTTTACAGCTCTCATTTGTTTTTGAAAATTAAGAAAGACATTTTTTTTTCTTTTTTTTTTCTTTTTTTACATTTTCAAAACTTTGTGACAAAAAGCGAGATCTGCAAAATACTCAACATACCTCTCAGCAAATAGCTTGGGGTGTCTACTTTCCAAAATGGGGTCATTTGGGGGGGTTTTGTGCCATCTGGGCATTCCATGGCCTCCGAAACTGTGATAGGCAGTGAGGAGTGAAATCAAAAATTTACACCCATAGAAATCCTGAAGGCGGTGCTTGGTTTTTGGGGTCCCGTACGCGACTAGGCTCCCAAAAAGTCCCACACATGTGGTATCCCCGTACTCAGGAGAAGCAACAGAATGTATTTTGGGGTGTAATTCCACATATGCCATGGCATGTTTGAGCAATATATAATTTAGTGACAACTTTTTGTACATTTTTTTTTTTTTTGGTCATTATTCAATCACTTGGGACAAAAAAAAAATATTCAATGGGCTCAACATGCCTCTCAGCAAATAGCTTGAGGTGTCTACTTTACAAAATGGGGTCATTTGGGGGGGGTTTTGAACTGTCCTGGCATTTTATGCACAACATTAGGAAGCTTATGTCACACATCATCCACTCTTCTAACCACTTGAAGACAAAGCCCTTTCTGACACTTTTTGTTTACATGAAAAAAAAAATTTTTTTGCAAGAAAATTATGTTGAACCCCCAAACATTATATATTTTTTTAAAGCAAAGGCCCTACAGATTAAAATAGTGGGTGTTGCATTTTTTTTTCCACACAGTATTTGCGCAGCGATTTTTCAAACACATTTTTTGGGGGAAAAACACACTTTTTTTATTTTTAATGCACTAAAAAACACTATATTGCCCAAATGTTTGATGAAATAAAAAAGATGATCATAGGCCGAGTACATGGATACCAAACACGACATGCTTTAAAATTGCGCACAAACGCGCAGCGGCGACAAACTACATTCATTTTTAAAAGCATTTAAAAGCCTTTACAGGTTACCACGTTAGATTTACAGAGGAGGTCTACTGCTAAAATGACTGCCCTCGATCTGACCTTCGCGGTGATACCTCACATGCATGATGCAATTGCTGTTTACATATGACGCTAGACCGACGCTTGCGTTCGCCTTTGCGCAAGAGCAGGGGGGGACAGCGGTGCTTTTTTTTTTTTTTTTATTATTTATTTGGCTTTTTTATTTTATTTTTAAACTGTGCCTTCCATATTTTATTTTTTTACCATTTTTATTGTTATCTCAGGGAATGTAAATATCCCCTATGATAGCAATAAGTAGTGACAGGTACTCTTTTTTTGAAAAAAATTGGGGGGTTAGACCCTAGATCTTTCCTCTGCCCTCAAAGCATCTGACCACACCAAGATCGGTGTGATAAAATGCTTTCCCAATTTCCCAATGGCGCTTTTTATATCCGGGGGGGGGACATTCCCTCCCACTGCTTGTAAAAGCAGTCTAGAGGCTAATTATCTGCTAGAATTGCTTTTACATGAAAGCCGGCTGCTGGCTGAAAAGAATGATACCAAGATGATACCTAAACCCGCAGGCATCATTCTGGTATAAACATTCAAAGTCCAGCAACATACCAGTACGTTGCTGGTCCTTGTTGGACATGTATTGTAATCTTTTTTTTCATACAGCCTATTGGCTGAACGAAAAAAAGAGATTGATTGGTGGGTATGCCCACCATTAGAATACCTCCCTTCATCCACCCACTTCTAATGATGGGCATATATGCCGAAGCATGGGGGCATCCTCCCGCAAAAAAGTTATGCCGCGTACACACGGTCAAGCCTTCGTCGGAATTTCGACCGTATGTACGCGGCATAAAAGGTTATGCCGCGTACACACGGTCGGACTTTTCCACGGGCAAGCCTCCGTTGGAATTTCAACCGTATATACGCGGCATTAGGAGCAAAATCGCTCCTCCGCCCCTGCTGCCCCCATGCTTCGGCATATATGCTCTTTTTTTAACTGTGGTGGTGAAATCACCTCCTACAGCGTTGGAGTCACGGCTGTCAAAATAAATAGATCCGCGCTGCAACTGAATGGCGTACCTGCTAAGCAAATGGTGGTTAACATTAAAACAAAGTAACATTACAGTACAACAGTAAGACCTTACCATGCCATACCTGCAAAGCAAATACCAAAACAAAACCTAGTAAAAAATAAAAAAATGTTTTAACGCAACCTGTGCCTAAAATATATATATGCCGAAGCATGGGGGCATCCTCCCGCAAAAAAGTTATGCCGCGTACACACGGTCGGAATTTTCCACGGGCAGGCCTCCGTCGGAATTTCGACCGTATGTACGCGGCATTAGGAGGAAAATCGCTCCTCCGCCCCTGCTGCCCCCATGCTTCGGCATATATGCTCTTTTTTTTAACTGTGGTGTCACGGCTTTATGTATCGTGGGAGCAAACGCTGTTGCTGTCAAGATAAATAATTCCGCGCTGCAGTTGAATGGCGCACCTGAAAACAAAAAATTACATACCTGAAAAGCAAGCATGATAAAACATTGCAGAATAGAATACAGTAAAAAAGAGCAGAACAATAGAGAGAAAATAGAGAGAGAGAGAACAATAAAACGACAACTATTTTTGGTTTTTTTATTTTATATTTTTTTTGTGTTTTGTTTTTTACGTTTTTTTTTTCTTTTTTACACTTTTTTTGTAACTTTACAACTGTAATGGTTCGGGTCTCTCAAAATGTAATGGCATCTTGGGAGACCCTGTGTAAGTGTGTCCTTGTCTGTGAAATGCTGTACCCTACGCTAAAACTTCACTTTTGAGTGGTAGCGTTCAAAACATTCACCTTGGACTGGTTGATATTGATGGTTGCTATGGACTGGTTGCTATGGACGGTTGCTATGGACAGTTGCTATGGACGGTTGCTACGGATTGGTTGTTATGGACGGTTGCTATGGATTGGTTGCCATGGACAGTTGCTATGGACTGGATGCTATGGATAGTTGCTATGGATGGTTGCTATGGACAGTTGCTATGGACGGTTGCTATGGACTGGTTGCAATGGATGGTTGCTATGGACAGTTGCTATAGACTGGTTGCTATGGATGGTTGCTATGGACGGTTGCTATGGACTGGTTGCTATGGACGTTTGCTATGGACTGGTTGTAATGGATCAGGCCTGTCTCTGCAAACGCTGCAGTTATGTGTGTTGTGTTTGGTAAGTGACAGTGATCGATCGATACTGCACTTGGGTGGGCTGGGCTGGGCTGGGCGGAGGGGCTAAACGCAGGCGCTAGCAGGTATCTGGGCTGATCCCGCTAACACTGCGTTTTTGGGAACCCTAAACCGCTGGGGATGCTAGTATAGATCTGATCAGATACTATACCACTAAGGGGGGTGTATGCTTTGCGCGTGGGTGTTAGCGTTACTGGCACTAACCTAACACTGCCTGGGGCGACGCAGACCCTCTCTGGCGCTAAAACCTAATTGATCTCACCCGCCGGGCGATCAGGGGGGTTAAACCTTTATTGGGTTATATACGGCGGGTGCCCTGATGCTATAAAAAGCAAACTAATCAACCAGCATCACCCGTAACCTTTATATGGTGATCACTGGTGAAAGGGTTAACTAGGGGCAATCAGGGGGTTAAAACCTTTATTAGGTTAAATATGGGGGTACCTGACACTATATAAAAACCTGACGGGTAACCTAAATAACTAAATAACTTACTGGCTAACCAGTGACACCAGTGACGCTTATACGGCGATCACTGGTGAAAGGGTTAACTCTAGGGGCAATCAGGGGGTTAAAATAATATATGGGGGTACCTGACACTAATAAAAACCTGCGGCGAACCTAAAAAAAAATAACTAATAATCTAAAACACCAGCGACACAAATACAGCGATCGGAAAAACAATCGCTTAGTGACGCTGAAGTTAGGGGGTGAAAGGGTTACCTGGGGGGTGATCAAGGGGTTAAACCTTTATTAGGGGGGGTTAGGGGGCTACCCTGGACCTAAAGGTGCCTAATCCTAACTGCCCTGCAACTTTTTACAATCACAGATGACACTAAATGCAGTGATCAGTAAAATAAATGATCACTGCAATCAGTGACACTGTGATTGGGGGCTTTGGGGTGACCTGGGGGGTGATCTGGGGGTGACTGGGGGGTGATTTGTGTGCCTATGTGTACCTACGTGTCAGTGGACTGTTGGTGCACTAACCTGCTTCTTCTCTGCTCGGCGCCGGGAACGAAAAGACCGCAGCGAGGGAGATGACATCACTTCCTCCAGCCTTGTTTACATCACATGGCGGAGGAAGCATTTTCATTGGCCGGGAGCGATCGCGAGGGGGGGGGGCGGAATCGAGCGGCCGCCCCCTCATGCCTGATCGCTCCCGAACACTTAACGGCCGCTCACTGCAGTGAAGGGGGGTCCGGATGGACCCCCCAACTGCACAAAGGCGATCACGTAGATCTACGTGATTCTGCCTGTCCGTGCCATTCTGCCGACGTAAATCGGCGGTGGGCGGTCGTTAAGTGGTTAATTATAATTTCTCAATGTTTTGATAGCGATCTCCCATTTAATTTTGGAATCTATATTATTAAAATTTCACACCATGTTTTTGTGCTAATCAGATTTAGTTATTCTTTTGGGGGGGTGATATCTGTGCCTTTTATTGTCAGTCAAATGTATCTGCTTACTCCAAAGCTTGATTTTTTTTATTTAAAAATACACATAGTCAAGTATGAACTTAAACAAAAAACACATTTATTCATGTTTATAAATTAAATAAAGAGAAGGCAGCGCTGGAGAAGCTGCTGCTATTTGTGCATCCCAGGGACCCCAGAGCACACAGCAACCCTGTGTGGACACTAAAATTGGGAGCTTGAGAAGGCCCACATTTCAGAACACAATCTGATGCTGGCCTCCCAGAGGTCAGGAACAGCAGCAGGTGAGATATATGTCCCAAGTGTGTGGTACTACAACAGGCTGCCTTCTGTCCGACCACAATGAAGCAAGGCCATCACTTCCTCTTCTTCCTGGCAACCTTCCCTGAAGCCTTTCCTGAAGCCTTTCCTGAAGCCTTTCCTGCAGCCTTTCCTGCAGCCTTCCTTCTTCGTTTGGCTGGAGGCTGGCCCACTGGAGGGGTACTCCTGTCAGGAGGAGGAGGTGGAGGTGTAGCAGAAGGGGGTGGGACAGAAGAAGAAGGTGGAGGTGTAGCAGAAGGGGGTGGGGCAGAAGAAGAAGGTGGAGGTGTAGCAGAAGGTGGAGGTGTAGCAGAAGAGGGTGGGGCAGAAGGTGGAGGTGTAGCAGAAGGGGGTGGGGCAGAAGGTGGAGGTGTAGCAGAAGGGGGTGGGGCAGAAGGTGGAGGTGTAGCAGAAGTGGGTGGGGCAGAAGGTGGAGGTGTAGCAGAAGGGGGTGGGGCAGAAGGTGGAGGTGTAGCAGAAGGGAGTGGGGCAGAAGGTGGAGGTGTAGCAGAAGGGGGTGGGGCAGAAGAGGAAGGTGGAGGTGGAGGTTGAGGTTGGGTCAGTTGGGCCACCTCACATATGGCGGTATTGGGGGTAATTTGCTCCATCACCCCCTTGTTGAGCAAGGTGATGAGCAGGGGCTCGCATAGGAGGCGTTGCTCCATGCTCATCACCTTGAACTTAGCCTCCACTAGGCCGGCAATGGCCTCTTCAGGGGATGTGGGCTCCTTGAGGGTGGCATGGGCCTCTTTAATAAGGGCCATTGCTGCCTCACTGGTGGTCCTGTCCCTCCTGCCTCTTTTGTGAAGCCGGATGGGAGGCACCTGGGATCTGGTGCTTCTCCTTTGCCCTGCCACCTCCTGTCTGCCACTGGGCCCTGCCACCTCCTGTCTGCCACTGGGCCCTGCCACCTCCTGGCTGCCACTGGGCCCTGCCACCTCCTGGCTGCCACTGGGCCCTTCCTCCTCCTGCCTGACAGTTTCCAGACCCTCCTCCTGGCTGATTTCATCCTGTGTATGAAAAAGGAACATAGTTTAATATGTTGGTTTAATCTTTGCATCAAACTTTGTAATCCTGATGGAAGCAATTAGAATGTAAATGCATAAATCCTTGCTTTAAATTTCCCACTACATCAGCTTGACTATTTACCACACAATTAAGTGCAGAATAATGTCTACAGATCATGATTTCACTTGTGGAATACAAAATAATGTATGTTTCTCATCCTGACATATTTGGGAAACATAAATTTTATCCCACTACATTTTCAGTTAATACTATACCTGGCTCCAGATGGACAAATCAGGATCATCCAGGATGGTTGCCTCCTCTTGCTCCAGAGAAGGCTCAGGTTGGCTGCAGGGAAGTCTGGGGGGAAGAGTGGAGAGTGATGGCCTTGGCTCAATGTGGTCATCCAGGAAGGACATCCTGCTGTAGTACCACAAAATCGGGACATAAACATCATCTGCTGCTGCTCCTGACCTCTGAGAAGCCAGCACCTTAGAGCGTTCAGTCCTGTAGGTACCTCTCAAGCTCCCAATTTTAGTGTCCACTTGTTTTGCTGTGGCTGTGGGCACCTTGGTATGCACAAATGGGAGCAGCTTCTCCAGCGCTGCTTTTCTCACCCCTTTTTTTTTATGGATGGGGTTTTTGGTCTCCCACAGAGCCGGCAGCTCCCTTACCCGGTCAATAAATTCCGCCAGGAACTCTTTGTCGCTAATAAAGACATTCATATTGTATCTGCAAGTAAAATAAATTATATTTAAATAATGTGAGGCAAACAGTCTAACCTCCTTCACATCCTAGTCACCATATATATCCTCCACCAATCTCAAGACAGTATAGGCCAACAATTTTTACAAGTCTCACAAAATCACATACCTTCGTTCGCACGTCCGTCACTTGAACTCCTCTCTCCGCACACCGAACGTACTATAGTCACATGTGTGTTTGCTATATACACACCACGCATGCGTCAAAATTCGAACACGTCGCTCCGCACACGTCGCCCGCCCATGACGTTCTAACTAACATCTTTTCCCCGCCCCTTCTCTTTCGGCGCGCAGACAGATATGGCGGAGTTACAGCAGGTGTCTGATAATTCCGCAACTAGCGAGGAGACAAGCCCGGAGACCGAGGACACGTCACGATCAAGGAGGAGATTCAAGGCATCGAATATGTCTTTGGCGGAGATGGCGGAGATGGTGGACATCTTGGTCAAGGCTGATTATGATACCAAGCATGGGCCGTATAGCAAACCAAATAGAAGGAAGGCCAAAATCCTCACTAAAGTTGTGAAGAGTCTGAGGGCGAAGTTCGGGGTGAAACGCTCAAATGAGCAGCTCAGAAAGAGGTGGTCAGACCTCAAACTGAGGGAGCCAGACCAGTTGAGGATCATAAAGAGGATGCTCGCTAAAAGTAAGTAAAATGACGACCTTTCTGCTATTAATCTTTTTAGAAACTGACATTTTTTTTTTTTTTATCATATTGGACTCCCTTCCAAAATTTAATATTTTGAACTAGGTTGGGCACAGTAATCATTCGTTACGTTACCGACACTTCGTTCGGCCACTATCCACGGTTTTGGCTTATTTAAGAGCCACAAAAGTAATTAGACATCTGCCATTTTTGATCAAGTATTGTGGATAATTTTTAAGTCTAGATGATGTGTTTGTAAGGAGAATGAAATGCAAACTTTTATCAGTGTAAAGGAGAGGACACTCAGCAGCTGCTTCCACATCTGTACTTTGGAGCACTATAGTGTGGGCCACCAGACCCGCCTTTTTTGGGTGTCCCACACAGGTGCATCAGAGTTTATTTGTGGTGCCTCCATGTCCAAAAAATTACATCCAAATGTGAATACTAAACATATTTGGGGTCATAAATAATGCATTCTTCTTTAAATTCCGCACAAACACACACTTGTACCCCACTTCCAAACAATTTAGCCTGTTTTTAGTTTAACAATGAGATTTTTACAGTGTGATAAATAGACCTTTGGTTTTATTCTCATAGGGGAGAGAAGACTGGGAGGAGGACACTCCAGGGAGCACATGCACCCCACAACTTCCAAGCAACCCCAAACTCCCAAAGATCCACAACCGAAAGATGTGCAGGAAGTTGAGGTGGAGGAAGGAGAAATGCAGGAAGGAGAGGTGGATGACGTTGTGGATCTGGTCACCACAACAGGTCAGTATCTGACACCACAGCTTAAGGTAAGCGAGGTAGGCCTGCAGAGTTTTATTAATTTTTTTTTTGGTTTTTAGGGGATGGAAATGTTGTGAAGGATAGCACACGGTTCTCTGCTGACAGTGCCCTCCGCCTCATCCAGCAAGTGATGGAATGTAGCACGGAACTGGACCTAATTAAACAAAGAATCCATGTGATGGAACAAACATTTAAAGACATTCTCGATGTTTTGGGGAGAATTCAATAAGCCATCCAAACATATTTGTTTTTACATGTTTGTTTTTATATTTTTTTATAATTTTTTGAGTAACAAACCAGCCAAAAATTGAATATGCACACAGTGTGTGAACATGTGCTATCTGCCATCAGGGGATATCCATGTACGTCTTTTGTGGGTGCAACCCCTTCCTCGTATCAAAAGTCGGTGAACTGAGGAAGGGGATGCACCCCCAAAACACGTCCATTGATCACCCCTGATGGCAGATAGCACATGTTGACAATAGGGATCAGGATTGTAAACTTCCTATTTGCAAAAAAGTAAAAATGTGTGCATATTGAATTTTTGGCTGGGCAAGGGGTGGCAGGACCCCATATTAGGACGGGCACATAGAGACATAGTTTGTGTAACTGAATGTCTCAGATTGCTCAGAGGTATCCAATGTTGTAATTTTAGAAATGCAAGTGATATTTTTGTATTTTCATAAGCCAAAATTTGCCGGGTTGTGGCCAGGCCAACCCCAAAGTAAAACAAAAAAAAAAATTAAAAAAGAGAATGTGCAGAGAGTAAAATATTTGACCACAAACAACGTGTAGCTTCTTTTTATAATACTCTCTAAGCTTATTTGGTTCTTTTTTAAGGTAACATAGTGAAATTGGTTGTTATTTACTAAAGTAAAATACACTTGCCACTACAAATGCACAAAGACAAACTAGGAGACAGGAAAGAACAAATAATTAAAGGTTTAAACAAGATTTTTATTGGGATACTTAGACATAGGCTGGCATAGGAATTGCCCCCCTACCCGTGAAATACTCCATGTATTTGTCCCGAACCACACGGGCATTTTGGGGGGGGCAAGCCAAGACGGGCAGATTCCAGGCCCGGAAGGGGATTTGCAGGGGAAAGTCCAGCCTCTGGCAAAACTGAGGCCATATAGGAATTAGATTTTTGGCTCAGAAAGTTGTGTAGCACACAGCAGCATAACACTACATAGTTTATTTTGTAGTCCGCCAAGTGGATGGAAGTCATAAAAAGGCGGAACCGGCTGGCCATTATGCCAAAGGCATTTTCAACGACTCTTCAGGCCCTGGCCAGCCGGTAATTGAACACACTCTTCTCTGGGGTCAGGGTCCTCTGTGGAAATGGCCTCATAAGATGCCGTCCGAGTCCGAAGGCTTCATCAGCCAAGAAAACAAAGGGGAGTCCTTCAATATTCCCTGCATCCGGTGGCAATGCAAGGTCGTCACTCTGGAGACGGAGGGCAAACTCCGTCTGGATGAAGGATCCCCCATCGGACATCCGGCCATTCTTCCCTACATCAACATAGAGGAATTCATACCATGCTGACTGTCAGGGGATACGCACCTGATCAGCGAGTCCGTTGGAGCAGAGAGAGGTCACCCGTACGGATCCGACTCACGGGCCCCTGGTAGTGCAGACAGGAGGCACGGGAGTGCGGAAGGGTAAGAGAGCCTGAGAGTGGTTCAAGAGAGCGGCTCCGGGTCCTGGGTTCAGAAGGGTAACGAGCCAGGCGGGCTGCAGGCAGGTAGGTAGGTAGGCCGGTATACCGAGCAGCGTAGCGGGGCAGAAGCAGAAGGGGCGGTCAGACAGGCAGGGTTCGGCAACGTTCGGGCAATGTGGCACAGCGGGGTAGGCAGGTTCAGGGTCAAAGACAGGCCGAGGTCGGGTGCAGGCAGATAGCAAGGAAAGTCCAGTAACAAGCCGGGTGGTCAGAAGGTCGGATTCCAAGCGAACAACAGGAGCAGGATACACAGGGGACTGCAGATCAGACAGCACTGGTCTGAAGTGTTCCAGTAGTTTAAATAAGCAAACCGGCGTGCGCGGGCGCGCGCACGGCGCGCGCGTGCACGCACCCGCAATGCGCGCACATGCACCCGCACGCACCGGCGTGCACAGGCACGCGCACCCGCGATCCAGGAAGTGTACCAGCGCAGATGGAAACATGCAAAACCACAGCGCGCATCGGCGCACGCGAACGCACACCGAAGCGACCACCGACGCGCCCGGCAAGGTACGTACACTGACAGTGCCCCCCCCTTTAGGGCAGCCTCCGGATGCCCAATTGAGCGATTTTCGTGGCGTTAGACCTCCTGAAAGCTTGCATGAGTTCCTCCGCATGTATGCCGTTTTCGGGTTCCCAAGAATTATCCTCTGGGCCGTAACCCCTCCACTTAATCAGATATTGTACCTGGTTGTGTCTTTTCCTACAATCCAGGATTGCCTCTACCTCAAACTCCTCCTCGCCGTCAATCAGAACCGGTTCCGGTGGGCCAATGTTACGGCCATCGAAGGGGTTAGGGACAACCGGCTTTAACAGAGTCACATGAAAGACTGGATGGACCTTCAGGGAGTTGGGTAGGTCGAGCTCATATGCTACATTGTTGATCCTCCGTTTTACCGAGAAAGGTCCCATGAACTTAGGGCCCAATTTCCTGGACGGGCAGGCCATCTTTAGGTTAATCGTGGATAACCACACCTGGTTGCCGGGCTCCAGAATGAGTTCCCCTCTCCTTTTCCTATCAAACATCCTCTTGTTGTACTCCTGGGTCTTGGACATGGTCTCCTGTAGGAGTTTGTTATTGAAGAAGAAGAAATCCATTGTTTCGGATACTGCAGGGACAGTGCATTCGGGTATGGTACTTGGCAAGAAGGAGGGATGGAATCCATAGTTGGCAAAGAATGGGGTTTGCTTAGTGGCAGAGTGCAGGGAATTGTTGTAAGCGAATTCAGCAATGGGGAGTAGGGAGGCCCAATCATCCTGGGAGAAGGAGGAAAAACAACGGAGGTACTGCTCCAAAGTTTGGTTGGTCCTCTCAGTTTGGCCATTCGTCTGGGGATGATATGCCGAAGAAAAAGCCAACTTGATTTCCAGGGAATCACAAAGAGCCTTCCAAAATCTGGAGGTGAACTGGGCGCCTCGGTCTGAGACAATACTTGCCGGAACTCCATGAAGCCTCACTATTTCTCTGATAAAAACCCTTGCCGTTTCCAAGGCGGAAGGTGTACCTTTCATGGGCAAAAAATGAGCCATCTTGGACAGCCTGTCAACGACAACGAAGATTGTGGAGAACCCTTCGGACAGAGGGAGCTCCACTATAAAGTCCATCGACACCATCTTCCAGGGTCTTTCAGGGACAGGTAGAGGTTTTAGTAGACCCCAGGCCCTCATCCGGCTGTTCTTGTTCCGGGAGCAGATGTTGCATGAGTCCACGTATCTCTTGCAGTCACTACCCAGCTGCGGCCACCAGAACGTGCGCTTGATGAGCTCGGCCGTTTTCAAGGTACCAAAATGTCCGGCCAACTTGTGGTCATGGCAAAGCTCCAAAACAGCTATCCGAAGACCCTCAGGGACCAGAATCTTGCCCTCGTGCCTGATCAGACCATCTTGTGCCCTGACACAGTCCTCCGGAAGCAAGGTCAAGCCAGCAGACGCCCGCTTAATACGGGGCATAAGGTCTTCTTGGAGTAGCAGGAAGTTCCCGGCAGGGAGGATGGTGTCAACAGGTAAGTTCTCCTCAGGAGTGCTGAACATTCGGGACAGTGCGTCCGGTTTAATGTTTTTTGAGCCCGGCCTGTAGGTGATGTGGAACAAAAACCTTGAGAAAAAAAGTGCCCACCTTGCCTGCCTTGGCTTCAACCTCTTGGCTGTTCTCAGGTACTCGAGGTTCTTGTGGTCCGTGTAGACCAAAATGGGGTGTGCCGCCCCCTCGAGCAGGTAACGCCATTCTTCTAACGCGGCCTTGATAGCCAGGAGTTCCCGGTCACCCACGTCATAGTTACGTTCCGCCGTGGAAAGCTTGCGCGAGAAGAAGGCCACTGGAAAAAGTAAGGCTTTAGCCCCCTGACGCTGGGATAGCACAGCCCCCACTGCATTTTCGGACGCGTCCACTTCCAGGACGAAAGGTACTGCGGGATCAGGGTGCTTCAAGATGGAGGCAGAGACAAATAACTCCTTCAGTTTATCAAAGGCAGCTTGGGCTCTAGGGGACCAGTAGAAGCGGTCTCCTTGTTTGGTCAGTTCGGTAAGGGGGGCGACAATTGCAGAGAAACTTCTGATGAACTTCCGGTAGAAATTGGAGAATCCGATGAAGCGCTGGACCCCTTTTTTATCTGTGGGGGCAGGCCAGTCCAGGATAGCCGACACCTTCTGAGGGTCCATTTTAATGCCCTCAATTGAGATGATCAGACCGAGAAACTGGATGCTTTGCCGCTCGAACTCACACTTCTCTGGCTTGGCGTAAAGCCCATGTCGTCTAAGCCGAACAAGGACATTCCGGACATGCCTGCGATGGTCGTCTACAGAGGATGAGAATATTAAGATATCGTCCAGGTATACTATGACGAACAAGTCCAGGTAATCACGGAAGATGTCATTGACAAAATGTTGAAAGGTAGCCGGCGCGTTACACAGTCCGAACGGCATAACTAGGTACTTGTAGTGCCCGAACCGTGTGCGGAAGGCCGTCTTCCACTCATCCCCTTCTCGAATGCGGATCAGGTTGTACGCTCCTCGGAGGTCAAGCTTGGTGAATATGACCGCCGTTCCCAGCCTTTGGAACAGTTCCGGCACGAGAGGTAAGGGGTAACGGTTTTTAATGGTAATCCTGTTCAACTGCCGATAATCAATACAGGGGCGTAGGGAATGGTCCTTTTTTTCAACGAAAAAGATACCCGCACCTGCAGGTGAGGTGGACGGGCGGATGAACCCTTTCTTTAGGTTGTCGTCAATGTAGACTTTCAAGGTACCCAATTCCTGCTCAGTCAGCGGGAAGATCCTCCCAAAAGGTACTTCGGTCCCAGGCAAAAGTTCTATAGGGCAATCATATGGTCTGTGAGGAGGAAGGGTTTCCGCTCCCTTCTTACTGAACACGTCCAGAAAATCATGATAGGGCTCAGGGATGGTTTTCTGAAGGTCAGGGTCTGTGCCCAGACAGAGCAGGTGAGGGTGGTCGGAAGAGACTTGTTGCAGGCAGTGTTGCAGGCAATAATCAGAGAGGAATTTAACTCTCCCTGTAGCCCAGTCAATGTCGGGGTTATGGGCTTGCAGCCAAGGCATCCCCAGAATGACGGGGAATAGCGGAGAGGAGATGGCATCCAGACTTAGGAACTCCTGATGGTGGGTTGCCACCGAGGCCATCAAAGGGACGGTTTCCTGAGTGACGGGGCCGGATTTGATAATAGAGCCATCAGCGAGATGTACTGCAAGTCCCCGGGGTTTCGGCTGCAGGGGAATGTGATGACTGGCAGCAAATGTCAAATCAATAAAGCAGCTGCATGCCCCCGAATCAATTATGGCGGGTACTTGGATTGCGGAAGTCCTTCCGGGGAGCTGTAAAGAAATGGAAAGAGCCAAGTGAGAAGTTGGATTAGGCAACAAAGAGGCACAAGTAGAAGAGACAGGCAGGCACTTACGCATCTTAGCCGGACAGGATCTCACGTAGTGTCCCGGTTCGCCACAATACATGCACAGATTGTTACTACGCCTATGCTGGCGTTCTTCGGGAGAGAGCGATGGGCGCAGTAAGCCCAATTGCATGGGTTCTGGGTCATCTAACGCCGGAAACGGGGGCGCCGGAGGTGCAAGACGGGCCGGGTTTGAGACCTTGGGGAGCAACCAGGTGGGTTGGGGCTGACTGGAGGTCCTCTCGGAGCGACGCTCTCTCAGGCGTCGGTCTATCTGAATTGCCAGGTCTATTAACTTGTCCAGGGTTTGAGGAACTCCGACACGTGCTAGCTCGTCCTTGAGCTGATCCGACAGGCCCATCCGGAATTGGTAGCGCAAAGCAGCGTCATTCCACTCTGTGTCAGAGCTCCAACGTTTGAATTCTGCCGCGTAATCCTCGGCCGCTCTGCGACCTTGTAGGAGGGAGTGGAGAACAGACTCTGCAGTAGCCGCTTGTTGCGGATCCTCATAGAGTTGAGACATCGCGGCAAAGAACGTGGCAAGGGTCTCCAAGGAGGCATCTTTCTGCTCTAGAAGGCGGTGAGCCCAGGCCTGCGGCTCGTCGGTCAGTAGGGAGATGACGAAGCCCACTTTGGTTGCTTCCAGGGAAAAGGTGCGGGGTTGTAGGGCGAAGAAAAGCTCGCAAGCGTTGCGGAACGCTCGGTATTTGCTGCGATTGCCCGCAAACTTCTCGGGTGTAGGGACCCTGGGTTCCGGAGGAAGCATGACGACGGAGGGTGTAGCCGGGTATCCCGTGGATGTGGTGCCTTGCGGGCTGGCAGGCGAGGACAGGACTTGAACTCTTTCCTCCAACCTGGTATAGCCGGCTTGGAGGTCTTTCACGGCTTGCGTCAGCCCGTTCAGGTGTCGGCATAATTCCTCCATGGGATCCCTCCCCTGCTCGGACTCGGACATGGCTGTCTGATACTGTCAGGGGATACGCACCTGATCAGCGAGTCCGTTGGAGCAGAGAGAGGTCACCCGTACGGATCCGACTCACGGGCCCCTGGTAGTGCAGACAGGAGGCACGGGAGTGCGGAAGGGTAAGAGAGCCTGAGAGTGGTTCAAGAGAGCGGCTCCGGGTCCTGGGTTCAGAAGGGTAACGAGCCAGGCGGGCTGCAGGCAGGTAGGTAGGCAGGCCGGTATACCGAGCAGCGTAGCGGGGCAGAAGCAGAAGGGGCGGTCAGACAGGCAGGGTTCGGCAACGTTCGGGCAATGTGGCACAGCGGGGTAGGCAGGTTCAGGGTCAAAGACAGGCCGAGGTCGGGTGCAGGCAGATAGCAAGGAAAGTCCAGTAACAAGCCGGGTGGTCAGAAGGTCGGATTCCAAGCGAACAACAGGAGCAGGATACACAGGGGACTGCAGATCAGACAGCACTGGTCTGAAGTGTTCCAGTAGTTTAAATAAGCAAACCGGCGTGCGCGGGCGCGCGCACGGCGCGCGCGTGCACGCACCCGCAATGCGCGCACATGCACCCGCACGCACCGGCGTGCACAGGCACGCGCACCCGCGATCCAGGAAGTGTACCAGCGCAGATGGAAACATGCAAAACCACAGCGCGCATCGGCGCACGCGAACGCACACCGAAGCGACCACCGACGCGCCCGGCAAGGTACGTACACTGACACTGACACCACCGCCATCAGCACAATGCTATGAAACCCCTTGTAATTGTAGTAGTAGGACCCAGAACGGGGTGGCGGCACGATGCGGACGTGCTTCCCGTCTATGGCACCACCGCAGTTGGGGAAGTCCCACCGCGTGGCAAACTCCGATGCCACAGTCTGCCATTCCTGTGGCGTGGAAGGAAGCTGTGGAGTGAAACAAGATGAAATAATATTAGAAAAACAAAGGCATACATTACAAGGAAATTCTATCCCAAAAAATTAGAGACCAACATCAATCTAATTATACGTTTATTAAGGTGTGTAAAAAAAGTATAATGGAAGGCTCATTTATCATATTCATCACCCCCTCTGATGGGCCATTACTAAATTATTTTGGGGGGGGGGGAGATGTGTTTGGCCACAGGATAGCATTGCAGTGGCGGTGCGTCCAGAGTGGGCGCTGGAGCACTGTCCCCTCTCTCCTGTGCCCATCACTCAGAACAATACATAGGTTCATGCGTTGCATGAACCTATGTATTGTCTATGCCGCACACTATTCAGGTGGATGGCCTCTTGTAAAGCGACCGACATATGAATACTTGCGGCATTTAGGGGGTTAAAATTGCAGAGCAGAAACAGGTATTAAAATAGTCTTGCAAATTACAACCTGAGGGATGTAATTGGCTTCCTCAAAGAAAAATCGGGGACGCAAGGAGGGGGGCATTCCTTGTGTAAACACTGACAGGCTGCTCTGCCAATCATGTTCACCAAGTCTGTTTAATGGTAACATGATTGGCTGATGCAACATGAAGGGAAGGAGAAGACATCAAGGACAGAAGAAGGATGGCGCTGACCACAAGAAGGTAAGTGCAGGGCTGGGGGGAAACTGGCTGCATTAGAGGGGACTAAATGGCTGCATTTGAGGGAACAAAATGGCTACATTGGAGGGGACAACTGGGGGCGTTTATTAGGCAACAGAGCAAAAAAGGAGGAAGTTTATTTCCGAAATTGGGGTTGGAACCCCCCAACATTTGGAGCAACAGGCGCCCCTGCTGGAAAAGTTAGTGAGGGGAAATATTTAGGGAGGATAAAAAAGGGGCAATCTAAAGCTTCCAACATGCATGGGGACAAAGGGGACATTCTCAGCATATTACAATCATGGTAATTAGGGAAGGATGAAAGAAATACAATACATTAGCATACATGTAATACATAAAATGTGATGTTAAGGGAGAAAACTTACCCTAATATAGTCCTCCTGCAGGACTTGTATAATGGCAGAACAGGTGTCTGGGATTATGCCTGTGGTGAACTTCAAGTCCTGAAGACTTCTCCCTGTCGCCAGGTAACGCAACGTGGCGATGAGCCTCTGCTCAGCACTGATGGCTTCCCGCATAACGGTGTCCTTCCTGGTAATATAGGGGGACACCAAAGCCAACAGTTCCTGAAAAACGGGGTCAGACATCCTCAGAAAATTCCTGTACTCCTCAGGATTATTCTCGACGATCTCCCGCAGCAGAGGCATGTGGCAGAATTGGTCCCGCTGGAGCAACCAATTCTTGGTCCATGAACTCCTCCTCACACCATTCATGGACTGGTCTTGGTCCAAAACAAGCAGACCAACACCAAGCGCACGCACAGCACGAACTCGACGACGAGAACGTCCAGGCGACATGGCTAGGAAACGGTCGTCTAATCAGAACGTACAGAACAGAACGCACTTTAGAACAGCAAGGCCTATGAATAACGAACTGAAATTCAGAAACGAACAGGCAAGAACGCACTGTAAAACAGATACGACCTGCCTAGACGCCCTGAAAGTCAAGATACGAACCCACAAGCACAAACTGAACGGCAGAAAACGATCTGAAAAGTACGAAGACTGAAAAGCGCGAATCGTCTCTTCCCAAACTTTTACTTCACACGCGGTAACACGAGATCAGCAAAAGCAGCCCAAGGGGTGGCGCCAAGAAAAAAGATCTTCCCCTTTATAGTGCCGTCGTACGTGCTGGACTAGAGCGCAGAGAACCATGAGGAAATTGGAAAATGACAGCGTGTACGCATAGAAAGCTTGACGAGAAAATCGACAAGCTTAACAAGAATCTCGTCGAAAAAAACGACGTGTTTTTTACGACGAGAAAATCGGTTGTGTGTACAAGGCCTGAGTGTCATTTCTCTCTGGTGCTTCATTCCTCTGTTATCAGCATGAGTCACTTTTGAGAAGAAGGGGGTTCGGGAGGGAGCGGTCAGTATGGAGCTGGTCTATTCACAACACAGTTCTTCTGCTGCTATGTGTGTGTGTGTGTGTGTGTGTGTGGGGGGTGCCTTTCCTCCAATCAGCTCTTACACGGTGTAACTGCAGTCTTTCCACCCTCTTGTCTCTTCTGCTGACTGATGAAGAAAGATTTTTAACCTGATCTGCACATTTGTAGGGGTCTATATAAAATAACTAAATTTTTTGGGACTTTGAATTGAAGCGTGCAGCCAGAAAAATAGCATTGCATGGTACTATAATGCTGACTGGTGGTGGAGCCATCTATAGTGCCATATAGTAAATGCATAGACATGTAGTAACCATCATAGTAAAGTAAAAAACTTTTATTCCATGACATGATACATAGTAATAAATTAACAGAATAGCATAATGACACACTGATAGCATATTGACCTAGAGCCACAGTAATGACATAATGATGACACACCAGACTAGTTGCAACGTATTCCCACAGTAAGTAATATATAGGTATATTTCAGTGAATCGTAATCATGGTATCTTGAATAAAAAGAACAGCAGGGAAGGCATCTATTAGCTCGACGCGTTTCATAGCTGTAGCACTACTCTTCAGGAGTACTGACATTCCAGCCTACCTCCAGTTCCCTCAGTCCATGTCCAGACTCTGATTTGACTTGCAAGTATGAGTGACCAATTTTTACTATTTTTATTTTTCTATAGTCTTTATTAAATTTTTACATGATTTTTACATGATCACTCATCATATCTACTTTTAAACATCTTTAGACAATATCTCTGCATCTGCTCCTGAAGAGTAGCGATACAGCTATGAAATGCGTCTACTACCTATATATTACTTACTGTGGGAATAAGTTGCAACTAGTCTGGTGTGTCATCATTATGTCATTACTGTGGCTCTAGGCCAATATGCTATCAGTGTGTCATTATGCTATTCTGTTAATTTATTACTATGTATCATGTTATGGAATAAAAGTTTTTTACTTTACTATGATGGTTACTACATGTCTATGCATTTACTATATGGCACTATAGATGTCTCCACCACCAGACAGCATTATAGTACCATGCAATGCTATTTTCCTGGCTGCACGCTTCAATTCAAAGTCCCAAAAAATTTAGTTATTTTTTATCATCCTATCGGGGATGGAGGTACATATAGCTGGCCTCACCTAAAAGTCCCAACCTCTTAGTTTCAATTCAATTTGTAGGGGTGTAAACAGGGGAAGACTGAAGAAAATAGGATTTTTATAACAGCTTACCTGTAAAATCCTTTTCTTGGAGTACATCACGGGACACAGAGCGGCATAGTCATTACTATGTGGGTTATATAGTTTACCTTCAGGTGCTGGCACTGGCAACTTCCAAACCGGAAGTACCCTCCCCTATATAAGCCCCTCCCATCCGGGAGCACCTCAGTTTTGTAGCAAAGCAATAAGTGTCCCCAAAAGAGGGGTGGGAGCTCTGTGTCCCGTGATGTACTCCAAGAAAAGGATTTTACAGGTAAGCTGTTATAAAAATCCTATTTTCTTTCTCGTACATCAGAGCGGCATAGTCATTACTATGTGGGACGTCCCAAAGCAATGCCCAATGAGGGGGGGATACACCATACATAAGCTGAGCGCTATCAGACATGAGGATCTTTTGCGGCCTGCAACACACTGCGCCCAAAGGCGACATCCTCCTGACTTCTAACGTCCACCTGGTAGAACCTAGCAAACGTGTGTACTGAAGACCATGTTGCGGCCTTACAGATTTGAGCCAGGGAGGCCTGGTGATGCACTGCCCATGAAGTTCCAACTGCTCTCGTGGAGTGCGCCCTAACTTTGAACGGAGGCGGTCTCCTTCTCAAGCCATAGGCTTGCATAATGACCTGTCGAATCCACTTGGCTAAAGTAGATTTTGACGCTGCCTGACCCTTTCTGGGGCCTTCCGGCAGAATAAACAAAGTATCCGTTCTGCGAATCTGAGCAGTGGCTTTTAGATAAGCTTTAACTGCTCTTACTACATCCAAAGAATGTAATAACTTTTCCTCTACCGAACTAGGTTTGGGGAAAAAGGAAGGAAGAACCACATCTTGGTTCAAATGAAACCTCGATACCACCTTAGGAAGAAAGGCTGGATGAGGACGTAACACTACTCTGTCCTTATGGATAACCAGATATGGCTCCCTACAGGACATAGCGGCTAATTCCGACACTCTTTTAGCCGAACAAATGGCTACTAGAAAAATCAATTTCCTGGTGAGAAGAACCAAGGAAATGTGCTGTAATGGTTCAAATGGTTGTTTCTGTAGAACCGACAGAACCAGGTTTAAGTCCCATGGACATATGGGAATATTAACCGGAGGGCTAATACGCATCACTCCTTGTATAAAAGCTTTGACTAGTGAATGCAAAGCCAAGGGCCTTTGAAAAAATATTGACAAGGCCAAAATCTGACCCTTGATAGTACTCAAGGCAAGCTTCCTATCTACAGCCCACTGTAGGAAGTCCAGAATCCTACCTATTACGTACTTATGTGGATGCCATTTCCTGGCCTCACACCAAGCGATGTACGCCTTCCAGATTCTATAGTAGATCTGCCTGGATACCAGCTTCCTGGCATTGATCATGGTAGCTACCACAGGATTAGAGAGACCTCTCTTTTTTAGAATGTGGGCTTCAATAGCCAGGCCGTCAAACCTAGGGCTGGTAAGGAAGGGTGGTATATCGGTCCTTGCGAAAGCAGGTCCGGACGATGTGGGAGGGTCCAAGGACTCCCCACAGACATTTTTACAATCTCCGCGTACCATGCTTTTCGGGGCCACGCTGGAGCCACCAGAATCACTGGTTTCTTTTCTACCCTGATTCTGCGGAGTAATCGAGGTAACAATTGTGGCGGTGGGAATGCATATATCAGCTTGAACTGATCCCAAGGGAACACTAGGGCATCCGAGCCGCAAGCTAGGGGATCCCTTGTCCGAGAGACAAACCTGTCCACCTTTGCGTTGAATCTGGATGCTAGAAGATCTACATCCGGTGTTCCCCACCGCTGACATATTGTCCGGAAAACCTCTGGGTGAAGGGACCATTCCCCTGGGCATAATTGTTGGCGACTTAGAAAGTCCGCCTTCCAATTCTCCACTCCTGGAATGAATACCGCGGATATGGCTGGGACATAACTTTCTGCCCATTTCAGGATGCAATTTACTTCCCTCTGGGCTGCACGACTCCTGGTGCCACCCTGATGATTGATATATGCCACTGCCGTGGCATTGTCAGATTGAATTCTGACAGGGGACCCTTGGAGTTTGGATGTCCATGCTACTAGGGCATACCGGGCTGCTCGTATCTCTAAGAGATTGATGGGCAGGGCCTTTTCTGTATCCGACCATCTGCCCTGGAGAGACCATTGCTCCAGTACTGCTCCCCAGCCTATAAGGCTGGCATCTGTAGTGACCACCTTCCAAGAAATCGGACTGAAGGATTTCCCTTTTTCCAGATTCTGGGGAACCAACCACTAACGGAGGCTCTTGCGAACGGAAGGGGACATTGGTAAGTCTAGGGCCTGAACTTTTTTGTTCCAGGCTGACAGTATGGCCCTTTGCAAATTCCTTGACTGGAATTGACCGTAGGGTACTGCTTCGAATGATGCCACCATTTTTCCCATCAGCCTCATGCACAGGCATATGGACGGCTGTCTTTTTGTACCCACTAAGTGGATCAAATCTCTCAAAGACGACACCTTTTCTTGAGGCAGAAAATTTTTCTCTGGTCTGAATCCAGCCTTAGCCCCAAGTATTCCAGACTTTTGACTGGTTTTAGGGCTGACTTGTCTCGGTTGATAATCCAACCGTGAGATTCCAGATACTTGACTGTCTCGTGAACAACCACTTCTAGTTTTTCCACTGAGTTGTCTATCAGCAACAAGTCGTCTAGATATGCCATTATCGTTACACCTCGTGTTCTTAGATTGGCCAATAATGGGGCCAGAATTTTTGTGAACACTCTTGGTGCTGTGGCCGGACCGAAGGGTAAGGCTCTGAACTGAAAATGGCGCCCTTCTACTGCAAAGCGTATACATTTTTGGTGGACTGGAAAGATGGGAATGTGCAAATAAGCATCTTTGATGTCGATCGAGGCTAACCATTCCTCCCCTTGTAGGGCAGTGGCCACCGATCGGATCGACTCCATCCGGAAAGTCCTGATATGTAGGAATTTGTTTAGCCCTTTTAGATTTAATATGGGCCTCACGTCCCCGTTTGGCTTTGGGACTGTAAAGAGGTTTGAGTAAAACCCGAACCCCTATTCAGGGGAACCTCCATAATTACTCCTTGGAGCAATAGTTGTTCTAGTGCCAACAGGAGGGATCCTGTCTTCCGGGGATCCCTTGGCACGTTTGACCTCATAAAATGGGAAAGAGGAGAGTCTTTTAACTCCAATCTCTTCCCAGACTTACTGCGGAGAGCACCCATCTGTCTCTGATCGTGTCCCGCCAGGTCTCTGCGAACAACTGGAGTCTTCCCCCCACCCGATTGAGTGGGGGCAACCCTTCATGAATTTGACTTGGGGGGAGGTTTTGTACCTCTCCTGACCCAGGGTTTCTTGTTACCCTGCGATTGTCCCTGATTTCTTACCCCCGGGATTTGACCGAGGAGGCCGTCGGAACTGTTTCACAGCCGATGTCCCAGGGACTGGAGAAGCAGGCCTCTTAAAAGAGGGACCTCTAACTCTGTTTTTAACCGGCAAGAGTGTACTTTTACCGCTGAAAAATTTTCTGGATATATCTGTCCAGGTCTTCCCCGAATAAGCGTTCACCATGAAATGGGAAGCTAACCAGGAATTTTTTACAGGGAGCTTCAGCAGACCAGTTTTTGAGCCATAGAAGCCTGCGCATATGTACTACAGACAGCGTAAGGCGGGAGGCCTGGTGGATTGAATCCTTTATGGCGTCAACCGTAAATCATAAGGCTCTAGGTAGATCAGCTAGGGCAAGAGCCTGCTGATCTGGCAAGTCCCTTAAGACCTATTTCAACTGATCCTTCCCTGCTTGACAGACCCCAATAGCTGCCACTGCTGGTTGTGTCACCAAGCCTGCTGTAGAGAAAGCAGATTTTAATAAGGACTCCAATTTTTTATCTATTGGGTCCTTGAACATTTGGACATTATCTACTGGACATGTCAGTGATTTATTCACACAAGAGATGGCTGCGTCCCCTGTAGGGACCCTCCATTTTTTTTTTTTGATGAACTTATCCTCCATGGGATAGACCACCGGAAATCTCTTGGGAGGAGTAAATATTTTATCAGGATGCTCCTAATCCTGGTAAATGAGCCCTTCCAGTAAAGGATGGATTGGAAAGGAACAAACAGTCTGGGGGGCTTTTAGCGACCCCAACGAGGAGACAGAAGTGGATGATGGCTCCGCAAAGGGCATTTTAATGCTGATCGGACCATGTTAGTCAGAGACTGAACCCATAATCTTTCAGCATGTGATGCTGAGAATGACTCTTCCACTGTTGATTCCTCTACAACAGAATCAACCTCATCCTGATCCCCTTCAGGTAGGTCGATCCCTGTATGGGACTGTTGCTCTGCTAACAGGCACTCTGAGGGAGGAGACGGAGATCGGGCGCGCTTTCCCTTTGACAGGGAAGCAGCGATCAATGTTGTCAATCTCTCTTCCAGTCCTCCCAGAGCTGAGGAAAAAAACCTCCTCTGTTATATACACAGGAGCAGGTGAACTGAGGACAGCCACAGTACCAGGTACTCCTGAGGGTGCTCTACGGTCACTAACCTCTGATTTTTCAGGGGAGAATGGTGCAGCCGAAGCATGCCCAAGATCCTCAGAGCCCGATGGAGACCCCCTATGCTTCCTGGGATTCTTAGTCCCGGAGACTTCAGACGGCATATTCCTAAGCCCAAAGCTGAGGTATTCCAGCCGAAATACACCACTTACTGACAATAGTCTAGCACAATTGCTGCTATATAAACAGTTGGTGTCTACTAATGTGCCTTTCTATGGGGATGCCTGCATCAACCGCCTGCTGTATGCCTTTCTAAATGTTGCCAGCTCTGTTTCTGCCTTTTTTATAACCAGCTGACAACACCTAATTGTGCTTTTTATCATGCTGGGACGCCCGCACATGCGCAGAAGCGCTGCGGCGCGCACAGAGCGTCATCCACCAAGCTCCGCCCCTTTTTCCAGCTCACCTCTATAAATAGAGGCGCGTGCACGTGAGCGGGCACGTGCGCCTTCGGCGCTCTTTTTTGAAAGGAACTAGGGACAGAAGCCAGGGCCCTGTTTGTCACAGGGCCGGGGGGATGGACGAGCATTGCAACATGGCAGAGGAAACAGTTTCCCATCCAGAGAACTCACCATCTGCCTGGATTTTGACTTGGAAAGAAAAAATCCACATGACAAGAACAACGTTCCACAGCGGCCTCTAGTGGTTTAACACAGGTACCGCGGTTTAACCATTTTTTTTTTTTTTCTTGATCACTCTTAAAATTATTACATTTTTTAGTAGTTATAGGCATGCACAGATATTTAGCGGGAATACCGTTAGGTAACAGGCAGAAAGACATATTAGGCTTGGGGGTCCCGCAATAGAACCAAGTTCCTGAGGGGCCCCCACTTACCTTTTCCCCGCCGCAGGACTCTGTTTGGTCCACAGAAGCCCAAACTTCACCTCTCACGGCAGGCATTGTAATTAAACCTTCAGGGACCGGGTTCCCAAGGATTCCACTCCCCTGGACCTGTATAGCACCCTGCACAGAAAACATCTTGGTCGTGGGTATGACCAGAGCTCTGGATCCCAGGGTCCAGCCCTCCTAAGAGAAGCATTACAGGCAAAACCTTGCTCTTTTCTGCAAGGCCCGGGTACCAACCGTTTAGCTATGAAGCTTTTTTGGTCGGATCCGGAATAGCTTACTGAGGCCCAAAAGAACCTGTACGCAAGCCCAGTGAAAAACACATGTTACTTCTTGGCCAACACCTTAGTTAGACACTGGCAAAAAACTGAGGTGCTCCCGGATGGGAGGGGCTTATATAGGGGAGGGTACTTCCAGTTTGGAAGTTGCCAGTGCCAGCACCTGAAGGTAAACTATATAACCCACATAGTAATGACTATGCCACTCTGTGTCCCGTGATGTACGAGAAAGAAAAGCAAGTAAAATCTTTGTAGGAGGATTTGTTTCATCTCTGTGTATCATCTAAGGCTGTTCACTTCACTGGGTATATGTGAGGGTTTACAACCACTTTAAATGTAACTACAGTATAGGAACAATCAAATAATTGATGACCATTCTGCACTATTATTCAAACATAAAAAAAAAAAAGTTTTGATTATACATACACTTTAATGGTCATAGGAAATAGCAACTGTTGCTCACTAGGGAACTGTGCCCTGTGCCCAGATTTACTGCTTGGGTGCTGCAAATGACAGGAGAAAGAAAATATATTTTTAGGATATACAAATGGACCATGTGGGAACACACTAAACCTTCAAAAGCCGCTCAAGACTACATTTTTAGTACAAAATATCAGACTTTTATGTATTTTCTTCTTTAACTTGCTGATCTGTCCTTGATAAAGTTCCAGCCTAGGGAAATAAGTTTTAGTTCTCTATAGATATGACCGCTTTCTCTTAAGGGAACAAGTAGTGTAATTATTGTTTATATGAGCTATTGATGTAAAGTAAACAGCTGTTGTGTATGGTGATCATGTAAAGGCCAAGTAAAGGTTGCAGTGATGAGTGCAACTGACAGACCTCAACTGACCTTTTTACACAACAGATCTCACTATGTGAATTCTTTCTTATTGCATAAGACACCTTTCACACTGACAGCGCCCGCTCGTTTTAGCGGCGCTTTTCCTGAGCTCTTCGGCCGCTAGTGGGGTGGGTTTAACCCCAAAAAAGGGTTAAAAACTCCAGTTTTGCGGTGCTTTCAAGGCGGTTTAAAGGCGATTTGGAAGCACTGCTAATTCATTACAATAGGCAGGGCATTTTGGGAGCGCTAAATACAGTGCTCCCAGCCCACCCCAAAGATGCTGCTTGCAGGACTTTTGATAACCACCCGCAAGCGCACCGCCTGAGTGTGAAAAGTCTCACTACAGTGAATGGGAGGCTAAAGCGCTTGAAAACCGCTCCAGTGTGAAAGGGGTCTAAAGAATAATAAACTTTAACTAAAACAAAAATAAATATAAATAAAGACTAGGAATATACTAGTACTCTGTATCAATGTTATATGCATATTAAGCATCCTTCTAGCAAAAGTTGCATAGAAACATTTTTGTTTGCACATATTCAAATTGGCCAGACATATGAAACTGATCCTTCTCTGGCCAGTCCCTTCTCTACTCCAGAAAATGACAAAATGTAAGTGCTCTCAGTCTATTTTTCTAAATAAATAAATGTATTTTCAATATAAAAAAAGTTTATTTAGAACAAACAACATCTGCAGAGAATATAATGTTCTGTAACTTTAACCACTTCCATACCAGGCCAGTTCTGGCACTCTTTTCCTACATGTAAAAATCATTTTTTTTATAGAAAATTACCCAGAACCCCCAAACATTATATATATGGTTTTTTTTAGCAGCGACTCTAGGGAATAAAATGGCGGTTGCAACTTTTTATGTCACACAGTATTTTCCCAGCAATTTTCAAATGCGTTTTTGTTGGGAAAAAAAAACTGTTTACCTTTATGAATTACAAAAAAAAAAAAACCCACTAAAGTTAGCCCAATTTTTTGTATCATGTGAAAGATGATGTTATGCTGAGTAGATAGATACCTAACATGTCACGCTTTAAAATCGGGCACACAGGTTACCTATTTAGAGTTACAAATGAGGTCTTGGGATAGAATTGTTGCGCTCGCTCTAACGTTCACAGCGATACCTTACATGTGTGATTTGAGCGCTGTTTACATATGTGGGCATGACGTACATATGAGTTCGCTTCTGCGTGGGGATGGGGACGCTTTAATTTTTTTTTTTATTGTTTATTATTTTATTTATTTTTTTACACTTTCCCTTTTTTTATTTTTATCACTTTTATTCCTATTACAAGGAATGTAAACATGTTTATAGAGAGGGACCCCACATCTCTCCTCTGGCCTGGAAAGACTGAGATAAAAACAAAAAATGATCCCAGCCTTTCAAGCTGAATACACGGCAGTATTTACAACTGCCGGGGCCAGACATGACATCATAAGGTCGCGCCCGGCCTCCGCAGGTCATAGAGACTGCCGGGGACCATCTACGCAATATTCTCTATAGGGAACTTCTGCAGCCGGCGGATTCCTTCTCTGACTCACTGATCGCACTGGCGACCTGGTAGAAGCATCGGAGGGTGGCGGGAGGGAACGTCTTCCCCCTCCCGCCTGTAAAAACAATCAAGTGGCTGAACAGCTGCTATGATTGTTTTTATGATGCAGTGAATCGCAGGTAGAAAATAATGATGTCTGAACGATGTCTGTAGCTGCAGGCATCATTCAGATATCCCCACTCTAACCCAGGACATCATATGGAAGTGTACACACTGGCTTTAATATTGTATCTGCTGTTTTCTTTACAGGTACAGATGCAGAAATGTCATTTTACACAGAAAAATATTGCGACAGATAGACCGGAAGTGACATAGGAGTACGAGCTCGCTGCTTGTGGATTATATGCCTTGCTTAACTGTTTTAAAATGTGAGTAAAATTAAACTTTTTCAATAAAACATCATTTAAGAAACTATATCACACTATTGGAGCCCCTTTGTTTATATCCACCAACACTAAGGAGACTAGGTGGAAACCCCAGAATTACATCCAAGGAGTTATTGCTGTGTATCCAGTTCCTAGGGCAGTGTTCATCACAGAGAGATACCCAAAGATAAGAGGAGGCACAAGGATCCCCCATGAGAAATATCTATACCTAATGCTGTTTTTTACCTAACAGCAGTTAGAAAAAATCTCCCAAAAGAATCTTGTGAGCACTGAGGTGTCACACACACCATCAGAAGTGACACCAATCACTGTTATTAACCATTTGGAATGTGCAAGTAGAGCACTTTTAGTTTAGTTGCACCTGTGGATTTACATTGTTGCCACTGGGACTTTTTTACACATTTGTATTTACCTTATCAGTCACTTTATTGGCACTTGAGATTTATGGACATTTAGCAGTATTATCAATTTTATATATTTTTTGTTCATGTATCTACTTATGTATTCATTTATGCAGATCATGTTATATATTGTATAGTATCACATGGTATTGTTGACAGCGCAACATCATCATTATTCATACACTTTTGAGCCACGGATTTGCTTTTCGGTGTTTGAGGCAGTCATACTCACTTTTTCCTTTTATTTGTGGCAGCGCAGGAGTATCATTTTATTTAATATTTGTTTGCTATTCCTGACCTTCTTAGATTTGGCAGACAATGTTGGAACTAGATTTATTTTCATCTGACAAAAATTCTCACCTCTATTGTGAATTGAGATGTAAGCAGGGAGGAAAGTTCCTCAGTTTAAAAAAGATAGATTAGAACAGTTTCAGGGGGAACATGCATGTTCTGTCAGTATATCTCACTGGGATCTTACTGTTCTTTACTATAGCTGTAGTCCTCCCTATACCCAGCCCTTCTAGACTAATCTTGGGTTCTAAATACACATCTAACCCCTGGATGTGTGCCTATGTCTAGGGTTAACACGAACAGAACAAAAAAATGCACCAAAATAGCAGTTCAAAAGTCAATAAAACCTTTTTTCTTGACCCTAGTCCACAACCAACGATACTCAATGAATTTTGGGGGCTGGAAATCTCCTCAATGAGGTTCCCGATAGAGATTGTATAAAAATTCCTGAAAGAATACGCTAAAAAACTGAAAGCATACAGGCATTGCCACTGAATGATTTCAGTTTAGGATATTCTTTTGGGAGATTTTAATATGGATACATTCAATGGATATCAGCAATAAAACCTGATGAAGTGGGATTTTTGGCCCCTGAGACAAGTTAAACATCTTTTTTTTTTGGTTGTGGCCCCACGGTTAAGAACAAAGGTTTAACGGCCTTTGATCTGATGATTTGGTGCAATGTTTCTTTTGGCTGTGTAAATTCCTTAATAACCCTTTCCATACAGGGCTTTTTATACCACTTCCTTACCAGGCCTATTCTGGCACTTCTCTCCTACATGTACAAATCATCATTCTTTTGCTAGAAAATTACTCAGAACCCCCAAACATTATATATGTGTAGCGGCCTCACTCCCTCCTCTTGTGAATTGGTTTTCCGATAACTCTCTTCTAGGGGTATCTTGTCTGTGAGAGTGAGATGCGCTACGGCCCATGTCCTCCCCATTGCAGCAGGTGAGGTGAAAGCCAGTACCAGTTATTCTTCTCGGGCCTGTGTATTTCTATTAAAAACCAAGTCTTGCTGTGCTGACACTCCCCTTCACTCCCATTAACCAGAGTTCCACACACCGATAAGGATCCAACACTTGTTTTATTGTAGCACACAGTTAACACAGTTCTTTATCAGCCAATAGGTTGAGACCCATAAACAGTTCAATACGGTGGGGTGAGCAGGTCGAGGCACTGTCCTAACGATAAACTAAACCACTGTGGTTTCACCAGCGGTTGCTATAGCCATTGGCTAGAGAGAGAAACTTGAAACTTGTGAGTCTCTACCAGCGACTCTGAAGAATATGAATTGGAGTACCTTCGCTGTGTTGTGGCCCCTGTCAGGGGGAAGATGTCCCTCCAAGGGAGTTACCAGAGGCCCCTCCGTCACCGGGTTGATGCTGCTCCGGACTCTTCAGACGGGTAACCTCTCCGGCCTCCTCACCTCAGACATGGGCCCCATCCACCTCAGGGTCCCTCGGACTCATCCGCCCTTGCGGAGCCCAGTCGAAGTCACTGGGCCCCAAGCCTCCGGTGTAGTACCTCACCCCAGGCTTAAGGTGCCTGGGATGGACGCCAACTCCGCTCCGACCAGGCCTAGGTTGCCTGGGCTGGAACTCCGGACCGCCCGCACCCAGGCCTAAGGTGCCTGGGCGCGCGCTCCACAAGACCCCGTGGCGAGGGCGTCTCTCCCCTTTATCCCCTCCCGTGACGCCACAGCAGGTTCTCCGCCCCCGCTGTACCACCGCCGGAATGGGACGAAAAGGACAGCACTGTGGCAGTGATTCTACCCTGACCCGTGGGAACACTGCCACCCACAGGCCAAGGAGAATATTACACCACCAAGTCCTCCACGATTTAAATGGTCTAAATCCTCTTGTGATTTATACACACCTGGGTCATACTACCACCCAGGTGTATCCCCCTAAATTTAAACCCCCGCTACATATGTTTTTTTAGCAGACACCCTAGGGAATAAAATGACGGTTGTTGCACGGTATTTGTGCAATAATTTTTCAAACGCCTTTTTTTTGGAAAAAAAATGGTTTCATGAATTGAAAAATAACAAAACAGTAAAGTTAGCCCAATTTTTTTGTAAAATATGAAAGCTTATGTTACGCCGAGTAAAAAGATACCTAACATGTCACGCTTTAAAATTGTGCACGCTCATGGAATGGTGCCAAACTTTGGTACTTAAAAATCTCCATAGGCGACGCTTTGAATTTTTTTACAGGTTACCAGGTTAGAGTTACAGAGGAGTTCTAGTGCTAGAATTGTTGCATGCACTCTAACGCACGCGGCAATACCTCACATATGTGGTTTGAACGGCGTTTACATATGTGGGCGGGACTTACATGTGCGTTTGCTTCTGAGCGCAAGCTATTGGGGACAGGGGTGTTTTAATTTTTTTTTTTATTATTATTTTTTTTTATTTTACTTATTTTTTTTTATTTTTACTTTTTTTTTACACTTTTTTTTTGATCACTTTTATTCCTATTACAAGGAATGTAAACATCCCTTGTAATAGGAATGTATGTGACAGGTCCTCTTTATGGAGAGATGCAGGGTCAATAAGACCCCACATCTCTCCTCCAGGCTGGAAAGCATGAGATTGTGAATTTTTTTTCACCAATCTCATACTTACTAGCCGCAATGGTGGCTTTGTTTACATCTTAGGACCCGGGCGTGACGTCATCACATCGCGCCCGGGCCTCTGACGGTCATAGAGATGACTGGTGACCATCTGGTCACCAGTCATCTCTATGCTCATCACATGACCCACTACCGGTGCCGGACGATTCTCTCCGGGTCCCCGATGGCAAGGGAGAGCCCAGAGAAGCACCGGATGGCGGCGGGAGGGGGGATGTCCCCTCCCGCCGCCTATAAGAACGATCAAGCAGTGGAACTGCCGCTATGATCATTCTTATGGTGCGCAGGATCGCCGGCTGAAAACAAGGATATCTGAATGATGCCTCTAGCTGCAGGCATCATTCAGATATCTCCCCTCAAACCCAGGACATCATATGACGTCCACCCAGAGGGAGAGAGGGTTCCTGCCGGCGTCATTTTACAATGACCCGATATGGAAGTGGTTAAGTTGTATCCCACCTCTAAGAGAAAAAACCCTCACTTTTCTGAGTGACCTAGATTCATCTAATAAGAACCGCCTGCATTTGAAGAAAGCTGAGCATCAAGTCTTCCTCTATCACATCTTGTTTTATCTCTAATGTTAACACAGTTTCCTGCCTAGTGGGCAAAATTATATTATGTTGGTGTGGGTCTTTTATGGCTCCCAATTTCCCATTACAGTTAACACCTTGCTTAAATGCACTGCACACCCTCATTAGATTATACAAATTTCTGCTCAGTTGTTTTATTTTAGAAAGCTGTCTACATATCTATGGGTCCATAATTCTGCCGCAAATCCACTTTAAAATATTAACTGGTGTAGGTGGTGCATATAGATCTGAAACATGCCTATCTGCTTTTTTATTGTGATGCATGCCACTTGAGCCAGTTATAATGAAGTAGTAAGCTTCATTATACCCAATCATGCACAAGTAAAATGAAAAAAAACAAAAACAGGATCTGTGCTCTCATGTGTTTGGATGAGCATAGGCTAGGTGAAAATTCTCTTTGCAAAGTGGACAGCCTCTATACAAATCTCTATTCACATCTACCCATATGTTTCAGTGCTATTGCTGGGGATCCCATCCAACCAAAACCAGTTAACATGGTTAATTTTATAATTTATCAAGTTGAAAAATGTATAACATTTAGTAACATTTGGTGTCATCACTCTAATTACACCGGGTTGAACGTATAGATGTTTTGCTTGACAAAGCCACTAGAAGAAAAAAATATAAATAAAATATTATTTATAATGCTCTTTGCTCAACAGATATTTCAAAGAAGTATGAAATGTGTGAGATCAGCATTAGTGTAATGATTTGGTATAAGGTATCACAGGGGAATTACATTTATTCACTCACTTCAGCAAATGTAGCTTTGTTGGCATAGCAGCAGGATACTTGTGAGACCAGTATACTCTGGAGGATGCTCATGAGGACTCAACAAACCTTTGGTGATCATTTACATCAATATTCTATGTGTAGAAAGAACATATTAATGATGAAGAAGTTTTCTCTTAAACAGTTGTCATATTTTATCACCTTTTTGATTAGGTCTTCTTTAATCCGATGTCTGTTTATGTGCTATACATATAAATTGCAATACACGATTGCATTAAACTGTATATTCTTCACCTTTGTGATCTAAAGACGGTTTATTTTTACATTTCAACAGAACAGTGCCCCTTAGTTGCCGAATCCCAATAGTGATCACAAAATATCTGTATTTACTACACTACAAATTTATGTTACTACAGAGACAGAAATGGAAACCTAAATACACAGGTTATAAACAAGTTATCAGTATCAAAATAGTTCACTAAAAGGTTGCAAAGAACAATGCAATCTTAACCTGGACTTTGTATCTGATTGTTTTTTCATGCTGAGCATATTCATGCATTGTAAAATGTAAGTGTCATTTTAAAGGTATTTATCACCTCTCAGACAAATTATATTACTTCTCTTGGAAATGTATTTATCTTCCTTCCCATCAGAAGATTGGCACCATCTTTGTTCAGAACCTGTATGCACTCTCTGCACTAAAATGCTGAAAGGGCTGAAAGGTATCACAATTATGTACACTAGAGTCTTCTATAGTCTTAATTTTCTTGTCCGTGGGTACATACAGTATCTCCCACAGCTTAGCCCACTGCTGCTGTCTATCAGTCTGTGACCTGTGCATGTAAAAATCCATCACTCAAACACAACTGAACCTTCTACTGCAACATGTAACCTGCCGGTGTAAGACTGCTCCATTCGTTTATGCAACCTTATGCTGCCTCTTACCTTGTTACCTGCCAGAGCACTATATTAAACAGACTGATCGCTGTGGGAAGGGGGATTGAAGGAAAGCTTAATTTTGCTTGCAGCAAATCAATTACATCATTATCTTCTGACTGGAGCTCAAGCATTGTTTTTAGTGCAACAGTGTACAATTTTAAAGATTTTACTGGTTCTGTATATTGGAACATCTGTAATTTATTATTTTAGAGGCTTGTAAAATTACTTATAGGTCTGCCTTATTTGCCCATTAATGTTTTGCAAATGAAAGGCAGGTTTTCAATTGTTTGCAATTACCATGTCTGAGCATTATTTCTTTAATGGAATAATAAAAAAAATAATATATATATATATATATATATATATATATATATATGTAGCGCTCTGCTCCCAATGAGTGGGCGCTATATGTTGAAATTATAGTTGTCTGGGCATTAGTTTGGCCCAGAGATATTTATTTAAATTGTGGCACTGTTGCAGTTTAGCTGGTTGTGTGATTTTTTCCCCTCAGCGGTAGGTGTCGCTGTCACCGCTGGTCAGGGTTGGAAAGGCAACAGGCTGGACGTATTGGGTGCCTCTTTCCCACAAGTAGCGCAGGGGGAGTGGTGAACCCACTGTGCATGCTGGGAGAGGGTACTTAAGGGGCGGGCGCCATTTTTCGGGGTCGGTGGTTGGTGGTTCGTCTCCGATCCTCACCTGAGGGCCCTCCTGGCCTCAGGGATGTGTTGGCAGTTCCCGCCTCGAGGCCACGTTGGCTGGAGGCCTTGCAACTGAGATGTAGGCCCAGGAGTTACTGGGGCCTACCGATCCAGGGAGATCCTGTGTCGCCTTGCCTGATGGAAGGGACCAAGCAAATGAGGACTCAATTGGAGGATGTTCCCGGATCCTAAAAGTCTACCTCACAGTGCTGCCGGAGCGGCTGAAAGATCCTGGCACTGAGAGTTGTGTTATTTCTGAGAGAGCTAACCCAGTGAGGGGTTATACAAGTCTGTGGCAGAGACTATTGAACAAATTCCAATACCTAGTCTGTGGCAGAGACTATCTTTGATCGAGCTTCGCCCCGGTTGCTAGGCCGGTGAGAGTAGGCCTATCTGGTGGTTGCCGAGTCCAGAGTGGAGACAGTTGCTCCTCTGGACCTAGGAGATTTCCGTGATTGACAAGTAAGATACCTGAGTCCTCCCCATTCCTCTACCCCTCTGTTGGAACATTTATTCAAATAAACCCTTGAAAGAGATTTTGTGTTGGTGCAGACATTTCTTCCAGAAAACTCTTCAAGAAGAACCCCTGGAGCAGAACATTTGGAACAGTGAGGTAATGTGCAGACCCAAAACAAAACCAGCAGCTCCTACGGGGGTTCCGCTACATATATATATATATATATATATATATATACAATTTTACAATTTGAAGTTCACCAGTGGCAATCATAGAAGCAACAATAGATATTGACACGTGGCAAGGAATTCATTTCTGCTTGGAACTGTTAATTTTTTCTACATTGTAATGACAGTGGACACACACACGTCACAGCACAGGCAAGCTAATTTTAAAACACAGAACACAAGCAGATTTATTGCGTATTTGTCTTTATATACTACTGTATGCGTTTTCTGTATGTGTCTGGGCAACTTCTATCTGTCTCTGTGTCAAATCATATTTTTGTCAGAGTGCCTTTTCTGTATCTGTTACGTGTCTGTCAATTCTGCATGTAAAAGCCGCACATACAGTATACTATAGCTAAAATGCTCTGGATGTATGTTAAAATGCAGACTTAACACAATAGTATATGTTGTTTTTTATAGGTAGTGCTTCCATACAGGTTACATCATCAATTCTCTATTGTGTGAAAACTAATATTCATTGCATTGCAACTATTTCTAAAATTATTCACACTCAAAATCCATTGAACCCAATCCTTAAATTACAGTAAGGCCTATTAAGATTTGTTAGGTGCAATTTTTACAGTATCAAATATAGCAATCTCTATAACCTTTCAAATACATAATATACCAGCAGTGTATATCTTGGCTTTTTAGAGGGAACAAAATGTATTTGCACCAAAATGGGAACAGGGGTGTTTCTGAAAGACATCAAACTGAGCCAAGCATTTAGTATAGATTACATTGAGAATTTGTCATGGATGCAATTAGAGGCATAGATGCCTGGACCTTTGTCACCAGTTAGTCACTAATTAGCAAAACAGTCCCCTGTAGATCTACAAACAAAATCATGTTGCTATAATAACACACTAGGCAGCTTAATCCGAGAGCATGATTTGCATATTTTGAGTTGAACCTACGTCCTATTAGTAGTTGAAGCAGCATATCTATCTATCCATCTATCTATCTATATATCTAAAATGATCTATCTATCCTATCTATGATATATCTAACTGCAATATTTTATTTTGTGGATGATCAAAAACTTCAGACAATGTACAAGTGGCTAGATACAGCAGTTATTTGATGTGTTATTCTTTACTCTCCCAGTGGGATTTTCATCAAACAGATTTTATACTCAAGCAGAATGCATGGAATGTAACCTCTGTTACTAGAAAATGGTGTGTAGAAGCTGCTCCCTGGCAGATTAGGGTGTAGGAAAGGCAGGAACAAAGATACTGAGCTCTAAAATGGTTAATAATAAATTCTAAATGCATAACTAGGAAAATAAATTAAGATATAATAATATTTTACACAAATATTAGGTTGCAATTTTGATATATGAATTTTGACTTTTTTTGTTTGTGGCTTAATATTAGAGTGTGCACAACATTTTTTGTATTACCAGATAAAATATTATATTGGTATGTGTGTGGGTAATTTCCAGTTCCTGACCACTAGGGTACAGCTAGCTCAACTGTTTTTTATTGGCTCCTGTTACCAGTTAAAGGGTAACTTAAAGTGGAAGTTCAGGCAATTTTGAACTAAGGCTAAACCTACTCCCAATCACATTCTAAGCCTATTCTATTCAACCCTGTAAAGAAAAGATGTGTCTACTTACCTGTTCTGAAACCACTCCGATCCGGTCACATGATCGCTACAGCAGCGGCTTCTGTGTAGAGGAAAGAATGCCAACAAGGGCTTCCAATGCCTGTGTGGTGATGTCACGTATGGGACATACATTTTTGGCTGCCCCTCTTCTGAACTGAAGCTGCTGCCGACTTCTGATCATGGGACCAGACCGGAGTGGGTTTAGAATGGGTAAGTGATACAGCTCTTTTCTTTACAGGGTTAGATATAATAGTCTTAAAATGTGTGTGGGACTAGATTCAGCCTAAGTTAGAATTTGCCCGGGGATCCACTTTAACTCGCCTAAACAAAAATGTCTTACTTACCTATCCCTCTTGCACAAATGTTAGAATTTTTGGGCTTTCCTAGTTTCTAGCCTATGGCAATCCCCACTGCCTCCTGGGTTTGTTAAGTCACCACGGGTCTCTGCCATCTCTCAAAAGTCTGGAAGAGACTGATGCTTCATTTGTGCATTTTTTTAAATGGTGCTGTTCATGTTCATGGTGAGTTCATGTAGGAGCAGTTGAATTTTTTGTGACAATTTATATATATAAAAAATGAAAACAATTTTTGCCCTTAGCATACTATATAATTCTTTTTTTTCAACCCTCTACTAAAACAATATTTTAGAGTTGTCACCAAAGCAAAATCTAAGGAAAATGGGGATACAATGGGCACACATGTTTCTGTGATAACTCTCTAAAATGTTAATTCCATTCCCTGTGGAGAGGTTTACTGTCACTTACTGTTGCATCTCCAGGACAGGAAGCGAGGGAAATGTGGAACACAGGCAGAAAAAATAACCCGACAGGAGTTTTACCTTTCCCCACTCTATTACAGACTAAAAATAAAGCTTTCAATTTACACATACTTTAAGTCACAGCATCTTCCACAACACTTTGCATTAAAGCGGAGGTCCACCCTGAAAAATTATTTACATTAAAAATCCTAATTTTTTTTTTATAGAATTATTTTTTTTTATACTCACCCTAAATGCCTGTTGCTATGTGGAAGTCCCCTAATCTGCCTCTAATGTTCCTCTTCTCATCCGCGGTGGGTCTCCTTCCGCTTCCTCTTCTTGTGAATGGGGCGCGCTGCCTTCTGGGAACTGTGTGTATCCCAGGAGGGAAGCCGCCCATTCACAAAGCGCAGTGCGAGTAGGAAACGGGCGAATAGGAAACGCGCCGTGCAGTAGGAAACGGGCAGTGAAGCCTTACGGCTTCACTGCCTGTTTCCCTTACTCAGGATGGAGGAGCCGGGACCTGCCAGCAGCGATCGATCGCCATGGCGGGACCGACATCACGGGCGAGTAGGACAGGTAAGTGTCCTTATTAAAAATCAGCAGCTACGCTGTTAGTAGCTGCTGATTTTTTTTTTTGTGGCTGCACCTCCGCTTTAACTTAATTTGGATCAAAATATTATGCTTTCTGAGCAGATGGGCTTTAATGTTGCATTAAGACATTAGATATAACACATATGAAGTTTATTTTTTATTTCCTAAAATGCACAATGTGTTATCAATAATTGTGGTATTTTATAGGTATATGTCAGTTCACAAAGATGATCATTGCTTCAGAATACCCCTGACTTCTGACTGGCAACATTTTGAGGCTAAATGGGAGATAAAAAGAAAAAAATACATTTTATGATGCTTGACAGATTCATGAGATATAAAGACGGTAAATGGGTAAGTAGCTATTTAATGTAAAAAAAAAAAATGAAATAATATTAAAGTTATAATAAAGTCTTGTTTTTTTTTGTTTAAAAATAACAAACATGTTATACTTACCTGCTCTGTGCAGTGGTTTTACACAGATCAGCCCAGATCCTCCTCTGCTCGGGTCCCTGGCTGGTGCTCCTGGCCCCTCACTCCTGCGGAGTACCCCACAGCAAACAGCTTGCTATGGTGGCATGCAAGCCAAGCCCCTGCTCTGTGTGTCCATTTAGACATGGAGCTGTGGCTTGGCCCCACCTCCTTTCTCTCCTTTTTGACTCACTGACTTTGATTGACAGAAGCGGGTGCCAATGTCCACTGTGTGTCTCAGCAAATCAGGAGGGAGAGTCCCGGACAGCCGAGTGTCTCATGCAACATCACTGGATCGAGATGGGGCTCAGGTAAGTATTAGGGGGGCTGCTGCATGCAGAATTTTTTTCCTTTTAATGCATAGAAAACCTTCTGCCCTAAGAACCACTTTAATTCCTCACCTATGTGATAATTGGTGGTGTAGGAAATAAATGTTTTATTAAGAAAATAATGTGAGATAAAATGATGAATTCACAAAAAAAGATTATCAAATTAGACTTTTTGGGAGATGCAAAAGTCAAATATGCTGGCACAGGGGAAGTTGTGGAGCAGAATGAAAATAATCATGAGTGAGAAGTGATAACCAGGGAGGATGTGAAAAGAATACAAACATGGCGCTGGCATCTGTAGGGCATGAGAGTGTCTCAGTCCCAAATCATATACATACAAAGAAAAAATGGACACACAAAAATATATAAAATGTACAAAATATATTGAACATTTAAACAGAGTTAACACATACTTTTAAAATTGATATGATAGACACAAAGCATGTACATACCGTAAATATCCATATTTACATGAATCAAGGCATAATTTACTCATTTACAGTCCCAGATGTGGATGCTTATATGATAGATTTCTCTACGCGTTTCGTGAGACAATGCCCGCTTCCTCAGGAGAAATATGTAAACGTCTGAAACTAGAGACAAGGTTGTTAAAGGAAGGGTAAAAGAGGAGGGAGTCCTCTCGTACTCGAAAATAATAGTCACGTAGATTCTTAGTTTCCATAAATCACCCCAGAGAATAAAAAGAACAAACAAGGGGTGTCCCCAGAAGTCTGAATGATGTGAAAATATGTTTATGAGTGCCATGAAACTTCTTGCTGGGCTTCAAAGTTAAAGACCAAAGAGAAAAGATGGGAAAAAGGCAGAATATTTAGAGCTTCAGATGCAATGGCATGTTCTTTGCTAAGAGGCTTATTGTGCATAGTTATTTTTGTGTATTTATCGAAGTTTAGTTTGTTTCATTTTGTGTTCTTTGTATTTGTGTTTTTATTTTTAACCACTTGCCGATCAGCCGCCGGATTTTCACTGCGGCACCATGGCTTGGCTGGGCGAAACGACGTTATGTTACGTCGCTTCACCCTGTGGCCACTGGGGGCGCGCATAATGCTAAATATGTATATTTTCGCTCTGTGTAATGGTTTTAGTTTACTCATCAACTTAATCAATACTCATTTCACAAGAGCAGCAAAATACTGTATCATTGCATGTGCAAGCAAGTTTTTCTAAGCCTAGGTAAAAGAACAGCCTAGGTAAAAGAACAGGTCAAAGCTTTAATGTCTAACTGGTGTTACTCTTATAGAATGGACTAATCATAGTGATAGCCTATATGGGATTCATAAAAAGCTAGCAAGAGGTGAGATTTTAGGTGAGATTTTAGGTTAGAAGATGGCAATCTTTGATTAAACCTTAGTTGCCCTGCCACTTGTTTAATGTTAATTATTACAAAGGAGAGATGCAGAAGTTTAAAATAACAGAAAGCTTTTATCTTCATAGATATTAAGAAATTAAGAACACTTGCAAAAATATCTGCAGGAAGAACAAACAGTAACCAAATTGGTTCCTGTGGCAAACCATAACATTTACTTTAAACTATCAGTAAGTGACTCAGTAAAAAGCAAACTACCACTCTTTTAATAGATGCCAGACTGAAAATAACTTATTGACCAGCAAACTTTGACCAGGTCAAGATCAGGGCAGAAGTGAAAACTGGTGTGAATGTCATTCACTTGGCGTGGAGTACAATTAGGCAGTGAGTTAGATATTTTTACATTGCTGGAAGAAAATGGACTCAACTACTTGACTGTTGAATTTATGATACATAAGACTTGACTAGCAGCTAGTGGCATCTTAAAAATAAGCAGCTCCACTTATGCAAGCATTAGTTACTATTCTTAAGACCGGCAGTGCATATTTGCTGTTTAGAAAAAAAAATATTGTAAAGTAATGTACTGCACTGTAGCAGATTTTAATAATATATATATATAAAAAAAAACAGTACTCACTTGTGAGAGGAGTGACTTTGGGTCGGGGTTTTGTGGGACTCAGCTTGACCTGGAGAGTTCTGGAGAGTTCTGGAGGCTCCTTGTCCAGCTTCCCCAGGCCCTCTTATGTGTAAATCACCCTGTGTCTTTAATAGGGGCACAGGGTGAATGAGGACTCCAGTCTGATCTGTGCTAGTCAGACTCAATGCTATATACATTGTATATATTGTGTGTATATTGTGTGTTGGCTGTTGTGGACTATTTGCTGTGATGGGGTGGGGTGTGACTATTCTATTGTCTATTGTGGCTGCTTCAACTATTATGGGATGTGTAAGTGTCTTGCTGTGAGGAAAGAGGGGGGATTCCTCCAGTAGCCCCCCTGCTAAGACTATTTACTGATGAGAAGTTGGAACACACCTGACCTGTATCACCATTGTCATTGGACAGTTTAACCCACCCTGTTTCCCAAGGATGTGGGGAGTATTTTGAAGTGAGAGATATCTGTTAACATGTGCTTGAATAAAGCAGTTTGTGGTTTTACCCTACACGGAGATGCTATCTGGTGACTGGGATGGCTGAACAGTCTGGGATAAGTGCTAGATCTGAACAGAGGAAGCATTGGCGGCGGACCTTGATCTGTTTGAGGACAGAGGGTTTGTCACAACTGGTTGGCAGCAGCGGGATCGTGCTTCCTGGCTGTGAAGATCTCCACCTGGATCCAAGATCGGATAGCAGCCTTCAGTCACCCCAGCGGAGATATGGATCTTGCATCAGAGTATCACCATTGGACAGCAAGCAGTCTCCAAGAAAGAGCCAGAATGTTGGGTCTCAACCACAGGGGACTGAGTAAGGACCAGCTGGTCCAGTTGTTGGAAGAAAACAGTCAGCGGGGGGAGTCGACCACAGATGGAGGTCATGCACTTCCCAGCGAAGACAGAGCAGAGCCTCCCAACCCAGGCAGCAGGAGCCCTTGGGTTGTCTGGTAAGAGGAAGGGATGGTCATTCTGGGGAAGGATGCCACTACCGAAAGAAAGCTTGCAGCCATTGAAAAGGCACAAAAAAGACAAACGGAATGGGAGACTGCAAAAAACCAAGCCACCACCCCTGTGTCTCTTCCTGCTGTATGGGAGACCCAAAGAATTTCCAGGAAGGACTTTAAGACCTACCAAGACAATACAGGGAATGTGGATGGGTTCTTTTAGGACTTTGAACATCAATGCGAACTACTGGGGGTCCCACCCGCAGACTGGACCCGCCATGTATTAGGAATGCTGGAAGGGGGGCCGCTGAGGCTTATCGAATGATGGACCCTCTCAAGAAACGTAGCTATGAGGACCTAAAACGGGCAGTACTGGACTATTACGCTGTATCGCCAGAGGCATATCGGGCCCAGTTCCGGACTACCCCTCGGGTCCCCGAGACCTCCTTCAAAATGTTTGCGCACAAGCTGTCCGTAGCATGCCGCCGATGGCTGGAAGGGGAGAAGGCCACCTCTCCTGAGGGGATCATACAGGCTGTCCTGAAGGAACAATTATTTTTCAATTGGCTCCCTGAGCTCCGACAGTGGGTAGGAACAAAAAAGTCTTCTGGACTGCAGCACTCCAAAGATAAAAGTCTTTATTAAAATAGGAAATCCAAAATGCACACTGTACAACGGTACACAGGTCAAAAAAATCTGGCTAACATGTTTCGCACTGTGCTAGTACTTATTCATAGCTATGAATAAGCACTAGCACAGTGCGAAACATGTTAGCCAGATTTTTTTGACCTGTGTACCGTTGTACAGTGTGCATTTTGGATTTCCTATTTTAATAAAGGCTTTTATCTTTGGAGTGCTGCAGTCCAGAAGACTTTTTTGTTCCTGTTTGCTGTTAGTAGCATTGTCTGCACCCTTGGCTGCTGGGAGGAGGTGATTGGAGGATTCCCACACCTGAGCGGCTCCCTTTTTTTCTGCTCCGACAGTGGGTGCGGAAGCGAAAACCTGCCACCCTAGAGGAAGCTGCAGCCTTAGTGGATGAGGCCCTCTTGATCAACACACAATGGCGGAAGCCTCCTGCCGAGGCACCCTGAGTTCCCAAGGTGTCCAGCCCCACCTCTGGGCCCTACATGCCTCCCCATTGTTGAATGAACCCCCACGCAGCACCAACCCATCGGGTCCCGCTACCACACCACCCAATTTCCTCACAGTGGACCTGTCATGTACCTGGGTCTATTTGAACCGGGATCTTCCTGGTCCCACAGCTGCAGCCTTACCTGTTGTGCTACGGAGCAGATCTAGACTTTTGGAAATGTCTTCTCAGTATTAAGCATTACCTTGGACTCACTAGCCCCACCTGCTGCCAGCTGTGGACAATATTCATTTAAAGCAGCCCATAAAAAGGAAGTGATGCTATCTCTCAACGCCCGTTTGTGTGGAATAGCTCCCTGGGTGTTGTGACTGCGTTTTTTTTTTTAACCAAAAAGGCATGTTTATTGAGTTGCACACATGTTATACATATATACATGTAAATCTCTTACATAGGATATCTGGAGTACAGTACACAGGTGAACATTCTGGGAGGTAATCACATAAGTGTACATTGGCAGTATACCATAAGTATAGTCTTGTCGCTCATGTCAGCCAAAGGCCCGTCTCATCTGCCTCAACCTTTAATACATACTTTACACAGAGCATGTCTCCCCATCCTCCAACCATCTATCCCAAATTTTTGAGAACTTCTGAGGGCACCCTCTGTGTATATACATCAGCTTCCTATATAATAGAACAGCATTAATTTATTTTTTCCAGGTTTGTAAAGTCGGGGGTAGTGCCTGCATCCAAGCATTTGCAACTGCTTTCCTAGCCAGGAACAGCGCTTCAGATAGGAATATGGTTAGGTATTTATCTATTCCTGCGTCTGGTAAAAATCCCAAGAGACACGTCCTGGGGTCCATACCCACCGGGGAACCCATGTTATCATGAAGGAACTGGATCACCTGCAACCAATACGTTTGTATCCGTGGGCAACTCCACACTAGGTGATAAAACGTGCCAGGAGTTAACGAGCACTTGGGGCATAGAGGGCTTCTCGTAGGTTGGAACTTCACTAGCTGCGGGGGCGTTAGATACGCACAATGCACTATATACAGTTGCGTTAATCTATCCGATAATTTAGGAGAAGCCATCCTGACCCCCTCCAGTACCTCCTCCCAATCTGAATTCTCAATAGGTCCTACGTCCTGTTCCCACACTTATTTTGGCCATCTGTGACACCCCCCTCACTCTGTGCACTCGGAGAGTATAGTATAGGTTAGATATCAGTTTGGTCGAATATGCTCCGAAAATTACGTTTAGAACAGGTGGGGTGTCCAGAGTTACCGTGAGGGAGGACATCTGTGCTCTAATCGCGTGCCTGAGCTGGAGATATCTAAACAGGAACTTATGTGGAAGAGAAAACTGTTCTTTAAGGACATGAAAGGATTTAGGTCCAGTCTCTGTCACGACCTGAGATAGATACAGTATGCCATACCTCGCCCAGAGCTGCGGGTCTGGCACCATTTTCAACTCAGGCAAATGGTCATTTAACCACAGCGGGGAGTGTGAGTGGATATGGTGTCTATTCTGTTTTTTGAGGGCTATGTCCCATATTTTCTGGTGGTGTGATAGCATGTCTGTTTTATCATGTAGAGTTTTGCGGTGGCCTCGATCCTTGCGGAATATCGCCTGTATAGGTGTATGAAATTGGCTCTCAGGTGCATTACACACCAGAGATCTATATCTCTGAGACTCAGATGTGTTGAAATAGTAGAGGTGGGCAAGTTGCACCGCTACATAGTAATCTTGTAAATCTAATCTTGTAAATCAGAAAGGGAGCATCCTCCCTCCTGAGTGGGATTCTTAAGAATATGCCATGCCAGTTTGTGCCTACTGGTACCCCATACAAAGGAGTTCAAAATAGCCTCCATCTGCTTAAACACCTTCAGCTGGATGTACAATGGGGCATGCCATACCATATATAAAATTTTGGGCAGCAAAATCATTTTCACCAAGTTGATTCTACCTATCACCCCTAGGGGCAGTCTCGACCAGGTCTGGGTCTTGGACTTAAGGATGGCAAACAGTGGCTCTACATTTTTACCCACATAATCTCCCAGGTGCTTGGTAACTTTTACCCCCAGATACTTGATCTCCGCCACTCTCTTTAAGGGAAGGTCCGGGACCAATTCAGGTGGGGGGAAGTGGTCCAGTGGGAGAATCTGTGATTTGTCCCAATTAATTCGTAGGCCTTAGTAGTTACCCATTTTTTGTATGATGGTCAATGCGGCTTGTAGCGAGGGGCCCTGGTCAGCTAAGTATAATACCGTATCGTCAGCATATAGACCTATCTTTTCCCAAGAGTCCCCCCGTCTCAGGCCCACCACATCCGGACTCGCCCTTATAGCTATTGCCAAGGGTTTGGCAGCCAGTGCATAAAGTAACGGGGACAGAGGACATCCCTGCCTCGTACCTCTCTCCAGGGTGAATTTTTCAGAAAGCCATCCATTAACAAAGACCCGAGCCTTAGGAGTCTGGTAGAGGAGCTGCACCCATCTAATAAAGCGCGGGCCAAAGCCATAACATTGCAGGCATTCCCATAGGTACGGCCACTCAACCGAGTCAAAGGCCTTGGCCGTGTCAAGGGCCACCACCACTCTAGATCCTGTATTATCGTGCTGGGCTTGAATATTCATGAACAGTCTCCTAATATTCATCGCTGTATTTTTCCCTGGCATGAACCCCGTCTGGTCTGGGTGAACCAAGGACAGTATGGCTGCATTCAGTCTGGAAGCTAAGATTTTTGCTAGTATTTTAATATCCACGGATAGTAGGGATATGGGTCTATACGACTCTGGATATATTGGGTCTTTCCCAGGTTTAGGGAGAACTATAATCTGGGCTTCCTGCATAGAGTGGGGGAGCGTCCCCACTTCAAAAATGGATTGGAATAGGGTATTCAATTTGGGGACTAAAGTATCAGAGTATGTGGCATAAAACTCTAAAGGCAAACCATCCAACCCCGGGGCCATGGATTTAGCTAGCTGTGAAATTGCTGTGGCAATGTTCTGTTCGGTGATAGGGGCCTCTAAAGCCTGAACTTGTTCCACTGTCAACTGTGGGAACTGCAGAGTGTGCAGGTAATCTCGTACTTCCTGGGGTGGGTAATGGCATTGGGAGCTATATAGGTCCCTGTAGAACCTCATAAACTTTTCTGCCACCCGTGGAGGATCAGTGACAACCGAGCCATCTGGCTCTGCCAGAGAAACCACCACAGGAGGCTTGTCATCCATATGTGCTAGGTAGGCTAGCATCTTCCCCGCCTTTTCACCATGTTCGTATATTCGGGCTTTACAGAAGAACAGGTTTTGTTTGGCCCTTTCCATATGCAACTGCGATACTACTCTGGACTGCATCTTAATCTTGTTTAGATTCTCAGGAGTGGGGAGGACATTAAAGGCCTCCTCTAAGTCCCGAAGGGTGTCCTCAGACATGTTTATCAGCACTTTAGAAGACCGTTTAAGTCTATTAATTCTATTATCCAACACCCGCTTTGCATGAAGCTTAAACCCATCCCACTGGGAGTTAAATGTGAGGAGGCTCTGGTCCTCAGGGAAGAAAAATTTCAGTTCTACATCTATGGATTCATGATCTTTTAGAGCTGATAGCCAAAATGGATTAAGTCTCCACACCTGTTGAGGAGCCGTATTTAATAATGACAGTTGGACCCAGCATGGGGAATGGTCTGAAAGGGCCCTAGGTGCAAATCCCGCCCAGGCCACTCTAGAGAGTAATATCTTAGAGATCAGCACAAAGTCGATCCTGGACATAGTAGCATGTCCAGTAGAATGACAGGTATAGGCCCGTGTGGTAGGATTCCTATATCTCCATATGTCTATCAGAGCAAATTCTGTCATCGTACGACCCAGTCTAGTCTGTTCAGAGATTCTGCCCATCCTTCCAGGCTGTACCGGGCGATCCAGAAAGGGGTTCATGGTCATGTTGAAGTCCCCCATCCATACAGCCGGCACCGTCGGGTGTCGGGTCATAAACAGCAACCCAGCCGTGACGACCTCCGAGCTATACGGGGGGGGGGGGATATAGCAGGCAATCAGTAACATAGGCCTTCCCCCTATACATGCATGCAGGAAAATATACCTCCCCTGTTGATCCGACTCCATGGAAATAAGTTCAAATGGGGTGGCCTTAGTCACCAACAAAGATACTCCCCTAGAGAAGCTGGTATGAGTGCTATGGTAAGCCCAGCCCACCCACGGTCGCTTGAGAGCTGACTGCAAATGACCAGTAACGTGTGTCTCAGTTAAAGCGATAACATTAGCTCTCTGCGCTTTAAGAAATTTTAGTGTTGCAGTGCGTTTGACTTTATCTCTCACTCCCCGTACATTCCACGTCAAAAACTTAATCATGGTCATTTAAGCATTTAAACTGTTCTAATAGATTACACCCGTGTGATTGCATTGTGAAATACATTTGTAGTAATGCCTTTATAACATGTTTTGTGCCCTGCGAACAAACTTTCAAGATATAGAAACCTGCATGCCTAGAAACAGTACAGCAACCATCATTGCCGTCATAACTAGAACATAAGCCCTGTATTTGGGCAACATCCCTCCCTCCCAGCTCCGCACCTCCCCAACATGGTGAGAGCATCTGGATCCCAAACAAGTTCATTGCAACTTTCATCCATCCAGAGTCTCTGAATGGAGGTCTATGGCTTGTAATCATGAGTTTGCGTATAAAGCAATGAACGGTAATTCTAAGGGGGCGATTCTTCACTGAACCAAGCGTGGATAATGAGTCCACGGGTCTTTCGTGGGAACAAAGAAAAAAGTTAGAAAAAACGCAAAATGAACGTTTTTAAACAACAGTGTTCCCAAGGGGGTTTTCCTGTAAGAGTATTCCTCTTGCCTCTCAGCACGTTTAGCACAGCTATCATACTGTTCATCAGGGTTTTCAGCTATTCCGGGGGGGGACTACATGGAAATGGAGAGACCCAGGGGGTGCGGGGGGCGGTCAGGAGCCGCAGCCGTCTGGAAAAGGGAGGTTACAGGTGGGGAGTATATTGTACCTATCTCTCCCACCATGTCCACAGGTCATATGGTCCCCAAAATGGACGGGGATGTCGGGCACATACGGGCATGGGACAAGGAGAAGTATGCTCAGGCCCCTCATGCCAGAATGTACTCACAGCGCCCGATAGCCAGATCCCCGGTCACTTCGGTCCCTCCCTCCGGTCCAGCCAGGCATTCACTGCGGCGGGGGTGTCAAAAATCTGGACTTTTCCATCTTCCTCCACTCTTAGTCTAGCCAGAAAGAGCATGGTATACTTAAGGTGCAGAATCCTAAGGCGGCGCTTGATATCTTGAAACTGAGACCTCTTCTTCTGCACTTCACTGGAGAAATCCGGGAATACCGCCACATGGCCGTTTTCTATAGGGATATTGCCCTTCTCTCTAGATAGTCGCATGATCTTATCCCGGTCTCGGAAGTTTAGGAATTTAGCAATAAATGTTCTAGGGGGGGCCCCTGCCGGCGGTGCCTTTGCTGGGATGCGGTGCGCTCTCTCCACCGCAAACATCACTGAGAACGCATCCCTGCCATAGGTAGTGATCAGAAGCTTTTCAAGATAGTCAGCCAATGAAACGGAGGTTGCAGCGGCGGAGTCTGTTCTCCATTTCATCCTGGTGGGAGTGCAACTGTTGAATCTGCCTCTGTATGTCCTCTGTAGTATGTTGCAGGGGATGTAATATGTCCTCCGCTTCCCCTATGCGAGCCTCTGCTTCGGTAACTCTATCCCGCACAGTCGACAGATCCTGGCGCATGAGGGAGATGTCTATTTTCACCTCATCTATTTTTGCGTTGAGGGTGCCCTGAAGCGTAGCCATGGCCTCCAGGACCTTTGCAGTCTCAGCCGCATACCTGTCTTCTCCCATGCACGTGGCGGCGCCATCTTGGGTCCGCTCGCCCCCCTCTCCACACCGATATTTGGCTAATTTCTCGGCCGCCGAGGATGGTTTCTTCGGTGGCGACATATGTAGTCCCGGTCCCGGGGTTCACAGGCGACTTTGTGTGCGCTAATTTGCTGGATTCTGTGTGCAGGCTGGTATGCAAGATAGACGGCAAGAGGAGCTCTGTCTATCTGCTTCCTACTCCATCGCTTGCCAGGCCACGCCCCCCCGTTGTGACTGCGTTTTGATCTTGATTTTCGTGTTGAACTTCTGCCTGAATTCCTGACTACTCTCTAACCTGCTGATTTTGTACTTCACTGCCAGCTTGTGTATGACCTTTGCCTGCCTGACCACTTTCTGGATTTCGATCGTGCACCGTTTTGCCTGATCTGTTGCCAACCTAATCTGCCTGACTACGTTTTCACCTGAATCCTCAGCACACAAGTTCCACTTCGGACACTACCTATCACAGGTACCTTATATTACAAACGGGCCACAATGACAGTGGACCCTGCTGAGATTGTTAAGGCGATTTCACGTCAGGGACAATTGATTGGAGCTCATGAACAGCATCTTTCTTCCCTGGACACCAAGTTAGATGAACTTTGTACTATGCTTAAATCTTGTTTGCCTGCTTCCTCTGCAACGGTCCAGACTCCGGATCCTACTCCTGCTACGATCTAACCCGCCTCTTCTGTACCACCCAAACTTCCCTTGCCTGACAAATTTGGTGGTGATACTGAGGACTGCAGAGGCTTTTTAAATGTTTGCCATTTGCATTTCCGCAACAACCCTGGGACCTTTAGCACTTCATCTGCCAAAGTGACTTTTGTAATTTCCTTGTTAAAGGGGAGGGCCCTGGCCTGCGTCTCTCCTTATCTGGAACACAATGATCCTGTGCTGCAAGACGCTGACAAATTTCTGGCTTCTCTCCAGACTGTATTTGACAAGCCAGATAGAGCTTCTGCAGCTGAGTACTCACTCTTGGACATGCAACAAGACACCAGGTCTGTGGCACAATATGCTATTGAGTTTCGTACCCTTGCTGCTGAGACTACTTGGGACTCAAGGGCATTACGTGCAGCCTTCCGAAAAGGTCTTGCAGATTGCATCAAAGACGAATTAGTCTATAAGGATTCCCCAGAAGACCTAGAGAAATTCATAGAGCTCTGTGTTCGTCTGGATGTCCGGTATCATGAAAGGTGCCAAGAGAGACTTAGAACTCGCAAGTTTCCTAGGCCAGTTTACCGTTTGGCCCCTAACTTCCAAGCACCACCTCAGCCAGAACCTGAAATCTCAGTTGAACCCCAGGCACCTGTGGAACCCATGGATGTAAGCCGTCTCCACCTAACTGAGTCTGAGAAACAAAGGAGGTGTGCATTGGGCCTATGCCTATACTGTGGACTTAAAGGACATTTATTATCTGTCTGCCCTTCCCGTCCAGTAAAAGGCAGGGTCTAACCAGTGTTGGAGGAGCTGGCTTAGACCTTACAGGTATATCCTCCAAGACCAAGATTACCATTCCTGCAATTATCCATTTACCCTCTAAACTTGTCTCCTGTGAGGCTTTTGTGGATTCTGGAGCTGCTGGCATATTCTTGGACTACACTTTTGCAAAAAAAATAATATCCCATTTGTTCCAAAATCTAGACCCCTGAACATTACCACCGTGAATGGACAACCCTTGGGAGATGGCATTGTAAAATTTGAGACTATGACAATCACCCTTCAGGTAGGCGTACTCCACAAAGAGGAAGTTGTCTTGTCTCTTATTGATTCTCCACTTCTGCCTGTTATCCTTGGTTACCCATGTTTACAACAACATAACCCTTCTTTTTATTGGGGAAATGGAGAACTAACCTCTTGGGGGTCGTTCTGTCATTCAAACTGTTTGTCTCAACCCAAAAGACTTTCTGCTTGTATGTTGGCTTCCGTGGCCGTCCCACCTACCTTGCCTCATGAATACCATGCGTTTGCAGACGTATTTTGCAAGCAAAAGGCAGAGGTTTTACCTCCACATCGTTCTTTTGACTGTGCAATTAAATTGATTCCTGGAGCACCTCTTCCCAAAGGAAGGACCTATCCCCTGTCTTTGCCTGAACAAAAATCCATGGAGGAATACGTAAAAGACAACTTGGAAAGAGGTTTTATCTGACCCTCTTCTTCTCCAGTAGGGGCAGGTTTTTTCTTTCTTGAAAAAAAAGATTGGGGTCTTCGACCATGCATAGACTATCGAGGGTTAAATCAAATCACTGTAAAAGACTCCTACCCTTTGCCTCTCATTCTTAAACTGTTTGATGTACTTAAGGGGGCTGTTATCTTCTCCAAGCTAGACCTACGAGGGGCTTATAATCTGATTCGAATTAAAGACGGGGACGAGTGGAAGACAGCATTCAACACTCGTAATGGACATTTTGAATATCTGGTTATGCCATTTGGGTTGTGTAACGCCCCTGCTGTCTTCCTACGTTTCATGAATGAAATTTTTCATGATTTCAGCAACAGTTTTGTGATCATCTACTTGGACGACATTTTAATCTTTTCCAAGACTCATCTAGAGCACATCTCGCATGTAAAGCAGGTATTGCAAAGACTGAGAGAAAAACATCTTTACGCAAAGATTGAGAAATGCAGTTTCCATCAAAGAAGTATTCCTTTCCTTGGATACATTATAAGTGCTGTCGGTTTCCAAATGGACCCTCAAAAACTTTCCGCTGTCTTGCAATGGCCCCAACCGACCACTTTAAGAGGGCTCCAAAGCTTTCTAGGGTTTGCAAATTACTACAGACGCTTCATCAAAGGTTTTGCCTCCATTGCAGCCCCCCTTACTGCTATGACTAAGAAAGGTACAAATTGCAAGGTATGGTCCTCAGAAGCAGAATCAGCTTTCCAGCAATTAAAATATATGTTCAGCAAAGCTCCAATTCTTCAGCATCCAAATCCCGATCTCCAGTACATAGTTGAGGTTGATGCCTCTGAGGTAGGAGCAGGTGCCGTGCTCTCCCAGAGACAGCCTAAGTCTGGTAGAATCCATCCAGTAGCATTTTTTTCTAGAAAGTTTTCTCCAGCGGAGATGAATTACGATGTTGGGAATCGAGAACTACTGGCCATCAAATTGGCATTGTCTGAATGGCGACATCTTCTGGAAGCGGCTCCCAAACCTTTTTCTATCCTCACTGACCATAGAAACCTACTGTATCTTCAGACTGCAAGACGTTTGAACTCACGTCAGGCTCGATGGGCTTTGTTTTTCTCCAGTTTTAATTTTGTTCTTTCTTATGTTCCTGGGCATAAAAACAAGAAAGCCGATGCTCTTTCCAGACAGTTCGCTACCTCTAAAGAAGACCAACCTACCGAGCAGTATATAATCCCACCTCACAAAATTTTCGCACAGATCTCTACGGCTCTTTCCCAACAGTTATAAGAAACCCAGAATCGTGTTCCCCAAGGCTTGAAGATACCACCAGGTCGCCTGTTCGTAGCCCCTAGCCTCAGAAAACCTGTACTCCTCTGGGCACATGATGGTGTGTTATCTGGTCATCCTGGTGTCACCATCACTCTTAAGACCTTGCAGTCTGGTGGCCTCATATGAAAAGGGATGTTACTGACTATGTGGCTGCCTGTCCAACTTGTGCTGCTAATAAAGTACCCCGTACATTGCCTACTGGACTGTTACAACCACTTTCGGCACCTCGTCAGCCTTGCACCCATTTGACTATGGACTTCATTACAGACTTACCCAAGTCCGAGGGCATGACTGCTATATGGGTCATAGTGGATCGCTTTTCCAAAATGTCTCATTTTATGCCGCTCCCGGGATTACCTACAGCGGAAACACTGTCTACTCTCTTCCTTTCCCATATTGTGAGATATCATGGCATACCTACCAATGTCGTCTCAGACCGCGGATCCCAGTTTGTTTCCCGATTCTGGAGAGCGTTCTGCAAGAAACTGGGGGTAACGCTTTCACTCTCTACCTCACATCACCCTCAAACAGATGGTCAAACCGAACGCATGAACCAGACCCTAGAAACCTATCTTCGACATTATGTCAATGCCTTACACTCCAACTGGTCTGAGTATTTGCCTGTAGCTGAGTTCGCCATTAATTCCCGTTGGCACAGTGCTCTTTATACCACACCATTCTACGCAGGCCTAGGCTATCACCCTCAGACTTTTCCCCTACTTCAGCCTTCTTCTGGTGTACCAGCAACAGATCAGCGGGTGAAAAATATTCTGCTACATTGGAAAAAGATTTGCTTATTACTACGGAAGTCAGCAGGCAAGTATGCACTTTTTTCCAACAAACGAAGATGCCATATACCTCCATATGTGGTGGGGGACAGAGTTTGGCTATCAACCAAATATGTGAGACTGAAACAACCTTCTACCAAATTGGGCCCTCAATTCATTGGTCCTTACAGAATTATTGCTTGATGGATAAAATGAGTTTGAAGTCTCCAAGATTCTTGATTCTAAAAGACAGGGCCGTGGCCTTCGGTATCTGGTTCATTGGAAGGGATATCCTGTCACAGACCGTTCCTGGGTTCCAGCCAAAGATCTGCATGCCCCTTCTCTTATTCGAGACTTCCATGCCTCCTTTCCCACTAAGCCCCGCTAGGCCCCCAGAGGGGTCCACTGGGGAGGGGGCCCTGTCATGTACCTGGGTGTATTTAAACCTAGGATCTTCCTGGTCCCACAGCTGCAGCCTTACCTGTTGTGCTACGGAGCAGATCTAGACTTTTGGAAATGTCTTCTCAGTATTAAGCATTACCTTGGACTCACTAGCCCCACCTGCTGCCAGCTGTGGACAATTTTCATTTAAAGCAGCCCCTAAAAAGGAAGTGATGCTATCTCTCAACGCCCGTTTGTGTGGAATAGCTCCCCTGGGTGTTGTGACTGCTTTTTGATCTTGATTTTCGTGTTGAACTTCTGCCTGAATTCCTGACTACTCTCTAGCCTGCTGATTTTGTACTTCACTGCCAGCTTGTGTATGACCTTTGCCTGCCTGACCACTCTCTGGATTTCGATCGTGTACCGTTTTGCCTGATCTGTTGCCAACCTAATCTGCCTGACTACGTTTTCGCCTGAATCCTCAGCACACAAGTTCCACTTCGGACACTACCTATCACAGGTACCTTACATTACCACAAGACCCACCTTGGAAAGGCGCTGTTTTGGCTGTGGGCAGCCTGGTCACTATCAGGCCAGCTGCCCTGCCAGAACCAAGACTCTTGGACCTAGCCCTGGCATGCCAGTACATTATGTGGATCGGTGCCAAGCTCCTGAAGACCTGCTGCCACCCCCTTTAGACTGGTGTTCCTCTTCTGCCGACCGGGACACCCTTCCAGGAGTCTTTGGCCTACAACCTGCTGAGGCCCCTACATCGCTTCTCCAATGAAAGCACCTACAAGAGGTCACCGTGGACGGTAAAAAGGCGGTGGGATTTTGCGATTCAGGTGCGTTCCTCACTATTGTGGACCCACGAGTTGTGAGCCCTGGTGCTCTCCAGCTTGGCCCAGGAATGGTGATCTGATTGGCAGGCGGCACCAAACGCTTCATTCCCCTTGCTACTGTCACCCTGGACTATGGACTGGGGCCCAAGTGCTGTGATGTCGGAGTAATGGGAGGATTACCTGTAGATGTGCTTCTTGGGAATGATGTCGGTGACCTCCAGTGTCACTTTGTCGGGCCGTTCCCGCAAAATCAAGCCCGCCGGGAAGCCACCCAGCGGCATGAGGAGCCCAATCACCCTGTCTTCTCTCCAGCGGCTGAAAGGACTCCAGGGAGAAGGGCCAGTCCAGGCCTCTTCCCAGCGGCGGGCATATTCTCTGAGAGAGACAGAGCTTGGCTGGGTAAGTAATGCTCGGCTTGAGACAATTTATTTTGGGTACTGTGTGGATACCAGCATTGAGGGACTGGAACTACTGAATAACTTCAGATTCAACCCGTCTGGGATCTCCTCCTGCATTAGTCTCCTGCCGAAAGGGGAGATGTGTGACAGGAGTGACTTTGGGTTGGGGGTTTGTGGGACTCAGCTTGAGCTGAAGAGTTCTGGAGGCTCCTTGTCCAGCTTCACTAGGCCCTCTTATGTGTAAATCACCCTGTGTCTTTAATAGGGGCACAGGGTGAATGAGAACTCCAGTCTGATCTGTGCTAGTCAGACTCAATGCTATATACATTGTATATATTGTGTGTATATTGTGTGTTGGCTGTTGTGGACTATTTGCTGTGATGGGGTGGGGTGTGACTATTCTATTGTCTATTGTGGCTGCTTCAACTATTATGGGATGTGTAAGTGTCTTGCTGTGAGGAAAGAGGGGGGTATTCCTCCAGTAGCCCCCCTTTTAAGACTATTTACTGATGAGAAGTTGGAACACACCTAACCTGTATCACCATTGTCATTGGACAGTTTAACCTGCCCTGTTTCCCAAGGGTGGGGGGAGTGTTTTGAAGTGAGAGATATCTGTTAACATGTGCTTGAATAAAGTAGTTTGTGGTTTTACTCTACACGGAGATGCTGTCTGGTGACTGGGATGGCTGGATAGTCTGGGATAAGTGCTGGATCTGAACAGAGGAAGCATTGACGGCGGACCTAGATCTGTTTGAGGACAGAGGGTTCGTCACAACTTCACACATATTTTTTTAAATACCCCTTTATACATACCTCAACTATAACAGTCTTCTAGCTGGTCACATGATGTCCCAAGTTCATTTTCTTCCTGCGGTGGTGGTGGGTGGTTTTAAAGTGGTACTAAAACCACAACAGTAAAATCAGTGCGTATATGAAGTAAAGCATGCTTGTTATACTCACTGTGAACCTGTCAGGGGTTAGCTCGAACAGCAGGTTTTCTTAAAAACCTGATTTGTAGTCAGTTTTATTTTAAAAGGTTGCATGAAAATTAAACAAACAAAACAGAAAATAAATACTTGCCATCCAGACACTAACTAAACATTGCAGGTTCCTAACTCAGAGGTGAGGGGCGTCTCCCAGTCATCCACAAAACATAGATAATGCAAAGCATTTCTTTTTCTCACAAAACAAACTTCACATAAGCAGCTCTCTCAGGTTTTGGCTTCCTGAGTCCCAGGCCAAGAGCAATCCTTTGCTCTAGTCCTGCTTATTTATACCACATGTTGGTGGACACAAGTGTACCTCAAGATCTGGTCTGGAAACCAACCCTGCCAAGGTGGCTGGTAAAACCCAGACCGGATTCCCCCTTAGTTCTCTGCAAATGAACGCATGCGAGGTGAAACATAACATCCATCAATCACCTCATCTTTCATATTATCACATATCCCCCCCCTGCTCAAGCCCCTGTGGCTGAGTAACTGTCACAACCAGACAATGAATACAGGAAAGGGCATCTGCATTATTCTGAAGTTTCCCAGCTCTATGGTCCATTCTAAACTTAAATATTTGAAGAGCAAGGAACCACCTTGTCACACAACTGTTTTTCTTCTTGTTATCACACATCCATTTGAGAGGGGCATGACCCGTCACTAGTTTGAATGGTCTTCCCAACAGGTAATACTTCAGGGCATCAAAGGCCCATTTGATAGCCAAACATTCCTTATCAACAATGGCATAGGTTTTCTCATATCTGTTCAGCTTTCTGCTCAGGTAGACCACTGGGTGCTCATCATTATCTCTGATTTGGGACAGTACCGCACCCAGTCCCACATCAGAGGCATACTGTATGTCTGTACCACAAACTCCTTTGTGAACTCTGGGATCACGAGCACAGGTTGTACACAAAGAGCTTGCTTCAACATATGAAATACCTTATCTGCCTCACGATTCCACTTAATCATGACCGACCCTTTACCCTTTGTCAGATCTGTCAGTTGGGCTGCAATGGTGGCAAAATTGGGTATAAACGCCTCAAGTATCCTGTGATCCCAAGAAATGCACAAACTTGCTTTTTATTTATAGTTTGGGGCCACTTTTAAACCGCCTCAATTTTATTGATCTGGGGTTGGCAGTGACTCCTGCATTCATAAGGGAATCTACTACTGCTTGCACCCAGGGAAAATTAGATTCCCAATTTGGGCTGTGGATGACTACATCGTCCAAATAGGCGGCTGCGTATTGGCCATGTGGTCTTAAAGTCTTATCCAGAATTCTCTGGAATGAGGCAGGAGTACCATGCAAACCAAAAGGCATCCGCTTATACTGGAAAAACCCTTCGAGGATCGCAAAGCACTGTTTTTTCTCTTTTGCATATTCTGTTAGGGGTATCCCTCAATAACCTTTAGTCAGATCTAAAGTAGTTATATACCGGCACTTCCCAATCTGTCAACAAGCTTGTCACTGAGGCATTGGGTATGCGTGGAATTTGGACACCCTGTTCAAATTCCTGAAATCATTACAAAAGCATATAGTTCCATCTGGTTTTGGGAACAATGCTATAGACTTGACCAGTCAATGTGGGACTCCTCTTTCACGTTCAACTCTAACATGTTCTTTATTTCATTTGCAAATGCTTCTCGCCTAGATTCGGGTATTCTATAGGGCTTTACATTTACGCGTACGCCTGGTTCCATAATTACATCATGCTGTATAACTGTGGTCAGTTAAGGCAGGTGACTCTTTAATGTCATTCTGTTGGGCCTTCTGTTGGGCCACTGACAAGGTTTCAGTTATGGGTACTTCAGGTTTCCCAGGGGACATGTCCTTTTTGGAGTGTTTCGACTGCTAGTAAAGTCTCTCTGTCCTTCCAAGGTTTCAAGAGATTAACGTGATATATTTGCTCTGGTTTCCCTTTTCTTGGCCGGTAAACATTGTAGTTTACTTTCCCTATTCTTTCCATAATTTCAAAGTGACCTTGCCACTTTTCTAGGAATTTACTCTCAACCGGGGGGATTAGTACCAGCACTCTATCACTAGGGTTGAAGGTTCGGGTCTTGGCACCCTGATTATAAACCCTCCTGGGCCTCCTGGGCTTGCTCCATATGTTCCTGTACAAGCGGCATGACAGCCGTGATTCTATCTTGCGTCAGTGAGATATGCTAGATGACACTTCCAAAGACGTGGTCTTTCCCTCCCACGTTTATTTTGGGGCATGTAGCAATCCCCTGAGATGTGTACCATACAGTAGCTCAAAAGGCGAATAACCTGTAGATGCCAGAGGTACCTCTCGTATGGCAAACATGAGGTATGGCAGCAAAAAAACAATTTCTCCCATCTTTGTCCACCACCTTTTTTAACATGTTTTTGAGCGTTTTGTTTAATCTCTCCACAAGACCATCAGTTTGGGGGTGGTAGATAGAGGTACGGATATGGGAGATTTTGAACAACTTACACAATTCTTTAGTGACTCTGGACATAAATGGTAAGCCTTGATCCATTAATAATGCTTTTGGAATACACACACAACTAAATACCTGGACAAGCTCTTTGAAAAAAGTCTTAGCTGAGGTATTACGCAAGGGAATGGCTTCAGGATACCGTGTGGTATAGTCCAGTATTATCAGTATGTGCTGATGGCCTCGGGCAGACTTTACTACTGGTCCCACCAGATCCATGCCAATGCTTTCAGAAGGCACTTCAATTATTGGTAACGGTACCAGGGGACTACGAAAATGGGGTGATGGTGCAGAATACTGACACTCTAGGCATGAATCTCAATATTCTTTGACATCTGCATGTAACCCAGGCAAAAATAATTTCTGGGTTATTCTCTCCTTGGTTTTCTCTATATCCAGATGTCCACCTATTACATGGAAAAGACACCCCTACATTAGGTTCAACAGGTTCCCCATCTATCATTTTAATGTTTTTCTGGCTCTATTGAGTGTGGTGTCTCTTAGTTGTTCCATGCAAAATTCATCTTTCCTGACTTCCAAGTCAGGCACCACATTCTGCCCACTCTCACTAATAGAGTCAGAGATAATTTCTTGTTTATTATCCTCAATCTGGGGGTGGGATTCCAGCTCCTCCTGCTCCCCAGCCATTACAGAAAAAGGATCTACCCCTTACTTGGATACACCAATAGTTTCCCTTTAAATTTTGCAATGAAAAGGGTCTGGAGTGAGTTTTGGTGTTTCCTCATCAGAGGGATTTCTGTCCTCCGGAGTCTTTTTGCTTTCCCACAAACTCCAAAAGTGTGGAAAATCTCTCCTCACTAGGGCTTCATGAAGCAGTGAGGATACCACCCCCACTGAATGTGTCACTGTGCCCCAGGGGGTATCAACCTCAACCACAGCAGTCTGGTAGTCACGTGTGTCACCGTGTATGCAAATAGCCCCAAAAATGCTAGGGTGATTTACACAATCACCTTTAACTAATGTCACAACACTACCAGAATCTAGCAGAGCAGTGACTGGCTTTCCATCAACTGAAATCACACACATGATGCAGTACACGCCACCTGTGCAAAAAGAGACATGCATTTTTTCAAATAGGCATTATAACATTGGTTCATCATTTAGGGAACAGTTAGCAGCAATATGACCTAATGCAAAGCAGCGATAACATTTAATTTGTTCTGTACCCAGTCCTCTAAATGGCCTCAGAGACCTTCCTGACCTATTTGGCCAGTCTCCAGGTCCTGAGCCCATATTCTCATTATCTGTAGCCACAGTCTTGTAGTTTTTACCCAAGCCCTTGAACCCTGGAACAGTCTTACCGGATCATCCAGGCAGTTTTTAACCCCTAGATACATTGGGCTGGGGCATGGATGAGTTCATCAAGTCCTCAGCAGCAGCATATCTCTCCACCAGGTCCACCAGCTGGTTTGCAGACTTAGGGTCCCCATGGCTGACCCACTTCCTCAAAGTGGCAGGTAATCTTGGGGCCTGACAAAGTCTCTGGCTGCAACCACTTCTTGGTGAGGTTCATCAAGTCATACATCTGGGAGCGGGGTGGCTTGTCAGTACTGTATAACCACTGATGCACCCACTGAACCCGGATTGCAATGGTGATGCCCATGCATGCAAATATCTCCACCATCAGCGACTCACAATCCTGGGCAGCATCTGGTTCCAGGTCAAAAATAGGCCTTTTGGGGTTCTCCTGTCAGAAAGGGCGCTAGCAGTCCTGCCTATTGCACTTTTTGTCATGCTTCCCGAACAGCGACTGTGTCAAAAGTTGCAAGACATCATCTGCAGGTGTCATTTTCTGCGGGTAATAGCTGGCATGCACCATTTTCTGTTCCACTGGCAAAGGACCTGCGGACCTCTTCTTTAAATCTACCAGGGCCTCTGCAAACTGGCAATTCACCTCCTGCTGCGCTGCAGTGGCTTCTTCGACTTGGCGGCTGGTTTCTTGCTGCTGGCAATTGATTTCCTGCTGGGTTGCAGTGGCCTGCAGCAGGGCTTTTAACACATCCTCCATCTTTCCACTAATTCAGGAAGATGTAAGCCCAAATCCACCATATGTCAGGGGTTAGCTCAAGGGGGATCACCTTCCCTGGCAAAAAGGTAGTCCAAACGGCAGATTTTCGACATTGTGATGCACCTCTAGGAGTTTTAGTGACAGATGTCTACCTATGCCCACGACTATGCACATCTGCCTGGCCAGTTGCTGCTCTGTGCATGCATGTGCATATGTGTGCGCAGAAAGACTCCATCTGCACCACAGACATGACTTTCCTGATACCTCTACATCACTATAGGACACAGTGGTGATGACCAGTCTTGTTACCACACCTCACATTGTGACATCAGGACGTTAACTCTTTAGGGAAAAAAGACCCCGCAATAGACATCTTTGTCAGTCACTGAAAAATGTCCACATAATTGAGGAAGCAACATGGCCACCCTAAGAAGGACCCTCCCTCACAAGGACCAGAAGATAAAGAATGAGAGAGAAGGATAATATTTTTTTTTTTTTGGGGGGGGTCATTTTTAACCCCTTCCTGAGCAAGGATAACCATAATGATCTAGAAGCTTTATGTGTTTTTTATTTTATTTATTTTTTCCACTTTTACTTAGACTGCCATAAAGTAATTCTGTACAATAAACCGGTCCATCCCTCTCTGTCCCTTGATTTTAAGATATAATTCCATCATTTTTATATTGCTTTCCACTTTGAGAAACAGATCATTTTTTTATTGCATATATTTGTCTGCAGGGAACAATTTTGCAAGAAAACGTATTGTGACTGATACTGCTATTTGTATGTTGTGAGCAATCATATTTGTACTCAGAATGCTACAATTTTCTTTGTGTCATGTATGGCCAGCGTGGTACATTGGGTTGTGAAGAGTTTGTACTCACAGAAGACAGATGGGCAGTACTGGTCAGAAATACTGTTGGCTGTCATATATTCCTGGAACAGAGTCCAGCTTCATGTGGTGAAGAAATAGCTTGGAGGGGACACTCAATTCTCAACCCTTATTGACCAATGAATTACAAAGTTAATCCCCTCACTGCAGGATGAAGAAATCAGTACTTTCAAACATTAAAACTGATTATCACTTCATATTTTTGCATCCCTTAAATGTCAAATAATCTCAGCAGCTTCCAACATAGTCATAAATTTCCCTGACGGTAAATTAATACCGTGTACATGGTGTAATCTACAGTATCAACGGTATATTAAGTGTTTTTTCTTTCTGTTTATCTACTTGAAAATATAGGTGACTACAACCTCTGCACCAAACTCCCTAGCTTAAAGGGTAGCTCCACTTTCAAGGGGAAAAAAAATATGGTTTTAAAAAAAATATATATAGCGTATATGATTGCGACACAAGTCATATTGTACTTGAATGTTAATAAAAATGACCTTTCTTTTTCAATCTGCAGACGCTGTAATTTTCTGTAAATGCAATGCAATATGGCTACCTGGAGGTGTTCTGTACACAGAATTTGTACAGAACGTCCCCCAGAAACATAATTTCCTGCTTGTGTGATTGCCTCACTGATTTTCCCAGAAGTCTGCATTAAGATACGTCAGATTTCAGGCATCCCCTGCAACAAAAGTTTCATTTTTTGTGAGGTACTCCCAGTAGGAAATCATGTCTAATGCCGCGTACACACGATCGGAAATTCCGATAAGAAAAGTCCGATGTGAGCTTTTGGTCGGAAAATCCGTCCGTGTGTAGGCTTCATCTGACTTTTCCTGTCGGAATTTCCGCCAGCAAAAATTTTAGAGCTGGTTCTCAAATTTTCCGACGGAAAGAATTACAATCGGAAATTCCGATCGTCTGTAGCAATTCCGACGCGCAAAATTACGATGAATGCTCTGAAACAATTTGACGCAAGCTCGGAAGCATTGAACTTAAATTTCTCGGCTCATTGTAGTGTTGTACGTCACCACGTTCTTGACGGTCGAAAGTTCCAAGAACTTTTGTGTGACCGTGTGTATGCAAGCCAAGCTTGAGCGGAATTCCGTCGGAAAAACCATCCAAGGTTTTTCCAACGGAAAATCTGATCGTGTGTACGCAGCATAAAGGTATGCAGACCCAGCAGCTTTCCTCATTAGAGCTCTGCAGGTGCAGCAGCTGATTGATAATTATGAAACCACTCCCATTAGATGCAACAAAGTTTGTTAAAATCATTGCAATGTACATTGAACACCCAGAGCGGAATGTTTTTTTTTTCTTAGTAAAAATGGTTGATATTAACTGTTATAAAGGAATGAAAAAAACTCTGCAGAGTAGTACAATGTTACTAAGATATCACTTTTTTGTCCTAGTTACAGTATGAAAACAAAATTGTAAAAAAATTAAAAAAATATAATAAAAAAGAAAAAAATATAAAAAGAAAAAGAAAAACAATATTGAAAAAACAATATTATATATTGGCAACTAAAGGCAAAACTTTTTTAAGTTTGCATAGAGTTGAGAGGGATTACAATACCTGTCATTTTTTTATTGATGTCTGTGCCCATGTTAAACAGATTCACCCTCTCTACTTGTCCTGTTTACCATTATCAACAAAAGTAAAAGAAAATCCGAAATTTTGGGTTGTCCCCACAGGAATAATGGGGATATCTTCCAAAGGAGACATTAGTTCTGGTGACCGTGGTGACCACCAGGGATTCTCTCACCTTGGAGAAATTTCTTCTCACTTCCTGTTTTGGCTATGGGACAGGAAATTAAGGGACATCTCCCCAATGGCACACCGATGGCAGAAATAAACATTTCAAGTGTTATAACCCTCCCTTATCCTATCCATAATGAAAAATGTTTTGCCTTTAGTTCTATTTTAAAAGTAATTGCAATTAAGAACACTTTTAATTATTTTTTAGTAATGGCATCGATTGATGTTTTTTGTATTTTTCTGGAGTTCAGCTTTAACAATGTGATATATAATCTATAGAATCTCTTAATTGCAAAGCAGCTGGATGCACAGTGGCTCCTTTAATAGCATGATTATGTGGGATGTCCTAAACAACAGCTTCTTTACTGCTTTTTTGCTGCCATGATGAATTAGCAGTTTTGACTTTCCTTTGTTAGGTTAGGCAAAAATTAAATGAAATCCAGCAGGAGTTCCCGGAGAGCATTGTCCAATAGTGTAAAAATTCTGCGTCGATGACAGATCATACTGTTTTTATTAAGAATAAGAACATTGACTTTACTTTGCTTCTTGACCTTAGTGCGTTACTGTCAAGGTGATTTTATTTCTACAAATTCTCTTTGTGGAGGCCTCCTCTATGAACTGCCATAAAACGAAAGACAAATTCCCATCATCTGTATGTGATTATGGCAGGTTCAGTTGCTCCTATTCACAAGCACTTAAGGTTGTTTCTCTCCTTGGCCTATAAAGAAATACACGTAGTAGCATTTCTTCATGACATTAAGTCTATTACTTGTTTTCATTATATTTTTTTCTGAAATTTTAAAAGACAGATCTTATAAGCAATTTTTCTTTAACCACTTCAGCACCGGAAGAATTTACCCCCTTCCTGACCAGGCCATTTTTTGTGATATGGCACTGCGTCGCTTTAACTGACAATTGCGCGCCTTGCGATGCTGTACCAAAACAAAATTGGCATCCTTTTATTCCAACAAATAGAGGTTTCTTTTGGTGGTATTTGATCACCTCTGCAGTTTTAATTTTTTTTGCGCTATAAACAAAAAAAGAGCGACAATTTTGAAAAAAAAACACAATATTATTTAAATTTTGCTGTAATAAATATCCCAATTTTAAAAAACAAAAACAATTTTTTTCCTTCGTTTAGGCTGATATGTATTCTTCTACCTTTTTTTGGTAAAAAAATTCCAATAAACGATATATTGATTTGTTTGCGCCAAAGTTATAGCGCTACAAAATAGGTTATTGATTTATGGCATTATTATTATTATTATTTTTTTACTAGTAATGGCGGCAATCTGCGATTTTTATCGGGACTTCCACATTGCGGCGGACAGATCGGACAGTTTTTTGAAACCATTGACATTTATACAGCGATCAGTGCTATAAATAGCCACTGATTACTGTATAAATGTCACTGGCAGGGATGGGATTCTAACTGTGGGTAGGGATGGGACTGATTGGGGGAGGAGACCGATCGGTGTTCTACTAAGAACACACGATCTGTCTCCTCTCCCCTGAACATGGATTTGGGTGTTTACACCGCAGAGGTGATCAAATACCACCAAAAGAAAGCTCTATTTGTGAGTAAAAAAGGACGTCAATTTTGTTTGGGTAAAGCTTCCCACGACCGCGCAATTGTCAGTTAAAGCGACGCAGTGCCGATTTGCAAAAAGAGCTCTGGTCAGGAATGGGGTAAATCCTTCCGGAGCTGAAGTGGTTAAGAGGTGATGAATCAGTAGGAAAAGGTTCACTTAAAGGGTATTGAGTCAACGCAAGAGTCACGTTAAGAAAGGGGGGGTGTAAGGTGTGTTTTCTTTTAAATAGATAAGTTGAACCTTAGCGGTACACTCTTTCTTGGGATGGCTTGAACTTGGGTCAAAGTAAATACAACATTCTGCATAGCAGGGAATAATGGCTGTGATGATGATGATGACCTCCTGATCGAATATGCAAACAGGTCTCCACCAGTCAGGATACCTGGCTTTCCAGTGGCAATTGCAGCTTTCCTGCATAGCCTGTTCCAATCCAGTCCCACATGGCTCTACACAGTTATCGCACACACTTCCTTCCAACAGCAAATCCTCTCACTAACTCCGCTCTGCGTTCATGGGCTTTTCCTTTTATCTGCTTCTGCCTCCTGGCATTTGTTTTTGGGCTATGTAGTTTGTTTGCAGCTAAACTACAAAGAAAATTCCGCTTTCAGCATACATTTCCCAGTAGCCTCTGCACTCCTGTACTCGGACTAGACATGTGCGGTTGGTTTCATTCCGGATTAATATTCAGACAAATTTTTGTTATTTGGAGATTCGTTTGTTTTTTATGTTTTTTACAGCGTGCTCCAGATAAGGTAATGAAATTCGGACTGAAATTCAAATCAAATTTTACATTGAACTCCAGTCGAATTCTCACTACACATATTACTGAAATCAAAGACTGTGTGTGTTATTAGAGTACCATTTTGAAATAATGCTGTTTTTGTTAAGCCAAAGGTGATTTAAAGAGTCATTGTAATAATTTGATGAAGATTTTTCTGCGCACGCCTATGTCCACTACTATTTTTTGCATTTACTTTTTTTATACAATTTACAGATTTTAATTCTTTGATCTTTTTTCATTTATATGTTCCCTCTAAGGCTGCCACTGTCCTGTTTAAGCAAACAAGGTGGGAAGGGTTGGCAAGGCTGTAAGTAAATTGCTTATAAGCAATAATATCTTCTGAATTGAAGATAGGGTAGCCTTTAATCTGCTGCCACAGATGTGTATACCAATGGAATGATCTTACTAAGGCTCTGTATCAGTAATAACAATATTTCACTCAAACCCAGCGGAATGTCAGATCTAGAGAAGATTGATGTGGATGCCAAAGCAAAAGGTCTTCTATCCAGCTTACTTTTGTAGCAATCGCATAGATGCTAAGCAGATCAAATTGTATGGACATTTTCTGATTGCCAAAGCAAATATTTCTCACTTCTCCTTGAAAACCCAGAGGTGCTTCTTGGATTTTGGGGCCTGTCTATGCATCTAGACTGTGAAAAAGTCATGTGGTATCAATATACTCAACATACTCAGGATGTGTACCAGAATGTGTTTTGGGTTGGAATTGTAAGTATGCCTATGCTGTGTGTGAAAAATAACTTGTTAAAATTACAATGTTCCAAAAATTGTGAAAAAAAACTAAAAAAACTCACTATGTCTCTTGCTAAATACCTTGGACTATCTACTTTCCAAAAAGGGGTAATTTTGGGAGTACTGTCCTGGCATTTAAGGGCCTCAAGAAATGAGATTGTCAGTAGACATGTGCATTCGTTATCGTCTGAATGCATTTTCGTCCGAATTTCAGGTATTTTCATTATCATTAACGCGCAGAATCTGAAATCCGAAAGATCCGACATAAAAAAATGCTTTATTTTCGTTTTCGTGGCTACAACAGTTCGATACAGATAGGAGATTCGACATGACGCTGACAATAGCAATCTGTGTCAATCGAACCTGTGGTCGAATGTGCCTAACCTTAAAGGGGGGTTCCACCCGCAATTTTTTTTAAAAAAGTCAGCAGCTACAAACACTGTAGCTGCTGACTTTTAATAAGAACACTTACCTGTCCTACTCTCCCGCGATGTCGGCCCCCGCCGAGGCCGATCCCTCGATCCTGGCAGCTCCCAGCGCCGCCATCCTCAGTAAGGGAAATAGCCGTGCGGCTTCACTGCCCGTTTCCTACTGTGCATGCGCGAGCAGCGCGGCGCTTTGTGAATAGGCCGGCTGCTCTCTGGGATACACACAGTTCCCAGAAGGCAGCACACCCCATTCACAAGAAGACACCGAGTGTAGGAGGAGGAAGAAGATCCACCACGGAGGATGAAGAGGCAGATTAGGGACTTCCGCATAGCAACTGCTATTTCTGGTAAGTAAATTTTTTTTTTATTTTCATTTTTTTTTTTTATTTATTTGTAGATTTTTGGTGAAAACATTTTTTTTCATAGAGACAGTGTTGGGGTAACCCATTCGACATGAACGATGAAGATTCGACGAAGCAGCGAAAAACATACAAACGTCAAATCTGTCATTGAAGGCTTATGGTGTCTGTGGAAAGTTCTAAGAAGATTCGACAAGCAGCTAAACTGTACGACGCCGCAATCGTACATTTCCAGTCAAATGCTCGGCCCATAGGCTATAGAAGAATTCTAATGTTGACTAGTAAAAATAATTTATAAATATAATTATTACTAGTGTCATACAACATTAGAATTCTTCTATAGCTTGTAGGCGGAACATTCGACCGGAAATTTATGATTGAGGCGTTGTACAGTTTAGCTGCTTGTCGAATCTTCTTAGAACATTCGACAGACACCATAAGCCTTCAATGACAGATTTGACCTTAATTAATTTGGATTTTAAGACAAATTCATTTTTTAAGGAAACAAAATGAATAAAAACTAATTTCGGGAGTAACTAAATTAATACATTTTTCGGATGAAAACGAAATTCCAAAACAAAATATTTCAGTGTGCAGTGCACATGTCTAATTGTCAGTACATCAGGATTGATCAACTTTCAAATACATATACCATTATTTGTAGACTTTATAACTTTCACACAAACTACATAATATACACTGATTTTATTTTTTCTCGTCTAAGAAATGTAGCAGAATGCATGTTGGCCTAACTGTATGAAGAAGGATTATTTATTTGTGAAGTTTTAAAAAGAAACTAAGACATTTTTTTTCTCTAAATATTTTTTTTCCCCTTCTATATAGTAAAAAAAAAAAAAAAATACCATCAAAAGAAAGCTCTGTATGTCTCATAAAATAAAATTAATTTAGGCACAGTGTTGCATGACTGAGTAACTGTATTTTGAAATGTGACAGGGCAGAAAATGGAAAAATGGAAAAATGGCCTGGACTGGAAGAGGGTAAATAGTTATATAATTTTGCATCTTGTTCTGTTAACGTGGTTTTAAACCTCAGACATGAAAAATGAACAAAGCAAATCACACTATAGTAGCTACAGTGTGTACTAGCCTGAATCCAAAGCACCAAGTCTGATCCTTCTGCTATCTGCATGAGTCACTTAAAATACACTAAGCTGACACAACGGCCTCTAGGGAGACTGCCCCCACCCTCTCCCGCATGCACACAGCTTGTGACTTATAGCCTCATATGTTTTGTTGTAGTGTTGCACTACAAATCTATGCTCTAGCTCTAAAGTGTGTGTGTGACGTCAGATCCCCGCCCCCTGCTTTTTATTGCTGAGAAAAATCCTTTGATCTATGTGTTTTATACGGCTGTAAATGGGCAATGGCTGCAGATAAACAAGTGTATGTAATGTGTGTTATGTAGGATGAATTTTTTTATCTCTGTGTATCACCTGAGGCTAGTCACTAGGTATATGTAAGGGTTTACAACCACTTGAAGTCGTACTGGCAATTTTATTCTATCTATTGGTAAGGGCATAAAGTATTTCTAAACTGGAAATAAAATTAAGATACCTAACTTTAATTTTATCTTTAGGGATTGGGGGGGGGGGGGGGTAAATATAAGTGATGTTATGTAAAGTGGTTTAGATGTACACTGTTCTTGCAATTTTTTTTTCTTTCAATAGATGCAAAAACAAGGATTTTGAACAGATTTTCAGCAACAACTGTCTGGTGCACTCTAATCACCCTAAACTAAGGCTGGGTTCACACTAGTTCAAATTGGATGCGGGTTCCACGCATTCAACTCGCATGTCAGAGATTGTGACCGCTCTCTATGGAGTCGGGTTCACACATCTCCGGAGCCGCTCAGGTGCAAATTTGCACAGGGGTCTTGTGCATCTTTTGGTCCATTTCAGGTCCGAATTCAGCCAAAAATTCGGACTGAAATCGTACCTGAAACAATAACGGGGACGCTGTGAGACGCTCTGGCGTGTAGTGGGAACCCAGTCTTAACCACTTAACGACCGTTATATGTACATATACGTCGGCAGAATGGCACGGACAGGCACATCAACATACCTGTACGTGGCTGCCTTCCCGTGGGTGGGGGGTCCAATCGGACCCCCCCGGTACATGCGGCGGTCGTTTTCGGTTCAGGAGCGATCCGGGATGAGGGGTCGGCCAATGGTTTCTGGCCACCCCCTCACGATCGCTCCTGGTGAATGAGATGCTTCCCCTGCCTGTGTAATGTAAACACAGGCAGGAGGAAGTGATGTCATCTCTCCATGCAGCGCTCTTTTCATGTCGGAGCACCGAGGAAAGAAGACAACAAGTAAGTGCACTAACAGTACACTGACACCAGCACATATAGGCACATAAATCACCCCCCCAGTCACCCACAGATCACCCCCCAGCCCCCAGTCACAGTGTCACTGATTGCAGTGATCATTTATTTGCTGATCACTGCATTTAGTGTCATCTGTGACAGTACAAAGTTGCAGGGCAGTTAGGTTTAGGCCCCTTTAGGTCCAGGGTAGCCCCCTAATCCCCCCTAATAAAGGTTTAACCCCTTGATCACCCCCCAGGTAACCCTTTCACCCCCTATCGCCACTGTCACTAAGCAATCATTTTTCTGTTCGCTGTATTAGTGTCACTGGTGCCGCTAGGTAGCCAGTTATTTTTTAGGTTCGCCGCCAGGTTTTTATAGCGTTAGGTACCCCCATATATTATCTAATAAAGGTTTTAACCCCCTGATTGCCCCTAGAGTTAACCCTTTCACCAGTGATCATCGTATAATGCCGCGTACACACGACCGTTTTTCATGACGAGAAAAATGAAATTTTTTTATTTGGTCACTAAAAACGATGTGTGTAGGCTCCAGAGCATTTTTCGCGACGTGAAAAATGGGCATTAAAAATTTGGAACATGCTCTATTTTTTCTCGTCGTTTTTCACGTCGTTGTTTTACTCGTCGTGAAAAATAGCAGTGTGTAGGCTTTAACAACGTGAAAAAAACGCGCATGCTTAGAAGCAAGTTATGAGACGGGAGCGCTCGTTCTGGTAAAACTAGAGTTCGTAACGGAGATATCACATTTGTCACGCTGTAACGGACTGAAGAGCACGAGGCTGAAAAGCGCGAATCGTCTCTCACCAAACTTTACTAACACGAGGATCAACAAAAGCAGCCCAAAGGATGGCGCCATCCGAATGGAACTTCCCCTTTATAGTGCCGTTGTACGTTTCGTACGTCACCGCGCTTTGTTCAAGCATTTTTTTTCATGATCGTGTGTAGGCAAGGCAGGCTTGAGAAGAATCACGTCGAGAAAAACATTGTTTTTTCAATGACATTAAAAACGGTCGTGTGTACGCGGCATAAGTGTCACTGGTGACACTGGTTAGCCAGTTAGTTATTTAGTTATTTAGGTTTCCCGTCAGGTTTTATATAGCGCCATATATTGCCTAAAAAAGGTTTTAACCCCCTGATTGCCCCTAGAGTTAACCCTTTCACCAGTGATCACCGTATAAGTGTTACGGGTGACGCTGGTTGGTTAGTTTGCTTTTTATAGCATTAGGGCACCCGCCGTATATAACCCAATAAAGGTTTAATGCCCTGATCGCCGGGCGTGTGATATCAATTAGGTTTTAGCATTAGTTAGGGTCTGCGTCGCCCCAGGCAGCGTCAGGTTAGTGCCAGTAAAGCTAACACCCACGCGCAAAGCATACACCTCCCTTAGTGGTATAGTATCTGAACAGATCAATATCTGATCTGATCAGATCTATACTAGTAGCATCCCCAACAGTTTAGGGTTCCCAAAAATGCAGTGTTAGCGGGATCAGCCCAGATACCTGCTAGCACCTGCGTTTAGCCCCTCTGCCCAGCCCAGCCCAGCCCACGCAAGTGCAGTATCGATCGATCACTGTCACTTACAAAACACAACACACATAACTGCAGCGTTCGCAGAGACAGGCCTGATCCCTGCAATTGCTAACAGTTTTTTTGGTAGCACTTGATACAGTTGCTGACAGTCAGGTGCTTTTTTACCTGTGAATCCTGAAAATGGCAAATCGAAGGTACACTAGTAAAGAGGCCTACAAGATTCTGAGCATGACAGATATTGAAGAATAGGTCACGCATCTGTCAGATTCAGGCTCAGAATACAACCCCGTAGAAGACAGTGGCTCCATGTCAGATAGCTCTGACGATGAAGATGAGGTCCCTGCTAAGGTCAGGCGTACCCGATCCCGATCTTCTGATGTTGTTGAGGAGCAAGAACCGCAGGGCTCTCGTATTATGGAGCAGAGAGCCAGTACTAGCACCGCTATTCCTTCTGGTGAACTGGCAAGCACCAGCGGCCTAGTACACCCTGGACGTACATCCAGCACTGCAGTAACACTTGGTGACGTGGCGAGTCCCATAAGTGCAGTTCAAACTGGCGAGGTGGCAAGCACAAGTAGTGTCTCGCTGCCACCAAGAAGAAGACAAAGGCAGGCCCATCATGCACATAGTGCCCTTCCTGCAGAATTCGCCTAACCTGATTGGATCCCCACCACTTCTGCAGCACCCGTACTTCCCCCATTCACTGGCCAACCCGGTATTCAGGTGGAAACAGCTGATTTTACGCCACTTGATTTTTATTCGCTGTTTTTCACGGAAAATCTCTATAGATCTATTGTGGACCAGAGTAAATTATATGCTGGTCAATTCATCGCCGCTAATCCCCAGTTGCCTTCCATTGCCAGAGATTGGAAACCGATTACAGTTTCCGAATTTAAAACCTTTCGGGGCCTTTCCCTCAACAGCGCGCAATTGACCATATGCCCATGTTCTCTGCCTCCATGTCCAGGAAACGATACGAACAGATCTTGCGGTTCATGCACTTCAACGACAATGAACTTTGTCGTCCACGTGGAGACCCTACATACGATCGGCTCTACAAAATTCGGCCACTCATAAACCACTTCAACAAACGTTTTGCAGCCTTGTTTACTCCCGATTAAGTTGTCTGCGTTGATGAGTCCCTGATTAAATTTTCTGTCCGCTTGTCTTTCAAACAGTACTTTCCCAGCAAGCGTGCCAGATATGGGGTCAAGCTCTATAAGTTCTGTGACAGGGCAACAGGCTATGTATGGAGCTTTATGGTTTATGAGGGAAAAGACAGTCACGTAGAGCCGGAGAACTGCCCAGATTACATAGGGAGTGCTGGCAAGATAGTGTGGAACTTGGTGTCACCCTTATTCGGAAAGGGGTACCACTTGTATGTGGACAATTATTACACAAGTGTGCCACTTTTTAGTCACTTGTTTGATCATCAGATTGGAGATTGTGGGACCATGCAACCTAATCACTGGGGCTTTCCCCAGGGGCTTGTAGATTCTCGTCTTAGGCTGGGGGAGAGAGCCAGCTTGAAGTGTAATAATTTGCTCGCTGTGAAGTGGAGGGATAATAAGAATGTTTTCCTTCTTACCTCCCTTCACGCAGACACGACAGTCCAAATTCGTACGGCGACTGGTGTTGTGGAGAAACCCGTCTGTGTCCACGAATATAACCAAAATATGGGAGGGGTGGACCTCAACGACCAGTTGTTGGCGCCGTATCACATTGCCCGTAAGGCGAGACGCTGGTACAAAAAAGTGTCTCTATACTTATTTCAATTGGCTTTGCTGAATGCTCATGTGCTATACAGAGCTTCAGGCGGGACTTTATCCTTCCTTAAATTCCAGGATGAGATAGTCACAGACCTCCTATATCCAGGGGGTTCTGCACCTCACCATTCCCAACCAAATGCAGTAAGCCGGCTGCATGAGAGGCATTTTACGTATGTCTATAACTTTTTATGCCACGTACATACGGTCGAAATTCCGACGGAGGCTTGCCCGTGGAAAAGTCTGACCGTGTGTACGTGGCATAACTTTTTTGTGGGAGGATGCTCCCATGCTTCGACATATATTTATTTTAGGCACAGGTTGCGTTAAAAAATGTTTTATTTTTTACTATGTTTTTTTTTTGGTATTTGCTTTGCAGGTATGGTATGGTAAGGTCTTACTGTTATACTGTAATGTTACTTTGTTTTAATGTTAACCATCATTTTCTTAGCAGGTATGCCATTCAGTTGCAGCGCGGTTTTATTTATCTTGACAGCAACAGTGTTTGCTCCCACGATACATAAAGCCATGACTCCAATGCTGTAGGAGGTGATTTCACCACCACAGTTGAAAAAAAAAAAGGGCATATATGCCGAAGCATGGGGGCAGCAGGGGCGGAGGTGCGATTTTGCTCCTAATGACGCGCACATATGGTCGAAATTCCGACAGAGGCTTGCCCATGGAAAAGTCTAACCGTGTGTACGCGGCATAACCTTTTATGCCGTGTATATACGGTTGAAATTCTGACGGAGGCAAAAACATTTTTTTTCATGTAAACAAAAAGTGTCAGAAAGGGCTTTGTCTTCAAGTGGTTAGAAGAGTGGATGATGTGTGACATAAGCTTCCTAATGTTGTGCATAAAATGCCAGGATTTTGGCAAAATATTAAATATTCCATGGACTTGACATGCCTCTCAGCAAATAGCTTGGGGTGTCTACTTTCCAAAATGGGGTCATTTGGGGGGGGGTTTTGAATTGTCCTGGCATTTTATGGCCTTCGAAACTGTGATGGGTAGTGAGGAATGAAATCAAAAATTTGCGTCCTTAGAAATCCTAAAGGCGCTGCTTGGTTTTCGGGGTCATTGTACGCGGCTAGGCTCCCAAAAAGTCCCACACATGTGGTATCCCCGTACTCAGAAGAAGCAGCAAAATGTATTTTGGGGTGCAATTCCACATATAACCATGGCATGTGTGAGCAATATATCATTTAGTGACAACTTTTTGTATTTTTTTTTGGCATTATTCAATCACTTGGGACAAAAAATTATATATTCAATGGGCTCAACATGCCTCTCAGCAAATAGCTTGGGGTGTCTACTTTCCAAAATGGGGTCATTTGGGGGGGTTTTGTGCCATCTTGGCATTTTATGGCCTTCAAAACTGTGATAGGTAGTGATAGGTAGTGAGGAGTGAAATCAAAATTTTATGCCCTTAGAAATCTTGAAGGCGTGCTTGGTTTTCAGGGTCCCGTACACGGCTAGGCTCCCAAAAAGTCCCACACATGTGGTATCCCCGTATTCAGGAGAAGCAGCAGAATGTACTTTGGGGTGTAATTTCACATATGCCCATGGCATGTGTGAGCAATATATCATTTAGTGACAACTTTGTGCAGAAAAAAAAGTTTGTCATAATCCCGCAACTTGTGGCAAAATATAAAATATTCCATGGACTCAACATGCCTCTCAGCAAATAGCTTGGGGTGTCTACTTTCCAAAATGGGGTCATTTGGGGGGGGGGTGTGCTATTTTGGCATTTTATGGCCTTCAAAACTGTGATAGGTAGTGAGGAGTGAAATCAAAAATTTGCGCCCTTAGAAATCCTGAAGGCGGTGATTGGTTTTTGGGGCCCCGTACGTGGCTAGGCTCCCAAAAAGTCCACACATGTGGTATCCCCGTACTCGGGAGAAGCAGCAAAATGTATTTTGGGGTGCAATTCCACATATAACCATTTTTTTTTTGTCATTATTCAATCACTTGGGACAAAAAAATTAAAATTCAGTCTGCTTTCCAAAATGGGGTCATTTGGGGGGGGGGGGGTTGTACTGCCCTGCCATTTTAGCACCTCAAGAAACTGGTGTACAGCATCCTGCTGTCTCCTGGGGACATCTGCGTGTTATATTATCTGCGGCCACTAGGGCTTGGTCTGCTTTCTGCTTATAATTCTGGCTGGATCTAAGGGATCTACTTGTTTCCCATAGATGCTTGGTTGCATTACTTTGTTAGCCTCAATTTTGCTCACTGATGTCCCCATGCAGTCTTTTTCTGCATACAGACTGCTATTTCAGCTGGTACGCTGAGTCTTGAGGTCTTCGTCTCTAGCTGCCTTTTGCTCTAAGAAGCACCTGAAATTTCATCCTGTTTTTCTGTGAGATGTGAATTGTTCCTGCACTCACTACAACGGTTCTGGGCCTGCTTATAAAATAATATATACAAAAAACGTTTTGACCAAGGGATAATATACATTATACCCTCCTGCTCCCAAGTAAGGCGTGTTTTCCTACTATCTCTGTTCGTCCTGTAGAAGCCTCGCGGCGAAACGCGTAGACGCACACAGGGACCACACCTGCACAATCATCTCGTATACAGTGTTTTAATCAATTTTTTCTACTATAGTTACTGTCTTGTCTTTTATAAATAAAATATTTTTTTGTTTATCTCATGTGTCTTTGCCTTCAAAGTCCGACCCCCAGGTATCTCTATTCTTGAGCTATCTTTTCACGCTTTTCCAAGTTATCCAACGGATGTGGCATTGTGAGTGCTTCCCTTTCCCTCATTTATATACACACCTCAAGAAATTAGATAGGCAGTCATAAATTAAAAGCTGTGTAAATTCCAGAAAATGTACCCTTGTTTGTAGACGTTATAACTTTTGCGCAAACTAATAAATATATGCTTATTGACATTTTTTTTTACTAAAGACATGTGACTGAATACATTTTGGCCTAAATGTATGACTAAGATTTAGTTTATTAGATTTTTCTTATAACAAAAATTTGAAAATATTATTTTTTTCAACATTTTCGTTTTTTTTTCCGTTTATCTCGCAAAAAATTTAAATCGCAGAGGCAATCAAATACCATCAAAAGAAAGCTCTATTTGTGGGGGTAAAAAAAGATGCAAATTTTGTTTGGGTACAACATTGCAATTACCAGTTAAAGCAGTGCAGTGCCAAATTGTAAAAACACCTCCGGTCTTTAAGCTGCATAATGGTCCGGGGCTTAAGTGGTTAAAGTTACAATTGTAAAAAAAGTCAACATTTATTAGAAAAAAAAGTTTCTCTGGTGTTGAAAATTTAAAGAGCTAGCTATCAATCGGTTGTTGTAGACATGAAAATGATTTTGGGGTGTACAGATCAGTCCAAACAGGCAGAGCACATAAGAAAATGTACAGCAGATAAATGGCCACATTAATTTGCTGGGTCTGCAAACTTTAAATTGGTTGGGTTCTCCTAGAACCCAACCAGAACCAAAGCCCAAAGCTCATCCCTAATGTAAACATGTAACATGTACAGTATTGTGAATAATCCAAGTACAATGAATTTTATAAGTTTGGACTTTGCACAAATAGCGCATTGTTTAAATGCTTTCCACATAGATATAATCAGTAATATTTGAATAGAACAGTGTTTATTATTTTTTATAAAACAAACTAGAAAACTTAGCTGCTCATGGTTTTTTAGAGAATTGACACTGAGAAACACAAGCATTAATGCGGCCATACATGGATCAAAGTTCAGCAGGGACCGGACACATTTTGATCCATGTATGGGCACCGTGGTTGTACACAAGTCGATCTATTGATTGACGTATGTACAGCCAGCCTATTGGATTTTTCCAGAACAATTAGTGCCGCAGGCTATCTCAGGCAACACTAATCATTGTGTTATGCCGGCAAGGAAGGCTCCCCACCTGCAGAACACAATAGCACTACGGGAGGGATTCCCACATCAACACTGACTGTGTTGATGGGGAAATCAAGCAATTTTCTTTCTTTCCACATGTGGTGGAAGGAAAGAAAATTGCATAATCGATGGCCTGCCTAAGCCTATAATATCTCTGGATCCTTATTAGTATGACAGCCAAAATCACAGAAGAAGAACTCCAGTAAAATACCCTACGTTTGTGTAATAAACCTGAACTATAGTGCACTAAATTATGTCTTTGAACCCTGGACAAAAAGACAAGCCAGTACATAAATATGTATGGCTGTCAGTAACTTAAAGAAATGAGTACATACGGCATGTGTTGCCATCTGCAGAAACGTCTCCAATGAAAGTGTGCATAAATAGTTTACATTTTATAGACTGTGCCAGTTACATATTGGTTACAAAGGTGTAAATTCAGTTTTCCTTTGAATCAACACCTTGATGCCATTGACAAGACATTTATTGTTTCCCTGAATTCCTGTGACTGATACATATCTAATTTAGATGATGATACCAATTTCCAAAACCTCCTTTAAAATATGAGAACACAATAAATTGTTAATATACTGAAGTGTTTATTTTGCAAAACATACTTGTAATTAGTACTGAATTTAATATAAATCATAACTGCACAATCCTTGTTTAATTGCCATTTGGTTACTGTGAAATTAGGCTCCTTGTTTATTAGCTGCTTTTATTAAATCCTTTCTGTAGCCACACAGAAAATGGAAGCAGCACACTATTGTTGATAATGATAAAATTACAGTTTGTAACCAACCAAGATCCTAAGCTTTGTGAAATGGATTGGTACAAGAGTTCGCAATACCTGCACTCCAATGTGTTATGTGAAGAGTATTTTCTCCCAATATTATTCACATGATAATTGGAAAGATGGATCTAATTAATTGTGTTTTTCCTCCCATGATGTATGAGGACTTTATTTGCCTGCCTACCACCCAGACAGGATGAGCCTAGGATGTCTGAACTTTTGTCCATTCGGACCCCAGTTTGGCGCTGAACATCAAATATAGAATCAGTATTTCTACCACTTCTATATAGACAACTTCCCATGGTCAACACATTCAGACCCCAGTTTGGCGCTGAACATCAAATATAGAATCAGTATTTCTACCACTCTTCTATATGACAACTTCCAATGGCCAACAGTTGAAAGGATGGGTGCTGGCACCTGCCACATCCCTAGTAACCAATGAGATTACCGGTACCATTGACTTGCATGGCCCGGAATCCTCTGCCACATAAGCACTTTTGCAAATGTCAGTGCTGCTGCAGAACATTCTGTGCATCACAGAGAAGTGCCCCTTCACGGGTAGGATTAGAGACCCCCCTCAGGTATGGTAATTACTTTACACATTTAAAAATATCACTGCTCCTGGCTGAATGTACTGTAATTCTTTAAAAACATTTTTTTGCAATGGTACATGTTTCCCAGGGCAGTGCCTATCCTCATGCTATTTTTTCACAACCTCTTGTCTATTAATCCACAAAATTGTTTTTGATTTGACAGATTCAGTTTGATTTCAGTTGGGTTCAGTATCCCAACTTTTTTGAAATTCCTAAACTCTGCTTAAATCAAACCCAGTTTGGCTCATCCTTAGAAGGGACATGTACAGAGGTCTGATCTGTCATGTGACTGCACAAAAAGTTTTTTTTTTGCTCTGCCTTTCCTTGGCCATGGACATGTTGTCATATGCTTCCAGTCTCCATAACAGCCCATTTATAGAACATCTAAGAGACTGAGACACTCTGGTATTGGCTTTGATAGCAAGATAGATTTTTCCACTATAGTTATCAAGCTATATATGATGCTGTTATGCGATTAAACATGCAGGATTCTATGTAAAAATTACATGTTTGTTTAACTGAACTTTTAAGCTGTGGTTGTACTACTTAAGCTATCATTGTCGCATAGCAGGTGCCCTTGAAAATAAAATAACATAACATTAAATTGTTGTGCCTTCTAAAGTGTGCGCTACACTAACATTCTGTTCTATCTGTAATCTTTTATTATATTTCAAGCCCTCGATGAGTGATAAACATTTCAATTATGGAATACAATGGTAAACTGAATTTAAAGGTCCATTATCACTTTACAACCTTTTAGACTACCAGAAGATATGATAACATTTCAGTGACCTCTTGGCTATAAATCAGCACCCCTATGAAGCCACCATGTACTGTGTAGCAAGTAGCTCTAATTCGGAGAGTGATCTAAAAGTCCAGTGCAAAGTGTAAGAACAGTGACTTCTCTCTTCATGTGTTCCAGATGGCATCAAGGCAGAGATAAAGCATTCCCACAAGGCATAGTTAGCTCTCTGTGATTTAGAAGAACTGCAGTTGAACTCACTGCTAAATAACCACGTTATGTATGATGGGTGTATGACCTTTTTTTTTTAGATTTCAGAAGACTTTGAAATTGATGTGATGTTTGTGTAGTGGAGTTTGACAGCTTCTGTTTCAAGACACATATTAATGTTACAGGTAACAAAACATGTGTTAAAAATAACACACTGTGTCAGCTGTTGCTTTATATGATAGACAACATATGTGCTTTGTTATTCAAATAAATTATAAGATGTGTTTTAGCAACAAAATATGTTATTTTAACATGTTTCAGTACACATCAAATACATTTATGGTGACATAAATTGACACACTGGTCCTCTGATCACACATCAACAAATATTTAGTAGCAGGGGCATAACTACAATTCATGGGGCCCCATAGCAAACTTTTGATGGAGCTGCCAATAACCTGTCTGTGTATCACTTGGCAGAGTCAATTGGGACAATAGTGTAATTGGATCTTATAATGTAGGTCCAGCCAAAACCTATTCTTAGTAAAGAAGAATTAGAACTCATGTCTCGTTTTTACTGCTATCCAAGCCGAAGGGGACACTCTAACAAAAACTCAAACAAAAAAGAAAATGTGTTTCTTAAAAGAATAGGGTAAGGTTAGAACCCCTGTCAGATTTTTTTTTCCTTTCACAGGTTCCCCCCCCCCCCCCCCGATTCCTGTTTGGTAAAATTGTGTTAGCAGGACAGGAAGATAGGAGAAATAACTCTAATGTTGCCTTAAATAACAGTTAAAAACCAGATAGGTATTCTAATTTTGTATCAAAAACTAGATTGTTTGTTTTTATTTCGTAGGCAAGAAGCAGGAGTTTTGTCAGCTTAGGACCCTATTAGGGACAAGTGCTGCGAAAGAATGTTGCCATTTGCCAGATGTTACCAAAGAAAAGCAACATTGCAGAAGACTACGGTAACTTTTTTTTTACTAAGTAGCTCACAAGCATTTTTTTTATCATCAACTGATCTTTTTTGGAGTATAGGATCTAAGGGATTTGGTGTAAAATGTAAGTCCTTCCACGTGCTGTTGTTTGTTGTTTAGTAGATAAATTACATCACTGTTAGTACTCCTACCCACAATTACTCTTCAGCCTTAATTTAAACTTCTTTAAATGGTAGCTTGTTTTGCAGAATAACAAACCTCAAATGGCTTTTCAGCTTAGGCAATACTCTGTGATGTTTTAGCCTTGGGAAGACTATATTAGACACTATATTAGGCACTTAGGGTTTATATTAGAAAGCGTGGCCAGGATGAATAGAAGCTCTGAATGCAATAAATCTACTCATTGATGGGGAAATGGAGATCTCTGTGTAGCAACAGCATGATCCTAAGACTCGTCCTGTGCATCTGACAGTCAATTTGGCTAGAATGGAGATTTTAGAGGATCAAGGTTAGTGGTTCAAAACTAGATCTGTGTCAGCTTTACATGTACACTGATTTTCTGTGGTTGTTGATTCAGCAACCTCCCTAGTGTGGCCCATTCCACCCCTGGGCCCTTTAGCAACCACATGAGATGATTTGGGTAAAGGTACACTACTAAATAGTAGCTTATATGCATAGAAAGTTTCATCTGCATCCATTAAGAGTTTCTGGAACTCAGTTATTTCCCTTATTTCACAAGTCACGGGTATCCTAACCAACTCAATCCCACACCTGGCTCTGTTAAGCCTTACAATAGACTCCTTCCCCATACAGTACAAGACTGTAGTGTGCCATATTCTCATTGCAACAAGGCTAACTATCACTTCCGCTTGAAAAACATCCAACGCATTAAATGTATCTGAAGTCATTAGAAGGGTTAACTCCCACTACTACTACGAGAAATTCCTAGCAATTAACAACCAAGGCTTGAAACTTTTTCAATGTAAGTGGAAAATGTGGGATTCTATTTTCAAATCATCAGAATGATAATACTGAGAATGTTTACGGCTCTGAAGTTACTGAATTACTAAATGTAATCTTAAAGATGGTGCAAGCAACATTAAGTGTTTCATTATTTTACTTTTAGTTATTATTTGTTGTTTTTCCTTCACTTCCTAGTCCATGTAACAGGCCTGTGCCAACATTTGGCACCATCCACCTGATAGCTCAACTAGAAAGGCAAAATAGAGAAGTCCAACGCCCTGCGATAGGTGGATAGGGCATAGTAAAATTATTCATCTTGTTGAAGGCTTATATATATATCTTTTTTAGTTTGTTATATGCTTTCATATGTTAACTTAGAGGTACCTGCGTGTATCTTCTATAAATATAACCATTGACAAGATTTATCATTCAAACTTTATTGAGAATTGAAAAGAAAATATAAACAAGTACATGTATCCAATCGCAGATGCAACTGTGCGAGGTTCATCAATACATCTTAATAGAGCGTACATTAACCAAGGAAAATTGTCTATCTACGTAAGGTGATTTCCCTTTACCAAACGGACAATAACTGCATAAACAATCCTACGATCTGGTTTCAAAACTTTGAAGATGTTCCATCAGATCAAAATCTATATATCAACAATATCAACAGCAATACAAGAGATCATATTGATCACTGAATTTTAGTCTGGTCAATAGTCAGCATCTACTATTACTATCTTTACAGCGAGAGAAAAGGGGGGAAGAGAGGAGAGAAAAGGGAGAGAAAGGAGAGAGGAAGGAGATTAGGTACAGGGTGTTCTGAGTGATACCAGTGTCAAATGAGCCATGGAGAGAAGATCAGGAGGCACTAAATAAACCCTCAGGAGGAGTGTCGGGACATTGCATCCGTGAAGTCCTGAGAATACCTAAAAACAAACCACGGTTGCCAAGTCTTGTGGAATCTCCACTGAGCCTCTGTCTTGCGCTAGGGTGTCCTCTATCTCACAGATGTCAACAACCTTGTTAAGCCACTCTGAGATGGACGGAGCCTGGGTGGAGTTCCAATGTAGGGGAATTAATGATTTAGCCGCATTGAGAAGGTGTTTGGTCAAAGAATGTTTGTAACATTTGAGTGTGAAGGTGGACACATGTAGCAAACAGCATGCTGCGTTTAATTTTAACTTGGTTTCCGTGATCCGCTTAATTAAGCACCTAACTTTGTTCCAAAAGGTAGTAATTAAAGTGCAATGCCACCAAATGTGAATCAGCGTACCAGTTTCCAACTGACATCTCCAGCAGACCTCTGGTTTCTGAGCATCCAATTTGTGGAGTCTGTCAGGAGTGTTATACCAGTGAGTCAAAAGTTTGTAACTCGTTTCCTGCAATTTTGTGCTAATAGAACATTTATGCGCTAATATGCAGGCGTACCTCCATTGTTTGTCTGTTATGTCCTCTCTTAGTTCCTCCGACCACCTCCTCCTGTGTTCATCCATCTCCACATTCTCAGTGTGTTTCAGCCAGGAGTAAGCAAGTGATGTGGCCTTATCCAATGTGGTTTGGTTATGACAAACCGACTCAAGGTCCGTTCAGTGATCTTGTAAGGTTCTGGGGTTCCTAGATTTTGCCTAGATAGCTGCGTAACTGAAAATAGGTCCATTGTCGCAGGTGAGGAAGATTGTTCTCTAGTTTAAGAGTTGTCCAGTCTTTGAGTTTGTTCCCGTCATAACAGTCACCTGCCAGTAGGGGGGTGGTTTTAGGAACTATCTGGAGTGTCGTGTTTCGCATTCCCGAAGTGAAGTCAGGGTTATCCCTCAGAGGTGTTAGTGGGCTAGGAAGTATGGTGATTCCCTTCCGTTTAAGGTGTGGAGTTTCTCCAAAGTGGTAGGGTGTCTACGTAAAAGTAGGGGATAGCTAGTCCATGGAATCCATGGTGAGATTTTGAGCGCTATCGGGCATAGATACGCTTCTAAGGTTACCCAATCTTTCATGTGGCTGTGACAGTGCCAGTCGATGATTCTGGCTAAGTGTGCAGCGTAGTAGTAATGTTTAAAGTCAGGTAGACCTATCCCACCTTGCTCCTTAGGTTTCATCAGTCTGGCTAGTTTAATTCTAGGTTTCTTACGGTTCCAGAGGAATCTGAGTATGATTGAGTTTAGGGTTTTAAAGAAATTTCGGGGAATTTTGACCGGTAATGTACGCATCAAATAGAGGAATTTTGGCAGGATTAATTGACAAGATTTATATGTAATATGTTAAAACTCCATAAAAAAACTATTGAAAGAGAGTTTCATCTGCATATTCAGAAGTTCAAATACCACATACACTATGGCAGAATTGTCTCATGTGTTACAAAAGATAAAGGATCATTTCAAAGGGTTCGCATTGGAAAAACTGATTTAAAGCTCATCTCTGTGTAGCCTATCACAATAAATTCATACCTCTCTCTCCTCTGTAGTGTCACACAGTGTTTTTTATTTTGTAACTTACTGCATCCCAGTGTGTAGTTTTTCATTCCTATAACATCATCACAGGGGCTTAAAACACATGTAGTAGCAAGAAGCAGGAGGTGAAATCCCCAGAGCACCCTGTGTCATTTCTTAATTCCTATCAGATGTATTGGCCATTAAAACCACACACACAATTCATAGCAGGGGGGGCCTGCATTACAGTACTTCAGTTAAAAAGTAATAAAACAACTATTTTGGTCTAACTGTAAATTTCCACAAGAAACAAGAAAAAGAAAAAAAAACTGTGGAATTCTAAAATATATAGAGAAGTGAAAAGGGGTAGAGGCAGCAGGGAGGTGGTGCTGGTCCTATAGGCAGAGGATAAAATGAATGAAGTGCCCTACCTACTCCAGGCAGGTTTGACTGCGAAGAACTACAGGGATTAGAGATACCAGTCACCTAGTTTACAGGGAGCTGGCTTAGATGACCAGTCTTGCATGCCACTTTACAAGAAATGATTTACTTGTAGGCAGCAGTATCTGATGGGGTCAGGCCAGTACAGACAATATAAACAAGGCAGATTATTTGTGTTTATTGCTACCTGTTTTCACCTTTATCAATAAAAAC